>JAWWLZ010000118.1:96612776-96642630 GCA_035041345.1 Poliocrania exsul
GGCCCAGGATGGTATTCCAGGCAGTGGCGTGAGGCACAGGGTATGTCTCCAGCCATCCAGTGGTTGCCTCTACCATGTTCAGCACGTAGAGCTTGCCTTGGCAGGTTTGGGGAAGTGTGATGTAGTCAACTTGCCAGGCTTCCCCATACCTGTATTTTCATCACCGCTTGGCCTGCATGATGGCAGCACATGTGTCACAGTCATGGATAACCTGTGAAACACTGCCCATGGTTAGATCCACCCCTTGGTCCTGAGCCCATCTATATGTCACTTCTCTGCCCTGATGACCGGCCCATCGAGCTAGAAACAATTCTCCCTTGTGCTGTCAATCCAGGTCTAACTGGCAGCCTGATCCACCTGCTTGTCATTACGATGCTCTTCATTAGCCCGACTCTGGGGTACATAAGCATCTGCGTGATTGACCTTCACACTCAGCCTCTCTACCCGGGCAGCGATGTCCTGCCACATCTCAGCCACCCCCTCAAAATACAGACTGGATTTAGTAATTAATCAGTGATATCCTGAAGAGTCTACAGAGTATCATGAACACTTAGATTAGCCAACCTGCATTTTTCCCCAAACTCAGCTAAGGCAATCCAAGAAACTGAATTTATATAAACAACAACAAGATTTTTCTGTGCAAGTTCATAAATTCTGACAATTTTAGGGAAAAGGACATTTGAGATGAGTTAAGAAGCTTTAACAACTCTATACAAAGCAAGTGCATTGGCTGAAAAAGCAGTCAGCATTCTGGAAATGATTAATGAGGTATTACAGCACAATTCTGCTAGTGGATGCTTCAGCTTATACTGCGTAGCTCTAGTCCAGCAACAGGGTATCATAAATGCAGGAGTTATTCTCTGTGAACATGTGATATATCCAACTTCTGGGTCTATGACACTATTATAAATCATGTTCACTGAGTCTTGATAGTGGATTGTTTGGTGTTTTCTGGCTTAAGAAGCAATAGATGCAGTCTATCAAAGATAGGTAAACACAGAACCTACATTCTCACCTCAAATTGGCAGATGCTACAACAGTCCTTCTAAAGGCATATATTAACACTTCCACTGCAGCTATGTAAAGTTATATAACTCATTCCCGTTAGTTGGAAAATATTTTCTAAAAAATACGTGTAAGCAATATGGATCTCTTTGGTGGTGGTATCTATGTGAAGACAGATCACATACACCTGTCTGGCCTATGAGGAAAAGCACATAAAGGATTACAAGGTACTAAACACATTTGACTATGGTTTCAGTCTCTTCTGTCTCATTTGGAGTTTGTTTATCAGATATGTATGGCTCAGTCTGAAAGAAATCCAGAAATTTTTGCCAGTGAGTAGAATGGAATGATTTCCTAATGATGTTAAGTCTCTAACTACACTAGGCTTAGCCTTGTCATTCAGATGGGATAACTTGAAGCTAAAGATTACCTGCTAGATTAGTGGATCATAACAGCAAATCAACTGTAACTTGATTGCTGAAGAGATCACACATACTAATTTTCTGGTACTCATGGTACTGTAAGAAGAAACAAGAATTTAACCAAGTACATTTTCAAGTGGGGAAAAGCTGAGACTGATGGAGCATAATTATTATCTTGGCATTAACTCCACATAAGAAGCAAATTCAGCATATTCAGCATCAAGAAGGAAATTAAACTGGTTTAGTTTCACCACATGAACTCCAGTAAACTGGTTTAGTAAAATCCAAGTCTCATTCTCACCTCTGTTATGATTTGTCACATCAACTTTAAAGTTCTATCTGTAAAATGAAGTTGATTTACAAATATACTCAAAATTAAGTTGCAATCTGAGAATGATAGTGCCATACATTACCATTTAATATATCCTACAGAAATATCTTCCCTGTCTTACTTATATATCCCTTACTTACTTATACTTTACAAATTTACTCTATTTACTTTGTAGTTTACTCTATGTTGCTCTTTCCTTATAGATTAAACATTAAAAAAAAACTTAAATGGGAAGAAGCAGAAAGAATTCAAGCTCACTTGTGTACCAGGCAGAAGTTTCTCTATCTGGTCTTCCATCTGTGGAACAAGTTCCTACAGGAATTAAGCATAAGCCTATATATGTTCTGAGGGACTATTCATGCATTTTATTAAAAAAAAAAACATTCAGAAGTGCTTAAATTCTTCAAAGATGAGGGCAATATAAGACAAGCTATCAGAGAAGCTGAACTGCTTAACTGTTACACAGTAGTTTAAAAAAAAGTCTTCAAATGCTTAAAAATGACAAACATTAGAGACCAGATCTAAAGTAATTACTAATCAATCTGCAATATCTACAGTGATTTTTAAAACCATGAATAAAGTCAATTTCATCTGAAAAATACCTGTATTTAGTAAAAGTAAAGAACTCCAACTCAGAGACTGTTTGAAGTAAATTTGAGCACATTTATTAAAGACAGACCATGAATTATAATTTAATAACAATCAGCATTTTTCAGCATATCTAGTTCTAAACTGTTTGAAATTTTTCCCCTCACATGAAAAATAAATCCATATAGCAAGACAGAATTGAAACTAGACACAAACTGGATTACTTTTTATATGGCCACTTGTTAAAAAATAAAACTTTCATCAACTGTCACTTACTGTTTATTTAAGAAATAAGTTTAGGGGAAAGTTATGGTCATTCAAGGCATTTCATTTTTTTTGTTAGAATAGTCTTGATTGAGAATCTAATTTTAATAAAATCTGAAAAGTTAAAATATATTTTTCAGTGCAAATATATTACTGCCTCAGTATTTTATTCTGTACAAATTTAATTGTTAGTTATGGCAACATAATTGGCTGGAAAGATGCCAGTTTGTCCTCCTAGTCTTCCTTCCCACCAATCAAACTGGGAATTTGTTTTAGTTGTGACTGTGATTTTGTCTCCAGCTTTGAAAGTCAAGTCACCTGGCTGTTGTCCTTCAAATGAATAAAGTGCTGTCACCTCTACTGGATCATTCAAAGAGTTATCTGAAATGAAAAAAATTAAATAAAAATTAGATTTCTAAAAGGAAATTACTAGTGTCTGCACATACACTAAGTTCTTCCATACAATATTCTTAAAGGACAGTAGAAAACAGTAACAAAGACACCAAAACTATCTATCTAAGCATACAAACCACTAATGAAAAAAACCTTCCATTTCCACTAAAGTGAAATTGAAATTGAAATTCTAGCCTACTGGCAAACTCTCTTTAATAAAGTAGTAATCTATAAAAAAGAAAGATCGGCCATTTTTTCTAAATGCTTCATACAGGCAGAGACAGTGGAAAGAGAAGAGGTGTGTTGAAGAAAGTGTGAGTGCTTCTGGAGCCACTGCTAACGGAACCTTGGCTCAGGTTCTGGTTTTGGTATGTGTCGTGACAGTTTCTTTGTAGAAAAGCAGAGGATTTGATTTTTTACTCAAAACTCAGGATATAGCATGGCAAAATACAAAATATCCATACCACCTTCTCTTCTCTTTGCATAGGGTTTGCAGTGCCTGGGATTTTGGTGCATTTTGCATGTTAAACAAAACGCACAAAATGCACCAGGGGAAACAACTGATTACGGTTTGATGTACTGGAAGTGACTTAATTTGCATAGTGACACTTTAGACTACATATACAAATAGCTTTTATTCCCTTTACACTAGTCTCTTCCATGTCTCCTTCAGTCCTTAGCTGGGGTTGGAATTATGCCATGAATCTTCTGACCTAGTTTTAAAATCATCAGAATCTTAGATACTATTATCCAGCCTCCATTCCTATTGAAAATTTTCAGCCAATAACTCAATGTCTGTTAATACTGAACTGTTAAATTTAAATGAATATCTTCAATTTACTAAGATTTCTGTTTTCTCTCAATTCCTTTAACTGTCTGAACTATACGAGGCAGTAGCATTTGTTTAATGCTGATTTAGGAAACAGTTAAATCTGTCACATGAATGCATCTAAAAGTGAAAAATTGAAGGTGCAATGGAACACTAGTTAAGAGGAAATAATGAAGATGTTTACACAGTCAGGCGGGTAGATTTCAGGATGTATTGCTCATATAGACATGATGGCTGCACAAATGCTCAAGCATGCAAGATTAAAGGCTTTTAGTGTTAGCTGCACCTGCTTGCTGTCAAAACTGTTGCAAAAGGGGAAACCCAAGCTCTTAGTAGTCTACACATTGCAGAGAGCTAAAAAGGATGGTGAGAGAAGCATTGATACAACTTTTTTTGCAACTGATACCCATAGCTTTTTTTTATCATTTCAAAAGAAAGAGGAAAAATTCTTTTCCTCCGAAGCTCACAAACAAACTGTATGCAAAAGACAACGAAGGAAGTTGGGCTACAAATGCATGCATAAACTGCACAGGTTTTTTTCCTCAGCATCTGTCAATATTTATGTTCATTCTACAGGTCAGTTCTTTCCTTTCATCATCTGCATTTGCAGCAATCATCAAGGACTAATAAAAATTATTTGGCCATGTTCTGGGAAAGAGTTGGTTGTGGAGAAGTCAAATGCTGTCTTTCTTGATCACACAACCTCTCTCTCCAGATATCTATATTCATGATCTAAAGTCACACAACACTATTTCTTTTGATGTGAAAATAAAACTATGTTTATCAGGTCCACATATCCACCAGTTACTCCTACCAAAAAAGGCAGCAATACAGCTTTTCTAAATAGCTCTTTTATTTTCACACTTGAAAGCCTGAGAGACTGAGCATTCAGCAATTACATGACCCTTCTCCAAGCATTTGATGCAGTCGAGATGATATGATGTCCTCCTATGCAAAGTATGGTTTCAAGCTAGATATTTTGATTGAGGAAATTAGAGCAAAATCAATAGAAGTAAAAGACTGACCTCTTACTCCTAGTATTAGTTGAGGAATAGTCACAAAATACTGTGCTCAGGACTCTTTAGGTGTTAAGGTGTGAAAATCGTTATGACTCAGCTGCATATTAAAAGGAAGAGGGGATGTTTTACCCCACTGCCACATTCAGGCAGCATACGTGGATAAAAGTGCATTTATATGCACTTTTACAATGAAGGCAAAAAACTCCTATACTTTGAGTTCTTAAACACATATATTCGACAGAGCAAAAGAAGACATTGAAAGCGCTAAAAGTGTTGTGAGAGCTTCTTTTCATTATGTTCAAAAGAAGAGCTATAAAGGCCTCTATAAGATGCTAGACCCATAGCAATGGCATCAACTAATAGTTACCTTCTCCATAGCTGAACTGGCATTAAGACTATAATTCCTTTTACACAAACTACTGAATATTCTGGAATTAGCTCAGTAAAAGTAGGAAGAAAAATGAAGAGAAAATAGACACAAATAAAGCATGAAAAGATAGGAAAAAAGAAGCATGTGTGAGATATTTAAGTATAGGAGTACATTCACTGCCCAACCATTCCTCCAAGTATTGTTTGTTCTGTCATATGAACAAGATGGTTTTACGTATTTCCCTTCCCACTTTCTGTCCCTGAACATGTGCGTCTTTCCAAACATACAGAAACCTCAAAGACCTACAGCTAAATATGGACATTCAATTCTGTGTCCTTGCCCCATTTGAGATCTGCTGTCATTTAAAAACATTTTACAGCTTTATTCCTGTCAGCTATTTCATAACCTTTTATACTTAGTAGCTTTTTCCCATAGTATAGCTTCATTTAATTTTATTTTTCATAAAGATTCTAATTTCTGTGCTTTAATTCTGTAGTTTTGTAGCATAAAGCAGACAGAATGCATATTTATTGCCTCCAGATTGCCACATCCAAGCCTCATATTTATATGGATCATCTTAACAAATAGGTGTCATAAATGAATCCATTGTTACAAAATCTATCACAGACTATAAGGGGGAGCTACTTCAGTTTTACATAAAAGGGTTTTAAATAAAATTGTTATATTCAATGTGAAGATTGCTGAATGCATACACAGAAATCACATTTGCAGCTCACACCAGATGGTGCTACAGTGCTACATACAGCTCATGATTTTGAAATCATTGAGATTTATAAGTATGCACAGTTCAATAAAAACAAACTACAATGTGGAAAATCCTTAGTTATTGGTATCTGAATACACACACCACATTTTCACAAACACAGTGGTCAAAACAGAAACACAAAAATTTTGGTTGAAGATCAATTAGTGCAGCAGCCAGCATATGGTCAATGCTCTAGCACACATGGGTATGGCATATGCTTGATAACAAACTGCTCTGTCCACAATATCCTTTCATTTTTATTCATATTACATACCATAATGATTTGAAGTATTTTCTAAGGACTACTGCTATGGATAAAAGACTTGGTGGGGTACAAATTAGAGTGAATTTATGGCCTCTTGGGTGTGCTGCAGTACAAGTCTCAGGGCGAATGAAAGAGCAACTAAACTATTTTAATTATGGCCCATTTACTGCAGAACAAAAGCATTTTCTAAAATGTTACTGTAGAACAGATACACTGTCTACATTTCTATGAATCAGTTGAAAAGTGCCAGAGTCTTTTACTACAAGGCCAACTGGCACAGGCTGGCCACATACATGCTAGCACACACTCACCATCCAGACAGGAGAGGAGAGCCACATTCAAACTGCCTCCTGGTTTCTGCAGTCAGGAACACCTAAACCACATCTAGGAATTATTTGGGAAAGTGCAAGGTGAGAATAATGCCAAGGAGTTTTCTAACAACACAACCACACAGGTAAATGAATTACAGTGCTTGGGCCCGTCCCTTCACACTGTTTAATCTACTAGGAGATATAGTAGCCACTAGTTTCACATTCTAATGAGAACATATAAAACATTAGTAAAGCCATAGGCTGCTTCTAAAACTGTTTTTTAGAGAAGAACAGGCCTTTTACATAATTTTGCTTTAAACTTATTATACTTTCAAAACTCAAATCTGAGTTAGAATACAGAATTGTACAGTCCAGCTGTGGGTCCCAAGTTTAATTTTACTGGCATAGATGTATATATCCCCTAGCCACCAAATGCCTGATGCTGAACAGCTTGCAGAAGACGTGCTGCTTTTGGCAGTGAACACAGCAGAAAAACTGAAATAAGTTTCATGTACTTGAGGTTAGTGGTGAGATTGCTGAACAACCACTTTGCAAAATTTGCTAATTGTCAGCAATTTGAGAACTAGCACAATTTTGTGGGTCATGTGTGCACCTATGTCATGGTTTAATGCCAGCTGGCAACTGAGCCCCACACAGCTGATTCCCTGCCCCTGCCGCGGGATGCAGGAGAGAACTGGAAGGCTAAAACTAAGAAAGCTCGTGGACTCATGAATTGAGAAACAGTTAAATAATTAAAACAAAATAACAGCAATTTAATAAAAAATGTAATGAAAAGGAAAGTAACAAAAAGAGAGAAAAATAAAACCCAAGAAAAAGTAGTGATGCAAATGAACAGCAATCGCTCACTACTAACCAAATGATGCTCAGCCTGTTCCAAAGCAATGGCCTCCCAGCCAGCTTCCCCCCAACCTTAGGTACTGAGCATGACATTTATATAGTGTGGAATATTCCTTTGGCTAGTTGGGGTCAGCTGTCCCAACTGTGTCCCCTCCCAACTGCTTGTGCACCCCCAGCCCACTTGATGACAGAGGAGCATGAGAAGCTGAGAAGTCCTTGACTTAGGGTAACCCCTGCTCTCCAACACCTAAAACATCAGTGTATTGCCAACATTATTCTCATCCTAAATCCAAAATATAACACTGTACCAGCTACTAAGTGGAAAATTAACTCTACCCCAGACAAAACCAGGGCAAATTACAATAGCAACTATAAGTGAACTAACATAAGCTATTATTGCTGGTTTGGGATTTATTTAAATAATATTAAAGAGCTTGCAAAAAAGAGCCCTGTGACTCCATTGTCACCACCAATGAGCCATCAGATCAAGGGTACTGATCACTGACAGGGTGTCCCTGTTGCTGACTGTCTATATATTATGCACTTTCTGCTAAACACCTCCTTTGGTAAATGGACTGTGGGTCTGGTTTCTTTCGAAGTTGAAAGGTTATAACATTTCTTCTGTGGAACACAACATACCATATGAACATGTGTGTGTCTACATAGACATATTTTGCCTTGAAACAGAATAGTGTCTCTATCTTACTAAAAAGTTTTGTGCAATCTTTAGAATCCATGGGTTTAGTAAATGTTATTCAAAAATCAACCTGAATGAGCAACCCATTTCACATTCTGACTTCTACTTTCTTTGTGTTTTCTTAAAGTAGAGTGAAGTGACTGGAACTGCCACAAAATGTTACCAGTCAGATGAGTTTCCAGCATCAGAGATGACAAAAGTTGTATAGTTCTGGCATAAAAGCTCCACCAAAAAGTGTAGCTTACAGAAAAGCTGTGATAGAACTCTAATTGGTTAAATGGAGACCCAGAAAACTAAGCAACCTTATGGATCCTGTTTGTGCAGAAGTAAGAGAAAACCAACAAACAGACCAAATGACGGAAAACAAGCAACAGATTAGGCAGATGTAAACATCTGTGCTTTTGAAAACAAACATATCAAGTATCCGAAAGGTTTAGTATACTAGTACACTGCTCAGAGACATTGAAAGCATTGGGTAATGCTCATAGGTTTAGGATGAGAGATGTGACTAGCAGAACAGGCAAATCTTAGTCCTTTACCCATTATGGAACACTGGGTTTTTGTTTGGAAAGGATTAGTATTGAGTTTATAATCAGAGTTCAGTAAAGAATCCAAAGTAGGCTGAAGAACTACATTAATTACTAGGCCCATTGCAAATCTCTGAGTAAAAAATGACAGTTGGCGCCAGCAACAATGAAGACTTTATAGGAAATTTTAACAGCCATCCTTAGAAAATGGTCTGGACAACACCTGCTAAGATATGACTATGAGTGTAAATACTATGTGTGCATACATATATTGGTTATACTAAAATGCCTAAATTATGTTTGCCTTAAATTTTTTTATTAAAAAGGTGACTATTATCAGGCCCCAACTGGACATGTTAAAGAGGAAGACAACCATTAGTTTCATTCAACAGCTACATCTGAGCCAGCAACATGCTGTTGCAGCAAAGAAGGTAAACAGTAATGTCTGCATTAGGCTAAGTATTGACAACAGGTCAAGTGAGTTGATCTGCTTTACTCAGCACTGCTGCTGCCACACCTGGAGTGTGGAGTCCAGTTCTGAGTTTCTCAGTATAAGAGAAACATGGGTATGGAGGAGAGAATCCAGAAAAGGGCCATGTGGGTGATGAATGAATAGACTGGAGCATCTCTTCTATGAGGAAAGGTTGAGAGAGCTGGGACTGTTCAGCCTAGGGAAGAAAAGGCTTATCAGTACAAATAAATATCTGAAGGGACGGTGACAATAGGACGGAGTCAGCCCCTTGCCAGTGATGCCCAGTGACAGAGGCAATGGGCACATACTAAAACACAGGAGGTGCCATCAGGAAACTTTTTTACTCTGTGGGTGACTTAATAGATTGCCCAAAGGTAGTGGAGTTTTAATCCTTGGAGCTATTCAACAGTTATGCAGACATAATCGTGGGCTCTCCATCCCCTGCTTGAGCACAGGAGTTGGACCAGATGATATCTAGAGGCTCTTTTCATCCTTGACCATTTTGTAATTTGGGATATCTAGAGGCTCTTTTCATCCTTGATCATTTTGTAATTTGGTGAAAAACTTCACAAAATCTTTTGAAATAAAGTTGACTTGAAGTACTAAAAGCAGCATGAAAATTTGTAATTGTGGGGAGAGCATTTGGACTGGAACAGCAGTAATCGAATCCAATTTGATACAAATGGAAATCACACTGTCAGGATCATCTCTGTCCAGGATAGACAGAGCATACTCCCTGTCAGACACTAACCTGTATCCAGGTGCACCTAGTAGGGACTCATATCTCTCTGAGCGATGCTTTCTTGTCAACATATGGATCAGTCTGTTGTAGGGAATTGCACTGGCACACATAGGGCATCTCCAGCAAGATGCTTGTGCAAGCAGGAGAACCTGCACTGCCAGACTAGACTGAGTGTGCTCATAACTCACACTCTTTGTGAGAGGGGATGTGCATGGATGTAAAGTTTTATACACGTGACACTTGATATGCACACATGCCTGGAAATGCAATGGAAACTTTGGAGGTCACATCTAGAAAACTCAAGTGTTCAACAACTTTTTGGAGTTGGCCAACATTGTGATTTATTTGTTGTAATGCTGACATTGATCCTGAGTATACTTCACAGATTACTAATTATCTGCCATTACAGAATTAAATAAAGCACTTTGATCCTGATTTTGGTTTAAGCTATGTGAACTGGGCATTCTTTCCTTGTGACAGTTCTTGCAAAAGTGTCATCTCCCACAGCAAATATTAGGGTTCAGGCTGAATGGGTCATGGCTGTTGCTGAACTTTAACTAGTAATTATAATGAAAGGACTTATTTAACTGGTGGTCTAGTAAGGAAGGCAAGATGTGTTGTGATGATACACCTAGGCTGAGAGTAGGAATTCAAATATATGATAAAAAGCACTAGCACTTCTCTGAGAAGCTAGAATGGCTGACTCTGTAGAAACAAATCAGTTAAGCTTAGGACTGACAGAATAACTGGGGTTACAGCTAGGACCAGAGTTCAATAAAATAAGGGGCTGAAGAGAAAGATTCATTGGTGGACAAGCAATACTAGAAATGAGATGAGGCATTAAACAGCAAGAGTAAGTATCTTACAGATGTCCGTATTTGCTGTGTTCCTCAACTGATTGAGCTAGATATGAAAACTAAAAGATAACACTGGATCCTTGCATGAGAAGTGAAGGATAGAAAAGAGTAACAATTGTCTTACAGCTCACTGAGAGCCGGACAAGTTACTGCATTATAGACAAAGCCAGCTTTAAGGATGGAACTAGAATCTGAGTATGGAATCCAGACAGCAACAGTTATTCTGCTTCTGCACTCACTGTCAAGTAAGGGTCTGAACTGCCAGTTCTTACGGTGATTACACTGCTCTTCGTCCTTTATATTGCCTTTAAAAAAACCTTGAGATGAAGGGTGGATCTGTCAAGGGAGCATTTTTGGATCTGTTTGAGATCAATAAGCCTTATGGTTTATTGAGCTATAGTTCAGGTAGAGTAGGGACTGTAGGCACAGAGAGATACATTTTCTGCTGGATCCAGCATACTAAACATTCAAATGTGAAAGGCAAGGGGTGGGCAAAGAAAATGGCATGCAATACATTCTGAAAGCGTCAGAGTAACTACTAATGACAAGGACAGCTTCTGAAGTAGCGTTAGGGCTCACAGTAATAGCAACTAAAGATCTAAAATTCTGACTTGAGGAACACAGAAGCACTGGGCCACAATGATGCCTAAAGCAGGTGGAGAAACAGCTTAAGTTCAACTTTGAAGTAGGTAGGTGAACTACTGAGTTAAATCTATAATACTAACAAGATTGAGATGAAAGCTGGATCTGTCAGGGACTGCTTAAGGTTCTGTTTGAGCTCAAAGACATACTTTACAAAAGAGCCAGTGGAGGAATGTAAAGGATGGGCAAAACGATAGGGCAGGAAATTGACTTGGAACCAAGACCTGAATCTAGATGAGAGTAAAGGAATATTAAATTTGCAAAGGTCACAGAGAAGGATGTTGCAACAATTGAATCACAAGAGGCCAAAAGCATGGACAAAATTTGAGACAGAAAGAAAAGGCTGCATCTTTAAAATCACATTTAGAGAACATCTATACGACTCATTGCTCCCATAGTGAAAGTGAGAATTTCTAAAGAAATTCAAGTTGAAAAACATACAAAACTTTGCAGTGGTCAGCAACCAGAAGTTCAGAGTCTATTTGAGCATTTTTAGCTTGAATTCATAATTAGTTAACAAAAGAGTACCAGAGTAAGGGAGAAATAGAAATAGTTCTGTGCAGCAAACGTTATCTAACAAATGAAAAGGGACAAAGGATAGCTATCTAGGAAATCTTAACAAAAAAATAGAGGGCTGATAAGGAAGCCTTCTCAGTGAGACACTTGAAATATAGACATAAAGGCAATTACAGACATAGCCAAGCAATAGAATTCAGGGATCACAAATATTACCAAAGAAAATAGAAGATTAAAATTAATCTATCAGGTTACATACAGGAGGATGGAATGTAATTTCCAATATGTGATTATAAAGAGGTCAGCAGAGACTTGGAAGCAACAGTTACATTTATGTCAGTGAATGAAGCAGTACTAGCCTTTCCATGTTACGTGCCTTTCCCTCTTCCACATTAACTCGATGTCTCCAAATTAGAGTACCTTCATTCTTATTGACTACTGAAGACAGTCTCTGGCACATGCTGACTTCCTAATTACCAAGAATGGTTCTTTCCACATCAAAATCATACCAGGAACCTGCTAACAGTTTAACAGAAAGGAAATGAGAAAGTTGCAGTGCACAAGCACATTCCCTAGCAATGACTAATTTATCAGCACAGATAGAACCAATGACTTGAACTGGGTGCAAGAGAAACTGCTTTAAAGAAGGTAAGGCATAGTATTGAAGAGCTCCAAAACAAGTTAAAAGATCAGGTAACAGCAATATGATCAACCTTGGACTTTATAAAATGAAAGAGGATGAGATGATAATACTGTGAAGAAATATTGCAAGTTTGAGCAGAAAGAAAAATAGTAGCCTAACTGTATCCTAAATACTAGAAATCATGAAAATAATTTCAGTTCTTGAATCACACCAGTATATAGATGAGCTCTCTTCACCTTCCATATGCTTAGCTGTCACCTCTCAGCTTTCAGCTGAAGACAAAAGGGTTTATCTCAGCTTCTAGAGTAGAACAGATGTATACCTGCTTACAATTTCATTTTAGTTGTTTCTGGACAAATTACAAACCAAGTGTTTGTTCAGTCTTACAAGTGAAATCTCAAATGTTCTATTCAGATTAAACTACTAATTTCCTTAATGGCTTTTTAAATTTTGTTTGGTTTTTTTTTTTAAATGTAGACTCACCTCAAAAAACCCTCAGCATACACAAAACAACAGTCTCAGATCTCGCTGAACAGATGTTTGGGAAGGCCTAAATATGCAAGTAGATTTGACATTTTATATCTACAGGTACTAATCTGCTATAATCAGATATATTCTGCACAGATACTTGAAGTATGTCATATGCCACCATTGATCCAAATAATCTCAAATAATGCTCATCTGATCAAAGGTCAGGAGACATGATATTCAGTGAATCACACTCAGAACAAATCTCTTGCCTTAGTTGTTTCTTTGCCAATAATTATGGCTTGTTTGGAGTAAGTAAACAAAACCACTTGTATTTCTCTACTTTCAGGAAAAAAAAAGGTTCTTAAGAAACTCAAATTATTTAGATTCAACATTGAAATATGAAAATAGCTAATTCTTCATGACTAAGAAATGAGGGTAGATTTTTGGGAGTAAGTGAGCTTCACTATCACTGTGGTAAAACAGTGTTCCTTAAATGCTCCAGAAATGCCTCTTTGGCTCAGTTGCAAAAACCTGCTCTGAAGAGGGAGAGAAAACATGAGTTGAATTGGTCTATAATACAGTCACTTACAGACAAAGAATTGTTCTATTCTAAGAACACCTGATGCCTGTTTTGTTACAGCAGCTGTAGGTTTAAGGCAATTTCAAAATCAAAGAATTCTAGAATAACTAGGGTTGGAAGATCATGCAGGGACATGAACTTCCACTACACCAGGTTTGCTCAGGTCCCCATACAATCTGCCCTTGAATGCTTCCAGGGACAGGCATCCACAACTTCTCAGGGCAATCTGCGCAAGTGCCTCACCACCCTCACAGTAAAGAGTTTCTTCTAAATATCTAATTCAAACCTACCCTCTTTTAGTTTGAAGCCATTCCCCTTATCCTATGACTACATGCCCTTGTAAAAAGCCCCTCTTCATCTCTCTTGTAGGTCTCATTTAGGTACTGGAAGACTGCAATGAGGTCACCCCAAAGCCTTCATTTCTGTAGGCTGAACAACCCCAACTCTCTCAGCCTTTCCTCATAGGAGAGGTGCTCCATTGCTCTAATCAACTTGGTGGCCTCCTCTGGACTTGCTCCAACAGGTCAATGCCCTTCCTGTGTTGGGGATCCCAGAGCTGGATGCAGCACTGCAGGTGAGGTCTCACAAGAGCACAGTAGAAGGGCAGAAGTCCCTCCCTTGACCTGTTGCCCACACTGCTTTTGATGCAGCCCAGGGTACAATTCGCTTCCTGGGCTGTAAGTGCACATTGCCAAGTCCAACATATCATCCACCAGCACCCCAAAGTCCTTCTCAGCAGGACTGCTCTCAATCTGTTCATCCCCCAGCCTGTACTGAGACTGGGGGGTTTCCCAACCCAGGTGCAGCACCTTGCACTTGGTCTTGTTAAATCTCATGAGGTTCCCAAGGATCCAATTCTTGTGCTTGCCCTGGTCCCTCTGAGTGGCACACCATCCTTCAGGTGTGTCAACTGCATCACTCAGCTTGGTGTTGTGAGCAAATTTGATGAGATTGTACTCAATTCCTTTATCTTCATCATTAATTGAGATATTAAGTAACACTTGTCCCAATGTGGACCTCTGTGGGACACCACTTGTCACTGATGTCCATTTGGATTCTGAGCCATTGACCACTGCTCTCTAGATGTGACAATCCAAACAAATTCTCATCCACCAAACGGTCCACCCATCAGACCCATATGTCTCCAATTTAAAGAGAAGGATGTTGTGGGGAGTCATGTCAGAGGTTTCACAGAAGTCAAGATAAATGACATCTGTAGCCCTTCCTTTTGTCCAATGATGAAATCACTCCATCATAGAAGGCCACTGAGTTGGTCAGACACGACTTGTCCTTGGTGAAACCATGCTGACTTTCTTGAAACACCTCCCTGTTCTCCATGTACCTTAGCATAGCCTGTAGGAGGATCTGCTCCATGTTTCCCATGGAGGTGAGGCTGACAGATCCATAGTTACTGGGGTCCTCCTTTCTGTCCTTTTAAAAGATAGGTACAATGTTTCCCTTTATTCAGTGGAATATGTGTTCAAGGTATATGGATAATATCAAGGAAGGCCCATATCATTCCCTGAACTACACTCTTCAATATGTCTTGGTACTAAATGTATACCCCAGTTCTTGAAAGGAGAGCAAATGAAATGTTAAGCCCTCTTCTACTTCCCTGGAGACTGTCTCAGCAGATCTTGTTTTCTGAATTAGTTGCAGAGCTAGATGTTAACTATTACTTCAACTAGTTACCTTGTCCAGGTTTCCAGTGTTACAAGGTCCTCCAGCTGATTTTCAGAAAAACTTAATAACTACATTCTCCAGGAATAAAGAAATGGTGGCTGAAAAAAAACTATTCAAAGCAAAGTTAGGCAGAGATGTTCCATACAAGGTATGCCACCCTCAATTTTGCTCTGAAGACTCAATGATGAGAAATTCATCATCAGCTGCAAATGTGTATGCTTGGAATGGAGGTATTATACATACTTTTAATACAAGAGACTCATAAACCCCAGAAAATAGCTCAAGGATTTTTGACCTCTTCTGTATAAGCAGATTCCATGTCACCAACTTGTGCCACTACTCAACAGTGTCATGTCTAGCAAACAAAACTGATGGTTGAAACAGACCTGACTATATTTAAAGTTTAAGTTACTGTGCAAATTTAGCTCATTCAGTATGAAACATATTTCGCTGGGTTTGAGTTTCTGGCCTACTAGAGAACATGCTGGCTCATCATCTTCATGTGCTGATGGAATGCTTTCTATCTTTGTTTCAGCACACTCAGCTTTTGCATTAAAGAAGTGCCTTTTTTGATAAGCATCTGTGGATGTATTTGATATTTATGATATAAAAAACCCCACCTCCTCCTTGCAAGAATCAATTCTGTAACAGTACTTTTCCTGATTACTTTTTGGATTTTTCTGCCTTTGCAAAAACACAATTACATTTTACTTCAGACTGACATGGTCAAATAAACCATATCAATGTCAAGGGTTTTATCAAGACTAAGTGCAAATAATGCCTGTGCTGAAATCATATCACAAAAGCTGAGGTGCAATGCTAAGCATAACTTTCTATCCTGAAAAGTAAATTACAGAGACATGAATTGAGCTCTGTTTTATTCAGGTCAAACCAATGATTTAGGAAGGATTTGTGGATCTTTTATGTTGACAAGCTTCTCTATGTTTCCTCTGCATTTAGCAAGTTAGCATTTCAACCTGAATACACTGTCCCTACATTTTGATTCTTAAATTTCTGTACTGTCAGATTCAAATGGCATTATTACCACATAAGCTAGTTCATTTGATAGAAGTCAGCTTTCACTCTTGTCTGGGAAAGAATCTACAGCCTCAAGGAAAAAAAAAAGGTAGTACATGCAACAATTCTATCCAGTTTCTGCCAGTTTCCTAGGAAAATGTTTTGTGAAGTAGTGCTTGAAATTTTTTTGTAAGCCTTGCATGGAGAAATACTTCTCTGGACTGGTTAGAAAAATGGTTTAAAATAAAAAATATATATGAGCAAAGAAGTATTTCATACGGAAGTCTACTAAATAACATTATTATACAGGGCCTCATTTGAAGGTCTGTTCACAATCCTCATCATCAATGTTTAAAGCTGGTTGAGAAAGTAGATGAACAAGAACAGAAAGCCTGTTTTCAAGGGGAAATGAAAATCAGCTTCAGAGAATGAAAGAGGTTACTTCACAGGTTCACAGATGAAAGAGGTTACTACTACAAGACAAAGGAATCAGACAGAAAATTAGTTCAGGGAAAGAACAGGAAAGCTTGAGAAAAAAATTGTTTAATCTTTCTAAGAAAAAAATATAGATGAAGAAGTTTCATGTCATCATAAAAGATTCAGAACCCCCTTTCTGTAAAAGGAACTAGTGAGTATCTCCTATTTTAATACAAGTAGCACTTTCATGATAACATTTATATTATATGAACACCTGCAATATATAGAAAACTCTTGTTAACTTTAGTTGTGCTAAGGGCTGCTGAAATCTAGGCTAGGATTTATTCTTGCCACAATTACTTATTCTCATTGCTTTTATGTTACTCCACCACCAGTACAGCCATTATTAACTCTACCAATACCATAGGCTCCGACAACTTATAACTTCAAAAGGTATTCAACAGATGTTCCTCTCCTCTGCAAAATGGTGACACAAGCAATTTCACTTTCACTTGCAGTATCCCATGGCACAATCACATGATCACAGTTTAAACTGGTGGGAGAAAGGTAGACACCCCCATTCACCACAGAACAACTTTGTTAAGAATTAGAAACAGCATAGACCCATGAATTAGAGACTAAGCTGATCCATGCAAACTCTGCAACCTGAAACATCCACCATCATGAGGATGAAGCATCTTGGACTGCCATCATCATCCATGGTATGTTCATGTAACACTTCCAGCTGAGCAGAGCCAAACTTTGTAGAACACTCATTACATTGGCCTGGCCAAAAAGTACAGTTATGATAAAATTCTTGAAATGAAACAGCAAATAGATCTGCAATTTTCACTCAAAATTTAAGAATTATATTAGTAAGTGTCTTCATACTTTTATGAACATGATGAAGTGCTATGTCCACTTTTAAGTCAAGTGGAATATTGGATGTGTAGATGCTCTTTCCAATGAAAAAGCTCACAGTAGCTACATTTGTGTAAAAAATATCCTTTAGTTCAAGCATGAGGAAATTCAGGCTTGTTGATGGCATTCAGCCACTAACTCAAATTTGTACAATGTGCAACAAATGTGAAGACAGATTTTCCGTCAACAGTACCTCCAAACTTTCTCTGCTGTCCCATACCCAGCTGTGCCACTAATCTCAAATTCTTCCTCATCCTTCTGTAGTTCTTGAGAAATGGCAGAACCGGCAGTAGAGAAGACACAATCTGAACCTTATGGCAGGGACCAATACATGAAATTGTGTACCAGAGCAAGTTTTTCTATTTTCCTTCACAGAGGAGTTTTCTTATTTTTAATCTTCTTTCGACACTTTCCTTGCTAAAGAGCAAAGGAGCTGCTAAAAGTACAAAAGTGACCACTGAGGGAAATGGGGGGAATACGGGTACAAGATTCATAGAATTTGAAAAAATTAATACCTTATTTTCTTTCCATGAACAATTTCCAGTTGAGGTTGCCTAATATGGCAAAAAAATTGCTAATGAGGAGAAACCCAATGGAATACAACCAGAGAAGCCTCAGTGCAATCCTTGCCAGACCTCCTCATGAACAGGTAAGAAGTTTCTTGAAACCTTGTCTTTTCTTAAAAGTGAAAAGCATTATTGCACCATTTCTAGAACAATTATTTGTCATACTAATTTAGCTTACATTAGTGTTTGCCTTACTGATTTCTTTTTGCACGACCTCCTATTTCTTATTCAGGAACTAACAGTTTTTCCACAAAAAGTGAATGTACCTTCTTGGTTTAATCGGCAATATCCACCTGGCTGATTTGCAAGATGTAACACTGAACCAGCATAGTTACATACATGAAGGACTCCAGGTCCTTCCCATCACTTTTTGGGGAACTGTGGCACTCAATTTACTGCTTATGGAAAAATATATTTAAAGTGGGTGTTCAATCACAGTAAAAAGTAATCAATTTCCAAAGAAAGGAAAGTATTATCAGAATCTTCTCTTAGCATTTAGCATAAAGTAGATGTCCTTGTCCCTATTATCAAGATGGATCTGTAAAGCATCATCCTACCATTACTGCAAAAAGATCCCCATTTCTTAGAACAGTATTAGCTTTCGTCTCAAGTCATTCATGCACATGGCATTTTACCACAGTTTGGGTAGAAATCCTGTGTATCTATCACTTCTTTGAGGTAGTCAAAATTTTTGTTTGGCTTCTATTACTATTAATGAAGCAGAAGCTCCCAAAGGTTTTTCTAGATAAATAGATAGGAAAGCAATTTAAATTTGCTTTTGTCCTACTACTTGAACAACACAGAATCAAATGCTATCTAATGTAGTACACAGCTTTGAAGAAGATTTTTAAGCATATATTTCATAAATTCATTAAACTATTAATCTGCTTGTGTTACAATAGTTTCAGACAAGACTTTAACCCATACAATTTAACGTTTGTATGTTCCCATGAAGAATTTCATATTTTAATGCTGTGAATCAGAATTATCACCTTAATGGTGCTTTACACTTAAAAAAAATAAGCATAGATGGTACTGAAATTTTCCTATGCTTAAGCTCTCATTTCCTAATTTTTATTCCAGACCATTAAAAAATCTCAAGAAAAAATAGTTACCCATACCAGAGTATCTGCTTCATATTTAGCACAACAGCTTTCTGCCCAGGCATGCACACATCAGAAAGACCCCAGTTTCATTCTAGCACATCTGACCTCAATCTCTCTGTGCCTTGTTGTATTTTGAGTTAGCTGATTATATGCATCGAGTTATTTACTTCAGTATGACCAGTGAACTCCTACATGCTACATATTTCCCCTCAGCTTGCCACAACATAAGCCATAAGCAGCTTGATTATCTGACTTATCACATTCATGATAGTAATAGTACGATCCGAGTAAAAGTGAATCAGGGATAAAAATAGTCTCAAAAATAATTTCCTGGGATTTCCTGGGTTTGGTTAGTATTAAGAAAGAGCTCATAATAGCAAGAAAATTAATACTGTGGGGGATCACCAGATGGATGTTTTATTTTTCTGGTAACTAAATATAAACATGTCACAAGTCTTGCCATGAAAAACACAAAAATAGAGCAAGTTCAGCTAAAACTCTTAAAACAAAACAAAAACTCCCATACTTTAGTTTACAAAATTAGTAGACAATGTCATGAAGGATTATGGCAGAAACATGGCATATCTCATGCTGTAAAAATTTCCTAAAACAAATACCTATTTGTCACACTGAGCTGTCTTACTGATTGTACTGTTTATAATCTGCTAGAGTTCCTCATCAAATTATAGTATAGAAGGAACAGATTACTGCACAGCTTGATGAGGGTTCTTCCTTACAATGTGAAATAGTTCTACTTGATCCTACAGCAAATCTCTTCCTTTCTTGGAAAAGCATTAATTCATAAACCGAAGAATAAAAAGTGGCTTTTCTTCCAGTTTCAAATACACAGCACATATCCAGAGCACCTAAAAGAACATGCACATATCTGACTTTATCACGTTTCCATGGATGCTCTGATTTCCAGTTCAAAAGAAAAACTGATTCTTCCCCTCACTGTGAGCCATGGAGTCTTTCTCTATCCTTAAAAATGATAGCCTCTGGATTCCTACTTCATTCCAGCTCTGTGGATATCAGATACAAAAAATCATTTAATAACTTAACTAAAAGCATTTGATTCAATTTTACTACAATTCAAGTTGGCAAAGGAACCTTCAAAATGACGACACCATTTCAAATCATTTTGATCCAGGATAGAAAGAAGCAAATATTGAAATATTGACAACATCCTAGAAAGACAGACTTTAAGGATATGCTTCCTGAGAACAAAGGAAAAGCAAAAATTGAGGTATTATACTGGGATAATTCTGAGACCACAGAAATAGCTGAATTTCAGAAACAGATGAAACATTTTTACTTTCCACTACACTTTGTGGTGTTTAATCTTAACTAAAATAAAAATGCCCAAGTCAAAAGTCAAGAGGAGATCTGGACACACATTTCTCTTACAGCACAGTTGTCAGAATTTTTTTGTCAGTGGGCATTTCTAAACATGGAACTGCACAGCTGATACGAAAAGTTGTATGTTAGATTTCCAGTTGAATTTGAGTTGTTCCAAAATAGTACTGGTTTTGTTAAACCTAATTTGAGAAGCATACCAAAAAAAGTGATTGCCTCAATACATATTTTAAAGTTGTAAGAACATATAGTAATGCTTTCTTTCATCAGGTCTAACTAAAAATTCTATTGTTTCATTACACTGTGTTAAACAAGCTCCACAGGACACATAATCAGAGGTATTAATTAATGCAGAGACTGCTAGAATGGTGCCCATGTTCCAGGCTATATTCAATTTTGATCATTATCCTAGAAGGCAGTAACTCTAAAAATAAGAAGATACTAAGTCAGATAGAAACTGCAGAACAGGCAAGCAAGTAAAATAAGTGAAACAGGAGGTGAAATCACAAGTGAAAATTATGCTATTGTCCTCAGAGAGCTGTAAAACAGATTTTTTTTAAGCTTTTTACTTCAGGAGCACTCCATGAATTCTTGGTCCATATAACTGTGTTGGATTGGGTAAGACATTTTTAACTGACCACAAAAAATCCATAATGTACTAACAAAAGCAAATTCATATACAGACCCTCAAGTTTCCTTGACAAAACACATTTCAGAAGGCATGAAAATCTGTCTTGGAATTCTCTCAGGAAACAGATTTTCACAGATCCACTGAACCATCTGGCATTCATAGATTACTGAAAGAAACACAGATCATCTCTGAAATTATAGAGAACTGGGCCAGAGCTGGTTCCTGGAGAACTGTAACAATAGGAAGCAGCATCTCTGAGATGGATTTAGTTAACACAAACAGAGTTTCCCACCTCATGGTACCACCGCACCAAAAAGGGTTGATATTGCCTCAACTGTTTTAACATAGACTAGTAATGTGCAAGAAAGTTAAAATAAATGAACAAATAAATAAATAATAGAAAAGGACTGGCGTTTAGTCCAAATTCATTATAGCTTTTAGGAGCCCAAATTGTACCGATCTCAGTGAGCTCAGAATTCAGCATTTGCTATTTGTAACACTACTTAAAATTTGAGAGGAAAGAGAAAATGACTAATGACAAAGAGCTCATCAGTCTGTTTATCATCAAAAGAAAGAACAAGGAAGACCAAAAAGTGATTTGATTACAGCACAAGTGCCTCAAAGGGAACAAGAAGGGAAGAAAAAAAGCCCCTCTGGGTAAGAAAGTGCTCTTTAACATACTGAAGAAAGCCACAACAAATACTGTCTAAAAGCTGCAGACAAATTCATATGGAAAGACATGAATTTTTAACAATGAGTTTGACAAATCACTCAAATCATCATTGAAGAAAGAAGGGGTTTTTTAGCTTCTTAAAAACAGTGACAAATTTCTCATCTGCCTCTGTTTCTTGACTAGTATGCTTGATACAGCACTTCTTTCAGTATGCAAGAATACAAATATATCCCTAATGGGACAATAACAATCTGCTAATATTTTATTTTTTCAAAGTGAAAGGTTTCTGCTGAAAACAAAACTAGATACAATACATATTTTGTGTTATTTTTTGAAATTTTACTGGAATCGATTACAAGTGTGCTGATTTTTTTACACACAGCAAAAGAGTTCAATGTCTGCAGATAGATAATTTATTTAGTTCAAAAATCAAAAGAAGAGGGCACATATTTTTTTCTCAAGATAAAATTTAAAAATATTTAGTTCAAGTACTCATGGAAGGTAAGAAAGCCAGTTTTTTCTGAGAAAATCTAAAAAAAACCCAAACCCAAACTTTGAATACTTAGGCTTCAGAGCCACAAGTTCTTATGGGTTTCTTAAGCAGATCATATGACAGCTTAAAAATGCAGACAGCATCATTACTTTCTCCAAATTATGATAAAGTAATTACACTGTTATAAAAAGAACTTGTTTTTTGTTTAATACAAGCATTTTGTCTTACAGTATCGTAAGAATTCAAGCCCATGATGAGTTTTGATAATTGTCAATGAATAGAGAAACAACACTGATTGGAAGGAAAAAGTTTCTTGCATTTTTATCCCCACTTTTGCCTCAACTCCGTTTCCTGATTGTTTCAACATCTTGGCAATTTTTAGTGATTCTTTTCCAAACATGTGAAACAGTCCTTTTCTGATTAGCTGAGTTGAAGAAAAAGTAAAAAAAAATCTGAGTTCTGATTTGAACAAATAAAGAATCACGAGTCATTTCTATTACAGATGTGGAACAGAATTCCAAAGAAATCATGTATCCAGAAAAAGAAAAGCTAGATTGTGCTAAGACAGCTTGGAAAGACCAGTCAGCCCTCTTAGCAGATGTTACAACAAAGAGGGCACAACCAGAAGAATGAAAATGAAAATCCCTAATTTTAGTAATCAAGAAGGCATGAACTTTTATACTCATAAGCAAATCTAATTTCTTTATTTTAAACATTATCCAGAAAAATCTCTACTACTGTAGAGATTCATAAACTTCATACTTCACTGAACCAAAATAACTGTATCAGCGATTAGTTTGTTGTGGGTTTTTTTGTGGTTGTTTTGGTTTTATTTCCCAAAATTGTAAAAGGTCTCTTCAATTTTTAAATTTTATTTAAATAAAATCTGTGCTATCCCCAAGGTTCTGGAAACATTTAGGACATTACTCAACCTCATTTTACAACTAAATGCATTACCTTAAGCATTATTCAGTTACTTGAAAACAGTATCCTTGCATCCGAGTTCAAGTATCACACTATCAATTTAGAAAACCGTGTTTTTCATTTATCATTCTTCTTTCATTTAAAATAGGTTATATTACATTACTTATCGAGATAACTCAGGTCCACAGAAAACAATTAAAAATGTTTCATCCACAAGTCTAGCCCTTCTTCCAGATAATAATAATAATTAATATTTAAACCTTTCTACTACTTGTATATCTGTTGCAAAACCAAATCCTGGTAACACAATGCCAACCTCCCCAACCAAAGGCAAATCTTTATTACTTGCAACCCAGACGAGCTTGTGCTCAACATCAAAACCTATCCCTGCATCAGCCATTATACCTAAAATGTAGCCACCGAAAGATTAATTCACTCTGTATTAGTTATCTAAATGCATTTTTTAAACAAAAAAAACATAAACAATTTTAAGTACTTTTTTTTTCAAATCACTGTAGAAGAACATCTGTTGCAGCAAATATTCCTGGAATAAAGATTGAGTAGTACATGTTATAGCTACTGTGTAGCTCTGATAAAATAATTTGGACTATAAACAGGAAGAAACAGATTATTGACAGGAGGTATGGCCTTAAGGCTCCTTCTATTGCATCCACCCTTTGTTCCTGATGTAAGAGGGATTGAAACTCTTTTCCAGTATACCATCAACATGCATGTGGCTACAGTGTTGAAACACTCAGGGAACCTAACTTCAACCTTGATTGCTCACTTGTCATAAGAAAAATTCTTTAGTCTTTAGA
The DNA here is from genome assembly GCA_035041345.1 of Poliocrania exsul. Taxonomy (NCBI): domain Eukaryota; kingdom Metazoa; phylum Chordata; class Aves; order Passeriformes; family Thamnophilidae; genus Poliocrania; species Poliocrania exsul. The sequence goes on from JAWWLZ010000118.1 coordinate 96,636,950, forward strand.
AATATATAGCACTTCTGTGGATTCAGATAGCATTTGAACTGTTATCTGTGGAAACATAATTTGCAAAAGAAAGCAAAATGTACCATACAATCATTTACACAAGATCCTACTACCTCTTTCATTCCTCAAAGATAATCTTGCGTATTTCTAGTAATTGTTAGAAATCCTCAGTAGTAGACTAAGTTTCTATTTTGATTTCAAAGAATCTTGAAAGCCATCAGCAGATGGCTCTGGAGGATTTTTACCTTGTCATTTGAATCTGAATAGAACACTCTCTTCAATATAGCAAACATGTGCAAGCTTTAGAAACCTCTTCTAAAGGTTTCTAAACCTTTGAAGGTCAGGGCTTTTTTAAGACTGGAAAAGTTTAGTTTTAAAGGCCAGAACACCAATTCTTCCTTATTTTTGGATGACAGCTAGTGAGTACAGACCACTAGATTATCACCCCTTTCTTGGTAAAAGTCCTACAACACAGTAACAAATTTTGATTCTCAGGAAGTCTCCGGTCTGCAGAAGTCACATCAACAGCTCAGTTTAAGGTCCTCCTATGTTGATCCCCTCAATAAACACAGATATCAACAGCATGCACGGAGAGAACATAAGAAAGGGGAATGTAAAGACAATGATACACATAATGTATCTTAATTTTTAGTGAAAATCTCTAATTACTCTCTGCTTGAAACAGACTTTTCATTGTGATCCACTATCAAGCTTGATTTTAGCACTATTTGCAAAAGTAAAAAAGAGATATTTTGATTAATTTTGTTTCCAAGTGGAGCATGCAATATGTGAAAATGTGAGTACATATTCATATATATAAACATATATATGTAATATGGAATTCCTCAGTCTTGGGTTTTGATCCTATCAGAAACCAATAATGCATTTATTTATCAACATATTTCATGGTAAAAATAATTTATTCCACTGACTTTCAAACATCTAACAGTCTTTTACATGTGAGAGTCTTGGTGAGAGAGAACACTTTAGAAGCTGAATGAACATAAGTATTTATTTTATACTACAATTTCTTCCTAGCAGATCACAAGTTTCCTGATGATGATCCCACCATTCAAGAGTTACATTGCAAATAGGACAGAGTAAGATTCGACTGTTAAGAGTTGAAACTACTTCAAACATAAGAGAATCAGAATAGAATAACAAACAAGTATCTTCAGTAGAACACAGAGTTATTTCAATATAAAAACCTCAAGAAGTAATGTAAATCTGTGTTTATGCCAGCATGATCAGATATGATTTGTGGAAGCACTTTTAAAATTAAAACAGGAATTACAGTACATTGCGTAAGAAACTTAAACAGAAGTTTGTTATTTTAGCTTTGTTTTCATTTCCATTAGGTGGTAACATACAAAATTTTTACTACTTCCAGGGCAATTTTCAAGCTCACAGAATAAATCAAAAGTTCAGAAAAAGAACATAATTGTTGGAATGTAAAGCCAGGGAACAAGATTAACGTTTATGGAGTATTTTCAGGAGGGCATGCAAGACCTGAATCTCATTTCAACACAGAGACAATAAAGGAAAATACTTTTAGATATCTTTCAAAGTGCTTTTAGGACTTCTCATATTCCACATTGCATTAATAAAATAAGTGTAAGCTTAGTACTTACCCACAGAAGCATAATCATTGGGAAGCTCAGGATAAAGTTTGTTTGTATTCTTTTTAGCTGGAGGAGAAAATAAAGTACCGACTTAAAGACCATGTTAACATATACTGTAATATTTTGTATACTGCTTTTCCAGTACAAGTTCAATAGTTATGAAACAATTGCAGATACCTATAGAGCAGTTTAAAACTGAAAAATAAGGACTTTTTCTCATATCCCTGACCAGAAAAATAAGTTAACAACAGGAGCTGCACAGTAAAGCCTCACTTTCAATGAAAGCACTTTGGTATACAAAGTGTCAAAGAGCAAAATTCTGCCTCTTCTGCTCTATTGTAAAACCCTTACCAATTAAAAGGTATTGACAACCTAAAAGAGAAACTATGATTTCTAGAAACCAGAAGTTTCTAGAACTTGGACTAGCAGTTTCTAGTATAGCTGCTGTTTTTTACTAAGACATTTCATTGTACCATGAGGCTTCTATGCATCCAATAAAGAAGAGTATTTCCTTTGAAATATTATATGACTCTGCAACTATAAAGATGCTGTTTCTGTAGAAAATCTGTCACAGAGAAAAGGTTTGTTAATATACAACAAACAGACCAACATTTACACTTTATCACTCACGGCACTATCCCAACATGCTTTCAGTGCTTGTCCCAGAAAGAGTATTAAAAAAAATTATTATAGAAGCAGTTACTATAATAACTGCATAATATCAATTTCCTTTAGTGCTCTAATTTTAAGAAGAGAATTAATTAATCAAAATACTTTAACCTGGTGGTGTAGGTCTAATAGTGGGTTTAGGTGGCTCTGGTCTAGATGATGGTCTAGCAGGTGGGTCATTTACCTACAATACACAAATTTTTATAAAATATTGCATCACATCTGGACATAGATTGTGACTTCAGAGTTAAAATCACTCTTTTTCCACTGAACTCAAGAAGCATACTAAAAACTAGTGACATGCACATGACACTTAAGTAATTCACTATGGGTTTAACAAAGCTGAAAGTGAATGATTATCAGCAACATCAACAAGAAAATGTCTTCTATAGTCTTAGTATTATTGTAAATGTGATTGTTCAAATGGAAGACAGAAAAAGTAAAAAAATTAAGAGTATCTACACTAATCTGGTATGATTATTATTTGCAATTAACTTGAATAGGAATACTTGATCAAACATTTCTAATCATTACCTCAGATTTGATAATGTACAATTATAAAACAAGGATATACTTTGTTATTCTGAAGGATGCAAAGCAAACCCAGCAACATTCTTGTCCACAAGAGCCTAGCAGGGGAATACCTGAACAAAGGATTTTCATGCAGTATCTGACACGTGCTATGCCTTTAATCATCCAATAGGGAAGGTTAAGAATACCACATCAACATCAACATTAACACTGACTAGGAACAGCTCAGAAACAGAAAAAGTCCATTTGAAAAAGAGGTGCACAAACCCTTCTTTGCTCCCTTGCAGAATTTCCTGGATTATTTTTTTGCTCTTCATTTTCGTACACTTCAGTGAAGGATGCTAGAGTTTCATAAAGATCATCTGCTTGAGCAGGAAAAGGCACGTCACCAAGCAGGATAGCACTAGCACGAATATCCTGCCCATAAAACCTGATTAAAAAAAATGTCAGGTATTTGATCATTTTGACATTACTGAAGTTCTAGATAAATTCACCTTGTGCAAATGCTCTCCCTCTCCATCCCTGGCTCTGCATTTTTCCTACTGATTGTATATTGAGACATGATAGAACTAGTTCAATGCAGTAAATTTGGAATTCTGACCACAACCCTCATGCCCCATGCCCCTGCACTGTGCAGGGACAGTGCAGTGAAGCTGTGAGTGAAGTTGAGCCCAGTAAGACAGAAGGTGCAGGGGGAAAAGTGCTGCTTTTTAGATTTGTTCTTATTTCTGATTATCGTATTCCCTTATTACTGACAATAAATTAAACCATTTTTCTCATGTTGAAGGGGGTTTTTTTGACCAGTAAGTGATCTCGTATCTCTTTATCTCAACTTATGAGTTTGTCACACTCTTTCTCCTCCCATCCTATTGAGAAGAGGGAGTGACAAAGCAGCTTGACTGGCCTGTGGTGGCTAGCTAAGGTCAAACTGCCAAAGATAATCTCTAAACATTCAGCATCATCTTAACACCCCCTGCAAGATGTCTAAGTTGAAGAAAACCTTGTCCCTCAAGAAACTCTAAACTGACCATAGAATGTTCCCAGAAAAAATTCTTTTTCCAAATTGAATGTGTCCTAGTTAATTCTGTCACTATGCCTTCACTGAATCACAGAATATTCTGAGCAAGAAGGGAACCACAAGGATCGAGTCCAACCCTTAAATGAATGGCCTGTGCAGGAATCAACCCCAAAACCTTGGTGTTACTTGCATTATGAACTAAGCAACTGTGCTAACCTCAGGGTCTTCTAGATTTGGAGAGAACTTACTTGCGATTTGTTTCTTTCCTTTCAATTAAACAGGTTCCTTCCAGAGATACACCTGCAAACAGTCCTCGAGATTTGCAGTATGTATAGACAGCAGCAGAGCTTCTCAGAGCAACATCCCCTTCTAAGTTTCTAGAAGGAAAAAAAATTTGGTTGATATTCTTTAATATGGCTTTGCAGCATGAACAGCAGTTGTCTTTTTCTTTTAATCCTTTATTTTATTTTAATCCTTTTTTCAGGCAGGACACAGTACAAAGTAATTAATTTGTTTGAAAAGGTTTTCTCTGAAGCATAGAACAACATTGCCTCATGTGAATGCTTCCCACTAGGCCTCCTCTGGAAACTATTAAACCAACATTTTAATCAAATTTTAAAATGATCTGATTAAGTTTAGACTAGTGCCTAGAACTCTACTCAATATATCCAAATCCTCCTAGATTTTATGGTCAGCACAAAATACTTCAAGTAAGGCCTTATCAAACATCAGTAGATTTGGAAGATTACAGTATTTGTCCTACACAGGATCACATAATATTTTAGGTTTGAAGACACCTCAGGCAGTCTTCTCAAAATGGATACAACATGAAATTGAGATCAAGTTGCTCTGGGCTTTTTCTAGCCTGTTTCTTATGAATTCTAAGCATATAATTCCACAGACACTCTGAGCAACCTGTATCAGTGCTCAATTTTATTCATGCCAAAATTTTTTTCTCATATCCAGTTTATGACTACCACCTCTCATTCTTTTGCCATGCTTTTCAGTAAAGAACTGGGGTCTGTCTTCTTGGTGATCCCCTGTTGGGAATGCAGTCTCTTGAAAGACTTCAAGGTCTTCTCTCATCCAGGTTAAACAAGCTGAGCTCCTCAGCCTCATCATTCAGATGCTGCTTGTCCCTAGCCATTTAGGTAGCCATGCACTGCACACACTCTAGTTCATAAACAACTTTCTACAGGTCCCAAACTGGACACAATATTCTGGGGACAGTCTTTGAAATGTCAGCCAAAGGGGAACAATCACTTCCCTTACCTGCTGGTTACAGTTCTGTTGATGTATCCCCCTACACTTGTCACTGTCTCTTCTGTCAGGAATCAACTGCTTGCTAAGCCCACTGCCCACCAGGACCACAGCACCTTCTCTACAGGGCAGCTGCCCAGCCTGGCAGGTTCTGCCTACATAACCGCAGGGGATTCATCCAACCTGGGGTGCAGAACTTAGCACTTGTCCGTAATGTAATGAGGTTTCCTGTTGGACCTTTCCCCTAAACTTTCTAGTTCCACTGCTCTGAAGGGCAGCCCTACCCTGAAGTGCATTGGCTGCACCCTCTGATTTGGTGTCATCCACAAACGAGGATATTTTGCATCTGCTTCTCCAGGTCACTGATAAAAATACCATGCAGGAGAGGTCCCAGAAGAGTCTCCTGAGAAATTCCACAGAAACCTGGCTTCAGTGTTCAACATGAATCATTTACCACTGCTCTTCAAACCTGATGATCTGGTTCTTTCCTTGTTTGAGAAAGCAATTGCTCAGCAATCGTTTAGCCTGCCCCACCCTGACACCTCTGTCCCAGCTTGAACACAGAGATGTTGCAGGATGGC
>JAWWLZ010000118.1:96642730-96660065 GCA_035041345.1 Poliocrania exsul
ATTGCTCAGCAATCGTTTAGCCTGCCCCACCCTGACACCTCTGTCCCAGCTTGAACACAGAGATGTTGCAGGATGGCATACTGAAAGCCTTTGCAAGGTAGATGACATTCATTGACCTCCCCTGACCCACAGATGTCTCTCTCTTCTGTGGAATAGGTATCACCCTTTTATTTTGTCAGAAAAGATTAAAAAAAGACATAAGGAGGCATATCTCTCATAAACAGAGCCTGTGGCAACTGGGCTTGGTAAGCCTGGAGAAGAGTTGGGTGAACCTAACCACAGGCTTCAAGTATCTATGAAGAGGTAATCAAGAATATGAAGCCAGGCTCTTTACAGCAGTGTATGGTGGAAGAATAAAATATTATAGACATAAACAGAAAAAAGAAATGCTCTGACTGGATGTAAGGTAAAACTCTTCCCCATGATGACAGCTGACCGGTAGAGCAGGTTGCCCAGAGACCAAGCAGTCTCTGTCTTGGGAGATTTTCAAGACCCAACTGGAAAAAAAGACTGAGCAACTTACTCTAAAGCCATAACAGACCTTGCTTCAAGCAGGAGGTTGGATTAGTAACCTCATAAGGTCTGTTTCCAAGTTAAATTTTTCTGTGATTATGTCATCTCATCCTTCAAAGTAAGGTGGCTCAACCACTTAAAGGTTAAAAAGAAATTATATGGTGTAGTTTTTACTTCCTGTCAGGCAGATCTGCGGTGACAGAAAGCACAGACCCACACATTAATGAAAATAATAGTTCTATCGGTACAGTAGCACCTGTGCTCTTCATTAAGCCCAGCCAAACAGTCTCCTGCAAAAAGAGGAACAATTTCCTTCTACCAATAAATGACATATCAGGAAGGAAAAAGAGAAAAACCAAAAAAGTTTTTGGTGAGAACAATATGGTCCAACCAACACACAGGTTGCCCAGGTTGTTCTGTAACTTTGCAAAAAAAGCAACATCAGTGTTTACATATAACTTTAACAATTACCTTCCATATACACCATATCAGGAAAGTATTTTACCCACCTCCCCAGAGGTCCAATTGCCACAGTAAGATTTCCTCCAAGTGTAAGATTCCCTCCTTTGGCAAAAGCTTCTACTGCTCTTTCATGATTCAGTATTATCACTAAGTCTGAAACCTATAAAATATCAAATACAAACAGTATTTGTACTATGTACTATGTTTTACTATGTATTACTATGCACTATGCTTTTTTAAGAAGAAAGAACAGCAGAAGAGAAGCGCTTCCTTTATTGCAAAGGATTCTTTTGAAACAGTTTTCATAACAAAGTTGATTCTTTTTCTGCAAGGTATTTTGAAAAAAAAATTCCTTCCAACTACTTTTTCAATCAAATTTGACTGATTTTTTTCAAAGTGCTGATATGGTCAATACGTGATAAACAATAGTTATAACAGAAACCCTATTTTAATTCACAATTTCCTAATTAACAATTTATTTTCTATAGCTTATGCAAACAATTATGAAGGCATTTTCAGATGTAAATCACTTTGATCCTTCCATAATTAAAATAATAAAAGTAAGACAGAATTTACAAAAAACAAAAGAATGAAAAATTACTGTCCAAAGAATAAAAATCAAAAAGGACACAGGTCTTCTAGCCATGGATAAAACTTTGTTTTCTTGATAGGGGCTTTTTATATATATTATGCGTGTGCGTATCCGTGTGCGTGTGTGTCAAATATTAACCAACTTGTTAAGACTTGAACATGAGATGATGTCAGTTTCTTCAAGAACCTACTAAACCAAATAACTGAAGAAGTAGCAGTGTATTTTTGAAAGATGTAAAATGGAAAAAAGCCCAACTGTTTTTAAAAGATTTTATTTTGCCTGAATTGTGACATAAGGTGCACATATCACAAAACTTCCACTACTATTTAAGCTGATGCATTGTTTCAATCAATACTATAAAAGTGTAACTCATCTATTTAATAAATTTCATAAAAGTCTCCTACAACACTTCTCCCAACCTAGGAAGCATTTTAAAGCAGGAAAAAGTCTTTCAAACACATGCATGATCCTATACAGATCACTCTATCTTACCTGAAAGTTCAGAAAACACACTAAATGAGGTAAAAATCCCACAAAACTAAAGCAGTGTCAGCAGATTATACTTCAATACCTTACTGTGATCGATTATCTTTTCAACAGGTATTGTGACTACCCAAGGACTCCTGCACCTGATCTTTCATCTGACGGACTTGATTGAAAGCCAGGTTCAGAAAAAACTTTCAACTTACCCCAAATTCCAAACAGCGACAGCAGGGAATACAAGAGGAAATACCAGATTATTTGCAAAACAAGGCTGGCCTAAAATTATTACACACAGCATAAGAGAAGCCTTTATTATTAGCCCCCTGTGGTAGCCTTCACAAACAAAACAAAAGATGGCTGACCGGAGTAGTTTTTGAATCATCCAGGGACAGAGAAAGAAAATCTTCAAGGAAAGCATTTATATGAATTTAAAAATTGGTCTTTAATTTGAGATACCAAGTTGTTAACTGTGACTTCTGAAGCCTGTGATTTCCTTCTTGTTATTTAAATCCATCCAGAAGTACCACAACAACTATTTCAACTATAATCTCCCCTATCGGAATAAAATTTATCCAGTTTCTAAAACATTTAAGTTTATATGTGACTAAAAGAATGCTGAAATTGGATTCTGCGCTTCTTAGACACTCAAGTATTTCTCAATAGCATATATTTTCTAGAAGAAAATAAATAAAATTGTTGTAAGGAAACAGCATTTTGTAAGCTGACTAAAATTTCAAATGAAGGGCACAACATTACTCCGAAAAAACCCCCTCTCACAAGTAGCTTCTGTATTGAAATTGTTTAAGTATCAATAGTAAATGGCTACATTATCTAAAGTATCAGATGTGGATAATTAAAGGAAAAATTGTATAGATTAATCAAAACATATGAAAAGCCTGTTTAACTGTGTTAAAAGGAAACAAACATCCTAAACCTCACAAAAAACCAAACTCTGGTTCAAACCATGTGTTTTCTAGTGCATTCAGATCATGTAGTCATGAAAACCGAAGAAAATTGCTTACAAAAATTAATGATTTTGCATTCACAGCATCCTTTAAAAACTGCACTGCAATAATGCTTGAGATCACAGGGTGAACAATGAGGATACATTAAAATACTGATCTGTTGCTCATTATGTGAGTGCTGGCTGACTGGCTGCCAGGACAAGGATAGCTCGTTAGTTGTAGGAGATGTACTGGGGGCTGACATGGACCACCCAGAGCAGACACACATGGATTCTTCTGAAGAGCAGAATGCCCATTGCAAGAGATCTTATTGGCAACATATTGTTACTCTGACTTTGAGAATGAGCAAAACAGAAGCTAAACAGAAAGAAAAGAGAAGGACAAGTCGTGTGGCTAGAGTGAGAAAGAGAAGGAAAGATGAAAACAAGTGTGAAGGAGCTGTGAGGAAGAAGAAATGAGAAGCAGAAGCAGAGCACTGACAGGACTCATCTCACCAGGATTTCTCCGAACATGTTGAGAGTCCTTTACTTAACCATTTCTGCTAGCTGGAACTGGCTCCTCTTCCATAGCATTCCTTCAGAAGAGGCACCATCAGTTTTGTGCTCTCAGACTGAAGGGTCATGTCAGTAACCACAAGTGTGAGTGGGAAATGCGAGAAGTACAGAAATATTAGCCAGACTCCATCTTATTCCACCTTCAACACTTTTAATTCCAATTGGCTTATATGCCAACACTGACAGGAAGCTTTCTGTAAGTGAAAAACTCACTCTGCTAGAAGTGAGAAATCAAGGAAACAAGTGTAATGTCCCTTCTTTTCATCTAATTGTCACCAAACAATTAGACTGATAGGATCAAATCCCCTATTTTGTTTGTCTTGCATAAATTAATTTTATAATAGCCTTTTTTTGGTACAGAAAAGTAGATACTACTATTACATTAGTATTTAGATGTTTGTCAATGCATTTTAATTTCTTGCAAAAAAAGATACCAACAAGTATTTCAAATGCAAAATCATACCTCAATTCCAATTTCAAATCCACCACCAAGGCCAGCAATTCCTATTGCAGAAGGAGCAGACCAGGCTGTTGTTCAAAACAAGATAAATTTACAGAATTTTAACCATGTATTACAAGAAATGCTCATTTTATTATTACACTTAAAAACCACTAACAAATTTTCCACTTAAAACTATGTTCAAAATCACTACAGCAGAATCACATAACTATAATGCCTCATCCCATAGGAGGGAATTTAAGAAATACAAACTTTGTGATCTAAACAAATCTTTGTTACAAATTATTTATCCCACAGTTTTCATAATTGGAAATAATTAATTTTTCTAATGAGCTTTAAACTATGTGCTTTTTATTTCATTCTTTTACACAAAGATACTGAAAGCATTTACATCTGGTCAAACAAAAGTACAAAAACTTGAAAACAGCTGTCAAATGAAGCATTGTCACCTACTGGCCTGACTCTTCATATATCTCCCATTTCATGCTATGAAAAGAAATAATGAAGAAAAACTATTTTTTTTTTATTCTCACACAAAGTACAAAAGGAAAATATCCACTTACTTCCATTAGGAAGACGAGCTAACACAATTCCACTTCCGCCTCGAGCAGTCACCAAAAATCCAGCTTTGATAACAGACAAAACAGCAAGGCCTTTGGCTTTAGCTATTACATGAGCTGAAACAGCAAAATCATTTATTCAAGATCTTGTAAGAGAAGTTCTAAGAGGAGGAGAAAACAAAACCCTACATTTAACAATTTGCAACACTTAAGAGCCAAATAATTGAAGGAAAGCTTAAAGAAAACTGCAAAAGAAGTTGAATTGATAATGACTTCATTCCAAAGTGAACCACAAAGTCAGTCACAGGTCACATCAGCCTGTAACAATTCACCTACCTTGATTAGCTCATAAAGAGTTAGTTTGCTTAGTGCCCCACACATTATGTGTGAGTAGCCTTAGCAAGACAAACAGAAAATAGGCAGTGAATAGCTGACAACAACATCTCCATAAATTTTTGAAGGAGTCCAAATTTAAATCAAAGCAACACACAGCAGCCTAATCAGCTTATATCACTACATTGTGTTTGTGGCAAATACAGTGTCATCATCCTCCAAGTCTTACTGCAGACCTGCCGGAAATTAACAGCTATGAATTCAAAGCCACAAACAGCAGCTCCAGATGGAGAAAGACACTAGAGAAACACAGAGTAACAACTGTAAAAATAAAGAGGACAGCAGCAAATAAGAGTGCTTAACCAGTATCAAAGGAGAAATGCACCTTGACCTCTTTGCTTCAACTTACTTTCATCTAGCCAATTGTAATAAACACTGATATTCAAGAACTAGAGCTACTGTTTCATGGTACTAACATCTAGTAACATCTGCCAAGAATGCAGCAAACTGAAACCCTTTACTTCTCAAGTATTTTCAAAGAAGTTATGGCACCTGAAATCTTCATTCATCTCTAAGTTGTGGTCAGTGAAAGTGGAAGGAATTAGTAAAGACAGCATGACTGCAACACAGGGGAGTGGTGAAGGTTTTAGCCGAATCAAAATATTTTCTTTACTCACGAGGTATGATTTTATCTGGTCCATTTCTGGAAGTTATTTCTGTAAATTCTCGTAATATTTTAGCTGCCTTTTTAGCTTCTGACTTCAGGTTGGAAGGTATAGGGTTGTTCACTGTAAAATATGAAATAAATAAATTATATCTATGGTCAGTTCAGGATATCTCATTTGAAAAAAAAAAAGTATGATTTGTATGGGAAAAGAGATTCTTTACAAATAAAGAGTAAACCAAACAAACACAAAACCATTCTTTACAAATAAAGATTAAAGCAAACAAACACAAAACCAGGAATTATAAGAAATTATCTTCTGCATCAGACCCACATTTTGCCTCTGACAGTTTTAACAGAAGACACCACTTAGTAAAACACACAAGCCTTTTTTGCAATATGTTTCTCTTGTACTTGCTCAGAATCCACACTGATAACAGCAAGGGAGTTGGAGTTCTTCTTGTCACTATTTATTTATGGGTTTATTGCATATGAGTTTGTCTAATACCTTTTCAAATCTGCTGATACTCTGCCTCAGAATTCTTGCTGCAGCAATTCATCACCTGCTACTTAAAGAAATTTGAGAACTATTGTAATTTAATCTACTAGTTACAGTGAATGCCTGCTAGCTCAAGTCTCACAAGATCTGGTGAATACCTAAGGCATTCAACTTGTCCACTACCTTCATGCTTTTATAAATAGCCACAGCCCGCACCCTCCTCCACTTTTTCAGGAGTCTCAGACTTCTTAGTCTCTCCTCAAGGTAGTTGCTCCATCACTGATCACTCTTAATTGCTCTTCTCTGAACCACCCTCAGCTCTGCTGTCCTTCAAACTGGCAACTGTTGACCAGTGAACTCTAAAATGTTCAAGGTCCCTTCAGGAAACTTCTCTTACAGAGCTAAACTTGTAGCAAGTTCTGAAAGTGAACAAAATTCTGTTTCAGACTAAGAAATAGCCTTTAGAAACTACTTCCTGTTGAAAGGTTTATCCAACATAAGCTCCTTGTACATTTCAACTGAGGAAAAAGCACAGATTAGAGATAAATTATGTTTATAAAGCTGCGAACTAGACTAAAAAACACACAAAATCTTGAAATCTACCCCTTAAACTCATGAGATCATAAATTCTACAGAAATGCGTTAATCCCATTTAGATCTACCAGATCTGCTGTCATTAGTCAAAGACCAAACAGAATCAAGTATCATAAAACATTAATATTTTGCAATAGTATAAACACCATTTTATGTATGAATAGTAATATTTCACCTGCAGATTTGAAAAAAGAGGCCTTAGTGCAGATAAAAAGATATGAGTTAGTCTTGATTGTTACATCTACTAAAGTCCCTCAAAGTTATGACTTAAACTACTATTGTTCTCCTGTCTGGACATATCAACACTCACTATTTCCAAGTTTATCAGCAGCAAACTGTCCAGGTAACACATGAATATATTACTAGACCAAAAATGCACCTAGTCTCATGCTGTGTCCCTGTAAAAAACTAGTGACAGCATTTCCATAAAACAGTACAGTTCTTACATTTGCAAAAGCATAGAAAAGACTGAGCCTAGAGAAAAAATATTCAGGCAAAAGTGGCCTAGATTTTGAATTGGTGTTCTCTGAACATTCATTCCTTTCTACACTCTTCATGGGCAGCATTCCCACACAAAAGAGGACTAAATATATTTTGAAATTTAATTAATGAAGCTTGGACAGCAATTTAGCACAGACTAAGTGAAGCACATCACAGCAAGTCAGTCAAGTCTTTGTCCAGGCTCCATTGACTAGGATAGGAACTGCACCTCCACTTTTTGAAATGAAGAATATTCCTCTAATATGTTCTTCAGGCCAGAAGGAAGATTCCCAGAAAAAGATTTTTACTGCTGAATCTCTGGACATGCATCCCCTGTGAAAGCTTGTAGCACAACATTTAGTTTTGGTGAAAATGCAGCAGGCGTAACATTGGAGAGTCTGAAGTGACACAGATATCACACGGCTGTGAGGAAATATCAGCCTCTCTGGGAACAAAAGGAAATAAATGCATAGAATGCAACAGACTCTAAACTGTACTGCTGTATCAGAGAAGAAATACTAATTCTGTCTCCTGACCATCCCTTCTCTTTTCAGAAAACTAAGATGAGAGCCAAGAATCTGAGTGTGAAAGGATAGGAGAAAGTGAAGCTCTGAGAACTCAGGACCTTCTGAAAAAGCTCTTGGCACGTGAAATTTTCTGTGAATGTTATGGCACTAAAATTGTCAGAATGCTTGCAAGAGTTTTGAATTTCTTCCGTGATTTGAAGGCTTCACTGGGCTGGAATCTGGCTACATGGCAAGAGGAGAAGCCAGTGTAGCTCAAACAAAACATGAACAGACAATTGCTTTTGGTAGATTAACAAACTGGCTTGGAGCAAATGTCTCCATTACTTCTCTTGTTTGTACTTGACACTGCATTTTCAGGGTCAGAGAGTAAACATTACCAGCATGGTGTAAGAGAGAAATAAGACTTTTTCTTTTGTATGGAGATATATTGAGGCAGTCCCAAAAAGCATATGGAAACACCATTCTTCTCAAGAAGGCATGAAGAATAAACTTAGCATATTATTCTGCCAGTTACCTTGCATGCAGGGACACTTTCATGCTTTCAGAAGTGGGCTAAGAAATGGGTGTTATTTCTAAAGTACAGCAGAGATACAGAGAAGCAAATAGGGAAGAAAAAGAGAAAGATGTTGAGCACTTCCAACTGAAGAGCTCAAAGCAACACCTTGTAGAGAAAGGTTGCAAGTAAGATGACTTACATCCAGATTTTAATTTAGACAGTAGCAGGTATGAAATCAAAGTGACTTTAACTGGCAAGCAAGAATGACACAGAAAGGTTTTAATAACGTGCAGGATCAACAAGCCAACTGATTAAACACTTACATGCTGGAAATCAACACCATCACTCAAAGTGGCTACCAAATGATTCCTTCCACAGAGGCTCATTTTGAGTTCCTTTATTTACATCCACAATTTTCTGCAGACACTATGGAACTGGCAGGATGCCTACAGGGGTCTTGAGGAACTGATGACGTGTTTAAAAAACAAAACCAAACAAGTCCACATCCTGACCTCAATTACGCATAATATAATGCTTGATAAATCCCACCTGGCCTCCCATTTTGCCAAGATTTTTAGAACTGCAGTAAAAGAAATAAAGTATTTTTTATCACTGGGGAAAGGGGAAGGTTTGGGTTATGTCTCACTTATGATTTTGTTGTCAGAATTCAAGTTTAAATAAGAACATGAACAACAGTCAACACTAAAAAGGCAAAGTTTAATGGTTCACTGCATAGTATGGGTGCAGCCTCACTTCTTACGACTGAATTTTAGATCAATTTCATAAAATTTTGTCCAAAGGCCAAGAAAATTATGGGTTTTTCAGTAAAAAACCCTTAGTAAATTGGAAATAGCACAAACATGTCAAAGACAGTTCAAAACTAGTTTTTCACTTAAAAAAAAAAAGTACCTGGAGGTTTGCACTATGAAATGGTGGCATCTGCCCCAAAATAAAATAGAAATAAAATTAAATAAGAAAAGTTTATAGCGAAGGTTGAGGAGCAAATTCTTGCTTCTTTAAACAAACAAAATCATAAGTGGGATTCCTGTGACATAAAAATGATTTCAACTTCTTTTTATCTATCAAATTGTCCTCCTTCCCCTTAAGTTTACCTTAGGATTTGAACTATAAAATTAATTCCTTAAAAATTCATTTAAAATTGGAAGTCTACTGAAAAGATGCTATAGGCATATCTGCTTTTTAACAAAAATACTGTATGAAATATTTAGACATGAGCAGAATTTCTGTGTGCAGTTTACCCTGTCAATAACATAGGGAATAGTCCTACAGCACTGTCTTCACTATTAGCTTTTAAGTATGCATATATAATTGTCTGCTTTGTATTCAAGTAGTGCTCAGGAAAGAAGTAACCAGGAGCAATAAGACAATAATATCTATCAGGAGGATACACTGACTGACGGATTTGGAATACCGTGACCAGCGAATGCTCAGCTGGGACCAAGCTTCATTTGCAGTCCTGCTTGTTGTTGAAAGGAGAAGATATTGAGCATATGTGAGTCAGCAACACAAACCCCATGGGGGAATATCACACCAAAATTGATTAACTGCTTAATTTGTAAGCTGATGAGGCGAGTGCGTCAGCCTCTAATTTACATTCTGACTAACAGTAATAACGTGTTGGCTGAACATTTGGGGAAATTATCTGAGCAAGGTGCAATAAAGAATAAATAAAGCCTTTTTACTTAAAAGCTATAGCTAATTCTGATATAAACAAAATTCTGCTGAATATGAACAGATGAAATAAAGCATGGTGGCATTATGAGAATGCAAACATCAAAAGTACAGTTTCAAAGAATTGATGACAAAGGGGAGACAAAGCCTCACATGCAGATTTCATGCATGCGTTGCCCACATATGTATGAGTTTTGAAGTATTTGATGGCGGAAGGTAGTTTTGTGGGTTTGTTTTTTTTTCCTTACAAAAAGAAGAAAAAATCCAATGACAAATACCTCATGGGCCTTAGACATTAATCCAGTCTTCACTTTCACTTCACTAATAAGTTCAGAAACGGCACAAGAATACATTAAAGCACAGCTGAATTGCAAATACCCACATTTACATCAGTTACATAAATGCTAAAAAGCTTGTAGGAACAGAGAAAATTCAAAATTATGATTATGAACATTCAGCAACGTGAGAACTAGCATAGGCAAGAAAAGTTAAAGAACATCATCTAATGGGAAAGAGAAACCTCAAAAACAAGACTGTGCAGCACTGGAAAAGCGCCTAAACAAGAGATTTCAATTTGGCATTACAATCAAAGAGATTAATGTAATTTTGGTTTCACAGATGTGCAACGTGATACTGTGGCAGCCAGCTCCAGCCTTGGGATTCATCTGGTATTTGGCATTCCTTGAACAGCTTGCAAGACGTGCATTGTAAGCATTTTGCCTCGCCCAAGAAAAAGTGATGCAATACAGAGCAGTGGATGACAAGCAGCAGACTATGCTAAACATGTCTCTATCAGTCACTCTCAGTTTACTACTTCCAACACTTGAAGACAATGATGGACAGTAGAGAAGCCAGGTCAATGAAATGTCAAGAAAAGACCTGTGGATTTCAAGGAAATAGTGGCACAAGTTCAAAAGTAACCTGAAGGAAAAGGATGTAATAAAATAAAGGCAATAGACACACTCTTTAGTTAAAACCCAGTAACCTACTGCTGTCAGAGGCTGAGGTCCTTATTCCTGCTTTTGGAATCAACAGCAAACAAGCAGATACTGAATCCTCAGGACTCAAAGGAGCAGAAAGAGGAAAGGCTCAGAATGTGCACTTTGTTTATTCTGCTGGAAAGGACTAATGGGATAGCAAAAAGGAGTGTAGGAAGGCAGTAGAAGGGAATGAGAGAGCCTTACTGACACAGTGGCTCATGTCAATTGGTTATGTTGTACAATTCTGCCATTGGCATCTGGAGAACAGCAAGTGAAATAGCACACAACAGAAAATACATCAGTGTAAGGCAATGGAAGCAGATTTGAAAATTAGAAAACAGGGTCTCTGTACAGTGAAGCTTTGCACTTATCTCATGTATTTCTACCATGATCTCTATCACTTGGATTCCTGAAATTTTACCAACTTCCATGTTGTATTGTTGATCAGCAACACTGGTGTGAGAAGTTAGTGACATGTCAGTGACACAGGAGTTATGGCAGGGTACAAGTAGCACACACCACCTGGCCTTGCAGAGTGCCAGCTGAGCCGCACTGGAAGACTGATGTGTGCTTTCACAACCCTAAGGGTTTGTACATTATGAATTAATGTAACTACACTTTTCTCCTTCCCCACCCGGGATAACGAGTTGTTTACTGGATGGTACTGCACTAAGCTGGTGCTGGTGGTGGTGAGGGAGAGCAGACCAGAAAGGCCTGCAAAACCTGCAGCCTTTACCATATTGAAATCAAGGAGTTGGAAGTATTTTAAGGTTTATCTAAGACAGATAGAAATACATTCTTTCCAAACATTGCATTAGAAAGAAATGAAATAGTGCTTAAAAATAGAGCTAAAAATTAAAAAAAATCATCCACTGCCATCCATGTTAAAAGCAGCCTGTTTTACCTGCAATAACCTGCTAAAGTTAGCTGTTGACAACCGCCTGTGCACAGGAAAAACCTCACGAATGTACTGTTACAAATTCAGCCTTCAAGAACTTGAACTCAAATATGAAAAAGGAATGACACACAGCAGGAGAAAGCACCTTCTCTAAAAGGAACGCAGCCCAACAACCCTACATTTCAAAGAGGAGAATCTCACAGACAGTTCAATCAGTATAGAAAGCTGAGATATTTACAATATTTTGAAGAATTTTTAATGGAGACAGTTATAGTAAGAAATTATTATTGAATTTATGAAGCTTATATTTAAAAAATTACATATATTTAAATTACAGCAATTGGTGGAGGTGGGAGGAATGACAAATGTACTTTTAATGATTAGTACTCCTGAAAACCTTTATGGAAACTTACATTTCATCTATAGGTTTATTGCAAGACAGCTAAGAAGTCAATGACAAGAAACACACCATTGGATTACATTTGGATATTGGCATGCAAATCCACACTATGAAATCAACCCAAAACCTAAAGAATCACAAGACTTTATTAAAAGAAAGAACCACTTCAAACACAGGTGGCTTTTCATTGATAGTAATGGAGATAAAGAACAGATTTCTTCCTTTATTTCTTCCTTTGTTCTCACCTCTGAAACTCTGTGTTTTGAGTTTTGGGGAGGGGGGGTTAGATATATTACAAAAAATCAAAATACCTGTAAAGATAACTCACAAGGAAGTCAGTACTATTGGAAGCATGTAAGTGTAGTGACTAAACCTAGAGAGGCAAACTGCCTCACCCCAGCCTGCACTTGCACTACTTCCACCATTAGCCGATACTCCCAAGGCAAGTAACTTTGCAGCCTTTGTTATAGAACCACTGAATGGTTTACATTGCAAGGGGCCTGAAAGATCATCCTGTTCCAAGACCCCTGCCACGGGCAAGGACCCCTTCCATGAGGCCAGGCTGCCCAAAGTCTCATCTAACTTGGCCTTAAACACTTCTACAGATGGGACATTCACAACTTTGTGGGGCAACCTGTTCCAGTGCCCAACTTTCACAGTAAAGAATTTCTTCCTAACCTCTAATTCAAATCTCTCTGCTTTTAGTTTAAAACCACTACCCCTTGTTCTTCCACTATCTGCCCACGCAAAAGGTCCCTCTACCTCTTTTCATAAGCCCCCTTTAAGTACTGGAAGGCCGCAGTGAGGTCTCCCTGGAGCCTTCTCTTCTCCAGGCAGAACAAACGCAGCTTTCTCAACCTGTTTTCATAGGACAGGTGTTCCATTCCTTTGATCATCTCTATGGTCCTCCTCTGGATTTGCTTCAACAGGTTCACATTTGTCTCGTGCTAAGAATTTCAGAAGTGGACACAGCACTCCAGGAGGGGTCTAAGGAGAGCAGAGTAGAGGGGCAGAACGCAGTTGGCTTTCTGGGCTGCAGATGCACATTGACAAGTCATGACCAGCTTTTCAGCCACCAGAAACCCTAAATCCTTCTCAGGAGTGCTGTTCTCAATGAATTCTTCTCCCAGTTTGTACTGTTATCTGGGATTGTGCTGATCCAGGTGCAACACCTTGTACTCAGACTTGTTGAACTTCATTTGGTTCTCATGGTTCCACTTTGGAAGTTTGTCCAGGTCCCTCTTGATGGCATCCCATCCTTCTGTTGTACCAACGGCACTGCTTAACTTCACATCATGGCAAACGTGCTGAGGGTAAGCACCTAACTTTGGTTTAAACCTTTCTACTATGACATTTTTAAAGGAGTAAACCTCTTCATGGTCAAATTTTTAGGGTGTTGTCCTCCAAGCCCAGGTGTTTTGTAAAATTAGGCTTACAGAGATAGAAAGAGAGATGTGAGTTGATGACCTTTTTGAAAGCAAAGCAAAATTTATTTGAAATGCTGTAACTATATAAAATGACACACCCCAAATAAGCTTAGCCTGTGCAGAGACCATCTGATACAAACTAAATTGTATGGAAGCACATAAATCAAGTATTTATGCCTGTTAGTTGTGGCATGTACAGTGTCCAAAATCATATTAAGATTTTTGGTCATCTTTAAAGTTTACAAGCTGCCTTTTCAAATTTTGCTACCAATTATGCATGCACTTCTAGACCATGGGAACTCAATATTTTTCACGTGGAATATCAATTTTGTTAATGCTAAAATAACCCTACACCATACAAAAAAACCATGTCTCCAGTTTCATTGTATGCATTTTTTATTGTATTTTACCACAAAGAGAAAAGGACTTAACTAATTCAAACACAAAGTTTACCACTTTGTAACTTCATGTGATATCAGTCCTCAGTCCCACTTTGAGTTGACTATCTTCCTCGAGAAAAGTCAAGGGAAAAAAACCCCTGTAAAACAGTCACTTTCATTACCAAAGCCTTTCACAAGCTGGGTTCACAGAAGGTTTTGCACTGAAGTCAACTTGGAGAAAATTCTAATTAGAGATGCTGAATTTTCTCTCATCTCCTTTTCTGATGAGAGCTGGAATATGTGATGATAAAGTGTCAGTGACAAAGCTGAACAATGTAGTTTAAAGAAAAATGTGTTCTTTTTGTATAACCAAGATGTTTCAACGAGGTTATGCCTCCTTATTTCTAAGGATCTGTGGCATGTGAAGACAGTCGCTGACCTCCTGAGGCACAGAGGATTTGTTCCAAAAAGCACATTAGACACCTGTTCAACTGCATAGGAGACACCTGTAGCTAAAAGTCTTCAAAAATCCTTAGGCTTTTAGCATTATTGTACTTGCTAAAAGTTACAAGTCCAGAGTTCTACAAGCCTTTGCTCTAGGAGAAAGGATAAACACAAGAGGTATGGGGAAGAAATTGCTCTGTTTGCACAAAGAATAGAGACAGTGGTGTGCTCTAGAACAAACATCAAAGGCAAAATTACCTGAGGGTTGTCTGAGACCAGCATGTGAACTCTTCCAAGAATTTGTACTGTGAGAATTGCCCTCTTTTGCTCAAAACATGCCACCACACCTATCCACCCCACCACCCATGCCCCAGGAAAATGTCTACCTGAAATCCTTTTAGCACGTCTTTCACATACACTTATTGTAATATGTTTGATATGTAAACAGTTGGCACCAAAGGGGTGCTACCCATGAAGTAAGATAAGCAGCATGACTGAAGCTCAGTCAGAGCTACAAATTCAGTTCTACCTGTCTCTCCTCGTCTTAATCCAAGAGTCAGTATGATATGTAAAATTTAGACATGGGGTAAGGGGAAAATCCCAAAGGGAATCCCAGCTTTGGCTTGCTAACTCTATTTTAAAAATAATCACCAAGAATACACTTCAAAGCAATCCAAGCAGATAAACAAGTTCAAAATCTTTGTACATAAAAGCTTTAATTAAAACAAAACTGTTCTTTTAAATGAAAATCCTAAACAAACATCTTGTTTATCTTGTTACCATGGCCAAAAGTATATAGAGAACAAAAATATACCAGACTACAACCCCAACGTGCACTACACAGTAGCCCCATATGCTACCATAATAATCTTCATTAAAAAAAATTAGCTATCTTAACAAAACACAGACTCCAGCTATTTCCTGCTGAAAATACTTAACACTTCTGTCAGTAAAACTTTCACTATCACATTTCCCCACTTCACAGATATCCCAATTCGCTATGTGCACCAAATCTAAGAAGTTGCTAATTCCCAGAAGGAATTAATTCCAACAATTAATCACACAAGAAACATTTATTAAAATCAAAAGGAATAAACATTTAAGAAGTGCAAGCACTTGATATCTATTAATCTAGAATTTGAAGAGCCCATGTTCTACCTCAGCTCTCAGATTAGGTTGTTTGCAATAGGTTTTCTCTCCCACTAAGTCATGGAACCTCTCCTTCACAGCAGCCCCACATTACAGGCTTTTTTACAACAATGTAAGGGCTGCTTCAAACCCCCCAAAACTATGTAGAGCTTAATACATCAAAAATATTAATTCTTAATGATGAGAAAACATGACACAATGCAAAGAACAACAGTGAATTCTGCTATAGTTCAATGGTATGAAGTTGACATTAACTGAAGAAGGCACAAACTGTGACTCTCTTACACTACTGAGGGATGAAAATCACAGAATCACAGACTCATGTAGGTTGGAAAAGACCTCTGAGATCCTTGAGTCCAACCTTTGACTCATCACCACTTTGTCAACTAGACCACGAGACTACGTGCCACATCCAGTCATTTCTTGAATACCTTCAGGGATGGTGATTCCACCACCTCCCTGGGCAGCCCATTCCAATGCGTGACAACCCTTCCCTTGTAGAAGGCAAGATAACACTTAATGATCCTCCCCACTCCCTTCTCCAAGACATGGAAACATGAAATACTTTGTCTCAAAATTATTGCTAGGCATGTACCTACATGTAACATACACAAGTACAAATATTGGGGTTTACAGGAACTCTACAATGGACTTTCAAAGTACTCACTTCTATACACAGCCTCTCTTTCCCTGACCCACAAATGCATAGAAAGGTGGTGGTGGGCAATCTGCTTCCAACATCGATACTTCAAGGGACTCTGCTTGACAGAAAGCAGGGAGAAAGGCACTCTGCATGGCTTGGTTATGGAATATGGCAGAGCTGCATCTGAGAATGACACAACTGATTCTTCTCACCCTCCTCTACTTTGCCAAGGCCAGGTCTGACACCAAGCAGAGCCCTGGCCCTGGCCTGGCTCTATCACCCTGTGCACAGCAGAGCACTGCAGGGCATGAGGGCTGGGCAGAGAAGGGATATTTTGATACCAGTTGCTTAGACTAAGGAAAATAAATTGAAAAACTTAAAAAACACATTGTACAACTGCATTTACAAAAAAGGTGGTGTATGCAGGGCAGCATTTCAAGCTACATAAAAGGAAATGTGCTGTTTGTTCAATTCCACAGCAAATATAATACAAGCTCTTCAGCTTCTGTTTAAAAGTCACAGATCTGGCATGAAAATTGGGAATGTGGCATTTTTCACTTAATTTCTGAAGTGCTGCCTTTTGGCTGAAAAACCAGGCAATCAAGTCTTTAAAAACCATCCCAGGAATCCAGTCCTGGCCACACCCTGCCGTGGTGGGGCTGTGGCTGCCTGTGTAACAAACCCCAGCCAGGTACAGCAGAAAAAAGTACACACAGGTAAATAACAAAAATATCTATAATAAAAATTATAGATATAAAATACATATAGACTGCATATACATATATATACCAGCGTCATGGCTTCAATCCCCTATGTGGGCCCTTGACTTAAGAGTTGGACTCGATGATCCTTGTGGGTCCCTTCCAACTCAGAATAGTCTATGAATACATATCTGTGAATACATGTATCTATATATAACATTTATTAGATAGAATCATAGAATCATAGAATCGATTGGGTTGGGAAAGACCTCCGAGATCATCAGGTCCAACCCTTGGGCCAACTCCAGTCCCATTACTAGATCATGGCACTCAGTGCCATGTCCCATCTCAGGTTAAAAACCTTCAGGGATGGTGAATCCACCACCTCTCTGGGCAGCCCATTCCAATGCCTGATTACTCTCTCTGTAAAGAATTTTTT
>JAWWLZ010000118.1:96663053-96707554 GCA_035041345.1 Poliocrania exsul
GTGGCACTGAGTGCCATGATCTGGTAAATGGACTGGAGTTGGACCAAGGGTTGGACTTGATGATCTCGGAAGTCTTTCCCAACCCAATCGATTCTATGATTCTGTGATCTAGCATGGGAAAGGGAGAGAAAACTGCAACAAAAATGACTGAACTTAATGAAACAGTCTTTGCCAAAAGTGGATAAGTACATTAGGACTTTTAAGAGAAAGAAGTTGGTGGAGGCTGATGTGTCGTGATCTAATAATGAAATGTGATCTATCATGAAAATGAGTAAAAAGAATAAGACTTTTGAAATGCTACTGAAATGAAAAAATAGGAACTTTTTTTTTACAGATATTCTGTGTATTTAAGTTGTAAATGCTGTCATGGATGGTCATAGAAAATAGAAGTATAGATGGAATCAGAAGTCACTGGAATGTTTTTCTGAAGCTTAAGACAATCAGTTACTGATAAACAAGATGATCACACCAACAAATTGCCAACTTGGCTGCATGGGTTACAGGGCCATGCCCCATTTAGTATATGCCTTGTCTAAACCTCTGCTTCCATCACGAGATAGCAAGCTCTGAGAGAGGGCTTTTAACCTGATCTGCTTCTCAGCCTGTATAATCTTACCTGTGTGCTGTGAATCCCTGGCATCTTGCCAGGTTTGTTACAAAACCATTGGTTAATATTTGGGCTTTTCAGTATCTGCTTTTCTGTTGTAACAAGAGACACGCAGGTTAATTGAATAGTAAAACAAGAGTTTAGCTTTGTAAAATCTGTTCTGCTGTTTAGAATAAAATCAGCCCCTAATAATAATTCAGGGAAAACATCCTTTCTTAAGGGATTATCGGTTGCTGTAGGTTTGGAAACCATTGGCCTATACAAATGTTTTTGTGTAAAAGCATCTTAATATGAATCCTTCTTCCCAAATATGATGTTCCAAAGGCAATAGTAATCACTGTCCTTATGTGCTTAAGGGATCTGACAGGCAGGATCAATGGGCCAAGGCCAGCTGTGTGAGGTTCAGTAAGGCCAAGTGCCGGGTCCTGCACTTGGGTCACAACAACTCCAAGCAGCGCTACAGGCCGGGGGAAGAGTGACTGGAAAGTGACCTGGGTGTGCTTTTTGACAGCTGGCTGCACGTGAGTCAGGTGTGTGCCCAGGTGGCTGAGAAAGCCAGTGGCATCCTGGCCTGTATCAGAACCAGTGTGGCCAGCAGGAGCAGGGAAATGATTGTCCTCCTGTACTCAGCATTGGTGAGGCTGCTGTTCAAATCCTGTGTTCTGCTCTGGGCCCCTCACTACAAGAAAGACTTTGAGGTTCTGGAGAGTGTCCAGAGAAGGGCAACGGACCTGGTGAATGGAGAGTAAGTCCTGTGAGGAGCAGCAGAGGGAGCTGGGATTTACAGGAAGTGTGAATGGGAGACCTCATTGCTGTCTAAAACTACAAGAAATAAGTTACAAGGCGTGGGATCAGAGGAAATGGCCTTAAGCTGCACCAGGGAAGGTTTAAATTGGGGGTTAGGAAAAATTTCTTCACCGAAAAAGGTTGTCAAGCATTGCAAAGGGCTGCCCAAGGAGATGGTT
Organism: Poliocrania exsul; assembly: GCA_035041345.1. Taxonomy (NCBI): domain Eukaryota; kingdom Metazoa; phylum Chordata; class Aves; order Passeriformes; family Thamnophilidae; genus Poliocrania; species Poliocrania exsul. The sequence goes on from JAWWLZ010000118.1 coordinate 96,664,626, forward strand.
GAGGTCCTGGAGGTATTTAACAGAGTTGTGAGTTGTAAGCCCATCATGGTGATTTGCACTGTAGCAAGTTTCTAATGCAGGTTAGTCTCTGAGGAGCTCTTATTAGTGTAAGATAATATAATAATTTATATTAATTATTAATATTAAGCCAGAGGAAAGGGTGCACAAGTCAGGATGAGTGTTAATGGGATGGATTTTTTTAATCAAATCACATGTTGTAAATAGCTTTTAAAAGTCCTCTTCTCTGTTACTGGGTTATAAAAAATTGACCATAATGGTACGTGGTGTGAAAAAACTAATTGACATGATAAGCACTTCTGTTGTCTCCAGTGAAATATACACTCTTTTCAGTTAAATTTTGTAGGCAACTTGTTTCTTCTTTCTGCTTTAAGTTTGCTTAATTTTCTTTGGTTCTCAAAGACTGATACTTCTTTCCTCCTATATTTATTAGAAATTAGAGCTGAGATTATTGCTGAAAAGAGTAATAAACAGATTTCTAGAACTGCATTTATCTGTAGTATTTTTTGCTGCTTATTGAAGGACATTCGTCCTTAAGTTTGCCACATCCAATGGGGATGGATCCCAGAAAGTACAAGCCTGCATGAAAAACTACATTTTCTTTCTACATTGTTGTAAAAGGACCCTATTACTGAAATATCTATTGACTCTGTTCTTTGTTTGTAATGAAATAAGCTGATATTTGTTACACAACAAAATATAATTAGTTAATGTGTATAACTACGTTAATGATAAGGATTCCTCATCACTGAGAAAATAATAAAATACCCAGCAAAATATGTAATTACAGTATATGAAAAGGCACCAGGAAAGCATTTATTTTCATTTAAGCAAAGAAATAATTAAAAGTGGAGGTGAACCAAAATGCAGTTTGCTCATTTTACACTTAGACAGCTCATGTAATTAATGGTTGAGCTCTAGAAATGAGCTTAATATGATGCTATGTTATATAAGTCAGCCTCTTTTTCTCAGATGACTTGTCCACTATAACATAACAAGCTGAATGGATGTCTTAGACCTGGCACTGGCTTACTGATCTCCTCGATGGACGGAGGAACAGTTGTAAGATGGGTGTCCTGTTCAGCAAAGTGGTTTTGGCTGGGTCCTCAGAAGGTTAATGCTTGTTGTGAATCACTGTGTATGATTATTGTCACTAGGGATATAGACTGCATAAAGTCATTTCTGAAATGGCAATTATCTTACTGGGTATGGGGATATGAGACGACAGTTACAGAGATTTGAGTTTCCTGGTTCAGTTGTCACAGTCCATTGTATGGCCAAACTTCATGAATGAAGATTTGGGAAGGGCTCTCCCCACGTGGCTGTGCCCTTCCAGCCTGCGCAGGGGATTTTTTTAGGTGAGGCACAGCATGCACAGAACTGGCCCCACCATTTAAGTCCTAAGGTCCATCTGCCACGGCCAAGCGAGCTTGGACAGTGACAGTGAAGTCCTCGGGACTGTCACAGTACCCGGTACTGACCGGGGCTGACCCTGCTGAGCATCCGAGATCTGATGGGATGGGATGGCAGGGAGGCTTTCACTGTCAGGGGATGGTCCCCACTGAGACTCAAACTCAGGTCCTTGAGATTCAGAGTCCAGAGTGCTCTCCTTTACACCACAGGACCGCCCCAAAGCATTTAGGTGTAGCCAAATACCAGGTTTCACAGGACAAAATACTATTGATAGCTGGAGAATGGGAAAGCAATAGGTTGGGTAAGACATTGAAGAAGTCATGAAAAGCAGATGCTGTAATGAGGATTCTTAGCAAGCTGATAAAAAGAAATAATGACTTTTTTTGGATAAAGAAGAGAATGTTAAATAAATGTAAGGAAAATAAACTGTGCAGTCTTGGTATTGTAGCTGTAAGAATACAATGTTGTATTTAATCTGTGTTTCAGAATTGTGCAGAAGTACTACAGAGTGGAAAGCATAGTTGTAAAGGAGATCTTGGAATTGAAAAACAAGATGTATGCTTAAAACATGTTAAAAGTCTGATTGTTGTGAATAGGTGCTTATGTGTTGAAGACTTGTATTTCCCTGGTCAACCCTTGGTTGCTGTAAGGAAAGCATAATGTTCTAGCAGTTGACAATGCAGTGTAGTTAACCTTACTGCAAGGAGAGTTTTCATGCACACCCACACACACAGGCATGGAGAGACCAGGGAAACCAAACTAAAATCAGTGCCTTGAACACTTCCTTGCAAAGGTAATTGAATGCTGACTGTGACAAGATAGACTTAACTGGAAAGAAGTGTGAGCAGTGTGTTAAACACTTCCTTGTGAAGGGGACCTGATGAGTGATGCTGGGAAGCATTTTTACAGTCACTTGGATGAACTGACCATGCAGAAAGGCAAGTAGAGTTAGAAGCAAGTTTTTGAATATGAGAGAATGAAAGCTAGCAAACCTTTTGTTACAAACAGCAGACAGAAAAAGAAAGGAAGGACAGAAAAGCATTTATTTGCATTTGGGGAAGGTCTCAGAGAATTAGGGAGATGAATAAGGAACAATGGAGATACAAAAACAATTGAGAGAATAGATGATTGGATTAATAATATACCTGGAGACAGGCAATGTGCCTGAGCATGAAATGGATTCAACTTTTCTTTCTTGCCAGTAGAACCAGTGCTTCCATTTCTGTCTGGGAATGGGTCAGGTATTAGTGGACAGACTGGAGTAAGAAGTCAAAAAATTAAGCTTTGGCTTAGATAACTGTCAGAGGTGTCCTTGTTCCTAGAAAATGAATGAGAAAGCAGCATGGCTTCTTAAAAGTGATTGACAAATGGTTCCAGTACTGATTCTGTGATTGCAATTTCTTATCCTTGTGTTGTCGTATTTTGGAGATGTTTGTAGGATGAATTTCAATGGATCAGCTCTCTGGGTACCTTGGGTACCAGTTTTCTGTGATTGAAAAGGTCACTACAACTTAAAGAGTTTCAAGTGTCAAAAATGAAGGGAGAAGATGGAGCTTCAGAGAACTTGAATACTGTTATCTTCTACGTAAGAAAGCATGATGATCAGTCAGAAATAGAACAAAGGAGAAGGGAACACCAGAGGACAATAGGTAGCAAAGATAAAGTGTACATAACATTTAAAGAAAACATAGTTCAAGTCCAAGGAGAAAGGTAATTGCCCTATGATTTCTTTTGTGCAATTTCCCCCTTCACTCCCTAAGAATGACTGTCAATCCATACCTTAGGAAATGCTGTGCATATGTGAGGAACCTCAGAAAGGCTCGAAAGACCAATGTGGGATGTAAAACTGGATGTGAAGTGGATAGAAATTATAGTGGGAAGGGTGACTGGAAAACAAGGATTGAAGTTTGCCTATCTCAGTGGGATGGAAGAGGCTTTTCATCAATGTTGAGATGAACGGTAACAGTTGCAAGGGGTAGTGTGGGTAAAAGATTTGGTTAGGATTAAATATTGCAGAGTATGTAGGGAGAAGAGCTGCTGGTAAATCAGTTCTGTGATTCTGTCTGTAGTTTCCAAGAATAGATTTGAATGATGATTGCAGTTCCCTAACTGTGCTGATACCTCTGGTAATATCTGGAATGTCACCCTGGAAGACATTAATTTTTAAGTCACAAACTAGGTTAGGTGTTTGTTTCAAAATGATATAACTGTAGTTTCTGGTTATTGCTAGAAGTGGTTGTTCATATGTTTAATCAGCTGGTGATCGTGGTGCTGTTCATGGTGGTATTTTATGTGATATCATTAAAGATTCTTTTTAAGGCCTTTATTTCAGGTAGTGATCAGGTTACTGAAAAGTGAACATTTGGAGCACGTAATTCAATCCATATAAAGCAGAAGGTTAAACAACTGGTAAAAGTCATGAAGGATTTATTTCAAAAGCACCATTTTGAAATTCTGGGAGCTAGTTAATGAGTTACAAGGACCAGTAGTATTAATCATTGGTTTTTTACTGAAATGTTGAGTGTAGTTATGAAAGTTTCTGTTCATGCACAGGTGCGTGGAATCTTTGGTACAGAGGAAAAATTTTGTACAGGAAGAAGTAGGTGGCCTGAACAGCTGGTGTAATGGAAACAGAATATAATAATTTAGAAAGAAGACTTAAAGATCACCTGTTTGAAGCAACAGAGAAAGAGAGGGAATGGGCAAATTGGAAATAGGGGATTACAATTGTAATTTTGATACAAACAAATAAAATATGATTGTAGAACTTATCTTGGGTTATTTTCAAAAGAACTAAGTATGTATTTCAGACTTCCTTTTTTTTTCATAAAACAAATTGGAACAAACTTGTCCTGTAGTATAGTCTGTGATTTTATTTGTCAGTATTCAAGAAAAATAAATTCAAATCAGAACAAGTGCAGAGTCAATTTGACTGGAATGATTAGATAAGGGTCAGTTAATTGCATGAGGAGATTGAGAGCTTGGTTTGTTTAGTTTAGCACAGCTATGCTTGGCAAGGGTTCTGTATCTGCTGAAGAAAAGAAAGGTTTTTAAGACAGAGAATGATGTTAACCAAGATCAGATGAGCACAGACTTCCAAGAATAAATATTAAGTGGGAATTGTCAAGCTACTACAGGAAATTAGTATCTGGAATAGCCTTTTGAAATAGATGATGCTTTTTAAAAGGGAGCTTGATTTGTTTTTAAGAGAAGTAATGCTGTATATACTTGCAATATTGAAGGATTTGGCTGATTAATATAGAGGTTATATTCTGCCTTACGTTGTACCATGTTCCCTGTTGAAATTGTATTGTTTAATGCTTACACAGGTAAACTGAGATCAATTTTTTTATATTTATTACTATATTTTTTAACATTTTTACAATTAATAATGTTAACCTATTTTTTTCACTCAACTGTTTCAGGAAACTCAAAATTTTACAGCTTTATTTTTCTTCCAAGATTGGTTTCCTTTCTGTGCATGGAATAAACTAATTCAAACAATGGATATAGTGTGTTTTCTCCTGGGAGATCCATTGCCATCAGAATTCACCTAATGTTTCAGCAAGATCAGTTTCTGAATAGTCTGTTCCTTTTGCTGTTTAGTGATTCAATGTTCTCTAAATCTTTGACTGCCAGTTTGTGTTGCTTCAGTCCTTGACATCCCTCTTTGTGGTTTTTATAGTTGGCACGAGTAAGTCATTAAATGTCCAGATCACACCAGTTTCTCCTTGGCAGTGAAGTGTCTACCTTGGTGTTTTGTTTGAAAATACAGGCATGATGTGAGCTCTGCCTCATCTTTTTCAAACACTGTGAATTTCTGCCTGCATTTTTAAGAGGTTTACCATAGATTGTTAACTTAGTTATGGCTTCAGCAATGGAGCAAAAATGCTGCAGATCTATTATTTCTAGTTGTTAATAGGGGCATTACTGCATTGTCGAAATAGTTTCTTTTTGAAAATAAGGTCAGATAAGTGGCAAGTGCCATTGAAGGGAAGACTGATTATGAATTTTTATAATTAAGCACCTTAACTGTTTGTTGGCTGATTGACAGCACTTCAGCTTTGCCATGAGTTATGTTTTGTTCCTAATCCTCCATATTTTGGACAAAAAAGTTTGGATTTTTTTTCCTGAGTTGTTTTTGGACCTTGTGTAATTGAATTACTTTTGCAGGGGTTTGGAATTGGTATCTGAAAGCTGCTCTTGATGAGTGTTCAGTTTGACTTTCACTGACCTCACTTCAGTGATCAAGAGCATTTCTACTACAGGTTGTTCAGCCATTTCCCTGTGTTGTTTTCACAATAATGATGGCTGTGGTTTGGAATTGTCCAAATTTTTTTTTCACAGGCAGGTAGTAATGTAAGTACTTGAGGCAAATGTTTGTGATTCTCCAGGCATTAATTGAAAGTGGTATTAGTTGAAATTTGGCAGTGTGTAGGAAGAGGGGAAGATAAAAATTATATGCTGCCATTTAAATTTCATAGTTTACTCTGGCCTTCTGTGATCACATATTATTTACAGAAGAGAAGAGGGTGATGTGGTTACACAATATTTCTCCTATTTATTTTAATAAGTTATATATTTTTATATAATAATATGTATTTCAAGACACTGAAGGATAATACAGAATCATAGAATGATTTGTGGGTGAAAGGATCATCAATGAGATGATTTAGTTCCTATCCCCCTGCTATGAGCAGGGGCACCTTCCACTAGACCAGGTTGCTCAAAGCCCAATCCAGCCTCGCCTTTTGAACACTTCCAATGATGGAGCATCCACAGCCTCTCTGGGCAACCTGTTCCAGTGTCTCACCACCCTCACTGTAAAAAAAAAAATTTTCTTGATTATGTCCAATACAAATCTCCTCCATTTCTCTGTAAAGCTGTTGTCCCTTGTCCTGTCTCTGCAGCATCCTTTATATATAGAAAGGTTGCAGTAAGATCTCCCCAGTTCCTCTCTTCTCCAGGCTACAAAACCTCAGTTCTCACTCAGAGGTACTCCAGCCCTCTCATCATCTTTGTGATCCTCCTTGTGAGACCCACCCCAGCAGGTTCATGTCTTGTGCTGGGGGCCCCAGAGCCCAAGGCACTAGTCCAGGTGGGTCTCATGAGAGCTGAGTAGAGGGGCAGAATCACATCCCTTGTCCTGCTGACCACGCTGCTTTAGATGCAGCCAAGGATATGATTGGCTCTCTGGGCTGCAGGTGCACATCGCTGGCTCATACCAATTTTTCACACACTGGTGTCTCTGAGTCCTCCAAAGGGCTCCTCTCAATCCCCTCGTGCCACAGTCTGTATTTATGCTGGAGATGGCTCCAACCCAGTTGCAGGACTCTGGGTTTTCATATAATCAATACACATTCTATCTAAGTAAATAAAAATTCTTCAATCTGATTTGTGCTAAAAACTTCACACAATTACTGATTTTTTTGGTTTTCAATAGTCTGAAAATTCACTTTAATCTCGTTTCCATAGGAAACATCTGTCGCTCTCCAATAGCTGAAGCAGTTTTCAGAAAACTTGTTACTGATGCAAAACTTGAACATAAGGTAAGCTATTTATTTCTGTTCCTGCCTAAGAAATAACTGTCTCATAGCCAGTTAGAAATATAAGCAGTGAGAAAGGAAACATAAAAATATAAATTTGTTTTTCTGTAGTGGAGGATAGACAGTGCAGCGACATCTGCCTATGAAATAGGAAGCCCTCCTGACTATCGAGGACAGAATTGCATGAAGAAGCATGGCATTACCATGAATCATATTGCCAGGCAGGTACTGTACTTTAATTTTCTTTAAATGTGTTTATTTATTCATTTTGTTGTTACAGTGGATGACAGACAGTGCCGCTGTTTCCGACTGGAACGTGGGGCGCTCCCCAGATTCAAGGGCTTTAAGCTGTCTAAGAAATCATGGCATTGAGACAGCCCATAAAGCACGGCAGGTAGAAGAGAGTATATTTTCTTTCCTATTCATACCCATGCTTTGTTTAGCCCTAACCATTGCAATCACAGAAGTCATTTAACCAATGCATGGTTCAGCATCAAGTAAAAAATACTGTATGCAGATTTTCAGAGGACTCAGTGGCCTAACTCTTCTAGTTGGTCTTAATGAGTTTCTTGTTACTAAGCTTCATTGGAAGTATAACTAGGGAGCATTGGAGCAGTTTCTGCATTATAGAAACCCCCTACCTTTAAATATGTAGTATTTTGAGCATTTTTTTAAATACTTTTTAAAAATGGACTTACTCTAGTAATCTGTGATGCCTCTTTCAGCAAGGAGTTGCATATTTATTTAACAGGTCCATAAAGAAGTAGAATACCTGTTCATCTGTCACAAAAAGCTTCTGCGCTTCCATGAAGATCTTTTAAAAATATTTAGAGTGCTAAATTAGAATTAGAAAGCACTCAAACACAGGATTAGTAGCACAGTTGGTGGTAACTTCAGAGGAAAACATACCCTTGAAGCATTCTTAAGGATAAGACAGGTTTGTCACTTAGTGAAATCCTCTAAGTTTTACCAAAACTGATGTCTGTTTTCATTAACAAAAGAACATGTATTTCCATGCTGCATTCCAGAGAGATTGGAAGTAAATGTGTCTGCATCTATTTAAATCATTCAGACCCTCAAATAAATGCACATAATTTACTTCAGTTAACTGGTCTCCGGATATAAGATACTCCTTTAGGGCTTGACCTTTACTTAGTTTAAGTTTATGCCACTAGTTCTTGTACTGACAAAAAGATCAACTAGTCTTGTTATTATCTTACATTTCTTTTCCCTTCAGAATTTTACTAGACCTTACTGAGGTCATATTTACTTTCTTCACTTTCAAAGACCACAATGTTTAGGTTTTTTACTTTTTAAAATAAATTCTCTCAATTAGTCAATTGCCCTCTACTGACCTCTCCTGATGTTAATCTCCCTTTATATAATAAACAGAACTAAGCACAGCACCATTTCAGATTTTTAAGTATTTCATTATTAGAAAAAGTCTGTTGTAATTTTTTTCCTGTTAACAAGTTCTGGATTTCCTGTTTATCAGTTACAGACATCATTGTTTGTCAATACATAAGCTAAATTGTACTGAAACTATTCAGTGTTTCAGTTACAGTAGTGCAACTTGTTTGTCTTCTTAGAAGACGCTTTGGAAACTTGAGAACTCTTCTTGGGTATTCCTAGAGCAGTTTATAAGCAGTTAAACTAAAGCAAAAGGACCCAAAATGAGTTGATCCTCTGCCTTGAAACAAATCAATACATCCTCCTTTGGCAGAGAGGGAATGAAAACACTTGAATGAAGGCATTTGCTTATACATTCTGGCAAATGAAGAGATTTTTAAAGCAGAAGACCCTAAAATGTTACATATGCAGGAAGAGAAAATTAATAAGAATGTAACAATAAAATGAAAGACTCAAGGATGAAAATTTGTCTAAAACATCCCAGTACAAGCAGATTCTTTTGTAAAGAAAATCTTCAAATCCCTGAACTACAGGTAACTGTTCATTTTGCACTGATGTTAACTATGTAACTCCAATTAATTGTTTTTTTCAAAACTCCTGTTAAATGGTTTCTGCTGATTCTCTAAACTGCAAAGTAGTACTTTTGAAAAGAGACGGACTCAACAGCGTGGAATAGGACTATTCAGAATGGTCAGGTTAGTGCAAGTGGACATGCGTTTGTTTCACTGTTAAAGACAAACTCAAGGGTAGAATTTTGTGTGAGACTTTTCAGAACAGATGAAGGAAAATTTAATACAGAAGCTGCAGAAATACCAGGGATTTATCTTCTGTTGCATTCAAAATCCTGTCATAAGATAAGTACCTTGTACAATTATCCTCTTCACTTCTGTGGAATACTGGTACCCTCCCCAGGCAAAAGCAATTTCTGTCATGTAATTTTGTGCATAATTATGATAATCATGGATTTTACATGTTTTTTAAAATTCAGAACTACAAGCATGATTTATATAAAAGAGAATGTTAAATTGGTTACATCCTACCATCATATTTTATGTGAAAAGTGAAATATAACAATAAATATATATTTATATGTAAAATAAAGAGTTGTTAACATTTTAGTTGATGGTGGGCTGATGGATGTTTGTGTACCCACTGAAATTTTATAAGCTCTTAGTCTTGGTGCACAAAACAGATCAGTTTTAATCAGTTTCACTTTTATTCATACTGAGGCCAAAATTTATTTTGATACGACTCATACCGTGCATTTGCCTTAAATATGAAATTGAGATTAGAAGAAGGTTGTATTAAACACTGTTTCAAAACTGGATAAATTTGAGAAAAACTGTCTCTCTTGGAATTTTAGATAGAGAAAATGAGATTTTCCTTTGTAAATAAAGGGGAATGTTTAACAAATAAATTAATAATGGTTATATGCATTTTCAATGTAAGGTTATTGTTGTCTGCATAGTTCCATCCAAAGCTGAACTCTCCACTACTCTTCTCAAAATGTACATAAATTTTCATGTCCTCAATTCCCCTAAAATACTAGTTTTCATAGTTTTGAGGAATATCTTCAGTTCACTGGAGTTTGCTCAATTAAGCTTTTTGTATCTGATGCTGCAGTGGGGCTTAAGAGCAAGAGCCAAATGGTAATCTTGGTTTTAGGGGCTGCATTTGCATCTGTATTAGTGCTTGTCATAGGGTAATAACTGTCACATTGTCAAGTGGGAAGTGTAGCAGGTGTGGGTTTCTTTTTTTTTATTTTATTTTTATTTTGTTCTTACATATGTCTGTACAACAAAGAAATCCATGCCCTCCTATTTTCACAGGGGCCAGTGTTTAGCTGTGTAGAGCAATCAGAAGCAGCTTGTAGAGGTACAGCTTAGATTTGCCAGGAAAACAGAGCTATTTCCACTGCAAAAATATTTTCATAGGTCAAAGGCACTGCATGAATACAGCAAATATTTTTACAGTGAAAATAAACAAGTCTGCATTAGTTTTCACCATTAACCCTTTCTTTTCTCATACTCCCCCTACACAGCTCACCCCTTCAGTTCTCCTTGTGTGTGTAGTGTTTCATTTATGGCTTTATTGTGATAATTTCTGTCTTTTCTAACTCCTGTTATGGGAGCTTAATCAGTATCTATTTGCTCTTTGCACAAAATGGATGTTTTGCCATCTGAACCTTTTTTTTTTATTTAATATGTAAGTAATTTTTACAAGTGAAACCTCTGACTTACAGGATGTTTTGCATTTTTGTCTGTTCACTTGCTTACTTACTCACTTCTCTAGCCCATTCTTCCAAGAGATGCCTGCCAGGAAAACCTGGTCTGACAAAACTTTCCTGGTCTTTTGGTACTTCAAATTGGACTATGTGTAAAATGCAATCTTGATATGAACTCATTACAGATGTTATTCCTTTTATTCATCCTCATTGCGGACACTTGTTTCAGAAATGTTCTCAGACCATGCCCATTATGCCAGTAGATTTGACCCTTAGCTAAGGCTTGAATGGAACCTGGAATACAATGACAGGTAAATATGTGCAGCCATCCTTATAACAATACCAATGACATTGGTACTTCAGTTAGTGGTTTATTGCTATGTTTGCCTGTCTGATGCTGATCTCAAATCTCTGAATTTAGTTAATATTCATGTTTAGGAGTCAGTAAACTACAGGAAAAAAAAGAACAGATTGTACTATGGTAGGAAGATGTATAATAGATTTTTTTCACATCATGCATCATACATTTTGTGAATTTACATGGCCTAAGATACTGTGGATGCATTTATTTTTAAGACATTGTAACTCATACCATCATAATTGAGCTTTGAATTTCACTTGGTAACTTTTCCTGTGCAGTGGCAAATTTCTCGATTGGAAGTATTGCAACTGATTCCAGGTTACCTACATTTTTGTTGTCCTATCAATAAAGCAATTTTTCTATTTTATTTTTAACCATGTTTATTGCATAGTTTCCACAATTGGAAATCTGCTTGAGTTTTAGTAGTTGAAGAGTACTAGAAATGTCACTTGTATTGATGATGTGAGGTGATGCATGAAACTAAAAAAAAAAATTAAAAAAAATTTGGTTAAATAGCTGACTTGGGTTTTTTTAATGGAATACTTGCAGAAATGGGTAAATAATCATGGTAGAATATATTTAAAATGCCACAACTTACTGTAAAACTTCATGAAGAGGCAGTTTTATTCTTTCCACCTGTGTCTTTTTTGGTAAATAAGAAGTAAAAAATTTGAAAATACTTTTTTTTCCTCTTTTTATAAATCAAATGCAGTTTGTAGGCTAAAGCACTTATTTTTAATTCTAGATCACTAAAGAGGATTTCCAGACCTTTGATCATATACTTTGTATGGATGAGAGCAATCTAAGGTAATGTATGAAGAAATGGAACAAATTCATATGGGTTGCTTGTAGTGATGTCTCGTAAGTCACTTTGAAGACAGATGTCACATTTTACTGCTTAGCTTGTCTTGCCATTCTTTCGTTTGGTTTTCTTTTTAACATGTATGTGAATGATGTGCTAATAGATGGATTCTTCACTTCCAATAAGTTTAATGAGCTAGAAGTCAATGCTTTATTTGTGTGATACATGCCACTCAAGGATTAAGGACATGTAAATTTAGTTACTTTGTGCTATATTCAGCTGATGCCTGTATAGTTAAGAACGAGGATGTACTTACTGTCTTGATTGAAGTGATCTGTTTTTCTAATTGCTTGGCAGCTATAAGTCAAACTGTGGGAATTTAGAAAGGATTAAGTATGGTGAGAGGGTTTTTTTTTACTTAGTTCTTATAGAAATAGAGTGAGCTCTGAAATAAGCAGGGTTGCTAGCTGGGGGAAATCTTGTTTTATTGTTAGCTGTACTCTAATTAAGGGTGCTTTAGAAGGATTTGGTGAAGTAGCTGCCTAGTGTAAAAGATTTGAATATCACTAGCAAAATTTCTACTCAAGTACATACATATTGAGGATTTAAGGACTTGAGTTTTAATAAAATATAGGTGTCAAAGTGCTTGTAAGGGCTATTGTAAAGTTAGTTTAAAAAAGCCCAAACCAAACCATCACAACCAATAACAAACCCAAATAAAGCCCTATTAATAGCACATAAAGACTTCTAGAAGCAGCACCACTTAACTGAAATAAGTATGATTGTGTTGAATTTTCTGGAATGTGTTGAATGACCTCTCTTCTGGAGTCTACATGAATAAAGGGTATGTAACACTTGTTTTCATTGCAGTGTCTCTGGCACTGATGTGACTAGGCTTACTTCTATTTTCATTTGAATTCTTGAATTTGAATTAACAGTTTGTATGATATTAGCTGTAGAGCAAAAGAAACTATAACTGGGTACTGCTGCTGCTGGGATATTGCTACTTGTACACTACAGTTTCACCTTTAACTTGTACAGACTTAGACCACTTTGCCTGGGAATGCCTATTGGTAGCACTGGGAGGGCAGGCTGATTCCAGTTGTTGGTGGAATGCTTGTCATGTCAGAAAAGGAAGATTTGGGACATCCCTTTTCTTTAGTACTAGAGCCATCTGGCCTTCTCCTGTCTGTTCATTAAGTGGTATGCCAAAAGCCTTTAAGAAAATTGTTTGACATTTTTTCAATAATAAAAGGCTAGAGAATTTATTGAAAATTTTGTAAATTCCTTCTTAGTTGAAAGAGGAGCCCTGATTTTTCTTCAAGCAAAACTAGTATTGTGGTCTCACTGCTATTCTAAACTATCTGAAATTAATTTATCAGAACTAAGAATTTAATTTCTTAAAACTGATGCAGTTATGACTAAGTATTCACAGATTTGGGGTTTTTTTTCCTTTTTTAATGGTAAGTAAATGATTTGGTATGGAGATGTGTAATATTAAAAGAATTTAGTATGTTCTGGCAGTTCATTGTGAAAATCATAGTACTGAGCTGCCTTTAATCTGAAGATGATGAGAGATGCATTTTAACTCCCTTTGGGATCACGGATGGCCATTTGTAAGTAGGTGGGGAAAATGCTGTCTCCAAACCAGACTCTTTAGTCAGTGAGAGGCAATGTAGAAGGAAGAGGCTGTGACAGCTGATTAAATGGTACAGTGTATCAAAAGAAAAGCAGATGTAGCTCACTGATGTATCATTTTCTGTTAACTGATTATAGTAGGACTTCACATGAGTTAGATAGAGGTGGTATGGAGAGCACTTGCAGCAGACCAATCTAAAACACTGGCTTTGAAAAGCGAGGAGAAACTTACTCATACTTTTGGAGCAATATCTGGATGATTTCCATTGGTTTTTGTTCAACACAAACTAAGGGTAGATATTGAAAGTACTAGTGATTGATTTGAGGAAGAAGTTGATGACCTTACCATTACAAAGTTTTGTTAAGGTATGGGTTGAGTGCGTGACTGCTTGTTTACATGTTGTGTTAAGTTTGTGTATGTCCTCCATGTTCAATTAAACAAGACACCACACAACATGAAAGAAACAAAACCAAGCAGCACAGAGTCCACAGGACTGACTGAGTCTAGATGCGTGTTATTTTCCTGTGTTGTCTAGAAACAGTCATGAATATCTTACCTTGTGCTGATGCCAAAATTCTGGAGAAAAATTGAAGGGAAAATTTTATTTTCTCTTTTACAGAGATCTCAACAGGAAAAGCAACCAAGTTAAAGACTGCAAGGCCAAAATTGAGCTACTTGGAACTTACGATCCACAGAAACAGCTTATCATTGAAGATCCATACTATGTATGTGTAAGAAATTCTTTGTGTGGCTTGATTAAAAATTGTGTATATGTAGTATAATCTTTCCAGATCCCACAGTTGGCATATGACATACAATCTAAAGTTATACAAAGCCAGGTGTGAACATATTTTTTTATTATAAGAAAACAATATAAATTACTGGGATAGGAATGGAAAATGTGTCTTTATGCTTACATTTATTTACATTTTGAATAATTCAGTGCACCTGTATTTTCAATATTAGCTGCAGCCCTGGCTGATCAGCCTCCTTGCACAGGATGTAATCAGGAAAGACAGAGACAAAGGCATGGACACAGATGGTCAAAGAAGTTGAGTAATACCAGCCAAGAGCAAACAATTAGATTAATATTCTTCAGTTTAGGAAAGAGAAATGGATTAAGATGCAGTAAGGCTCTATAAAATCCTGCTATCATAGGAAAAGCTGAATAAGGAATTAATTACCCAGGAAGCAGAGAATATCAAATGGAAGCAGTTTCAAAACAAAAGCAGAGGTTTGGGGTGTAGGTTTTTTTTTCTGCACAGTGTGTCTTTAAACTGTGACACTCAACAGGTTACTGTGAATGTAAAGAAAAAAGACGTAGAGGGGCTCAGAAAGTGCATGGAAGAAGCATGTGAAGGAAAGTCACCCAGGACTGTTCAATACAAAGTCACAGCGTTTGCCTGTGGAAATTCCTGAGTTCAAATTAGAGAGAAATATGCAAAAACTATCACTAAGTATTTGCACTGGTTTTATTCTTTCCTAATGTCTGTTATTTGCCATTACTGACATCCAGGAAACCAGTATGCAATTTTTTTTTTTTTCAGCCAGTATTGTTATTCTCACAGTCTTTTTCCTCTCTTCTTTTCTAGGGGAATGAAAAGGACTTTGAAACTGTTTATGAGCAGTGTCTTAGATGCTGTAAAGCCTTTTTGGAGAAGTCTCATTAATGCTTCATCATTTAATTTTTAAAAGAAAATAATTAGCTACTCCTGAAATACGTAAAGTTTACTTGATTGATGTATTTAAATTGTAAAATTATGCCTCTGTTCAATACTTACTCAGTTATTCAGTTTTGCATTTTAGCTTTTCTGTCATCTAATGAAAAAGTATAGAAAGGGTTTAATTGGATTACGTGATCAACCATTTTGTCACACATCATTGTAGTAATAAAGTATGTAATTCAGGATAAATTATCTGTAAATCCTTCCACTGCTTTCTCACAAGCACTGCAAAAGTAACATCTTGCTTCTTTATGTGCTGTGTTAACTGAACTGAGGTCTTGTCATCGTGTCCTCAGTGAGTTAATTTTAGTCAACTTTTAGTGGGAATCTGTAAGATAACAGTTGATGTGTCATCCCAATAGCATGAGCCAAACTTTGGATAGAAGCTGTTTCACATGGAGCCTGCTAGAGTAAAAGAACTGCTGTCTGACAGACATTGCTCTTAGCACTGTTTGAAAGCTTTTAAACAAGCAAAACCTCTGTGTGTATCATCAGGATCTGGTGAAAACAGCTTTTTTTATCAGTTTAAATGCTTAGTTATTCAAAGAAGAAATAATTTTTGTTCCAGTACACTTTTATACCTTTAAGGTGAACACATTTCAGAAATTGATTAGTACTTCTAATCTTCCTTTGGTATTCTGGTCAATTCCTAGCACACTGACACAATCACATGTAACAGTATTCACTCTGAAAACAAAACATCAGCTTAAAAGCTGAAATGTGAAATCTTATTTTGTATCTTGTGGTAGTAAAATACTCAAATCTGTGCAATATAATAGATGAGAAATTTGCTATAATTCCAGTTCCTACATAGTGTCAGACGATATTTTCAGATTTACTCAGGAGAATGGACAGCCTGTCAAAAGTGTTCTCTTAGCATAAGTATAGTGCATCCCCAAACACAGTCCATCTGTAATATAATACAAAGTTAACCAAAGGCCAGTAAGTAGATAGTTCTGCTCTTTGACAAAATGCGTTGTAAAAATCTACACTTGTTTGTCTGAATGTCACCTTTCTTGTCTGCCTTAGAAGTGTAAATGTACTGAGATCAGTAATAGAACTGGTACCATGATAATTTTCCTATTTTGAATATCAGCATTGGTTATGAACTAGCATTACAACATTGTCTGTAAAACTGGATCTATAAAATTTGCTTTCTTATTTATTCAGCCTTTTTTTTTTGTCTCTTCCTGCCTCCCAAATTAGTAGTCTCTGTGTTTGTCACCTACTCATCCTGCTGGGAGAGGGATATTTTCTATAGAGGATACTGTTACTCCTGGGGAATCCTGATATCATTCTGTATGTGTTGCAGCCTTCACAAGAGGGATTGTTTCTTGGGACTTTTGCTGTAGAACAGCTGTGTTTGTGTTAGGGAGGTTTCTGTTTTGTGCCAAAATTTCAGTCAGACATAAAACTTAAGACCTGCTTACAAAAAGGCAGGTGGTAGATGGAACAGTTAAATACAGAAATCAGAATCTTTATGCATTATTGCATTACCAATAGTTTTGACTTTTATAAAACAAGGTAGGAATTTGCAAGTTAATAGCTGTTTCACTTCAGGGACAAAGTAATACAGTATTTCAGGTCTGATTAAGCACTGACTCTGGAAAAATTACTATCCATTTCTTTTGTGCATGCTTTGATGAAGTAAATGGGAAAAATGATCAGTAGTTAGGGACAAACTATCTTAAATGTGGTCTTATGCACTATCCTCAAAAGTGGAAGTGTTTAGGCATAATCTAATGTTATTCTCTGCCAGAATGACCATTTCAAATATTCCAATAAAAGTAAAGTAACTCAGATTAAGAACATGATGACTTGTGCTTTCCCATTCATGCCTATGTAGGAATTCAGCAGTTTCCTACATATTAAAGCTAAGATTTAAAGGTCTTAAATCTTTATCTTTTAGCTGCTGGGATAACAGAAAGGACATAAAAGGGTATGGTTGTTTACCTTTACTAGGCTTAGCAATCTTCCTGTAAGGTGATACTGAGTCAAAACTATTTGTGTTAAATTCAGTTCAGATTTTTAAAGTTTCAGTCTTGAGATATATTTTCAGCAATTAATTTATTGGCTAGATAATTTACTAACTGTACTAGGAGGAATAAGATGATTGATTGATTTTTATCAATAGTAGGGATTCTTCTGGAAGATGGTATTTTATACAAATTTGTAGAAGCAAAGAGTACAGAACAGGAATTGCCTTCAGGAAGGACAGTTGCACAGTACTGTTATTTGGGTTCAAAGATAAATGATGAACATAGGATTAATACACAAATCATGTATTGCAGATGAATAAATGTCTACACATTCAAAATATCAGTCATGAAAAAAGTAATTCTGAATGAAAAAATATAGAACTGACTCTTCCTCCTCCCTCTCCTCCCCCATGGCTCTTAGGCGGTAGTTATAACTAAGACTAAATAAAAAAGAATGAAAATGTGCTACAGTATAGTTCTGTCAAAGCATGCTGACATCAGCTAAATCTAGAGAAAATTTTCATGGGATTAATTTATTTATATTAATTGTTTAAATCATTAATATTTTCCTTTTACAAGGAAATTTTCTAGGTTTTTGTTTAGCCAGATTTCACGTAGCCTACCAGAAAAAGAAAGATTTACAATATTTAAACTCACACATTAAGTAGTAGTAGGCTGTGATCTGATTTCAGTCAGTGGTACCACAATGAAGCAGAGAGTTCCACCCATGTGTTTACTGCAGGTGAGCAGCTGAGAGAATCCTGTAGTAGAGTCCCTTAACTACCAGCCATGTATTGCTTGCATTGAAAGATAAAACTTTAGCATTTAGAGATCACTGAAAGCAAATAAAAATACATACTACTGCTCTGCTAAACACAGCCATGTTCTAGGATGAGATTTTGTATTTATGCCATGTTTTCTCTTTTCTTCTAAAGAGCTGGATGTTGAATGCTCTAGAGTGTCAATTTCAAGAATCTCAGCTCCAAGAGTTCCCAGGGTGGGGAGGGACGTGTTTGGTTTTGATTTTACATTTTTGGGTTCAAATTGAGGATAGAATGAATAAGAGCCAATATTAGATAAAAGTACGTGTGGTTCATCTACAGATTGCACATAAAAGATTTCTTCCTGTTTGACTCATTTTATTGTGACAACTGGATTTAATATTTGATTTAAGGAAGAAAGGGAAATGCATATCAAAGCTTAAGTCATTGTTCCCTGACTCCTTAAAAATTCTACAATAGTAAAATGATTTACGGGACATTTGCTGATTATATTGCCTTGCATTATCATGAATAATAGACTGCAGAATTTTTTTTAAAAAAAGCCACCAAAAAACCCCCAAACATGAACAAAAAGTCCCCCCAAACCAAACCCCAAACAAAAAAACCCAAACCAACCATTATTCATAAAGAAGATTCCATTTTATAATGCTGTAGAGAATTGGAGCAGCCTTGTGGGCATTTTATGGGATTGGAACACACAGATCTGTCTATCCTCACAAGTCCATAGAGAGTGTCCAGGTTACTGAACTTCTCTGAGGTGGGTATAACTTTCCTTCTTACACTAGTGAGCTCTTATTGAAAAGAGGTTAAGTGCGGATAAATGATAGGAGCTACCGGAGGGTAGCTTGTTGAACTGGATTCAGTGAACAAAAAACAAACTGAGAACAACTTAATACCAAACACTTTATTACTGATGCTTGTTATTTACAGTATTTACATATTGCACGTTTGCTGGAATGTTTTATACATTTATTATATAAAGTAAATTAATGGCAGGTTGTGTTTGTGTACAAAATCCATGCTCCACTGTCCCAAAAAGTATGTCTACTTGAAATAATGTTCCTGTTTGTCATGCAATTTGTACTCCTAGGGTACAATGTGACCCCAATGCAAGTCTGTTTTAACCAAACTTTTAAAAAATTGCATAAGCATGAAGGATATCAAGTGACCACAACAACTGTGGAGCAGATCTTTAGTAGTTCTAGATATACAAACAAACATTCCTTAAAATTTTAGAATTAAGCAATAGAACATCAATTTTCTTGGTGAAATATTTGTGTTTACATAATTTTTGGCAGCATTACACATCAATTGTAAAGTGTGTTTTTAAGTATGGAGCATTAAGTACTACTGGCAGTTATGCTACTGTAAAGAATGTCAATCTGCAAACTGTTGATGACATACAAAACACATGTTAAAAGAATTACGGGAAGTAGTCTGTCAATCTGCAAAAATAAATCTCTTGTTCACAATGGAATTTGCTAAAAGGTAGTAAGTTCTATTTCCCTGTTGGTTTCCAAGGCACTTCTCTTGGTTCTTGGTGTTTCTTGTCATGGTAATAACATCTGGTGGATTAAAAGAAAGAAGAAAATTGCCTTTCATCATTTTTATATTCACATACATATGTTTTATCATAGTGAAAATAGTAAACAGGAGAATTCAGCAAAAACTTTTGAAGGATCCAGTAGTACATTTCTGATTTAACTCCGTTCGTGTCACCCCTGACTGTTAAATTAATGCTTTGTTTGTTAATCAAGGCTGAAATTTTGGAAAGGGTCCCTTCTTGTGCTTGTTCCTTTTAGGTAGATGGATTAGGAAAATGCAGTTCTACCTACTGAAAATGTGCTTGTAGTCAAGTCTGGCCTGTTCTAGTGACTGCAACTGTGAAGTCAAAAAGTGAATAAACCTCAGGAATACCATTAACAGATTGCAAAATTCTGTCTAAATGTCTGGGTGTCAGTAAGCTGTTGATAGGATCTAGGAAGGATTTGATGTTTCATTGGGTCTATTCGTGAAGAAGCTTGGATTCATATAAACAAGAAACAAATAGCAGTAACTCTGAGATTTGGTTGTATAAATATAGCTCCTGGAATGTCTAAATACAGAGGCAGCGCAAACCTGAGGAGGAGCTGCAGTGGTTCAGTTTGCTGCCAGTTCTAGTAACTATTCCCAGAACAGTTTTGTGGAATGAAATCAAATCCGTTTCTGTGATACTTATATCAAAATCACTGATACAAAATGACAGGTTTCCACATTGCTTATGGATGTTTGTCTGTTCTCTAGAAATGTTGACTAAAAGGTTGAGCAGTGAAGGTTTTCACACCGCTGTTCCCCACCACACCTTGTAAGAAAATGTGTAACTGTGGATACATATCTACAAGTCCATCCTCTCTCCAGTAACTTCTGAGTTTTTCTGCAACCAGATTTTCTAGATAGGTGACCACTGATGGTGACCCAGTTTCATGTGGTCTAAGCCTGTTATTGTTCTTATTTAAAACTAAAAAATACGTGATGTCTTTTTAATCAGCAGTAACTACATAGTCAAAAGACCTTGCTCTTACATGCAAACAGATGCAGTTGAAGCTTGTGTGTCTCATAGCCATCAAAAGTCCATGTGGAAGATAAAAGCCAGTGGTACTCTGATACTAGAGTTCTGATGACATTTTTCACATTTTCCATATTGTCTGTCGAAAAGTAGGTAACTCTCCTTCCCATGATCAGTGTGAATTCTGTGATCCTAGAGTTTCTCCACAGTTTCTACTGCTTAAGTATAATTTGTAATAGAATCATTTGAATGCAAAGTCAGTTGGACTGGACATAATCCATTGGAAATCAAGCTCTTGGTGCATACAGAAATACTTGTTAGTAGTACTTGAATATATAGTTTTGCAATTTTTGAAAGCTGTGAGGAAATGTAATAATGTTACAGAAAAGCTTAATTTAATTTAGGGCGTTCCTCTGGCTTTGCAGATAGGACAATTACTTTTTTTTTATATCCTTAGAGGGGAAACATACAAATTTTCCTTGTCTTGCATTTTCATCTAGCTTATTTTCTGTATGTATGCTCCTACTGTACCCTATTTAGGCTATGAAGTTTAAAAGTCATGTTTAGAAGGAATTAACATGCTTTTGGTTTGATCACTGTGTGGTATAATTCACAAGTTAAACACTGAAAATGTAATAAATAGTTTTTTTAATTACTAATGGGAATATGTTGCTTACCAAGAGTGAAAAACAGTGGATGGGATGCTCATCTATTCCTGCTTTTGTATGAGTATATGAACAAAAGCTTTGGATCTTAAGATTCCCAGTGTTCAGGTAACTTACAGCTTTCTAAATCCCTGGCATTTTCAGAAATGCTTGAAAAGGCCCCAGATTTTTAGCATTGATAAATCTGCTATACTTTTATAGTTTTTTATTTCACATGGTCTGTTTCATGTATCAGTTTACCCATCACCCTTCAGATAAATTCCAGTCTAATTTGCCTAGTCTTAGTGAAGAACCTGTATATGATTTAATGACAGCCTCTGTTGAGAACATGGGTAACTAATTCCTTTCCCCTCAATCTTTTTTAACTCAATCTTTAGCTCTCCTTTGCTAATGCAAAGGAAAAAAACCCACAAAAGCTCCCAACCAAACCAACCAACCAAACCAAACAACTGTTCCAATTTTAAAAGCACAAATGAAAGCTTTTAAACACAAATTGTAAAGGCGTATTACAGCTTTCCAGATGTTTCTAGTTATTATCTGCACAAGATGATAGACTCTGTAAGAAAAAGCTAATTTATATGAGTAAAATTTAATGGTTTAAATACCAATATAAACTTTAGGAGACTGTGCCAGTTGGGTACTCTGCCAGTAACAGAACTTCCATGTGCTTACATCAAAAAATTCTTTCCCCAAGTGTATGCACACGGGTGGAACTTGTCTGTGATGTGATGAGAGAGATCCATGCATTGAAGATGATAAAGCTCTTAATATTCCATCTGGTGCTGCTGCAGACATCCCATAGTAAGCAAAACTACAAGTTGCCTCTTAGTAAACTTGGACTATGCCACAGTAGTAACCACGCACACTGGCTGCCTATTTAATTCGAAGCAGTAGTTCTGATAAAAGTCTGAAGTTTGTTACTTTGGGAACTACTTCCTGGTGCCAAGCAGAGGTGATTGAACATGCCCTGAGAAGCTGTTTATGACAGATCAATACATTCTAGAAAACAAGGGTCTGCCTTCACTGACTAATACACAACACCATCTTAATTTCACCTTCACTTTTATGAAAGTGTCTGACATTACTTGACTGCACTCAATGTTACTCTGAGTAAGAAACAGTGTAAGACAGAAAGCAATTAAAGACTGTTGTTTCCATTAAAACACTTGAAGCAAAATTTAAATGCTCAAATATTATCTTGGTTTAAGAATAGTTTGGAAAAAATGGAAGTATAATGTGTGTAGGAATGGGGTATTTAGTGGGGTATTCTGGTTTTTTTGTATATAAAGTTTCCAAATTTGTCTTATATTTTCAGCATTTTTTACATACATTACTAGTATGGTCAATACATCTTGAGTTTACACAGATATTTCTGAGTTCCAAAGGAAGTTTCAGTTATCAGTGGGCTTTAGCTTACTAGGAATTTTATAAAGAATCTTAGATCTTCACATCTACAAATACTAATTATTTGTATCTATTCCTTAAGGAAACATGCAACTAAGAGATTTCATACACTTTTTAGAGTATATAAAACCTCATTTTCTCTACTTAGTCAGAGATTCCTACAACTTTCACCAGTCTTGTATTTATTACTGTAAAAGTGTTTGTGTCATTAGTTTTACTCGTTAATTTGAAATAACTGTAGACACTTTAAAAAAGTTGGAAAAAACCCCATAAATACTTGTCAGTACAGAAATTAGAAGAAAACTTCAAAACTAAAATATATAATAATATATGATAATGCAGTCCTTGGTTTTTTAATGACTCCTCATGGTACAAGAAGGTTTTCAACATATGTGATGAGATCAGGATTGGTCTCTAGCAAACACTTAAAGAAGAGGTAATGGAAAATGGAGTGCACCAACAGTAGCACCTGCAGTTTTCAAACAAAAGTAGTAAAATCTGATTTTAGCCAAAGTAGCTGTGACAAATTGTTTTCAAAAGGGACAGATTTTCAGATTCATCACCATCTGTCACAGGAAATACACAAGATCTGAATTGGGAACTTTATTTAGGTGAAGACTAGAGGAATCCTGTTCCTGACATTTCTTATCTACTGCAGATATGGACGATATTAGGTTGTGGGATGTATCTGCATGGGGTGGACAAAGCAAGCATGGAATAGGAGAAATACTAGGAAGCTGGCTGAAGAACAGAGCAAAAAAAGAGCATGAAGGAAAGGACTCTTAACATAGCTGTCTTGACCATGAGAATGGATTACAGAATAAAATTAATCAGAGACAGTGCTGGTGTCAGCCAGGGAATGCAGCCAGGGTTGCTGACTAAAAAAACAAAAAAGACTACTGAGTGATGTAATACAAATCTGCTCTGGTTTGACTCGTGCAATCACAACAAGTTGAAGGGCTGTTACTGGGTCCCTACGCTGCTTATACCTGTGGGACACGCAGAATGGAGACATACACTTAAAGAGAAGCTGGAGCCCAGTTATATATGTATAGGATAAATGAGAAATGAAGGCTCCATATGACACGTACCGTAAACACACACATGGGCCCACTTAGGTATGTGTTGCAACAGTCACAGATATCTAATTCTTGTTATTTCATCTTATTTTCCTGTTTAATCTTAGCTTAGAGTTTCAATGTCTTGTATGCTTTAAAACTGTGATAGTACAAAATGTGTTTCATGTACAAGTAAAAAGAAATCTCTTTTTTTCCTACTCCAAACTGATCTCTAAATGTGGATAGATGACCACAGATCTGAAAAATCCACCAAAACTACAAGTTTGCCAGGGTAATAGTACATCTGTAGCCCAGCCCACTTATAAGCCTCCAATGAAATGAAAATCAGATAATGAGCAAAACAGGACATCTAATTGATTTCACAGAAATCAAACTGATGCACTGGAGAAGCTTTGAGGAGAAAAGATGCTTAATCTTATTGAGACATCCATGAATCTCAAGGCATATGTGGTACAGAATAGTCTTTCTACTAACAGAGGTTGCTTAACAATTCTACCACTACTAATTTGTGTCTATGTGGAGAATAACAAAAGTGGAGTTGTTACTGACACTGAAACATGCCTGCTGGTTGAGCAAAGGTGTTGTTCGAGAGATGGCCATTTTTACATAGACTCCCAGCTTGAGAGGAGAACTACTTTAGTTTCTATTCCTTCATACTACAAGGTATATGATGGAATGTTAAGATAAAACTTTCTAAAGAAAGGGAGCAAAAAATTCCTTACTCTGATGTATCTGCTTATTGTATTGGTAATAATATTATTCCCCTATTTGCAAAATTAAACAAATTATATCTCATTTATCTACACTGGATAGAGAGTATGACTTGTAGCCACCTTTTATGAAATTGAATAGCTCCATGATGTTTTCTTGCAGCCATCTTTTCTTGAGATTAAATAATCCAAATTCCTTCAACTAGTCTCTTAAACAGTTTTCTAGACCTTTGGACTCTTACAAGAAGCACTGATATGTCTTCAAGTGTGGTGCCCTTAATTAAATACAGTATTCCAGTAAGAGTGATTATTTCAGAAGTTTCATAAACAATGATTGCTTTTATAAATTCCAGTATGTTGCTGGACTTTTTTCAAGTGTGACATGGTTGACTTGCTTACTTTGTGATCCACTACTTTGTGATGCCTATTTTTTTGACAGAACTATCTAACTATTCCCAAAATGCCATATATTTCTGCAGCTGAATACTCATACATGACTTTGTAATTCTGCTCTTTAAATTTTATCTTCGTTTTAGACTATTCAGCTTATTTTCCAAGATTATTTTCAAGATTGTACTGTGTCATGGTTGCTTCTCCTATACTACTGTAATGCTTAAGTATAGTATTCTATCACCCAAGTTATTATGAAATTATTTAACAGAATCATACCCATAATGAAACTGTGACACTGCTCAATACATTTTCCCAGTTTTGACAGTGAAGCACTAAAAATTTATTTGTGTATCTTTTCCAGTCATTTTGATATTTATCTTGATCATATTTCCCTAGCTTCCTTGTAAGAATGCCATGCAAAACAGTGTCAGTGCTTTAAAAAAATAAACTAAACGACTTAATATTTATTACTTTTTCACACTGATTTTCTCCGGAAGATGTATATTTTGTCACAGAGTTAAAATATCTTGGTTTGACAGCATTTGTTACTGGCAAATCCATATGGTCATTATTTATCTTTTTGTCTGAGGTCACATTTTTGTCTCAGGTAAATGTTTAATACAGAACGTAAATTATTCTTTTGTATTCTTTAGTGAAAGTTTTCTAAAAATACAGATAGTTTGGAGGTACTTTTGGGGTTGATTGGTTGGGTTTTGTTTTATTTTGGTGCATGAGGAAATTTCCCAAGTATTTGCGGTAAATAGAGGTACATGTAGGCAAAAAGGGAGTGGATTAACCCATAGACATGAGAGGTGAACACAATGAAATCCCAAGAAATCCAAGTAGCTTGAAGTTAGTTTATCAATGCTAGTAATATTACATTTTAATTGAATTACTATAAAAGCACCTGCAGCCTATCTGCATTTAGAAAGCTTTCATGTGAATAGCTATGGATATATTAGTTTGTACTAAGGAGTACACCATAGATGTACAGCTGCACACATAAAAGAGTGGCTGCTGCTCCTGATACAGGGAATTGTGTACTGAGTCAACTCTTGAAAAATAAGCCACAGCTGTTATGTTTTGTTCTGTAACAACAAATTCACTATCTGCTAACTGTATGCTGCTATAAATAAGTCACAGATGATGCACATGGACTTTTATGTAATGACTTCCAGTAGGGGGTACCCTTTCCTTGATGCCAAAATTTGCCAGATTAAATCAGTTACTTCTAGTTCTGTTAGAGGGGTATACCTTAGCTAAAGGACAGTTGTTACTATCCACCCATGAATTTTCGTGTGTGAAACAACATCCACTGCTTTGCTATGCAGTTAAATGTCATTACAGCTAATAAACAGCTTACCTTTATCCTTCCATGCACATTGGGCTTACTGCCAACCGAGTTAGAAGCCTGGCACATCTTTTATAGTCTGTCATGAAAAAAAAGAGCATAAATTGTTAACAAAGTAACCAGTTTTGCCATTAGAAATCAACATTGATACTAGTGTCAAATTAGTGTCATAATAAAGTTTAATGAATACCTTAGTTTGCAACAGAATAAAAGTCAGCTCCTTGGACTCAGAAATGCAGTGTGTAAAAATTGTGTAACTGAAAGCCATGTCTAATGGCACATTGACTATGTGACTGACTTCTGCGTATGTTCTATCTGTAAACAAATACCATGATTGAGCTTGGAAGCTCTCCAAGTGTGTGTATGTAGAAAATTTATACATCTGTGTCTGTGCTTACATGTAGGATCTAAACATGTGACTGTAGTATTTCCATTCTAGAGGAAGGGTAAGTAGTGCTCATCTGCCTTTGAAATCCAGCCCTCAGTGAGCACGTCTATCAACTTAATTAATGCCACTTTCCAATAGATTTTCTTCCTGGGAAAACTGTTAAATTAGACAAATAACATCTTCTAGTTGTAAGTCCAGCCCAAGTAGGTGATCACATCATAAACATTCATAGCTATTTTCAACAGCAGTCTTATTGTTAGTTGTTCATATTTTAGGTACCTCCTTCTTTTTGATGCATTCATAATAAGGAACAGAAAGAACCAATGCAAAACTAAAAATAATCAAAAGGGTTTTGTTTTGTTTTTTTTTTTCATTAACATGACCAACTGAAACAAAATATTGTGGAAGTTGGTTATGGACAGATAGAAAAGTAAATTACTTTTCAGGTGCTAATGCTACTACACTGTACAAAGTACTAGAAAGTATGCCAACAAAATGCTTTTGAACTGGTTACCAGCATGTTGCAGCATCATAGATACTTTTAATTTTTTGTTGTTTGTA
The DNA here is from genome assembly GCA_035041345.1 of Poliocrania exsul. Taxonomy (NCBI): domain Eukaryota; kingdom Metazoa; phylum Chordata; class Aves; order Passeriformes; family Thamnophilidae; genus Poliocrania; species Poliocrania exsul. The sequence continues at coordinate 96,691,620 of JAWWLZ010000118.1, forward strand.
AACAAAGTGAACAGTATTATTTGAAGTCAGGATATTATCAAAAAGTAACATCATTCTGTGCATGAAGAATTAAAGCTGTTATCTCATTTTCCCAGGAGAAAGTTACCTTAAAGAGATGCTAATCAGTCCAGTAACTGATGCTGATTTTTGTTAGGCATTATTTCATTAATGAGTAACTACACCTAATGTATCCTAGAGATGCAATGTTAACAATCTCTAACTCACAGCATAGTTATGCTATAATTGCCATTCATACAAATCATCCTCCATTATCCAGGCATTATGTTGGTAGGTATGTCACCTGTCAGGAGGAAAAGGCTAATTAAGACCAACTAGCTTTTAGCTTCACAGCTTGGGGTACTAATTAGTGCTGAGCCAAATGATGTTTGTGTTGTGATCCTTATGATAAAGGTAATACGACCTCTTGCTTGTTCAAAACAGACAAGTTATGAACAACTTGCATCTCCTCCCATATAAACAGAATGTGATCTGGTTAGGGATCATTATAAATCCTTATTTTTCCAAGGCATTCCTAAATTTGAAGCCTTACAAACAGGGAAAAAGTCTTACCAAATATGCTTTTTAAATATATTGGGCTGAAATATTTATTAATACTTGAAACTTGGAATCTGTAACTCTTGTTTCTATTCCCAGCTCTGCTAGTGACCCAACTGGTTGACCTCAGACAAGTAAAATAAAGTGTGCTTCCATTCTGAAAAGGCTGTACTAAAATAGCATCTGCTTACTCAACAGGTCCACCTCAGTATGAATCCGGAGTCACATCTACTGACTGATAAATGTCAATGTTAGATTTTTTTTGTTTAATTCTCTGTGCTGCCAACAGTGAAGAGATATCATAAACTGCATTTGCTTATTTGTGTCCATCAGCACTTATTTTCCTAAGCCTTAGAAAGTTATGTTTTTGTAATTCACAGAAAACAAGTGTTGCAAAGATTCCTTGTCAACATCACTGGTAGATTGGTAGCTAAATAGCCAAAACAGAAAATGCCTATCAAATATGTTCTACATAAATAATCAATGAAAAAGAAATTATCCCACCTGGATTTCAGATCCCATATTGAATTTGCAGCACTAGAATTTAAAAATGAGGTGTTTGTGAGAGGAGTCAAGTTCCTGTGAAAAGCAAACACTTGCTTTGGAACCCACAAGGTATACACATTAGTACTTAAAGAGGCAATGTTTACAGCCATTCTACATAGTATATTTGCAGTGAAAAGGTTTTGTTTCCATTTTCCACTCTAATGCTGATGCTGTCCTAGCAATGCTATAAAGAATATAGTATATTTTAGAGCATTCCAAATTCTTCATTGCAACAAATAAGTTCTGACATTGTGTCACTACTGGTACCTGGCAGGGATATTAAATTTTAGAATTTCCTTTTGTTTTAGGGAAGTTTCTGGTTTTGTCACTTACATGCTGGGATGGTGCAGTCCCTTGTGTTGTGATAAAGCCGATGAAAGTGTTTACTACATTTTGGGCTAAAGTAGAGTGGACCTGAAATTACACAAACAGTAAGTTATGAATCACCACAGCTCACAGGAAGAGTAGCACAGCTTAGTGTCTACATGAAATGATGGATACCAATGAAAAATTAAAATATACCTGTTAAATGCTTTAAGAACTTGTCTTTCATCCTCAGATCTCTGGGAACTATTTCTGTTGAACAGAAAAAAGAATAGTTACTCTGCTGCACTGGAACTCTGCTTGCCAAGCATAGTATGGGGACAGAATATTTTGTCCAGCAAACTTCACCACCATGTCTTGATAAATGCACAGAGGTTGAAAGTCCTTTGCATACAGTAGGCCAAATTTCAAGCATTTGCTTTACATAGGAACTCCTGTAAAATGCTCTGTGAAATATACTGTGGTGGTGGTGAAACAATGTCTGTTAGATGTGCAGTCATTAATGATGATGGTAATTAAGAATCATATTTTAGCTCTCTATGAATTACATTATCTAGTTTGCTTAGATGTAAATTCTTCAAGAAACTTTAGTTCATGGTTGCTCAGAAATAGCATATTACGCTAATGGTAAAGATCCAAAGTTAAGCTCAAGTTTGGGGTTCTGTCTTCTAATTCTCTTATGCAAACATGTCCATTATTCTATCACAGGTATGTTTGTAAAAGCACTGTTCTGCTGTAATCGTGAAACTGGATTGATCTACTTACAGGAATACTTTTTTCCCTCCCCTTTAGCAGTAAATAAAATTCATAGGAAATGATTCCAAGCAAATTGCTCTCTTCTGGCTCCCTGTGTTTGTGGTTTACCGCCTTGTGTTTTGTGTTCAGCAGATGGCAAAATGAAACTGGTTTACTGAAATCCATTTTAGCCCTAACCCTTGTTTGTGACTTCCTGATTTACAGCTATCCTTGATTGCTTTCCGTTACAAACTCTATGCTGATAGCTTAGTGCTGATTATGTATGATACACTACATGGTGCTTTATTTATTTGACCATAAATGCTTGAGCAGCCTTTTTCATTCCCCTGGCACCTCTTATCAGATATAAAGCAAGAGAGCATTTCCATCCATATGTGATTCACTTGTGAGGTTAGACACTTCTCGAAAGTCGTTTTTCATTTACTTCTAACTTTAGTCAGTGTAAGTAAAATTGACCTTGGCCAATTTGACCTAATTATGTCATGAAGAGCATTAAAAACACACATGCCTTACTCAGAAATTTCCCATGGGACAGACTCACTGGGAAAGTGATGCCCAAACTGAAATGAAAGACTCTAACTAGTGGTTCCTTTTCAGAGTTGCTGGGAATAACTCCATTATAATATCAGAATGAAAAATCCTGCTTAGGAGTCAATAAGAACACTATGAACTAACCTACTCTGAAGCAGGTTTATTAATTACATATATAACTGTTCAGCACAAGCCAGATGTTTTGCACCAATATGTTGAAGTAGAATGATCAAAAACTATGGCCACGTTCCAAGGTTACATTTAGAGTTGTGCAGATCAGGGTTCCCTGCTTAGTCTGGCCTCTGACTTATCAACATTTATAAAACAAAATGTTCTCCCTGTGATGATCTTAAGCAGAACAAAATTGTCTTCCTTTGTACATTCATTAATCATCAAGATGGAGAACCAACATTTTCATGACAACCACCAATAAATGCAAATCACGAGCATATTTGAATATGAATGAAATGAAGAAAGGGTACAATGAAGCTTTATGAGATCAATAAAGACAAAATAAATAGCATACTAACAAAATGAAAGTCAGTTTGGGAAAAGGTGAGTAGGCATTTGCTGGAAAATATTCAGAAAGTCACTTTCAGTAGGAGGGGTAAGATAAGCAGCAGTAACGCTGTAAGGGCTTGGGAGAAAAAGGGAATAGTAAATTAAACATGGCAGCAGGAGAAGCCAAATCAATTTCCAACTGGATGCACAGAGGTACGTCATGAAACTGAGCAGTAACTATCCATCAATGTGTACCTTTATATGACTACTTCTGGACTGCTCTATGCAACCCTGAACATCTTACAAACAAACCTGGGCTTTCACTGGAGATTAGAGAAAAGCCAGTTGAATAAGCAGAAAGATGCCTGCAGGAGTGTCCCAGATTGGTCACACCCTCTACAATGACAGAGAACTACTGCTTCAGCTCCCTAGTATTTCAAAGGTGCTACCTCTGGAATAAAAAAGGAATGAACAAGCAGGGCAAAAAGTTCAATGAAGCTGACCTGCATAAAAGATTTCTAGATGTGAGGTCTTTAAAGACATGCTGGGGAATTCTTGCCAAAGTAATTTCCAAGGAACACTTAAACCAACCACATTATAATAAGTGATAACTTTCCAGGAAAAAGAACATTTTCAACCCTTATTTCTTTGATTTCAGCCCATTTCAGTCTTGTCCGTTATTAATGGGTTTTGTTCAAAACCACAGGAAGTTGGACTTTCAGTTGAGTACATTATCCAGAGTAAAAGACTCTGAGATGTGAATGGAGGTCTATTCTAAATTTGCCATCTGTGTCTATTTCTGATACCAAAGGGAACCTGTAGTATTTTGAGTGGTAAATTCTTGATATAAAATTAGTAACCTGATGCACTGTCTCATTCACCAAGGCTCCCAAGAGGAAAAAAAAAAAGATCTCCTATGTCATAGACTGTGACTTACCAACTCTCTGCTCATCCTGATATCCTCCATAGTCAGCCACTTCCCTTCGATCCAAGTTGTAGTCATGCTTGGAGAAGTACTGCATCCCACTCTCCTTCTCCAAGTGGTACCTTTTCAGTTCCTGAATGATCTCCATGATCAGATTTAAGAGACTTTGCTTGTCCTTCAAATCTGCAGAGTCAGTTTTCTCTTTGCAATATCCTGCTGAGAGCATTAAGAGTACCAGCCCCAGCAACCCAGGAGACCTCAGTCCACTCATTGCAGTCCGACCTGAAGAGTGCACGAGGGGATGAAGACGAACGATCCACTGCTGTGGGGGGCCTCCTGTTACTGGAAGAGAAAATCGGGGCTGGGTCTAAGGTGGGGAGACTCGTGGGGGTGAAATTGGAAATATTACAGGAGGAAAGCGCGGGGATCACTTCGCAGGTTACAAAAGCCGCGGGCGCACATGTCGCGGGGCGGAGCGGAGGGTCCACCCCGGGTCCGGCGCTGCTCGCAGCGCCCGCCCGGCCTCCCGCAGCCGGGCCCCGCGGGAGGGAGGGTGCGCAGCCCCGGAGCAGCGCCAGGCCGGGGGTGCCCCGGCGGGACCCCTCGCCCCGGCAGAGCAGATCTCCGGTCTCGACGGGCGTTCTGCCCCGCCTCTCCCTGCCCCGCCCGCGGCCGCGGAGCGGAGCAGCGCAGGCGACGGGCAACAACTTTCCCCGAAGTTTGTGCCGGAGAGCAGTGGCAGCTGCGCAGCGAGCGGGTCTCCTCCGTCGCTGCGGGGCTTGGCGCCCGGGCTGCGGGCAGGAGTGGCGGGACGGGCAGTGCGCGGCTGGGAGACAGCCGTCCGGGGACAGGGAACCGCAGTGCCAGCCTCCCCTTTCTCTGTCCCTTCTCCCGGCTCGGGGAAGGGGCACGGGCGGCCGCGGCCACCTCCGCAGGGAGCAGCCCGGAGCGGCGGTGAGCCTCATCCCCGGAGCCGCTCGCCTTCGGACGGCTGACCGCCCCACGCTCCGTGGGACGGCTCTGCCCTGCCAACTCCGGCGGGGTCCGGCAGTGGCCGCTCCCGCCCACGGGCTGTCACTGGCCCCGCCGCACGCACTCTTCGCCCCGGCGGGGTGCGAGGGGTGCAGGCGTGGGGAGGGAGACGGAGGGAAAGAGGTTGCTGGCCCTCGCCGGACGCTTTACCTGACTCTCCGTCCCACAGGCCGAGGTGTCTTCCCCCCGGGAGCCGCTCCCAGGACAGCAGCAGCCTGCGAGCGGCGGGGAGTCGAAGTATTCCACCGCTGGCCCGCCCGCCCCCCTCCCGTCCCTGCGCTCCCGTTGTATCCACGATCTACTCCATCGCCGCCAGCCCCAGCGCAGCCGCTTATATAGGCTATAGGATGGACATGAGACGGCAGATAGTATCGACTTGGAAGTGGGTGGAAAACAATAAAAGTCCACTTGGCAACCTCGGGAGCGTCGCTGCTTGCACAAGCTCCCCCTTCCCGCCCTCTCTCCCCTCCCGCCCCGGTCCCCCCCGTCCCTCCCCCTGCTCTGCTCTCCCGGGTAGGGCTCAGTCACTCCTTCGCCGCTCTCCGACGTAAGGAGACGGTCCCAAGTGTGTGTGTAGAGTGGGAGGGGGCGGCGGCGGGAAGATGGGGACGAGGGGATGCGCCTCGCCAGAGCCTTTAATTAGAAACTCGCTGAGGAGCCTCTGAAATATTGATGCCCCTGGCGCAGCTCCCGTCAGGCGGGCCCCCGGCCCGCGGCCGCAGCCCCGCCGGGGGCGGGCGGGGAAGCCGCCTGTTTACCGGGAACTCCGTGCCCGGCTGCGGCGGGGAAGGGGAGGTGTTGGGGCGGGGGCGAGCTGCGGAGGAAGGGGAAGGCTATTTCTGCTCGCGCCGGCCGGGAAGCCCGCGGAGAGGCGGCTGGAGTGGATCTGGGTGGAAGGAGGGAACGGGCGTGCCGCCTCTCGCCGATTCTTGGCACGGGCGGTCCCGGGTGGCGAGCCGGCTTCCTGGGCTCCCGGCGCGGCGCTGCCTGGAAGCGCTCCCAGCGCGGCCGGGCGAGGAGGAGGAGGAGAGCGAAGGCGCTGCCCCGGCGGCAGCGCCCTGTCAGCTCCAGCAGCCGCCGGCCCCTCGGCAGAGCGAATGGCCCGAGCGAGCCCCTCCCGCCAGACCCCATCCCCGGAGCACACACGCACTGCCACCCTGCCCGCGGGGCTGCTCAGGGCCGGAGGAGATGAAACACGATCCGGATGAACTTCCCCTGTTTGCTCTGCCCGTGCGGACAACCCGCTCCAGCCCCGCGCGAACATCCCGCTCCAGCCCCGCGCGGACAGCCCCCTCCAGCCCCGCGCGCACATCCCGCTCCAGCCCCGCGGGCACATCCCGCTCCCGCCCCGCCCGCACATCCCCCTCCAGCCCCGCGCGCACATCCCGCTCCAGCCCCGCCCGCACATCCCCCTCCATCCCCGCGCGCACATCCCGCTCCAGCCCGGCGCGCACAGTCCGCTCCCGCCCCGCGCCCCCGGCCCCGCAGGCTGCCGCCACAGCGCCCCCCAGCGGCGGCCACAGCGCCCCCCAGCGGCCGCCCGAGCGCGGCGCCGCCACCGCCAGGGGGCGCTGCGGGGCCCGCCGGGGGAACGGGCCGGGACGCGCCCCGGGGCGAGGGACCCCAAGGGTCATCCCGGTCCATCTTTCTCCCGAGGGCAGCAGCGCCTTGCACCAGATCAGGGTGCTCCAAGCCCCGTCCAGCCTGGCCCTGAACACTTCCAGAAACGGGACATCCACAACTTCGCTCTCTGTATGTGTCTTGCCTTATGCCATTGGGTTCCCCAGCTGTTTTATTTTTTACCTGTATTAATCGATTTATCTTTGAAAACAACATGCAAATGGCACGTATGTCTGTTACTACAAAAATCCCAGCCCATGCTGACACAGGAAAGGTACAAAAACATTAAAACCCCTGGAAAAGTAAACACTGCATGATGAAGAAAAAGACCCAGAGGCAAGACTGAGCAAGACCACTTTGTCAGGAGTCCAGAATCCTTCCTCCTCTTGGCTTTATGGTTTGTTTCCAGTCACCTTGAGGCTCAGGGGGAAAAAGAAATTGAACAATCAGTTCAACAGTGAGAAAGAATGTCCCTTTGCATGACATAACTTGGTATGGCTGTATTTACATGTTAGTCATTCCAAATATTGACACATTGGGGTCACGTATTGGAGACAGAAAAGATGGAAAACAAGCCAGGCAGTATTCAGCCTTATATTCTGTTCCTAATATTACATTCCAAATACTGCTTCACCTAAGGTAATCTCTTTGGAAAAAAGTAGATACAGCTGCAGTACTGAAAGAGGAATTCACCTGAACACCTGGATAGATTCTCCCTTTGCTTATAGCTACAACTTCCATGTTGGTTTTGGTCACCATCTTGTAAGGGAGAAGCAGTCTGCGTTTTGAGTACACACCAATTCAAGCCTGGAATGCTAGGCTGCATCTTTCCTAGTACATTAGATGTACCCAGACAGGCCTGTCCTGTCTGGCATGGAGACAAGCTGTCAAGGAATCACTGGCAAATTGTTGAATAATATGGTTTATGTAGCTTTCTTCCTTTTGAAGAGACAGTGGACCTTGTCAAAAACTGAATTAATCCCTCTTACGAGGTAACTCCACCATGAGTCCAGAAATGGGATAGCTGGAACTGGCCAAAGATGTACCAAGGAAAAATTAACATCATCAATGATTGAATTCCAATGCTGATGAATATTCTATTTAAATTTACTAATGCAGACATAGACTCAAAGTACAATGAAGTTGTTAACTGAGATATGAGGTAGATGAACAGTCTGTTGTCTTCTTCATGCAGAATCTGAGGCGGGGTCTATTCTGATTTGTTTACACTGAATTATATGAAGATATGTAATAGCTCCCATGACATCAACAAAGTTAATTGAAATTCCCACTGATAGGTTTAGGATGGTAATTTAATATTCCAACAAGTTATATTTTTTTTAAAGTACCTATTCTTAGGGCTCCACCTAAGCCAACCATCTAGATGCTAACCACCTAAATGCTATCAAGCTCCTACTCTGCCTGTATTATTGCCAAAACTACAATCCCTGAGCCTTCCACTCAGCCTTGGTGTGACTCCTGAGGCTTCTAAAATGAGTAGGTGCACAGTTTGCCATGACTGCTCACAGGTTCTTGGACTTCTTCCCTGGATACTGGGAATTGCCTGACTCTTTTCAACCCTAAGCAGCCAGGACTGTAAAAAAAACATTCTTCCAAGATTTACAAGATGTACGTTTTAATCCCTTCAGGCAGGGATGAAAGATGAACACACCTTCCCTGCCAGTATGAAAACCTGCTTGCTTTCTGTGAAAGAAGGTGGAGAGAGAGAGATATGAATTTCAGTCCCAAAATCAACATGTACCTGGGAGAGAAGACCACTAGAGTAATGCTATGCATTTAGTACTTTGGCTTGTCCCAGAGCAATAGTTTTAATTTAAAACTGATATGATTTTTTTGGTCTTATTTTTACAGGACATCAAGTTAGTTAAACCTTCTGCAATTGAAATCTATGCATAGATCAATATTTATTAATATTTATTAAAACTGCTCTATTTTTAAAGTAAACATCATGATCATCACAATAAGGACCTGTGAAATAAGCATACACAAATGCAAAGATCAAATGCAGTATTTGGTGGATAGTTTTAAACAGTATACTACCGTTACATGTCACTTGGTTGTTATGAAACAGAGGCACTACATTTGGAATTCGGAACAAACGCCAGGCAGAATTTCTAGCTTTGTTAAATAACACACATTAGTCACTGTTTTCACCAATTCCATTCTAGTATGCCATGCTAAGACCGTAAAGGAAAGATATCTTGACTAAATCTATCTAAGACTGGTGAAATTTTCATGCTAAGAGCCTTACAGTTTCAAGCGTGCTCTTGTTTCAGCTGATTATAACAGACATAAGGGCTCCTATCTATATTTAATAAAAGCAAGTGCAACATTTTCTGAAGTGATTGCAGAGCAGAGCTGATTGTCTAAATCAGGCTCATAACCAATACATGAACTAAGTGTATGCTTAGGAGAAAATTCCACTGGACATTCATATGACTAGACTAAAAAATGCTTCTTGAGTTGCTCTTTATTGACCTAAAAAACCTCAAAAAAATTTTTGAAATAGATTTTTTTCCTTAAACATCACATCACATCACATCACATCAACTTACAAAACTCTGAGTTTAAAAAACAGACTTTTCATTCCTTATAAAAGAAAAACAGTATCCAATCTTGAAGTTGTATGTCAGTCTCAGTAGAGGTTAATATGATGGAATGAGATGGGGCTGGTAATTCTGTTGGGTTGAGTGGGTTGACATGACAATTGGACTTAGAATATGTAGACCACACACATGGAATCTCTATGTGTGACAGTTAGTTTTAGAATTTATATAGAAAAATATATACACTACATCCAAGAGATGATACTTTCCAAAATCTCTGCTTCAAGTTAAGAAAATGCAGAATATGTTTTCAATATAATGTATTGTACATAAGTATGAAATAATATTTATGCACCTGGCTCAGTAATCTCTGCGAGCCTCCAACTCTCAGAGGCAATGCCCACTGACAGCTGCTGGGGAGAGTAAAGATGAGGCGTTAAGAATTCCTGTAGCACTGAAATCAGCCAGAGAACATATATAACTAGAACAAAAAGCTCAACAGATGTTAGGGGTATTAAAGCCAACTGAGCATTTTAAGGGCTTTCCCCACTTCCTACCTGATGCAAATGCCAACAAGATTAAAATCCCATTAATCATCACTGCAACCAAAACTTAAAAACTCTGATACAGTTCCCAAATGTTTCGTCAGAATTACAGCCAGGGCCACCTTGATGTTTGGGACTAAGTTAAAAAAAGAAACCACAACAAAAATTCTCAACCACATTTTTGGCTAGAACTTTTCTCTGCCTGTAAATCCAAGGCTAAAGACAGCTCTGAGTTGTCCAATGCATCAGTTATTGGGCCAGTTTCAAGACTATGTTCAATCATCTTTGCAATGCTGCACCAGTGCAACAGTACTGCACCAGGGTAAACCTCCTGTGGAAATTCTACTGAACCAGCAGGAGGAAATTTAAGGTTTAGGATGATAATCTCACTTTTTTAGTTGCCTTTCATGGTCTTCAGAGTATAGTATCCCTTGAAATCTCTAGAGATCACTCCTTTGAATTATTCCATGTTTAGGTTTTCAGAGATATTTTCTTTTGCCCAGTAAAGATAAATACTCCAGTGAAGCAAGTAAAACCTCTCTTGACTGTAGACAGTTGCCTATAGGAAGACACTAACACAGACCAGACTCTGATTTTTTAAGCAGGCAAGGGAGGAAGGGGGGTTAACACCATTCTACAAAACTATTGTCCAGGCCATAAGCAGCTCTATAGCTACTGTGCAGCACTGAGCCTTCTACATGCGGGTTCACTGTTGACTCCTCTGTGTTCACTTAGAGTTATAAAGCTGCAGCCACAGAAATGCTTTCCACATCAAATTAAGATCACAAGTAAAAGCCCTAGCTGATGTCTCATTGGATGATAGCATGCATTACATTTTCTGGCCTGCTCTGATCTTTCTGTGCCAAAGAAAAGGGAATGGCTTCAGCGTACATAAGAACTCAGTAGTTTTAGAGGAAGGGTAGCTTTGTCTTTCCTCCCAACCATGGTTCTTAGCTCAAAGACACAAGTGGATCACATGTGTTTTTTAGAGCCATGGCTGATAAATGATGACATGTTTTGATAGTGTACTCTAAATTTGAGATTGTTATCTCACATTGTGTTTGCACCACTTCTTAAAAAATTTATGCTGAAAAATGAATGCCATCTCAGGCAACATAAGGATATCCCATATGACTCACTATCAGCATCTGAATGCTAAGCACAAACATCGAGAACTTTAAAAAGCAGAGGTAGTTCTTTCCTTCTGCAGGTCATCGGTAAGCAGGTCCACTGCTCATCTTGTGAGCAGACCCTGTGTCTCCCAGTGGAGAGGTGGATGATGTTTTACAGATCAGATGTAGAGCCGGTCTGTGGGACAGATTGTATTCCAGAGACTGCTTGTAGGCAAGCATACCCTTTGGACGATCATGTCCTACCAAAGTTGCTAAGGGAGGGAGAGGGCTTAATCGGCTAGGAAACTCTCTTTCAGGCCATAAGCAGTCCTACAGCTACTGTGCAGCACTGAGCCCCCTATATGTGTGTTTACTGTTGACCAGAGGTTCTCACCTTCCAGAAACCAGCATTGTAGTCCCAAACTACCCAGGCAGCCTCCTCATGACCAGCTTCATAATGGGATAAACTGTTTTCCATAGTAAAGGCAGAAAATTTATTCAACAGCAACAGAAGACTATTAAGAGCTGTCTATAGATTTCATAGTTCAACTCAGCTTTTCATGATTCTGCACTTGAAGTGATACAAAGAAATAAAAATGTAGAATATATTTTCAGTATAATGTGTTGTACATTCACAAGGCCAGGGTTGTGGATGTTGTCTCTTCTTATATGGAAGTCTACTGTCCATAGAGGAGAGAAAACATCCTGGGTCAGCTGAACTGTGGGAAGCCCAGGACCTGGTATACACAGGATACATCTGCAAGAGCAGATATAATGCACTCAAGAGCATGGATAAAGTCTGTGGCACTCAAGCCAGCTGGCACAGGATAGGCCATATCCATTCTGTTCATCCTTCTTACTGCCAGCAAGAGGACAACTTTACGCAAACTACTCATTAGGAACATTTCCTGAGCTGCCTGGCTTCCCAACAGTACATAGGAATTGATCAGGAGAGTTGTCACAGACTAATCACATGCCAGGGACTGGCCTAACAATTTAACAGTATTGACAGGTGGGTGCCAGTGCCGGGAAACCTCCCTGGCAATGTTCAGTTTCATCTCCTGGTATAGACACAACCTGTGGGTCCCACCCATCTTGCAATGGGTAGAGGCAAAACATTTGGGAACTCTGACCAGGGTGTAGAATTGCTAGGAACTTTTTTGCTTCATGGCCTAACTGGGAATAAAATAAGTATCAGAATCTGAGAACTGGAACAGCATCAAAAAACAGGTTCAGAACTTGAAATTGGCTTAAAAAAAGTAGTTCTGTCTTTATGGTAGGCAGCTGTACACAGCTTCCACTGGAGGCAGCAAAGAATCAGTGTACATTAGGCAGAACTACAGTGAAATGAACGTAGTTGCACAACAGAATAAAAAGCGATTTTATGTCTTTTTTTACCCTCCTGCCAATTGTCTTTATAGAAGTAAGATATTTTAGATCTTGTATGGCAATGGGCCAAAATTTTCAATACTTCTAGTTTTAATCCAAAGGAAAAGAAAAGGTTAAAAAATATTTCTATATGACCTTTACAACCTGGTCTTTCTGCTAAGACAGAAAATTACTTTGTTTCCCATTACTTTATTTTTAACGAGCTATAACGTACTTATTGAACGTTTTGCTACTGTGACTGGTCTCTTCAGTGTCTTTCTTGACCTGATTTTCTTCTGCATTTTTACTATCCTATATAATTTCTATATTTATTATTATAATTTATATATAACATAACTTATATTTTATATAGATAATTGACAATAATTTATAATTTTATTATTGTATGTAAGTTATTCATATATTTTTAATGGAGAAAGTTTCACACATAATAGAAAAATACCATTTTAAGACTGATCAAAGTGTTTGAACGATTCTTCTTCTTTTCTCCTTCTTTTTCTTCTTCTTCCTTATTGTTATTCCTTCACTCTCTTACGCAAACATGGCTAAATGAAAAGAAAAGCAACAGATACAGGTATGAGAAGACTTTATGTTGCTGAATTAGCACCCATTTGGTTAACATAAAAAATAAAAATCAAATTGATGATTCACTGTTTAAATTTTACATTTAAATTTTACATTAAGCTAAGCCTGAATAACAGAACCAGTGCAATTGCTTTCATGTTTTCCAGTTGGCATACTTATCTGAGGAAGTCTTCTTCCACATTTTTAAAGATTTAGTGTTGAATACCATAAGGGAAAGGTTTCTGTCTTAAAGTGTTAATTTCCAATTAAAATATTCAACCAAGAGATTATTTCTCTAATATGCAAATTTTGTAATACGTTGTTCTTTTGTCTCTGTGATTGAAGGAATGCAGATGGACCTCTTTGCAGCCATCAGGTACTGCACATAGATATTGCTATTTATGCCCATCTTCTTATATTGCACTGCTAGTTCAGTGGCAATACCACTTTGGCAGTGTCAGTTCAGCTAGAAGTTGCAGAGAGATGTTTCCGTTAGAGGCTGATACAGAGCAAGAATGTTCCCTGGGCAGTGTTGCCCAATGCTGCCGTGAGTTATTCTACTTGAAAACATGGAATTCAGAGTAAAGAAAACCCCCTTGTTTCAGAGGTAGGTATTTGTCACCTTTTCTTTCTCTGATGTTAGAGAATCAAGGGAACAATACTCAAAGGAAGAGCGTTATGACCATAGTAATAATGATTAGAAACCAGATAAAATCTGGAACTTTCATTTTCTGAAAAAGTCAGCATTTCATAACATCTTACTTTTGATTTGAGGCAATCTCACAAACAAATTAAAAAAATTCTTTAAAGATATTGACAATGGAAAATAAATATTAAAAGAATTACAGGAAATCTTAATACCCTATGATTTTTTTCCCCAAATTAGGCAGTGCCCACAGCTCATTCAGAAGTTGGAGTGTTCTTGGGAGTTCCTCAGAATTAGGACAAGAACAAGTATCGTGGAACATGATGCCTAGCAAATCAAGTCTTGAAGGCCTTTCCACGGTCTTTAAAGCTTGAATCTAGATTTCCCAAGACTGCTGTGTTCTTGGCTCCATGATGTGCTGCATCTCCTGAGTGTGCCAAGAATCTTGATCTTGAGATTGGCTGTTCAATCTGTTAAGTCCCAGCTGCCTGACTCTGAAACAATCTGTTTGGTGCAACCAACCAGAATGCAGCATTTGTGATTCCTCAGAGGTGGAAAGAAAGTAAAATATCTCTGCAGAACTTTAACAAAAGAATGTCTCCCTAATGAAATATTGTCACTTTTAAAAACTCCTTATTAGGTCTCTTCATGTAGTAAGAAGTTCTGTCTGAGAAACTGGGTGATGGAACAGAAATTAAATGAGCATGATCCATTTAGAGTATTTCTTAGTAGCAGAACACTAAATACTGCTGGATTTTTTTTTGTTTGTTTGCTTACTTGGGTTTTTTTTGTTGTTCTACAGGCAAGGTAAAACTCACTGTGTTCAACAAGCAAAGCCTTGTGTAGGCAAGCAGATACCTATTGAACAAAAGGGCATAAAATAACTATAAAAAAGTTATGGTTTTTTATGTTCATGGTAAAAATAAGTATTTTCATTTTATTTATCTTAATCTGTATTCAAGGTGAAATGGCCCTGGCAGCACTACAGTGATCTGTCAGCAGTGTATCCCATGAATATGGCAAATAGATCTGGCAGTCTGATGTAGCCTACTTTGGAAAAGAAATGTTATTCCAATATTGATCATATATGTGTCCAGAACAAATGGATGCTTTGATTAGTTGCTCCAGGTAATGTGGAAAACAGGTACATTTTTGTTGCTATGGAAGGGAAGTTGAATGATTCCTTCTTATCTTACCAAAAGGAATATATAGAGAAAATCAAACTCAGGTGATATTTAACTCAGTAAAACCACATTAACCACCATCCTAGTTTTCTCCATTGATGAAATATCCATACACCTTATGCCTCTAGAAAAGGTTGTAATGAAGCCAGCCCAATTAACCATTCAGAAATCAGTATTTATCATAGATTAATGGAAGATTACAGAGATAAGTTATTTGTTTATTATTTGCTTTTATGTTTGCCTATTTCAACAGACTTTGATGTTATTTGAGAGAGGAACAACTGACTCTTGTTGCAGTTTATCTAGAATGTTTCTTGTCTCAGTTTCTACAGCGCTTAAACTATTTTATGTTCCCTTTTTTCTGTGCCTTCCAGGTTTTTCCCCACGTCTTTTGTAAAAGAAAACATCAAAAGAATTCATAGTATGCAGGAACTCACGACTGCTGCATATGGATTTACAGTTATGTATCTCTTGTTAGTAAACTCAAGTGCAAATTCATTCTATAATTTTGCTACAGGATGGCATTGAGTTACTATGTTAGTGGCACATACTTAATTCCTTAACAGCATCATATCTGGTTAGATACTTTGTCAACAAAAATATATTTTTAAAAATATTATCTAAAATACACATTCTCCAAATTCTCTGTATTATCTGTAGAAAATCCATCCCATCTTGTTTGACAAAATATGTTCTGTTTTAAAAAATGTGTGTTGAGTGAGATTAACTAATATTCTGTCTTTTAATTTTTTATTTATTAATTCTCAAATAATTTTTGATTAATGTACTTCTGACTGAAATCAAAGTAATCAATTATCACTCCATTTCCTCATCCTGAATGGTGAAACAAACAAACAAAAAAAGTCAATGTCTTCAGTCTTCTCCAGTTTTATTGTCATGGAAAGAAAGAAAGAAAAGAAAGAAAAGAAAGAAAAGAAAGAAAAGAAAGAAGGAAAGAAAGAAGGAAAGAAAAGAAGGAAAAGAAAGAAAGAAGGGAAAGGAAGAAAGGAAGAAAGGAAGAAAGAAAGGAAGAAAGAAAGGAAGAAAGGAAGAAAGGAAGAAAGAAAGGAAGAAAGAAAGTAAGGAAGGAAGGAAGGAAGGAAGGAAGGAAGGAAGGAAGGAAGGAAGGAAGGAAAGA
>JAWWLZ010000118.1:96710953-96741663 GCA_035041345.1 Poliocrania exsul
AGAAAGAAAGAAAGAAAGAAAGAAAGAAAGAAAGAAAGAAAGAAAGAAAGAAAGAAAGAAAGAAAGAAAGAAAGATATTAGGAGGCAAGCTATTTCCTCAGCAAACTATTAAATGTTACAGGAAACATCTTATGCACGTGTAAGATGCTTATTTGGTTTTGGTGTTGCCTCATATCTTTCTCAGTTACTAGTGAATTAAGAATGTTTGCTTTATTCCTATGTGATCCATGTGTCTTTTCTGGCTTTCTTCTAAAGGCACAACAAAAGTATTAATAGAATAAATATTTGTTTTCTGCACTATTAATATTTTAACAATCCATGTCTAGTTAAAAGTCCTGTTTCATTGCTATAATTCATTTATTTTCCAGTGCATCAGAATTTCTCACTCTTCACTGTGCCACAAATGGATTTTTTTTCTCATTGTTGTTAACACAAGTTTTGTCACGGAAAGTCATACCTTACAATTGCACAGTACCTACTGTGCTTTATTTTTGAGAATTCAGCATGCATTAGGGAAACCTGACTGATACTGTCAACAAGTTATCTCAAAAGGTTCCTACATAAATAAAACATCCACTGAATAAGAACCAAAGTTATTAAATATGTCAGTGTGTATAATACAGAAAATGGACATTGGAGCAAGGAGTATATTTTCACAGTGCAAGAAGAGGTTATCCAAAAAGCCCTTCAATCTGTCCTAAGATTGATAATTTCCAGCATATTCATAAATGAGACAACCCTTGGGAAATGTGACAGTTTTTATTGGCATTAAGTTATTCAATAAAGCCTGGCCATGAAAAAAATAGGAAAGAGCCTTATAAGACTGAGTGGTCACAGTTATGGCAGGTGAAACTTGTACAGTTACATCTGATGTTCAGCAAAATAGTCATTTATGGGGTGAGGAGGAGCAATGCAGTTACAGGTTATTTATGTAGTTACTCATGACAGCAACAAGTTACTTTATAGCTGTGCTTGTTAAATCCAGCCTTCACCCAACTCAACCAAATATTTGAATTGCACAGCACTTTGTCCCAGTTCTTTACAGTCCTGAACTGTAGCACCTTAGCCCTTCCCCAGACAACTGTTTGCCTAATAGTAATCCAGGATGCCATCAAATGCATTATAATCTCTTTTGAGTTGTTGAAAACCGACTATATTTCTTATATCATATGATGATTGCACTTGCTTCAGAAATAAACATCATGGCTCCAGACCTACAGCTATCCCCGAAGATCTTGAAAACCACTCTTAAATAAAAAATAAAATTTCAGCAGTTTCTGTTGAGAAACCTTAATTTGAAGGAGAGCTAACTCTACTGTAGACCAAAGACCAATGATAGTTATGATCTCTGAACTTCATTATAATGTTGTAGATGACTGTGCTTTGCCCTTCAGCTCTGGTAGCCTTATAAACCACCTATCAATACTTGCTAGAAAATAAAATAAAAAAAATTATATATCTACTGGTTCTGGTTTTATTCTAGCCATGTGAGCTTTGCAGGGTTCAAGTTTAAACATAACTAATCTATTCTTCCTGTTCTGAATACTTTCACTTTACCAGCAATGCAGTGATGACTCACAAGAACTAATTTTGTTAGTTCCCTCAAATAGAGTTCATGTGTCTTTTTTTGAATCCAGCAAATCAACTGTTTGTGTTCCATAATAAAATGATACACACACACTTGTCAATTCCTACCTCAGTGAATTAAGGTCTAGGCTAGAAGGTGTAGGAGAGCTTGCATACCAATTTTTGAAGTATTTGTGGATTTTAAAAGTGTGGGGCTGCCATGGTGTGTGTCCTGATTCTTCTGTAATAACTGAAAAAACTTCTTGGTCTTCTTGAGAAAAAAGGCTTTTTTTGTTGTTTCCTGGGTAGAATTGCTGCATCTGCTTTGTGTTGAAACTGTGATCAAGAGTTGTTCAGTGGAGTGATACCAGCAGTCCTGTAGTGACCATAAGCAAAATCAGACCACCTGAGAGAATGTCTGCAGCAAGGCTGTTGCCAAAAAAACCCCCCACAGTTTTAGAGTTCCTTGCTAAGAAAACCAGGAACACCACCAGCAACATTTGCAGCAAATGTACCTATAGGCACAGTTAAAGGAGGCAGCAGCAGCCGCAGTAGAAGCTTCAGAGGAATCTGTGAGCAATTACAGTAACTTATGGCACAGTAACATCTGTAGCTACAGGAGCAACATTGAAAACCAGAGGCTCAAGGACTAAGAAAAGGAATTAAAAGCTGTCGCTCTCATCAGGAGACCACAATAAAAGGAGAACCAACACATAGAGTAAGTACAGCGATGTTGAAACTCATAGGGAATGGCTGGCTCCCAATATAATCAGCCTGAAGGTAATTTGAAAGCATTTGTAGAGCTTTCAAGTGGCTTACTGAGATCCAGACACCCTTGGGTTGTGGAAGGCAGTTTGGGAAATCTCAAACTTGCTGCAGAAACTCATGCAGGAATGTAAGGTCACCTGTCAAAATGTGGTCTAGCACTGACTAAAACTGAAGGCTAGATCTTACTAGTTACTTGACTTGAACACAAAAAAGCTTTCTCAGGAGGTATTAGAGTATCCATGGACCAGTACTTCATTAAGAGAGATTAAATTGTTGATCTTCATGAAATTCTGTGGCATGTTATGAAGGATGACTGCAGTATACAGAGCCTGGATTTACTATTTTTAGCAAGTTGTTGATGCTTTAACTGGCATCTGATTTTCAGGAATGAGGCACAAAAATAGATATCAAGGTTCTGTCCTCAGGGTAATAAAAAAGATAAGCAGCTGCCTGTAAAGTTTTAAGAGACATTTGTTTTGATATTAAGGGCATGCATTGTTTTGACATTTCTAAACAGGTGGTCGTACAACTTCTGACTATAGAAAACCTGCATCATAGAGCAAAAGAACAGCAGAAGCTGGGTGAAAAGAATATTGAAGAGTTAGGCCAGGAATAGGTTAGCTTAACCATATTAGTTACAAAGTGTGACAGAGATATGACTCTGTGTTGACTGTGCCATAGTTATCTTTTGTGGGTCTTGGAATATTTTGATGTCTTTATCTCAGATGAAGTATCATCAGGCTAACCTGGAGGCTTCTCCTTGCATGGACTGCAACAGTGTTAACAGAGAGTAATACTGAGAAAGAAGTTGTGAGGCTGATCTGATTTCTTAGATGCCTCTTCCCAGTATACATTTTATCCATTCATGGTAGGAGTTCATTGCTGAAACATTGGATAGGTGTTCCCCAGCCACTCTTGTTGTCAAGGTCCTGAGTACACCAATAACAGCCCCTTCATTCCTGTGCCCTCTTTGAGGTGTTTGACCATCTGTGGTCAAGGCCAGTTCTGACAGTGCTGCTGCATAACCTGGGATCGGATTGCTGTGAAAGGATTCGTGAAAGATGTCAGAGGCCTCAGCTGGCTGAGGATATGAATTCCAGTTCAGGCCCTTGTCCCTGGTCCTTAGCAAATGTCTACATTCAGCCTAAACCCAGCTTTACCATACCAAAGGTGCCTCTAGTAGCTAGATGAACAGCTGTAAAACATTTACCTGTATCACATCCAGTACATGTCTCATTTTGAATTTATATTTTTTATGCTGTTAAGTGGAACTTTTACTAAAACCATAAAGAGAATTTTCAATAAATTGGTAATCCTGAGATTCAGTAGATGGGAATTCTACACTGGAAATTGCTACATTGAACCCATTCACCTCTACTGTTTCAAGTTTTGCTTCTGCTGGCCCTTGAGAACTCAGGAAAAGTTAAGTTTTTACTGTGTCTTATGTAAGAACCTCACACATTTTCCAAAAGCATAGACACTTAACTGCAGCCAGATTTCATTCCTCCCTAAATCCTTAGGTAAAATAATGGTGCCCATCAGTTTCATACATTACTAAGTGTTACAAAGTGGAACCAAATAGCTAATAATACAGTATTGGAATAAAGGCTTGTGGTCTTGGAATAAAAGGTTGTGCCAACAGGAGTGGGGGAGTCATGGTTCATTCTGTGGCAGTTATGACTAATAGATGCAAATTGAGAGCAAAGATTAGGAACAGTGATGTAATTAATGCAGATAGGAGAGATACTGAAGAACTTGATATTGCAGACATCTTGCCAGCCATGCAGACCTAAGATGAGTGTTGGAACTACCAGGGTAAATACTTTATTTTTTTTTTCTGATTAAAGATAGACGCATGCTTTGATATCAGGTTAAGGAGAAAAAGGACACAGGCATTCCAGACTCAGCCTTCATCCAATTTTTGCATGTTTAGAAAGATCCAGCAATAACTCCAAGAAATCCATCATTCCTATTCTTAAATTTAATCTTAAAATTGGGATGTGGGGGGCATGAGGGGTGCTAGGAGGGGAAGTAAAAGCCCTATGAATTATATGGCTATATCTCCAAATTTCTGTGATCTCTTCTACCAGTAGTACTACCAACACCAAAGTCAAATCTTGTTTTCAGACTTATCAGCCTACAATAATCTAGGAATTAACCGTAAGATACAAGACCTTGCCAGTTTCAGGCCAAATCCCAGTTTGCCAAGTAGCATTCCTTGACAATGTAATGAACTTTGCCATAACCTCAACCTTTTCCTTTGTCTTAAATGCACACGGGCAGGCTGGGATAGCCACAGAGCTATGTCCTAGAAGGTGCCTTTTAGAGAATCTTTCCTATGGAACAGACTACTGTTAATAAGTTTAAAAATAAGAAGCAGGATTATAGTAACAAGGACTACAGAGTTGGGACAATGGCTTTATCTTTCCTGCAAGATCTCTAGGACCAGAAGAATTATAGTTGTTTGGTCTGAATGAGAAGTCAAGGTTAGTTCTGCAAGGGAAGAGATCACAGTTCTGTGGAAAAGGTGAAGTTGGGGCTAATTTTATGGTATGGAGTCTTTTAAGATATTCTTTAAAGATGTATTTTAAGAGGCAGAATGAGAGTGAGTGTTCTTAGAAGAACTTCTTTTGAGTCTTTATGATGAGTACATTGGAGAATTTACCATTTAATGAGCTTTAGGAATAGAAACAGGTGAGAGAATCAAACAAAGAAATTAAGCTTATCTCTAGACTGAGCAGAACATACAAGACCAATAGGTTCTCTTAAGGAGTTTATGGGCCCTTATAGCATAGCTGAGGCAAGCATTAGAATGGAGGCAAGAGAAAGTGAAATGTAGGTTCTGTACAAGAGGTGCTGAAAACTTTTGAGAATTTTCTGGTTTTAATGCCTGCAGAATTCTGGTTCAGTTGTGCTTCACATAAATCTCAGACGGGATCTGTAATGATTGTGAGGGAGTATAACAGTTCATCAGCAACTGAAAAAAGTTAATTGTTGCAGTCTGTGTAGACTAAAACAACTGGTGCTTAAAGGAAAACTGTGGTGACCCCTAGAGTAAGGGTGGATGTCTTCGTTAGAAACTAGTATAGGAGATACCCAATATATATTTTCTGGAACTACAAGTCTAACAGAGCTGGAATAAATGTTTAGCAATAGGGGCGAGTGAGTTTTCCTTAAGTTTGAGGCATATTTAGATTGTATATCTTATTTAAAGCTATATTTATGCATGTTTTCAAGATTAAGTGCTATAAAGTAAGGCCTCTGGAGTTAAAATGGTAACGAGATAATTCAGGATCTTGTGAGCCAAGAGCAAGGATAGTCTTGGAAAGCCTAATATCTAATATTCATGTGGACATTGATTGTTGATAAAAGGAGATTATTTAATACAGTTAGGATTTTTAAAGATAGAAGATCAACTATAAGAAAATTGTTTCTATAGTTTCTAGATCTTGTTTTCTGCCTTTTTGCTGATTAAAAAAAAAAAAGAAGAAGAAAAAAAATCTTAGCAATTTAACACTTTCTGTCCCCGATTCTGTTATTCTTGTGGGTTATATGTAGCCCACATCTTCTGTATGTCTTAGTCTGAACCTTTGAACTGAAATTAAATGTAAACTCAACTTTAACAACAGACTTGCTGGCCAGGTCCGTCTCATTCTGACCTATTTGACTCTGCTAAATACATAATCCTAGGCCTGTAAATCAGACTTAATAAACTGAAAAATTGAATTCCTGCTTTGCAAAGGTAGACTGTCACCCAAAATATAAATTTTATATGTGTCCTACTGTTATGGACTATACCACGTTGTGTTGCGACTCACTTCAAGCCTCTGGTGTTGCGCATTCGAGATTACAGAGCTACAGGACCCTGAAAAGAAATCACTTGTTCATACTCTAACAGTTAAATGACTTCACATGCTGGTGAATTCTGTTTATATTCTCAGGGCTAAATTTTATCTTTTTTGATAACTATACCCAGAACCCAATAACATCCAGACAATTAACTAAAACCAATTTGCTGCTCCAGCACCAAGTCTTTCATAGCATTTTGTGCTTTTCAAGTGCTCTCAATAACACTATGCTCCTTCATCCCTCCAGGCTGTGATCTTACAGCTTTTCTTAAACTAGTGGTCCACATCTGCCTTAAAAATAAGCAGAAGCCATTGACTGCTTGTATGCCCCTGTATTAGCTCTGTAAGGCACTGAAGGATCCAGAAATGACCTAGATCTTCAGCATGCTCTTCTCAGACACTAAATCTATCTCAAATCCAGCCTTAGCCTTACCAATAGGCTGAATTCCCTTCCCTGACTCATTGAATGCTATTTTCTCATGTTCTCTGGTATCTGTGTTCAGAATCCAAAAATAAAACTAGATCTTTAGTCCAACTGTAATTTTAACCCCAAATTTAGGCAAATAATCTCAAAAAGGTAAAGAACTGGCTAGAGTTATTGTTGGCTTCCACTGTCATACTAACTCTACAGGCCTCACAAGTGCAAATATGTTAACTTTTCAGATTCTTCTCTCTAGGACTTGGAAATGTGTATTAGTAAAGTTTTTTCATGTCTAATGAAAAATTTGTTTTAAAGGCATTTTAGACTATCATTGTTGGTGCTAACATAAATCCCTGCTGATGCCAAACCTGGCAGCAATGTCAGGAGTTTGCCAGTTCGCTACAGGGACTGCAGAGCTGGGCTAAGCCTCATTTCTGTTCTCAGCCGCAGGACTTGTTTGACCTGTGGTAAATTTACTTCTGAACTGCTTCATGATGTTCCCTCCTGTTTGGAGTCTATTTAATAAAACATATGTGTGAAACAGGGGTTATCCTTTATATACATCTTTATTATATATATATATATCTTCATTACAAACATGTGAATCTCTTTTTCCTAATAATATGATAAAGTTTTAAAATGTTTCGTGGCCTGAAAGAACCTTTGTCAAAATTTCTCATATGCATTAAACAATAGACTTTCTTGCCCAATTCACTGTATAAACAAGGCTGTTGCTCACCATCAGAATAAAAATTCAGTACTTATTTACCAAACTTAATTAAAATGTTACATTTTCTCTATCAGACTTAAATGTTTATCTTTTCACAGATACTTCCTTGTGTTTTGTGTTTTCTATTTGTGAGTTCTTAAGTGAGATTTTGTATTAAAAAAAAAAAAAAAGAAGAAGAAGTAACACTAATCTTAGAATTCATGGACAAAATCAAGGTGTGGATTTTTTTTTTTCCCCTATAAGAACTCTGCCCAAATGCTTAGTGGAAAAAGTATTAAGATAAAGTGCTACCTTTCACTTCACTGTGGTAGAATATATATGTACAAATACACAGTATGTGCTATGATAAAATACCAAATTTAAAAATACTTTGTTCTTTACCCTAGATTATGTAACTCAACCAATATTGGATTTATAATCTGACATTTCAAAAACTACATTGTTGTTTTAATAATTGACAGCTAGAGCCTTAGCTTCTGAGATGTTAATTTATGCTACCAATATGTGTAACATTTAAAATTATGAGTTACTGGTGGATGGAACTAACTACAGGGTTACTTGTAGACCTTACAAAATATTACAATACATTATTAACATTTAATTTTCTTCCTCTTTTTTTGGCTTACAATTACTTCAGTTGTAGTGTTTCTCCACCTGCCTTCCCTAAAATTTAACCTAAAGAGCAGAACACATTTGTAAGAATGTTCTATTTAATATATGAGCTCATTCCTAGAAGTGGATGAAGTGTACTGACAGGTGCTGAAAAGAAAGTTTTCCCAAGACTGATATTTCACCCACAAATTCATTGTCAATAATGAAATAATAATAATAAAAATGTTACTAAAAATATCTATTAATTCTGTACTTTAGAAAAATTGCATACATCTTTGCATGCTTTGCTCACAACTGAATAAATTTAGGTAAAACATAAATGATCATTTAATAAACATAAAGAAGTTAAACTGAAAGAGCACAGGAAACGTTAATGCAGATCTATCAAAATTATTGTTTGTATAACACTGAAACCGAAATAAGGTTATTTTTCTGTAATTCCTTTTAGGTACTTGAAAGTAAAGTTTTCATTTGTGTTAGATCCTTCTGAACCTCTAAGTACAACCAAGAGAATTCATCTTGAGGAGATCTAAGTGCTGTTTTTAAGTTTGCCTTAGAAACCCTATGACACTTTATGTCTTTTTGCCTCTGAGCATGATGAAGTTCAATTACAATTGGCCCTTTTTAATTGTCACTTACCTACTAACAATCTCTGGTAATGAGAGCATTTAAGAAAACATCTAGCCCTCCTAAGCTTAATAAAAATGCTCTTTTCCTCTCAAAGTGTATTAAAAAATCTCTGCAATCTTCAAAATCCCCTTAGACTTGAGATTTTTTCTTTAAAAATACAAGCATAAAAATGCCTTTTTTATTATTTCCTCCATATTTATTTCAATAAATACTTATGCTTTTTCAGTTGTATGCAAATGAGATTAAGTTATTAACACTATCAGTGTAAATGTGCAAAGTTCTCTACTAAGAACAACTATTGTAGTTAGTCCTTACTTGTGAAATATTGATATTAGTTCTATCCCCTTCCCTACCTCTAGCTAGGCAATTTTTTTTTCCCACACTGACTTTATCAACTTTTTTTGTATTTAAATTCACAGTTTCCCCCAGTTTTGCATTCAGTATCATGGTGCCAAAACGTGTTTCTTCATCTAAGTGGTTTTCAAATATTTTCATGTATTCATGTATTCCTTTATTTAGGAAAGACAAAATATAGCAGCTTAAATACTAAATTAACAAGCAGTTTTCCTCTCCCTATGCTTTTCCCACTCTGTACATTCTTAAAGTATTTTGATGAGTGTGGAGAATGAATTTTTGTACAAATCTTTTACTTGTTCTCCACTGTATGGCTTGGCTTGGGTTGATGCTGAGCTGGCACAAGGTGCTCTGTAGAAACAGAAGTCTTTGCAAACACAAGCACAATTTTGTGCCAAACTCAACCAAGCTCAGTCCAATCTTTCTTATAGTGGCACATACTTACAGCTTCCATCAAGGAAGCAGAGAACCTGAATTGTATGCCATATGCTGCCCAAGGGTAATCATGTGCTCCAGAAGATTACATCTCCATGAGAATATTATTTTAAGGCTGCTTTGGGTGCTGCTGACCAGGCATTTTGCATCTCTTGAGAAGATGTGTTTCTATGCTAGAAAGGGTTCAAGATTAAGAGAGTGAGAGAGACCCCAGAAGATGAACTGTGATTTCATAGTCTGGTGACCAAACGTCTTTGCTCAGAAGGCAACTCCATTTTAATCCTGCTACTTTATCACTTCCTATATTTTGTACTAAACAGTTACCATTTGGATAAACAACCCTCCTCATTTCCAGAAGATTGTCCTAGCCACCTGTCATCAATGTTATGTCTTTACTTCTTTGATGAAATCTTTATTTTTTCAGAAATTGAAATTGTGGATGATTCTTAAATACTTCAATGTAGAAAAAAATCTTCATGGGATATGAAGAGTGTCCTTTCCTCCCTCAAAATAACAACTCTTAGAGAACTGCCTGAGTCACTCTAAGGTGTGTGCGTGTGCATGTATGGCCCTTCAGACTGAAGAAAGAAGTCAAGTCTTCCCATACTCCACAAGTGATGTGCATGTATGTGTGTGCAGCAGTAAGAAAAAAAACCAGATTATTTCTTAGTAATTCCCCAGAATAAGATATGAAATCCATCAACTCTTGGCATGGAAATAAGCAGGTTAGAGACAATTTAGGCAATAGAGATGTTCACAGAAACATCTTCCTTGTAGTTTTTCTAGTAGGTCAAGGGAGGTGATACTGCCCATCCACCTAGCCCTAGTAAGACTGCCTCTGGAGAGTCCAGTTCTGGGCTCCTCAGTACAAGAAAGACAAGCATGTCCTGGAGTGGGTTTGGCAGAGGGCTATGAAGTGATTAAGGGACTGGAGCATCTCTCTTACAAGGAAAGACTGAGGGAGTTGGCCCTTTTCAGCCTTGAGAAGAAACAGCAAGGGACCTCATCAATGTGTGCAAGTATCTGAAGGGAGGGTGTCAAGAGAATGGAGCCAGGCTCTTCTCAGTGGTGCTAAGAAACAGGAAGAGAGGCAGTGGGGAGCAACTGATGCACAGGAAGTTCCACCTGATCAGGAGGAAAAACATTACTGTGCAGGTGACTGTGCACTGGAACAGATTGGCCAGAGACGTTGTGGAGTCTCTCTCACTGGAGATATTGAAGAACTGTCTGGATGCCATCCTGTGCAATGTACTCTAGGATGACCCTGCATGAGCAGGGAGGTTGGACCAGATGGATAACTGTGGTACTTTCCAAACTGACTCATTCTGTGATTCTGGAATAGTTTCTTTGAAATGGCTTCTTCTGTTTTACATGTTTTGGGTCCTATGCTGAAGTGGCTAACCTCCACAAATACTCTGAGAGACTAGACTCAACCTTCAGGAATTTAAAAGTTACCTGGAAAATTTAGCTTTATTTGACCTAGCCTAAACTTGATGGTAAAAAATGTCCTTTTGTTTATCGAAATGTGAATAATAAGCCAAAAGTTATATCTTCAGATTCATGTATTTTTTCAAGTTTTATCAGTATCACAAGGGGAACTAACTGATTTAGCTCTCAATATTTTATGTCTTCAAAATGTTCCCGCCCATCCCCCTGGTTTGTTTCCTTCATGCCTGTATGGATTCTCACTGGAATTCCATCATAAAGACACAGATAATCCTGGCAAAGTATTTGCATCCATTATACACCCAGGATTAAAGAAGTCTGACTAGATAGGACTTAATATCCTATAGAAATTCTCATCCTGATAGAAGACGTTATTGGAGCAGGACAACATGTGCCTAACAGGAGATTTTCTTTGTTAAGTGTGAAAAAGAATGGCAGAAGCCCCTTGGTAATTCAAAATGCAAAGATAGCTTTGGACAGTTTTCTTCAAATCCCTCACAATATGTGATCTGATATTCTTCAGAAAGTGATGGGGTTTAGTTGCTCTTTATTTAAATAAACTGTTTTATTTGGCTTTACACTTTCTAATGGGAGAAAGGCAATAAATACCAATGTAAGAACCATACTTTGACACCTCAAGATACCTGTATCTGCAATTTGGTTATCTATGCTCCCAAAGTATATTCCAATCATCTCTTTATTTTGAGTTACATAGAAGAATGTACTAATGTAGAGTAGCCATGTATTGCCAGGTGACTAGTCTCTTGCAAATTTTTTTTCCCTCTTTCACATAATTTGCTTTATTTTGGGTCATACAGGGTGAAAAATCATCTCTGCAGTTTTCTGTAACTGCATCTGGAATGAAACAGAGATGCCTTAAACCAGAGCCACCAAAGAAGGTAACAGGGAAATCCTGTAATTTAACTCTTTACTTGGGGTCCAAGGGGAAGTGATGAGAATTCCTCAATGCACACCACAAAAGACAGCTGTCTACTGCATTTTTTGAGTGCTGGTGAAACTATGAAATCCTGGAAAATCACTATTTTGAAAGCAATTATCATAAAAATGCCATCAGTCTGTTATTTAGGGTTCAGGCTTATAGCTAAAGTAAACTGAGTTTGTAAAGAACCTGTTCAGTTATATTTAATGAGAACCAAATTTACCTGCTTAGTCCTCATGGAAGACTTTGTTCAAATTATGTTACTAACAATATGTACTTACCTGACTTACCAAAATTGTTTAAAAAGGCAACTTAAACATTTTCTGATACACTCAGTTTTGAGTCAGTCTTATTAAAAAAAAGAGATTTTGATATTGGGTTTAGAGACACTATTGCTTTTGGTAAAATTCAGCATGAATGGAGGAGAGAGAGAGCTGTGTTACAATCATACAGTGAGTATTTGAAGTGCTTTCATTAGGTCTGTTACAATTAATGCCACTGACTTGAAATTAATGGAAAATGACTGGGATAAACTATGTAGTGGCTAGGTAGATCTACACTGGTTTGGAATATGGCAACCTACAAACACAGATGACCTCTTACCTTTTGGGAACAGGTTTCACTGTACTGGTTTGAAACTGTCTACTCATAAAACTATTTGAATTTATTTTCACAGTTTTGAAACTTACATAATTCTTTTGGCCTTTATTAAATATTAAGTTATTTTAGCTTATTTTATATGGCATATGAATATACATGAATATTATTACCAAATCTATTCCAGAATATACTAGTATTTTCTCAAAGTTTTCATCAGCTTTAATTGTTAAATTAGATATTCAGAGTAATCAATAAAACCCCTCACTTGATCAAGGTAACACTAACTTCAGTTATGAAATACATTACAAGTATTTATAAAGAACTTGTCAGGCAGAATTTAAAAAGTCAGAGGACAGCCTTTAAAATTTCTACCCTTACCTTTCCAGGATTTTCCTTCAGGTGATGTTTTGGAAAGTGAATTCAAGAATGAGGTACTGGGATTTATACCTTTGTATGCAGTCATGGGTTAAAGTATGCAAGCCAAGGCTACAAGTGTGCAAAAATATATAACAGAAATTCAGGGGGTATCTGATTGCGGTGGGTAGACCCTAGCTGCGTGCTAGATGCCCACCAAGCTGCTCTGTCACTCCCCTCCTCAGCAGGATGGGGGTAGAGGGGACAAAATAAGATAGAAAAAACTCATGGATGAAGATAAAGGCAGTTTAATAAAAGAAAAAGCAAGGGCTGGGCACAGAAGCAAAGGAAAACAAAAGCTTAATTCTCTACTTCCCATCAATCACTTCCTGGGAATCAGGGCTTAAGTACATGTAGCAGTTGTTCTCAAACATTGTAGTAATGAACGTTTTGGTATCTGAGTAGATGTCATGTGGTATGGAATATACCTTTGGTCAGTTTGGGTCAGCTGTCCTGGTTGTTTGCCCTCTCAAGATCTTGCCCACCACCAGTCTAGTGGTGAGGGAGAAATGTTGTAGGAACGGCGCTGATGCTGTGAGGAGCATTTGATCAGCAGGAGCCAGAACACTGGTTTGTAATCAACTCCTTTCTACCTATCAACACAAAGCATAGCACCGTGCAGGATGCTGTGGGGAAATGAACTCCATTTCGGTCAGATCCAACACGCTGAAAAAGAATAAACCTCATTTTTATAGAACTGTCTCAAAATCTAGACTGAACTTGTGAAATCCCTATCTTTCTATAGATGTGATCTCTGCCTGAAACAGAACTTTGTTTATCCTTAGACATATTTAGCAGTGTAAATGGGATGAAATCGTTTTGCTTAAGGATTCTAATTTAAATCTGAAGTAAGGTTCTTATGACTCAAACTTTTTCAATTATGTCAGTTATAGTCCTCCTAATTTTGAAAGGATTCTGTCTCTAAGGACATCTGTTCTTTTCCACTACCTCTTTTATCCACACACTGTAACAACACTCATACAGCTCATCCTTAGCTGTAGCCACTGAGAAGTAGTTCAGAAAATCAGAGAACAAAAGAAGTTAGATCAGAGTCTAAGTTGCAACTGTTCAATTTAGCACCACTTCATCACTGATATGTCTTCAAAACAATAGTATTATGGATGAGACAATGTTATAAAGCACGTCTGAATCATCAGAATGAGCGTTTTCTTTTAATGGATGGTGTAGAGGGCTAGAGACTGCATGCAGTCCTCTATTTCTGCCTGTTTGTTCCCCATGCTACATGCATTAGTGTACAGTCCATAGCTGTGCTGATTTCCCAGAAGTGTGAGAGCTTCTCCCATAGTGCAGCCCTCTCATCACACTCATATTTATGTCATCTTAAATAATGTCTTCCGGCATGTTTTGATGATTGCACTCTCTCTCCTGTTCACATCACATTGCATCCTTTGCTTATCATCTCAGTCTACCACTTCCTCGTCTGATTGTTGATCATTTGCCTCTCTCATCTATCTTTCTTAGCTGAAAGCTCTCAGCAGTTTGGCCAGCCAGTTGGCAAAGGAGTTTTGCTCCACTTGCTCAGATAGTCCTGTATCTTCCTAGAAGTCCTCAAACCCTCATAAGCAGTCATAAAACTTTAATCTCTGTTGCTGGTATCAGCTCTGTAAACAGTTGTTTACCCACAGGATCCTTCCACTCCTCTTTGAGGTCTTCCCTCTCACTAGGAGGATTACAGAGAAAAACCCTGGGCCACCATGCCCTTGAGCACTGCCCCAGGAGCGTTGTGGTCACACTGAGTACACTCCAGATCTTCCCTGGTAATGTCATTACTGACCAGCAATTCCCTGTCATTGGAGAAATCAGGGATAATAGTCCGAGGGCTGGACAAGCCATGGCAGTCCCCTGACAACATCCTGGACCCCAGAACCCATCAAACACAGGCAGTGCAGTTACAGAAAAATCATTCTAGTTTTTACTGCCGAGCCTTGCTTATCTGGGCACATTGTATCCACTCTGACTTTTAGGCACGATGTATCCATAGTGACAGAAAATCATTAAGGTGTCTAAAAGAAATGTGACTCTCGAAGGTATTCTTAAAAAAAGCTGTACTAGCCAAGGAAGTGTCTTCTGGGAGTCTCAAGAGGGTGTCTGTGCTCACAGCTGCTGGTTGTAGGCAGTTTTCCAGACAGACTCTAGAGGGTTCCCATGTCCAGGCACCGGTGGGGAAGCTACAGGGGGCTCTGTGAGGGTAGGCCAGGGCTGTCCCAGGACAGGATTGTCCCGTGCTGGACACAATCCTTTCTAGTCAGCTCCAACCCCTCCACCTTCAAGGCATGGCTGGGCCCACAGTGAAGGAAGGGCTGCTTAGGGGAAAGTGTGTGCAAGAAAGGGCAAAAACATTGCACAAAAGATTGTGAGAAAAAATAGGTGAGACGAACAACTCTGTGAATAACAAAATAAAAAAAAAAAGAGGGAGTGGGGGAGGAGGTGCTCCAGGCACCAGAGCAGACATTCTCCTGTAGCCTGTAGAAGAGCCCATGGTGACACAGATTGTTCCCCTGCAGCCCATGGAGACGACCATGGTGCCCTGAAGGATACTTCACTAGAGCAGGTGGATGTCTTCTGAAGGAAGCTGTAGCCATGGATATATTGAATACGCTGAGTTGGAAGGGACCCACAAGGATCATCAGGTCCAACACTTAGCCCTGCACAGGACCATCTCCAAGAGTCACACCTTGTGCCTGAGATTATCATCAAATGCTTCTTCAACTCTGTCAGGTTTGGAGGTGTGACCCCTGCACTGGGATGCCTGTTCCAGTATGCTGCTCCATGCTGGAGCAGGCTCCTGGCAGGAGCTGCAGACAGTAGAGCTTCCATGCTGGAACATGTTTACCCTGAGAGACTGGTAGAGGGGAAAATGTGAGAGGGAAGGAGCAACAGAGAGGAGCTTATATGGACTGACCACAGTGCCCATTCCCCACTCCTCTGTGCTACTTGGGGTTGGGGAAGGACAGAGAGGAGTCAGAAATGAAGTAGTGAAACTGAGCCTGGGAAAAGAGAGTGTGTGGTGGGATGGCACTATAGTCTTTGTTTCTCACCATCCTACTATATTTTGAATTTGCAATAAATTGAATTAATTTTTCCTAAGATGAGTCTGTTTGGCCTGTAATGTTATTTGACGAATGTCTTTATTTTGCCCCATGAGGTTTCCATCTTATTTTCTCCCCTCATCCTGTTGAGGAGGGAGAATGAGAGAGCAGCTGGGTGGGGGTGTCTCTGCTGGCCAAAGTCAAAACTACCACGATCCTTTGTCTTCCTGCAAGATGCACATGGAAACAAAATTTCTTTGAAAAATGTATATTTCAGTTCTGAAACCAATGATGTGTGAAAATATTTTACCTATGAGTTTGTAATGTGAGAAGCAACCTAAAAGATGCAGCTGATTTTGTTACGCAAAATATTAGAAGACACAGGAGGAAAAAAGTAGAAATAAGACTATTTTATAAACAAGGAAATACACATATAATTGCACAAACATATGCAGCAGATGCAGTGCAATTCTGGCTACATCAATGTTAGTAGTACTTTTTCACTTTCATTTAGCAGGAATTTCTTTTGTTTCTATCTGTTGAGGAATCAAGTGACTAGCTGGAACTAGAACAGTGGTCTTAAATTCTTCATGTGACTTTATGTTTAAATTTTCAAATTCATTTTCATGTTTGGAGTCTATCTTATTGCAACAAATTATAGAATACAGTCTGCTATACAGTGTAATAATATCAGAATTACATCCAGTCTCTCTTGTGTTAAATTAAGGGGGTTTTAATCATATCTTGCTCAAAATTGAAATGTATGATTTCACTTTCTCACAGTTTTGACAGATTGTTCCAAAAGCTTATTGTTTGCATAATATACTGCAAAATATAAAATGTACTGGAAAAAAAATCAGTTTGAGAGTGCACAGATAAATAAACATGAAGTCAACAATAAATAAACATTGTATCAACAATACTTCATATTATAATAGCCTAAAGTGTTTGTATTTTCTCAAGTGCCCTTTCTTTTCATGTTAGGAAATTATCTGAGGGTTCACAAAGTTAATAGGTACCATGATATTTTTCTATTTTTACACAGAAAGTTTTAACATGAGAACAGTGAGAAACTTCTTCCACTCAGGCCTTCCTGCTGGAAGAAGGGACATGGCAATTTGTAATTTTTCCAAGATATAAACAATATATGTATTTCAAGACATATGATCCTGGCAAATGACGACATAATGAAAAAAACCTTACCAAGTATGGGCATATGGGACTATTTACCTTAAAACTTATGTGAATTCTAGTTAAGTTTTGTTGCTTTTAGTAAGATGATTTTTGCTGTTTTCAGGGTATTTTCTTCTTTTGCAAAAGAGTAACATGAACTATATGTGTCTGTAAGGCACCTCCAGCTAACATATAACTTTCTATTTATGCCTTTAAATGTCTTTGTTCTATCTTTCTTATTTTCTATCTCTCTACCTGAAAATCACTACATTTAAAACGCACTGTTTGGCTTTGTAGCAGACAGTTTGAGGTTTGCGTTTAAAATCAGGGCATCCAGTTTATCTAAGCCACTCTATAATAGAGGCCAATGGTGGATTCTTAGGAAATAGTATCCCTAAGTGTGTCCTCATATGAACATTTTCCACAGAAACTTCATGAGGTTTGTTATTCATATCATTATTTTTGATAGTACTAGAAAAACATTTCTTCCAAAAATATGCCAAAAATTTGAACCCATTTATATATCTTTATTATTCAGAATTTGCTATGGCAATGGGTTAACATTGTGAGAAAATAAATGGGTTTTTAGGCTTCAAAGTAATTATATGTGATCACTTTGCCTGCTTTCAAATATTTATTTGTGATTTTACTCTTCAGGAGTAGCACAGAAATGCTTAAAAGCCTATAGGCATGATCCTGACAGACAGGAAAGAAGTTTCAGCAAATGTATATCAACCTCCATCATTATCTCCCTTCTAATTCCTCTTATGGATTTATCCTTAAGAGGAATTATTAGAGAGCCAATAAAAACTCACCCACCTAAATCCCTTTGGATTTTTTAAGAAGCATAATGAGCATTTTCATTTCCCACCTTGACACACTGTGTGGTATCTGTTTACATTCTTCCATCATAACTCTTCACCCTTGGATGGATGAAAAAATATCTTCTGTCTTTTCAACTTCTAAAAGTATTGTTCGATTCATCTCATTAACATTTGTACAGTGGCTGATCATGACTACTACAGAAACTGGAAGTACTAATCCAAAGCTCACTGCAGTTAATGACAAGATTTCCATTGACTCCACTGGGTGCCACATGGCTCTTAGGCTCCAGAAAGGCAAGGACTTGACAGCCTTCTTGAAAACATTTTCCATCATAGGCTGGAGACTTTTGTTACAAGGCTAGAATGTCTGACGCCTGCTCTTGGATGCTACTCTCAAAGATACTGCATGAGTGTAAATAAGGACATACTGTGAGGACTGCTTAGCTAATGATTATACTGAAAATACAAACCTGTGCTGAGACATCAATGCAAAGCATTCTATGTCACTTATCTAATGTATCATTTTATTGTAGAAGCCAGACCATTAAAGGCACAATATCTTTCCAATCTGTTGTTATAAACACAGAATAAACCACCAAAAGCACAATATAGCTGGCATTGTAGCGTACACATGTAAATTATATAGCTGTGCCAGAGCTGTAAATTTACCTTGAAGTTTATCTGAAATTCATAATGCCTCTAAATGAGGAAATAGTGGGGAGGTAAAAGGTATAAGGAAGAATAATTTCACAGTAATTTCCTTACTTGTCCCATCTTGACTCAGCTGAGCCATCTTGTAGGGCTGGCTGTCTTTAGCTCCACAATAGGAAAAACACACATTTAGTGTGTAACCCCAGCCCAAAGTCCAACACAGAACTTGCAATGCTAGTGTTTGTCCTTCAGGAAGATGCTAGGTGAGGAGGGGAAAAGATCCATCCATGTGTTACTTATGAGCCTGGAACAAGACTTCACAGGCTAAGGATTACAACTTCAGGGTTTCAAGGTAAGTGAACACCCTTAAAATTTGAGTCACTGACTTTCTGTTTTCCCCAGAATTTTTGACACCCTATTTCAATTTGCTGGTAGAATAACCTGATTGCCAAGCCATAAATAAGACTGAGTAGATGTGAGAACCTTACCCATTATTCCAAAGGTTGTGTTACTGACTGGAGAAAACCAACTGTAGTGTGAGAAAAATTAAGGATATGTGAGTACACATATCTACTAAACAGTGATAATGACCCTTTTGCCTACTAGGATGCTGGTTTAAAACTTCAAACAAAAAATTTGCTTTTGACCTTTGTTGATAAATGGATCAAGAGAGGAATCCAAAGTTATTCAAAATTGCAGATGGAAGGAAACCTCCCCAGGGAAAAAGTGTTCTGCCAGCATCTGCTGGCAAGTAAAGGTACCTGCCAGGGTGGGTTAATCCTCGTTTACAAGCAAGTTATTTAAGGATTTGAGATGTGTTTTTTAACATTCCAATACATTTTCATGGTCTAGTTTTTGTTGAAATCGTAAACTTGTGGCAAGAGATCTCAGATCATGTGTTGTCTGCAAAAGTCAGACTCATTATCCAGTGTGCAACAAGCCAATAATTACACACTCAAAAAAGACATTGATTATTTATTTCAGAATTGCACAAGCCTAGGTGCTCATTGGAATTCAACAAATCAAGCACATCAGCTGTCAAAACTTCAAACTCTTTATACATTTTAACAAACAAAGGAGTTAGTGTTCATTGGCTATAAGTTACATAGTTCACTTGTAAATTAGTATCCTATCTTCTATTGGTTAATGATTCTCTTGTTTCTCATGCTAATTAGTCCTCATGCTCAGTCTTTCTTTTCCTTGGGATTGGTGGGTTTCTTGGGTCAGTGGTTGTGAGTCACTGGTTACCATCTCCCACACTGGAATTACCTTTTACCCAATTGGAGTGGGTTCAGCTCAGTTGCTGAGTTGGGTTTATTATTTTCTTCCTTATCTTGAGAATTCTGCCACATGTCTTTATGGCTCATAAGTTGTGCATTCTCTGTGTCCATTATCAGTGGGCATCCTTTTCAAGCTCCCCCTAGGTCTGAGATTACTGAAATATGTCAAGCCCTAAACTTTAACAAGGCAATTCTACCAACAAGTAATTTGTTCTTCTAATACATAGACATGACTTAGAGCTTACTTTTTAGCTGCTACCTATTTCACAGATTAAACCTCCCTTCTTGTTGGTTAGGCTTGAAAGTATACAAAGACCAAACAACAAAGAACATCCTTTCTTAAGAAAA
The DNA here is from genome assembly GCA_035041345.1 of Poliocrania exsul. Classification (NCBI taxonomy): domain Eukaryota; kingdom Metazoa; phylum Chordata; class Aves; order Passeriformes; family Thamnophilidae; genus Poliocrania; species Poliocrania exsul. The sequence goes on from JAWWLZ010000118.1 coordinate 96,731,044, forward strand.
TTTTTACATATTCCACATTTTGCAACAAATGAGTTAATGGGTGAACATGTAACCACACTGCAGCCTGTGACAGGACCAAGCTTAAACACAGTAAAATTGAGAAAATGGAAAGGAGCCACCAATTTATTTTCCCTGGCATATTAGGAATTTAGACAGGAGCCTTGGGTTCCTCTGTAAGAAAACCCTGCTGCATTTGCTCAAAAAAAGTGGGCAGATGAGTAGGGTTATAAGAACAGCAGTAAAAAGAAGTGGTGATGGTAGTGTTAGCATCATGACTGGGACAAGAGATAAAGATTTCCAGCAGCTGGACTTCTCTGTCATAGACTGCAAAATAGAATCGGGAAATAATCTAATGGATATTGGTAATGATTTGTTATCATTTAAACACAAGAAAGCATTTTTTCTTTTTCAAATGGGGAAATATTCATTGCTAAGAAACCAGACAGTATTGATTACTTTCCCAGTTTTCTTTGGGGTGCTTGAGACATGATATTTATAACTTTTGTGGGAAGAAGTCACCAGAAATTCTAGCCCTGAACAGTCAAAGGAAAATATGCATAATTGCAATAACACTGTCATGGTTTATCCCCAGCTGGCAACCAAGCACCACACAGCTGATTGCTCACTCCTGCAGCAGTAGGATGACAGAATCAGAATAGTAAAAGCTAGAAAAATCATATATTGAGATCAAGACAGCTCAATAGGTAAAGCAAAAGCCTCGCACACAAGCAAAGCAAAATAGGGAATGCATTTACTACTTCCTATTAGCTGGTGGATGTTCAGCCATCCCCAGAAAAGCAGGGCTGCATCACACATAATGGTGATGTGGGAAGACAAACGCCATCACTCTGAATGTTCTCCCTTTACTCCTTGTTCCCCCAGCTTTATATGCTGAGTATAATGCCATATGCTGTGGGATATCCCTTTGGTCAGTGGGCGTCAGCTGTCCTAGCTGAGTTTCCTCCCAACTTTCCAAAAAATGGGAGATGCACAAGTCCACAGGGTTTGATGGCATGTGCCTACAAGTGCCAAGAGCTCACCAATGCCCATGTATGCCACTTTTAGTTAACTTTAAAAGCTATGTGACTGGGGGAGGTTCATGATGGCTGAAGAGGAGCAAATGCCATTTCTATCTTCAAGAAGAGCAAGAAGGAGTATCCTCAGTATTACAGGACAGTCTGTTTCTCTTCAATGCCTCAGAAAGGGATGAAGTAAACACCCCTGGAAACCATTTCCAAACATATGAAGGACAGAAATATCACTGGGAGTAGACAACATGGATTTTTAAAGTCCATTATTTCAAAGAATGTCTAATCTCATAGTCTTCTTCAGCAAAATGACTGTCAGTAGATAAGGGGAGGGCAGTGACTGTTGCTTATCCTGACTTTAGTGAAGCTGTTGACATTATCTCCATCATATTCTCATAGAAAAATTGATGAGACATAGGCTAAAGAAATAAACAGTGAGGTGGACTGAAAACTGCATTGCTGGGCTCAAAGGGCTTGTCGCCAGCAACACCAAGCTGGGCTGGAGACCAGTCACTAGCAGCACACCCCTTGGGTCAATACTGGGCCCACTTCTATTTAACATCTCCTGTTGAAAGTCTTTAATGATGTAAATGGTGTAGCAGACTGCACCTTTTGCAGTATAAAACTGAGAAGAGTGGTTGATTCCACCATCTGATTGTACTGCTCTTCAGATGGACCTCAGCAGGCCAGAGAAATGGACCTAACAGAATGTCATGACTTGGTGTCCTGGCACACAAGAAACAAATCATGAACCAGTAATGAACATTTGTGGCAAAGGCCAACAGCATCCAGGGCTGCATTGGGAAGAACACTGTTATCAGGTTGAGAGTGGCAACCATTCCCCTCTCATAATTAGTGCTGTGGCCATACCTGGAGTACTGTGCCCAATTATGGTATCCCTAGTACAAGAGAGACACCGGTACACTGGAGACAGTCCAGCAAAGGGCCATAAAGATGATTAAGAACTTGGAGTACCTGTCAGATGGAAAGAAGAGTCTGGGAGAGCTGGAACTCCTCAGCTTGGAGAAAAGAAGGTTGAGGGGGTTTTTATCAATGGGAGGCAAAGAAGAAGAGGGAAGTAGACTGTTCTCATCGGTGCCTGTTGGGCAGGTAAAAAGGCAATGGACACAAATTGAAACACGGAAAGAGCTGTTTAAATATAAGAAAAAAAGCTTTTTATAGTGAGAGTGGTCAAACACTGGAACAGGTCACCCATAGAGATTGTGGAGGCTTAATCCCTGAAGATGTTCAAAGCCAAACTGGACATAGTCCTGAGTTCTCCACACTACCTGACACCAATTTGAGCTGGATGTTGGACTAAAAAGCCTTCACAGGTCCTTTCCAGTGTCATCCATTCAGTAATTTTTTTGTTCTAATTCTACCCTGAGTAGTTTTTGGCACATGATTAGAGCCAAAATTACAATGTTAAAAGCAAATGGTATGTCCTACTGATTGATAGAAAGTCATTGTTCTTGAGATGATGATTCTCTGGAAACAGTAGTTCTCAATTCCTTCCTCAGTCTAATAAACTGATGATATGCATAAGGGTTTTATAGGTCTATGAGGTTTGGAGAAAAGGGTGTATAAAATTCAGGATTTTGCTGTACAAGTTAATACCAAAGGTGGTCAATTTCTGTTCACAGATCTTTGTAGGTTACTACTGAAATTTGAGAAGACACTACAAAAATAATTATGTAATGCTGCCTACTTGTTTCCATTTTCATAAGGAGAAACTGGTGCATATGTATTGTAGGTGTATACAGTGTCTTTTGTTGATGCACATGGTTTTATCAGGGAAGTTTAATTTGATTAAACAATAAATGTAATTTGTCTCAGTTGACTTGTGGGCAAAACTTTGAACATACCTATTTCAAGTAGAACTTCTATAATGAAACCATTCCTTATGATGTCTTAGTTATGCTCTTAAGTAGGCAGCCTCTGATTTAAGATAATAAGATGCTTATTTCATGGTCTTTTAAAATCCCTTTTCATTAATAGCAAATGAACCTCTCCTTATATAGCCGCTCACAAATTCTGGTTATGTTCTGGGAACTTCTCCACAGTCTAGAGGAGTGCATTGTTCTATTTTAGGACAGGTATTTCCCTCTCTAATTTGTCACCAGGTTCCAGAGAATGCTTCTGATGCATGCTACTGATATTCAGGCAGCAAGACATGTCAACAGCAAGACCTTTACTGACTCTTTATTAATGGATAATATTTCTTTTGAGAATGAGAGTCCTGATGTCTGTATACACAGGGAAAGAGATACACAGCCCGAAGGACACACATTTAGATGTGCTCCCCAATAAGGCAACTTGTTATTGGCAATAAGAGGGCAGCTAAAGCTGGACTTAGGATACATAATGGCAGGATGTTTGGACCTGGGAATACTCACCCATATGTAGAGTTGGTCTTTGCAGTTGCCATGCCAGTAGTCAGTCTGAGGATGCACTAACAGGAACCAATTAACGAAATTCAGAGTGGTGCTCAGATACCTTTTGAAAGATGTTTGAGACAAGCTGGGAATATGAGCCTTTTACTGAGTCCAAAGCATCTGTAAAAGTCCTGGGATTTGGTGCTGGAATCATCACACCCTATCCTGTTCAGTCAGCTCTCAAATCTGTGCATAAAGACATTGTGCCTTGACAAAAACATAATTGCCTGGGTTTGCTACTTTTCTCTATCCTCTGCTGACCTGGACCTGCCTGCCTTGGCCTCACTCATCCAGTCCTTATTCCAGGTCTTGCTCTCTTTCCATATCTATACTGTGCTGACCAGCCATACTGCTATCGCTGTTCTCTCTCCTTTATCTGACATTCTGTATGCTACTGCCATATCTAATTAGTTCCTTGCACTTCTACCAATCCAACAGCATCATAACCAAATCTGGAGATCCAAAAAAACCACCTGGTCATACATGGGTTTTCCCCCTTTTTCTCCTACAGTCTTAGCTCATCCTTTCACAAGTCCTAACAGGTCAAGCCAGTTTTGGAAGGGGAAATATTTCAATTTCATCATCAATATCACAAAATAAATGGCAGACAAAAGTTCAGTACAGCCTACATGGAAGCTATTTATTGGAAAATTTAAAACATTGATTTCTTCCTTTCTAATTTGGAGTTTTTCTGAGATGCAAAACCTGAATAATTAACAGAAGTTTAGAGAAATTATTATAATTACTACCTCCTTTCTACACCAAGAACTGGAAATAAAGGTTTTAGGGATCTGAGTTGGAAAGAAGATAGTTGAAATGTTGAAAAACCTAAGCAAGTAAATAGGCATGGCAAAATATTGTAGTAGTGCTATCCATTGTAGGAAGGTAAAGATAGTTAGCAGAGTCTTTTCTCCCAAAGTTCTTATTCAGTCTGAGTCTTTGTAATGTTGCAGAAGAGAAACTTCCTAAGAGACTAATCAATCTAACTAGCAATATTGGATTCCTGTGGCATTTAAATTGAGGTGAAATAAATGTAAACAAATTGCTGTAGAATCGCCTTCTTTTTCTGCAGCTATCTTAAATTTTCTAAGAAAATTTATGTAAGAAGAAGTTCCCTTGCAAGCACTTTGTCTGTCTTACAGAACAAGTGCGTAACACACTGAATGTGGGGAGGAAAGGTCTCATGCTTTTGTAAATATTTGTAGTCTACCATGCTAGATTTCAAAATGGTTGTGTTAGATGATTTTAAACACTACTCAGACAGGAATGTCACTATCTCTGCATCCTGTGTGATACACATGCAAAGAGACAGTTGCAAGCCCTGTTTTAAGGTTTAAATGGCAACTGTCAGATGTTCGCCAGTCCATAACTTTACTAATATATATTTTCTTAGTTGTATACTTTCAATACAATAAATTTTTTATCAGAATATAAATTCTATTCTCACACGAATCATAGCTAAGTGTGATCTTATTATAATGCCACAAATAAAGAAACTCCTATAGATATGTATCTCCTAACTTCTGAATGAATTTTATCTGCTGTTTGAAGTCACCCAACATGATCTTTTATATGCATCATATATGAAGGTAGAACAAGCCTGTCAGTCATGCAGTATCTCATGCATGATCTGAAGTTCACTTGGGATTTCCTAGTGTATTCCTCATCTGTTCTTCAAAGAGCATTCATTTTAAATTGCCAGCCTGTTAAGACAGGAAGATGGCTATGAAGATTAAACTTCTATCTTAAAGGAATGATTCAATAACATAAATATATGAAGCTATATGCAATTCTGAAACTGTATCATGATTCCTTTGTGGTTATAGAAGCATCGGTCTCTTGTTGCATGTTGAATGAATTTGAGCTGTATTTACTGTAATACTGAAAGCCAACTCACACACTATCAATGAAAGACTCAGAGTAACATAGCTCTGTTGGTATCTCATTTTAACAATATCTGTGTCTATTAAAAGAAAACTGTTCTTTTTATTTCCTGTGAGTCTGCTTTGTCAGTCTCTCTAACAAGACACCTATCAAAAATGTTCAACAGAGAGAAAAGATTCAATGTTTCAGTCAAAAGAAACAAGATCAAGTTTCAGGATAACACAACAATTTTAGCTTAGATAAATGCTTAATCTAAGTAGCATACTGCTTTTGTTTGGCAAGCCATTGGTCAACATTTGTGCAAAACTAAAAATATATTTCCATTAACAATATTAAACATGAACCTATAATTTAACAGCTTACATTTGTATGGGTGTCCATGTCAGAGTTTAGTAGGAGGAGCCAATAAAAAAATACACTTTTGAAGCATTTTTCTTGGAGAATCAGTGCTCTCAATAGATAGTATTCTTATAATCCACCCCTTGAACTATATAAAAATAAGAAGAAAGATGAAGACAGGAAATGGAGATTGTGAATTTCAGCATGAAGGTGTTGCACATGGTATGCATATATTTGAACACTAACATTGTTAAGGAAATAGTGGACTCTCAGAATTTCTTTATGGAAAATATTTTTGCTTGTTGTGGTTAGACCTCAAGTTGCACTGTATCTAATTTAATCAATCAGTCTCCAACAGTAAAGACACAATCCTAGATCACTTGAAAACAAAATTTGCTGACTGCAGGTCTCTATGTCAGATTTTGAGAAAAGGATCAAGAGTTCATATTTTTCTCAACTCAGCATGTCTAGGTGCATATTTCAACAGAGCACTTTAGGAGCACTTTAATTTGTATAATTTGCTATTTTAATTTAGAAAAACAATATAAAATAAAATAATTTATCTGTGGATTGCATGAGGTAAGGCCAACTCTCAAAAAGTCAATGCCAATTTGCTGCAATTTGGAGAATAAAGTGGTGGGAGTTACTATGTAAAAAGTCCAACTGAGTGTGAGAAAGCAAAACTTGCTTATAGTTTTTGTTTCAGAGTTCTGAAAATTAATCCTCTTCCTCATTTAGTAGACATTCATGTAATAGCATAAAGCCTCTTAGTCCTTAGGGAAGTGCCATGGACAGTGCTTCCCATTACATCAGAAATTGAGCTGTCTGTATGCTGAAATCGATACAGCCAAGATGATTTGGTATATCCCCTTTCTCAGCTGTGATTCATCACTACAAGTCATTTTGTTTTCAAAGACTTTTTCCCCCCAATCTGACTGTCCTGAGCAACCAGAAACATGTTAGAAAAACAGCACTTTATCAAATTATTTCTCCACTGAGAATCCAAGACCTGTTTACCTATTTCCTTTTGAAACGGGTCTACAGAAACTTCAGAAAATAAATTAAAACAATCAGGATGTGTCCATATTTATTCTTTTTCAACCACTGCTAACAATGTTAGCAGCTTATTCACAACGTAGCAGAGAAATTTGTAGAAATAATGGTCAAAGGATGAATATGAGAGGGAGACAGAGGAAAAAGCTTGCAATAAAAGCAGGGAAATTGATCTCATCCAATTCCATCCATGTAAGAATTAGGCTTCTGAGTTAATCTGTTTGTCTAGAATCTTTCTACAGTCAGAAGGGACAAATAATCATGGTGGTTCAACCGTTGATATTTAGTGATAGTGTTCAAAATTCAGCTCCAGATTATACCACTAGATCTCTCTTTTAAGGTGAGTGGAAAAATTCTTCTAATTTCTATTGATTCTCTTTAATAATAGTCCATTGAATAGAATGAAAATATATGACACAAAATACCTGAAGATCTTAGTATGTAAACACATGCATTTGAGTGTCTTAATTCTGAACTGAATTCCTTCAAGGTTGAGAAGCAGGTAGAGAGTATCTCTGCAAAGACCTCTATTGTCAACTATCTACTGTATGCTGCTACCCACACTCTTAATTTGTCATAAATGTAAAACAAATGTATTATATTAAGTTTCAGTGAAAGAAGTTTAATCTAATGCAGTTTAAACACATTTGAGATGGGCTAGTAATACACACAGCGTTTGGTATGACAGTGCAATAAATTCACTGCATTCCATCAAACCATGTTAAATCAACCTGACTTACAGAATCATAGTAGTGCTTGGGTTGGAAGGGACCTTAAAGATCAGCTGGTTCAAATCCCTCTGCTTTGGGTAGGGACACCTTTCGCTAGACCAGGCTATTCAGAGCTTCATGCAGCCTGGCCTTGAATACTTTCAGGGATGGGGCATCCAAAATTTCTCAAGGCAACCTGTTTCAGTGCCTCACCACTCTCACAGTAAAGAATTATTTCATAATACCTAACATAAACCTACTCTTTTTTAGTTTGAAGCCATCCCACCTTGTCCTGTCACTACACACTCTTGTAAAAAGTCTCTCTCCAGGTCTCTTGTAGGGTCTCTTCAGGTATTGGAAGGCCACAATCAGGTCACCTCTAGGCTGTCTCTTTTCTAGACTTAATAAACCTGATTTTTTTCAATCTTTCCTCATATGAGAGGTGCTCCATCCATCCCTCTGATCACCTTGGTGGCCTCCTCTGGACTTGCTCCAACAGGTCAATGTCCTTCCTGTGCTGGGCACCCCAGAGCTGGATGCAGCACTCCAGGTGGGGTCTCACTAGAGCAGAGGGGCAGAATCACCTCCTTTGACCTGCTGCCCATGCTGCTTTTGATGCAGCCCAGGATATAATTGGCTTCCTGGGATGTGAGTGCACATTGCAGGCTCATGTTCAACACCTCATCCACCCTCAAGTCCTTCTTGGCAGGGTTGTTCTTGATCTGTTCATCTCCCAATCTGGATTGATATCGGGGGTTACCCCAACCCAGGTGCAGCACCTTGCACTTGGTCTTGTTAAACCTCATGAGGTTCCCAAGGACCCACATCTTGTGCTTGTCCAGGTCCCTCTGGGTGGCACCTCATCCTTCAGATGCGTCAACTGCATAACTCAGCTTGATGTCTTGATCCCTTCATCCATGTCATTAATGAAGATAATAATAACATTGGCTCCAATATGGACCCTTGAGGGACACCACTCATCACTGATGTCCATTGGGACTCTGAGCCATTGACCACTACCCTCTGGATGTGACAATCCAAGCAATTTCTTATCTGTGTAAGAATCCACTCATCAAATCCATCTCTTTCTAATTCAGAGAGAAGGAGGATTTGAAGGACCATTCAAACGCTTTAAAAAAGTCCAGAAAAATGACATCTGTAGCCCTTCCCTTGTCTGTTAATGCAGTCACTCCATCACAGAAGGCCACTGAGTTGTTCAGGAAGGACTCGCCCTTGGGGAAGCCATGCTGGCTGTCTCAAATCATCTCCCTGTCCTTCATGTGCCTTAACATGGCTTTGAGCAATAAAGTTGAGTTAGTGATTATTTTTATTCATAAGTCTCCCAATTTAAGTGCCTAAACCAGAACTGGTCCTCCCTGAGTGGGAAGAGACAGAAACATGTCCATTTAGGCTCATTCTCTTTGTTGCCAGAAGGAAATGCAAAACTCTTCTACTTTGCATTATTAAATTACTATTTATTGAGCAGAAAGGAAGGAGGAAAAGGACAAAATGAATCATTATTCCAGTGATCAAGCAATTTATCTTAACTCTGAGAGAATTTATTTTAGACCTTGCTTCACTGTTCCAGAGATTTAATCCAAGCAAGGTGAATTAAAAGAAATGCATTTGCCTCAAGAATTTAATCAGCTAGATAAGGCAGAGCTTTTGAGGTTCTAATGTTTGCATTTATGTGCCCAAAGCTGAACTAACATGCAGTGCATAGTCTTAGAGACTGATAGATCTGCAGAGCATAACATAGTGGAGTATCATGGCTCAGATAAAGGACAACTGTGTTTGTAGAGAACTAAATTTGAGGAGACATGCCTCACTCATCCACTAAATAAAGCTGCTTTCACTTGCATTTCTTTGAACTTCTAGGCTCAATGGCTGGTTTGGCACACAAACCTGCATCTGAATATGTCCATTATACTCATGGCCTTCATGGTTCTGGTGAAATTATTCTCCCAAAACCTCAGGAGATACACTTATCTGAGCACCTTCGAGTGCTCAGAGTGCTGCAGATGGATGTGGGCCTCCACTTCTGTGCTGTCTCTCTTGGCTCCATGAGGATAGCTCAGATAATCTTCAGCATCTCTATACAGGCACCTGAATCACTCCTGAAATACCCAGAAGCTGTTCTCTTAAATCTAGGATAATAATCCTTTTTATGGTCAATGAAAAGAAAAATACACTTAGAGAGGGTGACTCAGGTAACTAACTCAACTTGGACATGTAATATATGATGCTATGAATCATTTGGTGAAGATACCTTTTATCTGCTATTATATATAAAGGGAATAACTGAGTTAGACTCAGGCATCTAACTTTTTAGGCAAAGTTTTTAGGTGAAACAAATCTTCTCTGTACTTACAACTAATACTGTAACTTGTCACCATGGTGTAAATATATGTTGGTTTTTGTTTTTTGTCTAAAACCACCAAAGATAAGCTGAATATTCCGACTGATTTTAATAAGGGTAGAATCAATCATAGCCTGAAAACTTTTTTTGGGGAAAAAAAGAACAAAATTCTGAGAAAGAAAAAGGAGACAAAACACCAAAAAAGCCCCACTAAAAGTAAAATATCTTTGTACAGAGATTATTTCATTTTGGAGTCCTAAATGTCATAATTCTAGAAGAAAGTAAAATGTTTTTTTCTTCTAAAATCTTATAGTGCATCCATGTTTGATGTGCTATCAACAGGAGATTCTGAAAAAAATCAACAACAATGCACTCTAGAAACAAAAGTCTCTAGAGTAAAATCAGGTCATGATTCACAGTGGAGTGTAAATGAATTAGCTCAGGCTAACTAATGTAAAGCCTGCTCAGCTAATTGTGATGTCTGCTGCAAGAAGCTGCCCATAGAAAAGCCAAAAGAGAGACTCAACTTTTGTATATGAGTACCTACATAAGGAACAGAAATCTGCTAATATAAAGTTTTTCAAATCTAGCAGGCAATGTTATAACAAAATCTAGAGATTAGAGCCTGATGTAAGTAAAAGTTGGATTATGACAAAAGACATGCCAGGCTTTGTTTGCTGCTCCTTCAGCCATCAGCAGGTGACTCAGAGGTGAGTTGGAGGTGTGGCTTGCTCATTAGCAGGAGAGTGAGAAGGCTTAAAAGGGAGGGAAGGGAGGTGCTTGGCTCATTCCCTGCCAGGCTTTGTTTGCTG
>JAWWLZ010000118.1:96741763-96759979 GCA_035041345.1 Poliocrania exsul
CACTGAGTGCCATGATCTAGTAAATGGACTAGAGATGGATCAAGGGTTGGACTCGATGATCTCGGAGGTCCTTTCCAACTCAATCGATTCTATGATTCTATGAATTAGGTATAAGAAAAAGTTTAGACAAATAAAACATGAAAATTTAGGTAAATCTGGTGGCCACACATTTGCTAGATTTCAGAGATCACAATGGCCTTCTCAATCTTGGACTCTCTACTTTCAGAAATTGTATGATGGCTGAAATAGAAGAGGATCAAAGCTGAACCTGGTAGCAAACATGACTTTTTCTCTATGGGACTCACTGATGATCAAGGTTTTATTCACAATGACAGGAGTTAGGAATCCAAAATAAAGTTATATCTTCAGCATTTCTTCAAACCTCTCTTGGCACTGCAGTTGTCACACTTGCTATTGTGGTAAATTAAATGGGTGGTGTTCTCTCCTCAATTCTCTTGTAGACAAAAAGCAATTCTTGTTCAAAGTTGAAGAAGCCAGAATTTTAAGTGCTTGTTAGACTCTGGTGCACTGGGTACCTCCAGCAGCTCATGCTAACTTGATATAGGATCAGTCTACTCAGCTGACTCCTTCCTGGCTTGCTTGTTAGCAGGAAAAGTCTTCTATACTTTAGATGTTTTCTGATTCTAACTCCTGCCTTTTATTTTTATATCAAATCTTGAAAAAACTGTAAGAAAATGAAACCTGAGTGTCAGAAATCTTTAGTTCTTTATGTGGACATGCACTCCAGCACTGGTACAGCTAGATGAGGCCATGTGGCTTCTATGGCCTCATGAGTCCATCTAGCCTTGTTGTAGTAAGTTACACTGCTCAGATAGAAAGACGTCACTAGTAGAAATAATGTGTGCGGAACATTCTGGAAATTCAACTTTAAATTGTTTACTATTATGTTCACTGCTTAACTGGAAGTTCCTCATGACTGAGCAGACAGGGGTTATGAGCATACTTCATCTGAACAATACCACAAAGATGCACTGCAATGTAAAGGTAATTCTTTATTTACTTCGCGACGTCTACTAAGTTCAGGAGGTCGATGCATACTAGGTCTAACTGTTGCCAATAATTTTTTAAATATATATTTTTCATGTAAAAGTAGTTTTGGACATTACAAATAGAGATTCCACAGTCAGAGGATTTTACTAATACAGCCACAACACAGGACAAATGAGAAGAGACCACAGAGCCTACAAAGGTTTTATTTACCCAGCAGACTTATTGACAGAAAGCACTAAGCAGCAATTTCTTAGCATATATGAGTGCACCTAGGTAAAATCTTCCTAAACAAAACTACTTTAGTGATAGTATATGGACAACCATGTTTTTGTCAAATTTGAATTTGAACACAGATTATTTTCCAATCTCCTATCACTTTAAGTAGAAAAAAAAAAAGATAAGATGAATCTCAAATCATCCCTTTGATATTAAGGGTCGAAACTGCATTTTGGAAGCTATGCAAAGATAAAGTAATAACAATAAGCAATAAATTAATACAGTCATCTTCATTAACACTAGGCAATAGCAGATTACTCATCTTTATGCCGGCTAGCACATGAGGTGAGTGAACATGTGCTTTGTTAGCAAGTCTCAGTAATATGTCCTGAAAGCAAAGAATTAGTAAGGATCAGAAATACAGTTCCATTCAAGATTCACATATGCAAGTCTGTCTATTAATCTTTTGTGTTTATACAGGTAAATGAAAGTGCACGGGCACACATTGATTTGTGGTGTTTGCAGTGCAAGTAGAATATTGTTGTTACAATCTAATTCTCCAGATATTTCTGGAAAAAAAAAAGGAAAACAAGAGCTAATCCTTATGTTTATTATTGAAGAGATTTATAAAAGATATTGAACAGTACTGGTCCTGGTGTGGAGGTACACCACTTGATACTGTTTTCTATTTGGACAGTGAATCATTGAATCATTGACTGCAAGTCTTACCATGCATCCGTCCATCCAGTTCCTTATCCAGCTCTCCTATTAGAGATAAGGATGTTGTGTGGGACCATGCCAAAAGCCTTATGGAGGTCCAGATGAATGACATCAGCTGCTCTGTCTTAGCCACTCATGCAGACACTCCACCACAGAAGGCCACCAGCTTAGTCAGTCCTGGGCATCCTCCTGTACGTGACCCTACACTGAGTCAGAAGTTGGACTAGGTTCTTTCCTCGAGAGGTGCCACCTAAACTGAACATTTTTGTTATTCTGTGACTATTCTTATCATTTTGGAAAGCATGAAATTGAAGGGGAGTATTATTTCAGTGATGTCTCTTTTTTCAGTCCAGAGGCAAAATTGTAAACAAACATGTCATCCACAAAGTTATTTGAGAACTCCAATATTTTATTTAATTATTACTTGTAGTAGGCTGTGGAATATATCAGTGAAAAATTCCTCCTTTTAATTATGAATTATTGGATGCAGCCTGATTAGAGAATGAAAAATATGTCACTTGCTCACATGTGGAGAAAACCAAGGTATTTAGTGAGGTTCTTTATCAGCAACAATGCTGTGAATTGGGAAAACCTAATTGTATTATCTCCACTTGAGCAATTGATTATCATCTCTCAGAAACCATTATGGTTATATAAAAATGGATGTTGTAAGTCAGGATAGACCAGATTAGTGGGAAAAGCCTTACAGCAATTGATTCCATCAGACTTTCTCAAAATGGTGAGTTTTCCTTCTTTAATACACACACAACACTTTGGACTGAGTTTTGAGATTATAGGCGAAAAGCTGGAGAACTAAATTTGAGTTATGAATTTTTCCAACCAGCTACTTTATTTCACTAGTGTCCAACTTTCAAGAAGGATTCGATTACAATTTGATATGAACATGTTAGACATAACTGTCAAAGAATTCTCTTTGTTCTCTATGAACAAGACCTGTTATGATTATTGACTGATTATCTCAGCTAGCAAAAGGGAATGTTTTTATTTGGCACTTTGTCAAACAAAATGAAGATCCTATCCCACATTACAATCACTTTTTCACAGTAATGAGCTTCAAAGTAATACATGCAGTTAGTATCCAATATAAATCATAAATTTAACAAATGTGAAAAGTGAATAACATTTTCGACTATAATTCTTATTAACCAGAACGGAGAACACTAAGAGAAGCAAAATAACCATATACAAGCAAAACAGCAGAACCATGGTACTTCTTCATCAGCACCTTAAAGCAGACCCTTAGCACTTCTAAAGGTATAGTGCCTCTGGGACTAATAGGTCCACATTTGCCTCTCCTAATTTCAACTGCTTGACTGAGGAACTTTGATGTTCGATGAAGAGAGGAAATGATAGCTATTTTCAGAAGGCAATTCACTCAGATATATGTTCTCAGATAGACTGAATTACCAGAGACACCTATTTCTTCTCATCATTGAAAGTGAAAGTCCTGAGTGATTAGATAATTCAGCCCTCTAATAACTTAGCTATCTTAGCTGAGTATCTAAAGGTGAGGAATCTAATGTGCTCCCAAATTTGGTTTAGTTGTGGAGCTGAATTTTCACTGGAACTCAAATTGTTCCTCAAATTCTACCAGTCTGAAACAAATGCAATCAGTGTGGATTTTTACCTACAACCATCTTTGTAGTGCCAGTCTCAGTGGGTATGGAAAACACTTCCTCCTGATAAACCGATTTAGGGAAAGAGCAGGGGATGCCTTAAAAATGGTAGATCAACTTACATTCCTTCAGGTGTTCAGAAGTACTTCCTCCATGGCTCCCAAGGACTGATGTAGCTCTGTTCTGTCTTTATTTTCTGCACTAACAAAATGCCATAATTTTTTCTGGTTGCTGCAAATAGGCAGGAAATATTTTTTCCAAGCTGGGAAAATAAAATTTTAAAAAAAGATATTGCCATTCTGAATTACAGGTAACTCTGCAAACATTCATTGTTCTGTGCTTTGAGAAGACTGCTACTCTAATTTGCTTACATTTAAAATCTGGAAGGAATATCAAACAGGGAAGATATATTTTTAACTATGGAAATTTCAAAGTTATATAGAGAAAAAAAATCAAAAGAAGAAAATAGTTAAAATTGCCTTTCTTGTGAACACTTATGCTTTGACCATATGCCATTTATTATGAGAAGAGTATTTCCTTACAAAGTTATTTGCTGGTTTCACCTGGTACATCCCTTCCTTTTTTGTTGTTGTTGTTGTTGTTGTTGTTGTTGTTGTTGTTGTTACAAAATTCCATCCTTAAGGTAAGTGTCTAAGTGTCCTTTCAGGGACTGGATTGGATTGAATTGGACCTGTGAACTACGCTGTTCTCTAATTTTTTTCTATTTGCACTTTCGACACAAAGATGAGGTCTGTTGTTCTGTCTAAATCCTGATATTGCCACCACTGTCAGTATGGTAAATTTGAGCTGCACAGCATTTAGTAGAAGAATAAAGAACAGAAAATATTAGCTCAGTTGTGTTTCAGAATTTGCTAGTGCATCATTTGAATGATTCAGTTCTTGTGTTCTTTTTAAGCTTATTTTCCCCAAAGCATCCAGCAAATCACTGGTTGAAAGCTAGCTCTTGAGCCTATAAAACTCCATGTGCTTGATTCCCAGATGTTTCAACAATCCTAAGTCGCTATCAACTCTTGAAAATGTATACCATGCTCCCATATTTTTAATTCTGTAACTTGTTATTGGTAAAGATAGCTGAGAGTTGGAGAAGTGTGGGACCAGCAGAATAACCAAGATGTGATTCAACAACACCGAGATTTGTAGAGGTCTTAAGTTAACTGAAAACAGAGATAAAGATAATAAATAATAATTGAATAAAATTATTTCAAAGTCAAATTACAAGTTGAAATGTGGTATATAATTCAATTTTTTTTCAGAAATTTTAAGTGTTTGAGAGTCTTCTTAAAATCTTGCTTCAATAGGTTGTATATACTCTAAAAAAATTTTAGCCTTCTGTTGTGAATGAAGACAATGTCAAGACAGCAAAAAACCATGAGACTTGAATAGCTTTAACAGCCCTCTCCTATCCAAAATAATTTAGATTACTATGGAGTTTTGCTCTTCAATAGAATAGAGTGTTTTCTGGTGAAGAGAGAAGTTTGCTCACTCTGACACAGTGACTACAGCTATGGAGAGCAGCTGGTAAACCATCATCTACCAGGAGTTGAAAGGCCAGTGTGTCCCAGCCCAAGAAGACTTGAAATACTCACAGAATTTCATGCAATGTTGTTTATGTGATAAGAACAGTTGCTTCTGTCAGTTCTTTTAGCTTTCTGATGTTTTATAGCTTGTTAGATAGGTTTCATATATTTCCAGTCTCATCAACATTCTAAGTCACTGATTCGGAAGTTCTGGATAGATCTGGTAGAAGAGATACAGTGCTAAATATGCTTCATAGACCATCTCTGCTCATTAATCTTCCTGCCAGCTTTTCATGCTTGTTTAGGAAAGAGGGAAATAGATTAAAATCCTAGAAAACGTGTCACATGAGAACCCTGCAGAAAAGGAACAACAAAGTATAGAAGGAAGGCTTTTTGTGATTATCAGCAATAAGGGAATAGATGTTGTTTGCTGTTAGCAGAAACATTGCTTTTATTAATTCAAAACAGAATATTCAACTTTGGATCATCTAATGAACACAGTTCTTATCAAAGGTCTTGTCATGGATGGCACTGATATGCTTCTCTCTTGACGGACCTTGTACTTCTGTACTGGAAGTTTCCAGCCAGAATGGATTCAGAGCTATGTTTCTAATAAAACAAAATCAGAAATAGCTACTTAAGAGATAGGATTTGCCTGTTATGCCTTCTACTGAGTACTGACAGATGCAGGCATGCTGGGACGAACCTGCTCTGTTCTGGTGTTGGACAGATTATAAGCAAAATGTCTTTTCTTTTGCATACAGCTCCTTTGATTTTTTAAAACTTTTTGATTTTAAATCACTATTTTGTTAACATATTTTAACCAAAATTCATGCCTAATATTTCACTTATGTTGGTCTTGTTTTTCTTGCTCTTACTTTCAGGAAGAGACCTTTTATTTTTCAGGAGACAAATCACTCTCCAGATTTGAAAGTAGTTTATTTATTTCTCATTTCTATATACAAGTTCATGAGGTATCATGGACAAAATATGCATGAATTAGAGTGCTACAAAATGGCAAAAGGTGTAAGAGGAGAATTTTTAAGGAAATAACTTTCTTAAAATTCCTTAACTTCTTTTTCTCATGATATTTCATTTTATTTACAAACTGAAAAAGAATTATCTCACTAGAAACAAGAAGCTTCCAAATGAAGGCAAGTAATGGATGAAGAATTAAACTCTCCATCAAGTAGAACACATTTGCTGGTTAGTGAGTCCAAGAACCTTCCTTTTACTTCCTGAAGAACATATGGGAAAAAAACTCAGTTCATTCCCAAACTTTAACTGTTGGTGGTATAGTTGTTTTTCTTTCTGCATCATCTGTTTTAAATCATCTGTAAACTTAAGTCATCTAGGAGGCCAAACAGAAAGAAAAGAACTTTACTTTTAAGACATAAACACCTATGATTTGGTCTTCTACTACTGAAACAAACTGTAGCTTTGTTTTTGACTGTGACAAACTACCTTTTTTGATGGAAAGCTGTCAACTACATTTCTAGTATCAGAGGTTATATGGGTTTTGGTTCAGTGGAAACTTGAACTAATGATACTTCAGATTTTTATTCTTTTGCTATGCCTATTAGATGATAGCATCATATTTGGTTAATTTAGGCTTTATGGTCCAGATCCTTAACTGGGATATGGACGACAAATCCAAACACTAAACCTTAGAACTGATTCTGAGTTTCCATTTTAAAGGACTGAAGGGCCTCATCAAGTCTGCTTTCACTAGTCATTTCACTAGTCAGTAAACAAAGGAACCAGATTCACCATCCTCTAGCTTCTAGATACAGCTGAAAGAAATGAGAAAGAACAAGTGTTTGGTTGTTATTTTCCTCCTTTCAGTTTCATGGTTCCAAACGGAATGAGTACTCTGTAATTTACAGCTAAACCAAGATGAGAAATCACATGGAAGGCATATTTTGCTGAAGCTCTAGGTTATGTCAAGAACTGACAACAGTTCTCCATAACCACAAAACTAAAATCAGCATAGCTTTGGCATTAAAATAAGAGGGCATTTCTTTCCTGAAGATTGTCACAGACTGACAGCAGCTGACCTAGGGAAAAAATATGAAGGATTTTCTACACAGCATTTAAAAATCTGAAAGTAGATGCTCATGGTTCCCCAGGCTGTTGCAAAGATGCTTGAACATGCCATCAAGACATCATTTAAAGGGCACACTCCACTTGTGGAGTGAGTTTAGAAAGATCTAGGGTCCTCTGTTCATTGTCTGAGCAGACTGTGTACAAGATGGCTCTGACCTGATCATAATAGAGGTACTTAGCATTAAACCTCTGCTCATGAGAGAAGAATAGCTATGTATGCAGGGCAAGTGAGTGTTTCCATCTAAGTCCATTTCTGAGTCTCATAGAAATAGAAAAATATTTCTAAGGAAAATAAATTCAAGTCAGCAGAGGAAAAAACCCAAGAAATAAGTGTGTCAACAAGACATTTATCCAATGAGTACTTGCATCAGCACACAAGAAAGCAATAAAACAATTTTATTGTCAGAATTCATTTTGGGCTATGTGCTGTATGCATTATTTACATTTTGCTAGTTCCTTGCTGCTTGTGGTCTCTCTCATCTTAATATAAACATTTTGAGTTTGGTTTTTTTTTGTTTGTTAGTTTTATTTTATGCACAAAATTATCTACTTCTTGAGAATAGGAAAGTATTGGCCTTGAGAGGAAGGGTTTCATTTTCCCAGGTGCTTGAGTGAAATCTCATCTGGTTTTGTTTTGTAATTTTACAAAGAACTCACAGATTTTGAACCTGACCCTTCCTGCTGCTGACAAAACTTGGCAGAATTGTTCCAGTGATATAATACACAAATGCAACACTGGGTTGTGCCTCTCCCTGTGATGTAATGCACCTACAGTGACCTTACAGAAAGTGACTCATAATATAGATTTGTCATAGACTTAAAGAAAAACAGGATTGCTTTTATCTGAATGAAAGTAGAGGCAAGAAATTGCGCTGCAAGGACAGCTATCTTCCTGCCTCCAAGAGGGACAATAAAAATTATGCTACTAGCTTTGCTTTATCAAGAGAGGAAGCTTCAGTCTTTTATTTCATTTGTAGAAAAGTACATATTTTAAGTTGGTTATTTGGGATTTTCTCATGGTTTAACCCCAGCCAGTCACCAAGCCCCACACAGCTACTCTCTCACTCCCCCACCAGCAGGATCAGGGAGAGAATTGTAAGGGTAAAAGCTGCAAAACTCATGGTTTGAGGTAAAGACAGTTTAATAGGGAAAGCAAAAGCTGTGCACACACACAAAGCAAACAAGAAATTAGTTCACTGATTCCCATGGGCAGGCAGATGTTCAGCCAGGAGAGCAGGGCCCATCACGCCTAATAGTTACTTGGGAAGACAAACGTCATCACTCCTCTCTTTCTCTTTCTTACCCCCAACTTTATATACTGAGTGTGATGTCATATGGTCTGGAATATCCCTTTGATCAGTGGGGGTCACCTGTCCCCACTGTGACTTCTCTCAGCCTCCCACACAACCCCAACATCCTTGCCAGACTGGCAGTATGGAAAGCAGAAAAGGCCTTGGCTCTCTGTAAGCCCTGCTCAGCAGGAACAAAAACACATCCATATTCTCAACCCTGTGTTCAGCACAAATCCAAAACTTAGCATCAAACCAGCCATCATGAAGACAATTAATTCTACCGCAGACAAAATCAACACAGATTTCAACAGAAGTTGCTCAGTTATATGCAAAATGAAATGGAGAATAGCGTTCATATCAGAGGCAGAGGAAGAAAATGTAATATTGAGAGACAAAGAGGGTATGAAAATAAATATCCCATATGCAGGAGAATAATAGGTAATAACTCTTCTCCTAAAAACATCCATGGAAATTGGGCAGTATGAAAGCCAAGAAAACCTTAATAATTCTGTCATTAAAATTCTGAGTGCCTAATATTATTGATTAGTGTATTGATTACTGAATGATGAAAGAAGAAAAAAGTTATTAATCTGAAGGCACAATTCAGAACCAGAATTTCCTTTACACTAATTTCTTCCTGGATGATTTTTGCAGTGGTTTAAATTATGTATATAGGAAAAAAAAGGTGAATATAATGAATAACACAGACCAATACAGATGTGCATGGAAAACTAGCCCATAGTATAGTGAAAATAAAGGCAGATTAAATTATACCTAATACTGTTCCTGGAACAAAAAAGCAATTGCATAGTAAGGCAAATTCTGCATTCCATTAAAATCTCTGCTACAAGATCACAGTAAGTGAAAGGATCTCTGATAAGGCTGACCCTACATGCTATCTCCCCTTCCTTAGGTTATTGAACTATATTTAATCTTCAGTTGCATTGGAGCATTCTATTTCTTAATTTTCAATATTATGTGTAACACCATGTTTGTGGTTATAGTCATACATGTCTAAGAAACATATAAAAATGCTTCCTGAGATATTTCTTAGAAGTTCATGAAAGCAAGTTGTAAAGTGCACTGCTGGCTATTTCTACTTTTAGTTTTTATCAAGGTTTTTGGATTTCCTTTATCCTGGTGAGGACACCAGACTCCTCTGTTCCCACTTCCCTGCCCAATTTTCCTACCTTACTCAAGTTTCTTTTTCCTTTTGCTAGCTGGAACAACATGATGAACTTCCTATTCTCCTCAGTATTCTTCACCATTTATATACTTACATGCCCTTGAATTGTCTGTTCTAACAGAGATGAATCACCTGCAGATGAATAGACACAGAAATTTGATGTATATGTAACAGAAAAATTTAATTATGCTGAATATCACAGTTTTTGGTAAATGGATCTGTCTATTTCTGAAGTGGTGGACCACATGGAGGCAAGACTTAGTGCTGAGAATTGAAACCTGTTTTTAGTTTCCCTGAAGATGACTTCCCTAGCTGTTGTACATGTGATTATAATTTCTTCAGCTTGGACAGCTTTTCTTTGGACACTTTGAAGGATTGACTTGTGGTCAAGGTTCTGCAAATATTGAATGTTACACTATGAGTAGAGTGAGTGAAAGACAGAATATAATGCTAGAAGCAATTGTTTCCTGAATTAGTCATCTTTAAAGGGTTATTTTTCATTGGCACCAGTTTTTTTACTGATAGAACATGAAACCTCACAAATATCTGTGTGATTTTGTTCTGAGACAGTACAGGAGTAGGAATGGCTAGCTGGTAAGAGGGAAGGGAGAGGGGGGCATGTTATCTGCAGGCACCAGCCCTTAAATACTGAGGGAAGTTGCATTTAACCATAACTTGGGACTTCTTAGATTCCCTACACAGCAGACATGATGATATATTAATTTTTGGGTTTTGTGAGTTTATTCTGTTCCTACCTTTTCCCCCACTTAGTAATAGTTTCAAGATTCAGATTATGAATGAAGAATCATTGTTGGGTAATAATAGCCATGGAAGCTATTTTGTTGTCCAAATTCCTGGTAAAAGAATTCAAGACTTTTTGTATTTGCTGAGGATTCACAATTTATAATACCCGTCATAGGGGGGTTTTATTTTGTTTTGTTTATTTTATGATTCAGTCTATTAAAGGACTCAATGTAGCCTTGAAGTGCTGATTAAGAAACAGGTGAGGGAATATACAAGACCACTAATCTGGCTGTTATAATTCTTATTCCAAGTGACTTTTGAAAACTGGAAAGTTGGGCAAAGCTTACCACATTTCCATTTATGTCTATAGTTCTGACAAATTACGTTACATCTTTATTCAAATTTTGACTTGAATTAAGTATAAAGGTGAATGTTTGGTTTTACTGGAAACAGAAGCCTCTTCCTTAAGTTGTCACAGAGGAATTCCCAGCTGTAAGCTCTGAATTGATACTTTTTTTTTTTTTTACACAGAAAGTCTGTGTTTAGTGAATTAAAGATGAAAGTACTTGATAAAATTTGCAGACAAGGCCAGACTTGGGGGAATCTCAAGAACCTTGGGAGACTCATAATAATTTATATAAATTGGAGAAATGGTGTGTAACAGTAAGAGGAAATCCAGTGTATACAGACTCTATTCAGAAGAAAAAGTCAGATACAAAATACAGACTAATAAATATATAAAATAGCATAATAATGCCTGCATTTTAAAGACCCTGGATATTATAAATGAAAGGAAAGAAGGCAGGCTTTATAATTGAATTTACAAATGAAGTCAAATATGAGCTTTACTAATAACAAAATACCTGTGCTAGAAGTGGTTTTAGACACCATAGCCTCAACCTTACTATTTCTTAAACCAAAGCTTTTGAAAAAGTCTAATGAAAATCTAAAAAAAAAAAAAAAAAAAAAATTAGATTGTAGAAAGTGGTCTAAGTTGGACATGAAATATCTACCTTTTTATTTTTTAATGAGAATTTTACAGATAAATCTTTGTAGGAATATTTTTTTATTCAATGTTTTGTCATCTGTCAAATATATCTTAAGACGAATATTCACATACAATGCTGAGTTACCCTTGGCCAGCAGCCAAACTCCCGTGAAGCTGCTCACTTTGCATTCTCCATGGGACAGGGGGGAAAAATAAGGTGAGAGAGCTCACATGCTGAGATAAATTCAAGATCACTCACCAGTCACCATTAGAGGCAAATCATGTCTGACTTGAGGAAAAGTAATTTAACTTGTTTCTAATAAAAATAGATACAGATAGTGAAAAACATACATTGAACCAGCACTTTTCCTCTCCCCTCTCCTGACTCCTCTTTTACCCCCCAAGAAGCACAGGGAAGATCGAGAGCAGAGGTTTATGACCAGTATACAGTGGTTCCTCTCTGCTGCTCCATCCTCCTAACTCTTCTGCTCTGGCACAGGTCCTTTTCACAGGCTGCAGTCACTCCAGGTGAGTCTGCTCTGATGTGTGGTCTCCATGAGCTATAGTTCTTCAAGAAATATTCCCCTGCCCTAACGCGGGGTCTTCCATGGGTGGCACTGTGGGTATCTGCTCCCCATGTTCTCTCCACAGACAGCAGGACAATCTGCGCTCTGGTGCCTGCAGCACTCCCTCTTCTCTTTCTCCTCTTTCCCCAGCTCATGGGGTTGTTTCCTAACTTTTTTCCTCACTCCTCCCTGCCTGTGTTAAATAACCTTCCCCCAAGGCGCCCCCCAGGCTGCGGCTCAGCCGTGCCCGCGGTGGGTGGGTTGGAGCCGCCCGTGCCTGGCACGGGCAGCCCCAGTACTCCACACAGAGCCTGGGCACCTGCACCCCACACACATGCACAGGTACATGTTCAACAAGCCATCCACAACTTCTCTAACTAACAATAGAATTAGCTCAAATTACATCTTGCTATTTTTTATGCTTTACCTTGTATCCTTTTTTTTTTTTTCTTAAAAAAGTATAAACATTTCATGAAAAGATGAGGTAGTCTTTAGGTCTGTTGCTAGGTCTATGCAGGAGTTATATAGAGAATAGGAGATTCAAGGCAAGGAAATAGTTGAATGGTTTCAACCTATAAAAAGCTTTCCTTCAAGGAATTGCCAAATATCATGATGTACATCTGCCTATTTTGGGAGAAAGCCTGTGTGGTGGTTGAAAATGGAGGGAAAACCTCTCTAATATAATTTCATCTAAGAGATGCATAATTGTTGTAAACATTTACAACTTCAATATTGCAGATGTATGGCCACCCTCTATTACACGCAGGAGAGCAATTTGACACTGTATCCTTTCAAAAATCTCTACCATCTCTGTTGTACATCCATATGCACATGCCTCATCCCTGGGAAGTAGTCAGTGTTAGTTTGGACAGGGCTCTGAGCACACTGATCAAGTTCCTGCTCATTGCTGCGCTGTTGGACGAGGTGGCCCTTCCATCCCAAGCCATTCTATGATTCTGTGATCTTTTTTAACAATACTAATAAAACAGGAGTTGAATAAATAATTTCCTTTTTCTCTACTCAACTTCCTTACACTTGTTTCTTTAAAAAAAAAAGTAGGGGACCCAAATGTCTGATGTGATATGGACCTTAGTCACTACCATTTCTGTTTGTTTCCAAGGGCAACAGATTTAATTTTTTGCTTCTTCTAACTTCCTTCATTCTTAACCAAATCTGACTGTGCTTTTTCTAGAGAATGTATCTAATCAAGGAAAAGACACACTTCCTGGGTACTTCTGCGCAAGTCATGGTACCAAGTTTGCTGTACAATGACCAGAAGTGAGGCAAGGAGATAAGGCCATGACCCTTCAAAGTGCTTCATGCTATATTAGCAGGGACTAGCCATCTAGCCATTAAACAGGACATTACAAAGATTGCTCTATTTCCCATTAATTTCATAAGCCTCACACTGAGTTATCTGTGAATGCATGTGTATCACTTACAGTCACTTTTCTTAATAAATGATTCATATTTAATGGGAATAATAAGTGTTGCTGCAAGTTTCTAATATGATTTTTTTTCACTGCAATTTCCTTCTCACTGTTCTTCCAAAACACTTAATCATCCATGCTAATAATTAGCAAATTCTTGTTAGCTGAAGGGGAAATCATATCTTACGGTATTTGCATCAAATAAACCAGATCTATTATAACCCGTCCCAGTACTATATTTTGCGAGCCATAGGAGATGAATTCCCTCAGAATAAAACTATACATAATTTTTTTTCCTTTGTAATAGCACTCTGGCTTAAATGATGGAAAAATGAAATGCAAAAAACTCTTGAGTTCCACCATAAATAATATACAGTACTTGGGGGGATTTAATGCCCTCAGCTATGCATGTGCTCCTATTCAATGTATGTATTTAGCACATAAATTGGAGAATTGGGTTTAGTCAGTAATGCTTTAATTTTATTGATTCTGAGAAGAGTGAAAGTCTCCTAGAATTAATCTGCTTGTGATAGACAAGCCAAAAAAAGATGTGAGTGGACCAACAGAGAAGGGTGAACACACAGTATTTCAGAAGCACTGATTTTAGAAGGGCCTCAGGAGACCATTAAGTCTCACTCCCTGCTCAGAGCAGGGTCACCTACAACATGATGTTCAGGAGCATGTCCAGTCTATTTCTGAGCATTTCCAAAAAGGGAGACTCCACAGTGTATCTGGGCAAATTGTACCACTGTCACACTGTACACAGATTTTTCTTATGTTCATATAGAATGTCCTATGTTTCAGTTTGTGTCCATTGTCTCTTGTTCTGCCATTGGGTGTTACTGAGAAGAGCCTGGCTCTCTTTTCCCCATTCCCTCCCATTATGTATTTATTCACATTTAGAAGATCTCCACCTCCTGAGCCTTCTGTTCTCCAGAAATTCTCCAAGCTGTGGAGAGCTGCGTTTTCTCTGCTGGTCTTCCCTTCTTCATCAAACCAGTCACCTCTTTGAAGAAGGCTATCAGAGTGGTTGACAACCTAGAGTGGAACATTCAAGATTTAAAATTGAAAGATATTATTTGTAAGAGTGTTCCCGATCTGTATCTTAACTTGAATGGAAGAAGATTTAAAAAAGGACAGATCCAAAATACAAATGAACTACACACTCTTAGAAACATATATTGAGATGAAGATGCAGTAATCCAGACAATAATACAAAACAGTTTTAGAATCAATGAAACTGCAAACCAGAAGAACATGTGTTAGTGTTTCCAGAAAGCACATTATTGGGCGTGGCTCCATCTTAGGCCCTGTGCTCTTCAACATCTTCATAAATGGCTTGCATGCAGGACTGGGAGGGACACTAAGCAAGTTTTCAGATGACACAAAACTGTGAGGAGCTGTTGTGTCTTTCAAAGGCTGGGAGACTCTGCGGAGAGATTTTGCCAAATAAGAGGACTGGGAAATCACCAACATTAAGAAGTTCAAAATGGGAAAGTGCTGGATTCTGCACCACGGATGGGGCAACCCTCACTAGTCATACAGACTGGGGAATGAGATGCTGGAAGGCAGTGCCACAGAAAAGAACATGGGGGTCCTGGTTGATGGCCAGTTGAATATGCAGCTGAATATCCCCTGGCAGCCAGAAGGGCCAACCGTGTCCTGGGGAGCATCAGGCACAGCATCACCAGCAGGTTGAGGAAGGGGATTGTCTCACTCTGCTCTTCACTGGGGTGGCCTCATCTGAATATTGTGTTCAGCTTTGGGCACCACAAAATAAGAAATTGTGGTAGTTTTAGCTAGGCCTCAAATTAGCAGGCTCAGAGAATCTACATAGATTAGGGGAGACAGGTTTCACCTGACTTAAACATTCAAAGAAATATTTCATACCAGATGACACAAACCTGAGATATGAATACAGGAGTAGGAGGTGTTCACTCAGTTCCATCATGTCTGCAGTGGAGGCAGGACGTGCTGCTGCTGTCCTGCTGCACTGGGCCTTGCTCCTGCTGCTGCTATACCGTATTTTGTTTTACTTTCAGGGAAGTAGAAACATTGTATTGTTAAGCTTTCTCTTTTGCCTTGCTGAGTGTCTTTTAGAGTATTTTATGAATCTAGAGTAATGAAATCTGTCTTCGGTGGGAAGTAGAAAATTATTGTTATATCAAACTTGTGTAAGTCTGTGTGATATTGTAGTTTTCTCTTAATTTTCTCTTTTCTGTATAAATATATATAGTTAGTTTATGCATAAACCTAGTTTGAATTTCCAGAGTTTTTTTTCCTTTCTCCCTTTTCTCATCCGGAGGGTGGTGGGGAAGGAAGCTCTAATCCTCTGTGTTGAGCAGTTGGCATTTTGCCAGCTCAACCCAAGACAGAAAGACATGAAGTTATTAGAGAGCATCCAAAGAGGGCAACAAAGAAGTCGCCTTGAGGGGAAGCGTGTGAGAGCAGCTGAGATATCTTAGTCTGTTCAGCCTGGAGGAGAGGAGATTGAGGGGAGACATCATGGCAGTTACAACTTCCTCATGAGAGGAAAAGGAGAGGCAGGCACTGATCTCTTCTCTATGGTAACCAGTGACAGGACCCAAGGGAATGGCCTGAAGTTGTGTCAGGGGAGGTTTAAGCTGGATATTAGAAAAAGGTTCTTCACCCAGAGGGTGGTTGGGCACT
This sequence comes from Poliocrania exsul, assembly GCA_035041345.1. Taxonomy (NCBI): domain Eukaryota; kingdom Metazoa; phylum Chordata; class Aves; order Passeriformes; family Thamnophilidae; genus Poliocrania; species Poliocrania exsul. Next base: position 96,757,868 of record JAWWLZ010000118.1, read on the forward strand.
GGAACAGGCTCCACAGGGAAGTGGTCACAGCATCAAGACCTGACAGAATTAAAGAAGCATTTGGATGATATGCTCTGGCACAAGGTGTGAATCTTGGGGATGTTCCTGTTCAGGGCCAGCAGTTGGACTCAATGATCCTTGTGGGTTCCTTCCAACTCAGCATATTCTGTGATTCTGTGGTATGGGTCATTGCATTACAGAACCACACAATCAATTGCTCCAAGACAATGATTCATCTACTACACTGCTTCCTGCTTGATCATGTGATGATAGGGCTGTGGGTATTCGAAATTATCCCCCACTACCTGATTCACACCTCCTTCCACTGCCATTGTTGAGAAACGAACCCTGCTGAGTTGCAAATTTTGTGTCAGAAAAACTGAAGGAGAAATACTTATGAATGAACAGTAGGTAAAAGCAGTGGAATTGTACCTAATGACGAGAGGCATAGGTGTGTTACTCTGGAGTGATAAACTGATGGTCTGTCATGATAAGACAGGTATTGATTTGACAGGTACTGATTGATTTGGAAGCAGGTGTGGGGCTGTAGTGATCACCCAGGTGTCTACCATGTCCTTTGGAAGACAGAATTAGCATAATGACCTTCTGGGTAATGCCATTGTGACTGGTTATGACGTCAATTGTTATGTTATGACATCAGTTGTAGGCACATCTGTAGAAGAGTAAAAGTAAGCTATTAAATTATTTTTTAAAATATAATATCTATATGTTAATATATTTCTTATGTATTAGTCTATTTCAGGGAAAGGAAATTTCAGTAATAGTATTTTCACACCATCATGTGAATTTTCTCTGTGTTAGGCATCACACTCTCTACAATTATGTCCTAATAACTTAGTACAGCACACAGATCCTCCAAGACATTATGTCACTTCTGGGAAATTATTTTATTTAATTTTACTTTAATCCAACATATTATGCAGCTATAATTGTATCAGCATTTCAGCTTGAACTATATGCCATAGCAACACTATTTTAGAAGGCACAGAGAACAATCTAATTAGTATTACAAATACAAAATAAATGACAATGAAAGTGGAAGTGGCTGGGTAGATAATACATAGTATTAAAACCCTCCAATAACTGGAGGAGTAAAAGTCAACAGATATTTTATCAATACTCACTACTTAGTTTTTAATCTTAAATTAGTGGGGTGTAAAATTAAAAACAGAAGAGAAAATAGCATATTTACTGAATCATAATTTAAGAGGATCTGTGTGACTTCAACATAATGGCACTTGTTAATTAATTTTTTATTTTCTGGCAATGTAAGGTGACATTCATACTTTCATGATAATTTTGCATATTCGTTACTGAAGTCACATAACTGTGTTGGAAAAATACATGTTTTAGATTCAATTTGTCCTGCAAATTAGGTAATGCTTATTGTACTTTTTTAACTACTGGCAAACATAGGAAGCAAAGTTGAGGAACATGTCATAAAAGCAAGCTCAGCTAGTCTTGCTGGAAGACATAGTAAGTATGTGTATGTTGCAATAATCATGCTGAAATATTGGTACATCTTATTAGAGATAAACACAGATTAATAAGTTTTTATTTTGGCATTATAATTAAAATACAGCAAAGTCTTACCTCCTGACTGTTAGTGACAGAAAATTCATAGCTTTGCAGTTTTTCATAACCTGTTTAACATCTTCTGAAATAGGGGAGTTTACTATATTTGCCCTTCCTTCTCAGATTTCATGTCTGTGCTTTCAGAATTGATTTAAAATACATTTGATGTAAAATGTTTTCCAGTTTCAGTTGTACTATTTTCTGTTTAGACAATGCCCTTCCGGTCATCAGTCCAGCCTTTGTTGTTGCATACAACTTGCTCATATTTCTTGCATGTAGAAGCGAAGTATTCTGTTCAGTTTTGGGTTCTGACCAGATTATATTTGGTACCTGTATCATTAAGCTTTCCTTCCTTCCTCCCTTCCTCCCTTCCTCCCTTCCTCCCTCCCATCCTCCCTTCCTTCCTTCCTCCCTTCCTTCCTTCCTCCCTTCCTCCCTTCCTCCCTCCCTTCCTTCCTTCCTTCCTTCCTTCCTTCCTTCCTTCCTTCCTTCCTTCCTTCCTTCCTTCCTTCCTTC
>JAWWLZ010000118.1:96767860-96830466 GCA_035041345.1 Poliocrania exsul
GGGGAGTCAAAAATCTTTCCAGCCTGTGTTCTGTCCAGAGTTCGGCAGGCAGTGCTGGGTTCATAAAGTTTTGATTACTCCGAGGATGCTTATAGCTATTAACTTTATATTAATATAGTTGGGACTAGAAGTCTTTGCATTTCTGTCTCTCCTCCATTTCACGTGACAGCAGTGCAATGGCATTATGTTTATTTTAGTCAAATTCATGTGCAAAGGGATGTACAGACATTGCAGCACAGTTTTAGATGAGCCATCAGATGAATGGATTTGCTAAAATGAAAGCTTATCAGATTAAGCTAAATATTTAAAGATGGACCAGGCTACCCAAATCTGCACCATGTTGATTTTATAAAAATATCTCTGTGGGAAACCTTTACATTACTTTTTGTCTGGAATGTGTCCAATTCATAGAGAACATTTTTACTATAAATCAAACATCTACAATCCAAATTTGCAAGTCTGAAACAATGGGAAATGTTCATGTGGCCCTCAGTTACCAGGTGATGATTTTTACCCCAACTAAGGTAAACTCCTGAGCCAATATCAAGAGAGCCAGTTAGATGACTCATTTCTTAGTTTTCTGAATTTCAAATATAGAAGCAATGTGCATAAATTGTAGTGATGATCCTACATACCTTTCTGCATTATTACTTTTTTCCCAATAAGAGCCATTAAAACAAATAATTAGCAGTCTGTTGTTGGCAGCTGCACACTATTACCTTGGCAGAAAGGTTACGGAATCTGATTTGTGTGTACTGTTTGTGCAGTGTAGGAAGCCTTTCTAAAATCAAGATCCATGCTGTGTACTGCTTAATTTCTGCTGTGTTATTCCAGTGCAATCAGGAATATTAATCAAATATGACCTTCATTTAATTAGTCCATTCAGTTTCCTCTTGGTATTATTTCTTACTCTATATGTACGGGATCTACATTAGTCAGCCTGCAGTCTCTAGTACTTGCTGTAGACTGACATTTTATTTTTTTCTTTTGCTGCTTTCACAAAATTCATGGATTCTCTCTTTCTAGTTCTTGTTCCTCATAAACTGTTTTTATTCTTAAAGATTTAGTTCTATAAAGGCTTTAGGATGATGCTAGAGGTTTTGCTTGGAAGAAAAAAATTCTTCTACAAAGTACAGTAATGTATTTGACACATAGGTTTTTTACCGAACAACAATAACAACAGGTGCAAAACAGCATCAACTCCAGCTTCTACTTTCTCATGTAAACAGTGGCTTTGACTTTATGGCAAACATATGCAAGGCACTTGTGACCAGTTTAGGTGGGAAAAAAACAAAGACTGTTATTAGGACCAGATGACCTTAAGAGTGTGTTTTCAGCTTCCCACAGAGTGTCTGAGCTTTCTAATTAATCATTTGGTTATGTTAAAAAAAGGACCAGAGGAATATTTGTGTGAATTTCTCACAAATGAAGAAATATCAAATGGTGACAGAAAATGACAACATAAGTTAGAAAACAAAATAACCTTATTGGAAAATTTCCACTACAACAAGTGAGACTATATTTACATTGAAAATGCAAATATATGTCTATACAGATATCAGAACTCTCAGAAGCCTCAGAATCATAGTACAATAGCAACTGCATTATGATATCACATGTCATGAAAAAGAGAACAAGCATATTACAATAGATATTTTTGGAGTGTAAGTCATGCTAAAAGAATAAAGATTTAGTTCCTATGCAGACAACTCAGGAGGTATAAAATTAGCTGTTTTAAAGATTTTGACGGCATTAAACATAAACACAACCTTTCCGCATGACCAGCTTTCTTCACAAGCCCTGGGAACTGCTCTCTAATGTCACTTCCAGTCCAAACTAAAAAGACATGAATCTTATGTTTGCTTTTCTGTCATCACAGATTTTTGACCACCTAAGGCCTCTTTTTCCAGCAGTGGTCATAGCAATTTGATTTGCTGAAACACATCAAGAAAGTTTGAGCCAGACTTTCTGCTCCCTCAGTTGGGCAGAAAGAGGCAAAAGAAACTGTGAAGTAATCAAAACAGCTGAGAAAACACAACACCGTCTCCTTGGTAAAATTATATTTGTTGTTTGAAAGCAAATAGTTGTGTTTCAGGATATGCTATATACAGAATGTGGCAGAAAACTCCTTTTCCTTTTACAGAGGCCCCAACTCTGCCACCCTTATCTCTGAGCAGTGGAGCGAATACACATAGAGTCATACTTTGAAAAAAGTGTGGCTTAATTAAAATATTTTATTTCAGCAACATCCTACATATAAGTACTTCTAAAGTGCCAGAAGGCATGAACAAGTCTGTGGAGAGCAGCACCCCAAAGTCCCAAGTGAGCATTAGGAAACCAAGGTCACACACAGTTTTCTTCTTGCCACTCCCCCCTCATGTTGAAGATTTTGCATCCTTCTGTGCAGAAGTCTTGATTTCAGTCCCTGACTTTTGTGGACTTCCCAGCTATCTGCAGAACCCACTGAGAATAGTCTTAACCCTGAATCCCTGTATCACAAGTTGACATTATCATCTCTCCCAGACATCTTTGTAAATAAAATGGACTGTGTGTGAATTTGATGGTCATCATGAGTTTGTGCTTACAGGACTGTGTTTTAAGGTGGTAGTTCTATAATCTGCAAATAAGTTTAACCTTTTAAAATTTTCTGGGAAAAACACAGGAGCTATGAACTTTCAAGTGTGAAAGAGCTTAGAATAAATTCATGGGTCTCATCTTTGACCTTTCATGCCTTGGGTTACACTTGTATTCTGCCTTAAATGCCGTGGAGTTTTTTAATTTCATTGTAATCAATAAGCAGTTAGTTCCTCTGATTTTAACTGCAGCCAAAACACTGAACTGCTACTCAGTTAGAGCAAGAATAGAAATACAGTAATGCATACTTTTTCCCTATTTGACTTAAAGTGATTTGTAAGAGATTTAGAATTATGTAATGCCAAAGTGACAGAAAGCGCATTCAGCATATAAGCACCTTTCTAATCCTACCCTGGATTGCGATGTTATTTCCACCAATGAAGACAAAATGTAATTCTACTGAAATCAGATGAGTTATTCTCAGGTGCGTGGGTGGCTGGAAAGCACAAAGAATGGTGTTATGGCCTCCAGATCATCACAGTTTTAGTATTTAGTACAACAGGATATAGAAATAAGAGTAGCTACCATTTGCTATTTACATTGTCAGAATGAACACACTGAATTCTGTAATTATTTTAACAGAACAAAATGAGAATAAGAGAACTGGCAATGCAATGTTTTCCTCTGCATAAAAATATTTCCAAATATGTTTTTTGTGATTTAAAGAGAAATTACAGCAAATTTGTAAACCAAACAGAAGAAATGCAAGCAACAAATAATTTAAAATTATTAGTTTCCTGGTTTTCAAACTTGCCCATGGCATACAAGTCCTTTACTTGTATTAAGGTCTCAGTGTGTTAATGCAGACCTTTGAAGGCTACTTAGACAAGGAAAGAAATCACCAGTTGGCTTGACTAGGGGAGATGTTCCTAGTTTCTTTTTCATGGTATTTTCACAGAGAGTGTTTGATAAAAATATGTTACAAATATAGGCCCAGGTATAGAAAGAAGTAATACAAATCCTTTTTTTTGAGACTTTTTTATGTCTACAGCTGCTGGTCCCAGGAACATGAGAGCCCTGTCAACATGTAGCACAAGCAAACAATTCCAGTGTGATCTGTGCTGACTATGTGGGAGAGGCAGTAGACCTGAATGCAGAACAGGACAGACAAGAGGAAGAGCTGAACCCAGGGACATGCAGAACAAAACCTTTCTGCCCTGTCAGGGATGAAGATTGCAAAAATATTGGATTCTGCTGTTTCTGGCACTCAGCCATCCCTAATAGTATATGAGCAGAAGACAGGGGACTTTCATTTTAAAGTCTTATCTGAATATTGAACTGAACAAAAACTTCAGGGCCAAATGCTCTGTGAGTCTTCCAGACTAGCAGCGTTACTGATGCTCACAGAAGCTAAAGAGATCTCAAAAGTACCTGGGTACTGAAGTAGAGATAGTTATGAAAAGAAAAGCCTTCACTTTTAGCAGCAATTTTCTCTAAGAGAATCTTTAATTGCTTTGTTGAGTAATTCTGTGATGTAGACATGTAAAGTCAAAGATGTGTTGGCTCTCACAATTAACTTTTCTGTTTGTGCTTTTAGTACCTGGGAAAGTTGACTGAGTCTAAGTAACTGTTTTGTAATTTGATTATATATGACAATATTAATGGTCTGGATGTTTATTCAGTATATTTAAATTTGTTTATACTTACTTGGGACACATCCAAGATGCAGTGGAAACATGGCAAGTTTAATTAATTTCAAATTTCCAACTTATTTCTTCTGTTGATGCTTGTCCTGATGTTAGGTGTAATGTACTTCTTTGTTCTTGGAACCCAGTAATAGTTAATGTATCTGATACTTATGTTTTTCTACTTTATTTTTTCCTCGCTATTCTCAGATATAAACATGCTGTCTTTCAGAGGCACAAGTTCAAATCTAGCCATGCAGTTGCACCACTTGCAGTATGTCAAGATTTGTCCCATATTCTCCTCTGAAATACTTTGTTTGGATGTTTGGAATGAAACCAACCCCTGTTTCATATTAGCTTCATTAATAGACATGTAATTGTAATATAACTGAGCAATAAAACTTTTATCTCGGAGCAAGTTGTACACATGTATTCCACTTCTATAGTTTGTAATAATCCAGTAAGAAATCCTGCAGTTATTGTCATCACTTTATTATTTTGTGTTCCTTTTACATGAATGAATAATAATGACAACATTTTTCTTCTTTGTCAATTAATTATCAAGTAATTTTTTCACAAAAATGTTTTGTCCTACTCAACTAACTTTATAGATGATCAGGCAGTATTAATAAAATTAATTATTTTCAATTTTGCCCATTATTTTGTGAATAATTTATCTGAAAATAATTGGTCCAGAATCTCAGCTGCTTTTAATCAGAAGAGCTCTATTGGAACCTAGAGAATTTTACTGATTAAAACCAGATGAAAATTTGCCAAGGGTGGCCATCATGTTGAACAAAATCTTTGATGTGTTATTAATTTGTAAAAGTTAAAATCGCTTTAGTTTTTATCTTTTTGTTAACTTCCTTAGCATGAGTACTGTCACAAACCTAATGGTATCTATAGCATTCATTTGAGTTCATTTAGTTTGCTAAATCCTGAAAATCTTTTTCAACAAGGTATCAGTTGCTGAAGAAAACATACACTTTAAAGAAAACCACAGACAAGCCATGATGTTTTAGGAGCAACATAAGGACAATCCCTTTTATATACTGATCATGGCATTCAATGTCAATCATAAGTACCATGCTTGCAGTTCCTGCTCTTCTTTCTGTAGTTACTGTTGCAATTACAAGATTCACAATCAAAATAACTTTGCACTGGCCTTCCCATGGCACCACAGTGAGGAACAACAGATTTGAGACTGTCTTTGTCCCAAATGTTTCTATTCTACCAGTAACAAATGCAGTCGCTGAACAGCTGCTCCTGCAGATAGTAGGTGGATCAACATCTCAGCATGTGCATTATCTAATGAAGCTGGGTGATCATTTTAGCATGTCATTCGGAAAAGATCACAAAATTCAGATTGTGAGCATTCTGGGTAATACTCTAACTTGTAAGCAGGCTAGCAAAAATAAAGGGCTGAATTGTGTATATTTCTGTTATATTATAAAAGGCTTTCAAGCAAAAGTGGAAAAGTAGAGTTTAAGAGGAGGGAAAAGTTATTTTTCACCAAAACTTTTAGAAGAAAAGGTAATGTTATCCATCATTAAATTGTAATAAATCTTCTCTCCTGTCCCTTCTACCATGAACAACAATGGTGAAACCAAACTAAACTGCAGCATGAGGAACTTTTAACAGCATTTGTAAAGTCCTATTTTCACTTCAGCGGGAAGGACAATATTCTCGCAAGGAAAAGCTGGAATTGAAAGTGGCAGAATGTATTTATAAATGCACTTCCTCAGTTTTATTCAGAAAGTTGGAAACTATTTTGTGAGTGAGTAGGGAGAGGAGGATAAATATAATGGGGTTCCACAGAACTGGGCACTAGTAAATAATTTTTTCAGAGACAGTTGGTAGCCAAAGTATCAAAGGTACCCAATTTCCATATTTTTACCAGTAATAGAAGCTTAGCACAAAATACCAGTATCATCCAACTATTTTTGTTTGAGAGTGATCTGGTAAATATCAGATTTTTTATATTGTTGACCAAAAGATAACGAAATGCCTGGATGATTTTTTTCCCCAGATATTATTTTCCACACTATCTAAAAAGATCTGTTTCAATAGAATGGGTAACAGTTTTTAATGAACAGACATTATGGAATTTTATAATCAATTGTAAGGAATTTTGGATATTTAGTTGTTTTTTTATAATCTTCATGAATTATATTGATACTTCAAGCAAAATTCCTGATGAGTAAGAGGGGTCATTTGGTTACAGCAGCTGAAGATAAAGTGATGCTTTCTGAGCTTTGGTCTTCAGGGGATATATCTATAAACTAGCAAAACGAGAATGTTTCATCCATCCTCAAAAAGGGCAAGAAAATAGGGAGCTACTCACCCTCACTTCTGTCCTGAAAAAATGTTAAAATTTATCCACCACAAAAACCTCTACAAGCACAAATAGGAGAAGTTCATTGGGTGATTGGGTGATTAGCCAGTATGGGCTGAGCAAGAGTATAACTGACTGCCTTCTATTTTGGAATAATCTGTAGATCTGTTCATCTGTGAATGACAGAGGTGGGTGTTGGCTATTTTGGTTTTAACAGGGCCTTTGACATGGTGTCCCACAGTATCCTTGCATCCGAATCAGTATGTTACAGTCTAGATTAGGGGTGTATTAGAAAGGTGAGATGTCAAGTTCAGGTGGTATTGAAGAATAAGCTGTCTGTATGCTGATTCCAATTGGAATACCAAGGTGTTCTACCTTGGGACTTATTCTGTTTAGTACCTTTATCCATGACATGTAGCAGGCAGTGAAGTGCACTCTTTATTCAGCACTTTTTAAATACCCGTTAGGTACAGTTCAAATACATATCAGGCTTCATCTGGAAAACTCTGTACAGTTTTAGGCACTTCCAATATAAGAAGGACTGAAGTGAGTTCAGCAGAGGCCATCGAGATGGAAAGGAGATGGAGCACTTGTCCTATGAAGAGCAGTTGGCTTCATGCATCCTTGAGAAGAGACAGCTTCAGGAGAACTGAGAAAAGGAGGCTGTGCGTGGAGACTGCATAGCCAAGAAGAAATTTCGGCAAAACAGCTAAGCTGGTAAGTTAACTAGAGACAATGGTCATAAATCAAAACAGAGTAAGTTCAGACTGGGTGAAAGGAAAAGAGTATTCACATTGAGGGCAATTAGTGGAGGAGGTTGCCCAGAAGTGCTGTGCAGTCTTCATTTTGTGATGTTTTCAAGGCTTAAATGTATGAACTCCTGAGAAACTTGCTGTGGTCTCAGTTGATCCTGCTTTGAGCTAAGGGATCAGAATGACAACTTCCTGACATCCCTTTCACCCTGAATGGTTCTGTAAGATTCTGATTCCCAAACATTCCTTGTTGACAACTCCCATTGACTTTGAATGACAAATTTACACATTATTAGTCACTTACATAACTGTAGAGGATCACACATTCCCTCAGGCCAACATATAGGTCAATAGATGAACTGCACTGTGCTAGACCTCACAGAGAAAAACACCTTCACTAGAATTATTTTCAGTCCTTTGAAAACAGTTTGGCCAGTAAAAGAAACTTGGCCTATGTACTCTTGGATAGCAAATTTTGCAGAGCAGAGAAATGCAAAAATCAAACATCACAACATGTTCTCATTTTGTGTCCATTACATTATATTTTTGTTGCTTCTGTGAAATAGCTAGATAAATCAAGAAGAGCTTCACTGGCAGTAGTGTTATTTACAGAAACAAGAACACACCATATTTCTGAAATAGTTTCATTGTCTCTGACTGTATCATTCTTCTTTCTTACTCTATGTTATTCAGGTATTTTGAAATCCAATGTTTTGAATTAATCAGTTAAAGTTTTTCTACTGTATTCTAATGAAGAATGCTTTTTCTTTTTTCTCTTTTTAATGGAATTACATTGAGTGACTTCATTTAGAAATTTCTTCCATCTGAAATCTTTTTCCTGTAAGTACCAATAAAAGTACAATGTTACAACTGTAGGTAGGTTTAGATACCCTTCTAGCCACAGAGATATATCTTAGAAAGTTTTTCTTTTTCAATTATAAAATTGATATTTAGTTGGCTTCCCATTAAGAAGTAAAGAATTTTTTAGTGGGTACAGCTTTGATAACTTTTGTTCCTTTATTATTTTTATTCCTTAAAAAAAGTTGTTTCACACCCACAAATACATTTTAATAAAACACACTTCCTCATCAGATATCACATTTGTCACTTAGTAATTTTATGACCATCCTCACCAGAATTTCAACAGGAATGCACCTTATTTTTTAGGGAAATTACATATTTCAGAGCTGCTAATAGTAGGAAATGCCTTGGCAGGCCAAGAATTTCATTAGTGAGAGTTCACCAGGTGTTCATAAGGATATTTTCCTTAAGGGACAAAGTAGAAAAATAGAGGGTTTTCAAATTGTGAAATTGACTGTTTGTTTGATGAGACTTGAGAGTGCAGGTCCACAATTTTTCCTGTAAATAACAGGAAACAATTTTCTGGCAAGAAGAAACACCCACTGTGGGAAAATGACCTTAGTTATCTGTTTTAAACAGGAATCACAATCAAAGCTTCCCAAAACGGTCTTAAATTTTCTGGGTCTTGTTCTTCTTCAAAATGTTTTGAAATTCAAAACAGAAACAAAATTTCAATCATCTGACATATACTTTCAAGGAGTTTTCTCCATCTAGCAGTAACTTCATCTTTGGTAAAGATATTGCCCTACTTTGAACACCTCTTCAAAACTAGAAATCAGAAAAAATCCTGTCATCCAGTTAGGCAGCAATTCATGTGGAGGATTGAAATTAATTGTATTAGGTTAGAAATGCATGAACATAAATCATTCAGTGGGTTCTAGTAGGAAATGAGTAAACAGAGACCTACGGTAGGAAAGAGAAGTCTATGTCAAGTAATTTTAAACAATTACAGGTAACCCTAGGAAAATATAGTGCATTTCACTTTAATGTGAACTGCATAAAATAGTTGTATCCAGCTGAGAAACTGATTCTGGGAGAAATCCAGTGATGTTGCTTTTTTTACTTTCTTATTTAGAAAAATTTAAAGCCTTATAATTTTTGTAATTATTGTGTAGCTTTTATCTTTTCAATTTAAAATAGCTTTATCTAATAATATGAGGTTTTCTCAAAATATCTAGGCATAGAATAACTTGTTAGTGGAAAACCAGAGATTCTCCCCACAAATTTTAGCAAATTTACCTTTCTTTTCACTGTATTTCTGAGGATTTGGGGTTGTCACTCAGAATCATTTTGCAAGTTTTATTTGGCACTGATCTTACCCACATCAATGAACTGCACTTCAGTAGAATTTTTCCTGTTCAGTGCCATGGATCTCAAGTTATTTCATTTCACTTTCAGTGAGTAAGAATTTTCCAAATTACTCTGTGTTTAGAATATGAAAGTCAAGGAGCTTTTCATTATAGCATATCCTGCATAAATGCCTGATATAGTAGTTTGAAGCTTTTCAACCCTGAAGTTTAATCCCAAAGTGATCTTAACTTTCCCTTTAGAAATGCCATACATGTGGACTTCTGTGCTACCTATAAGAAATTGCTTTCTTTTTTTACCTTCTTTAATTGTTCAAGAACCACTGACCTCATCATTACCAAAGTAGGATGTATGATTTAGTGTTTGGAAGAGTTGACTGAAATTTCATGTGTTCTAACAAATCTGTCTATCTATCTATCTATCTATCTATCTATCTATCTATCTATCTATCTATCTATCTATCTATAACAAGGACAGCAGTGTAGTCTGCATCCTAGTAATTTACAATAAAGGTGTTTTGCTATCTGATGAGATTTCTGATATTAAACAGTGGAGGCATTTCAGTCTGTTTTAAAACAGCAGTCACTGCAGAAAGTGGTGGTAGAGTTAAGCTTAACAGGAGAGTCTAATGACTGCTTATTTGGCAAAGAAATTACAGCACATGAAAGACATAAATAGTAGGCTTACTCTTCAGAAACAGATGTTCAGTAGTAAAAAATAGGGGTACAGAAAGCATCTGAGAAAGTGCAATAATGAGCTACTTTTCAAAATATTTTGGTTGTTGAGGGATTTCTAGTTGGACTATTTCTAACTTTCTTGGTAGACATTAACAAAATAACTGGAATTTTGACCATGTCAAAAGTCCATGATTATACAAGATTTTGATGATCAGAAATAAGAGATTACTTGTATGTATTTTTCATTTTGAAAACTTTTACCAAAATATAGTCATTCCTTTTCATGTAGGCACATGACACTGATGGGACTCTTCTGCTGGTACACTTGTAAATGTGGGAAGAATTCAGAAAATATTGAAGGATATAAAATATTTGTCTGTAGATCACGTGGTTAATAAATGAGCAAAGCAGTACATACCACAGTACTGGCAATGTGTACTACTCTTCTGAAAATTTTATTAATGATTTTCAGTTTATCAATACATTCTCAGGACCTAGTTTTGTGGCATTGTTCTGAAGCTGTATTGCACTCTTTGTTTTGTTCATGCATGACTTAGCCACCTTAAAGAAATAACCTGATTTTCCAGAAAATATATTTTTCTCTGAAAAAATCTTTCTCTGAAACTTTCTAATAAATTCTAAAAAGCACTTGACTTTTAAAATAACAAAAGCATATAAAACCTATTAATTTTTACTTTTGAGAAGCAGCAAAAATTCCTTTTATTGTGTTCTTAAGATTGAGTTTCTGAAAAAGATAGGAAAATATATATAAAAAAGTGAAGGAGCATATCCATAAGTCACTTTATATGCAATGAAAAAAATTACAATGTGAAAAAGGGGCAAAAATGCAAAGATTTCTTGTCCTACCTGTATTAATATATTTTTATTGTCTATAAGTGTCCCCAGAATATAAAAGCCTTTTAAAGTCCAAAACAGTCTGTCTACATCTCACCTAAAGAGACCCTTTGCTAGACAGATTGACTGCGATGGACAGGAGTTTTGGTACCCTGATATGGGGGAGGCACTTAATAGCAAGAGAGAAACTCTTATAAGTTATATCGCTGCCAGCACCAGAAACAAACTGGACTAACTCCAGCAGTTTCCAAAATAACTTCAATTAATACAAGTATGTGACAATTACTATAGGGGTCACTTTGTTGGTTTAACTTTGTTTGTTTAACTGCATGATTGCGCTTAACTAATAATAAAACCCCCAAAACCCAGAAGCACGCTTCCCAAAACAGCACAACGACCTAAGCCTCGACACAAACCTTCAGCAACTCTTCCTTCCACGATGGACCAATTTACAAAGACTAGGACAAAATCTAAACATATTTGTTAACACAAAGCAAAAAGAAAGCATATAGCCACTTCCCAGTAATACACATTTTAACTCCCTAAGATAAGGAACCACACACCTTAAAGCAAACCACTAACAATGAGTCAGTAATAAAGTACAGTGTAACAAAACAAAACCACTAATATAAAGCAAGATATATGTATATACCTAGGAAGTTAAAGGTGTACGGCAAGGTAAAATTAGTATCAAAGTATCAAAGTAAAATTAGTAAATAAAGTATCTCTGGGGTAAAGGTGAAAATGTTAATCTATAAGGTGTAAGGCATAAGGCACAAGGCATAAGGCATAAAAGGTGTAAGATATAAGGTATAAAGTAAGGTATAAGGTATGAGGTATAAGGCAAGGTGTAAGATATCAGGTAGAAAGTAAAGAAAAACCAGAATAAATGGTTGCTCACTCCTGCAGTTTCCAAATGAGTGAAGTGGACAGCATGACTCGTTGGTTACCTCTGCAGAGGTGATGGAACTACTGCCCCGTTTTGCTCACGTCCAATCTCTTTTTCTATTCTTTTTCTTAGGAAGTTTGAGCGACTATAGTGAATAATAATTTTTGGGGTGATAGACAGATGACATAGGCCTAAGGGTCGGCTCCCTGTGTTCCCACAGGATGTTGCAACGAAAGACTATGCTATTTCCATAACACTACATTGTTCTTCGGTAATTCTAACAGTCTGACTTGAGCACTTTCAGGAATCCAGTGGGGTCTCTTTGTCTCTTCTTGTGTAATCCACTATCACCTGACAACGAATACGTCTATCACCCTACAGACATTTTCTATGGCCAAGCAGTCAACAGCAGTGATGCAATGCTATGCACATGTGCTGCTATGGTTTTGGCTAAGATATACTAGTGCCCAAGGGGATCACAGAAAAGAGGTGCTCGCACACACAGTTATTAAAGATGAGCTGTCTCCAAATAACTTCCACACTTACACTTCATCTTGTTCCAAAAGATGAGTTTTCTTACCAGCTAGAGAAGCCAGTACAGTTTTACTAGCTGGTCACCAATCTTAGACAGACCTTTGATTTTATATCCTTAAAACAAACACACATGCATTCCATGCTGGAATGTAGATTAGCAAATATCGCAATATTTCCTTGAGCATTTTTGTACAGTTTGCTCAGAATATTTAACCTGCAACTAAAAAGACCATGCTGAACATGTATAGCTTTGGGTCTGAGGATTAAGTTTGCACATAACTTCAGAGCACTTCAAAGCACTTTTAGAAATACAAGAAATGTTTCTGCATCTGCCTAGTCAGGTAAGCTTTTGTTATTGAATGTAATGACATTGTACAGGAGGAATGAACTCCTGATTTTCAAGTAATAGAGCTAAAACTTGAAATGTTTTATTCTATTTCAGAGACCAGACTTTTTCCCAGAGTCTGTCTCCTGTTTGTTGTGTAGTTCTTATTGAATCAACAAAACTTGGTGCCTTACTTTGTTCACATTTAAATTGCTTACTGCATCTTACCTCTTTCACATGGGTAATACATGTACAGTTAAATTTGAACCTCCTTTATAGAAAGCTGCTACCTTTAAGTGGAGCTCTCTAGACTCTCAGAATCATAGAGTATCTTGAGTTGAAAGGACTCATAGGGATCATCAAGCCAACTCCCTGCTTCTCACAGGACTACCTAAAACTAAAGTCCAAGTAGGACTGAGAAGTAAACTGGTAGATTCTGTCTGGTTAAATATCAATTTGACAAATTTCTGTGTCTAGTAGTTTCTTGTGATGCAGTCTCACCTGGAACCTGGTCACCTCTTTGGGCACCTGATTGAATGTCTCCATTAATCATGACATTCACATTAGTCAGACACTGAAATCACCCTTGCTAACAGCTAAATGTATAGTGTTTAGTGAGTATGTATGGGCTGCAGCTAACAAATATTTCACATTATCTGTATTTCAAAGCTAAACCTGATGCCGAAAAAGTACAGAAAGGAGCACCATGAAGAAATAGGTCTTGTGGATCAGAGGGAATATGCGTGGGTATCTCCAAACCTTGGGCACACCATAAAAATATTTTCTGGTTTGGAATGCAGTGTCTGAACTCCTGTATCAATTATGCCAGTCAGAATTTGATTTGCTCTGCCTTCAACATGTATTTCAGTAATATACCAGTTTAGGGAAAATACAGTAACTGATCATTTATTACACTAACAAACACCCTTTTATTGGTTCCAGGAATAACTGCATATTTTCATCAAGGAAAAAAAAAAGGAATGTTTTTCTATGTAAATAATATATAAAGAACAACAAAAAAAGCACAATCCAGCTATCATCTCTCCAGGGAAAAATAAACCCATATAAGCCCAATTTGTGTAAAAAGATCCATTAGGCAGGAAGTTAGTAAGCCGGAGTCCATCCTATGACTCTGAAGGGAATAAGCTAATGTTGGGAGTTTGGTGCCCTAAATAAGAAATTGAGGAAGGAAGAAATTTCAGCATTTCATTATTTCTCATTAGCAATTTGCTCTAAAAACACTTTATCTGGACGAGCATTTTAAAATACTAGTGTATAAGCTGGAAGAACATTGGGTGTTATAATAAAGTTATTACTGTCAAGAGGCTACCTTGTGACTCCCAGCACTTCCACTCTGGATGTGTTCCACATCCCCAGGGGCCTTGTAGAGGTGTGTCATTTCAATATATACCAGAAAAAAAAAGAGTAAAATCTTGAGTATCATCAGTCTGAAGGCTGGGTTCCCAATTTGGTTATGTACAAGGAGATTTCTGAGCCTTAGGTATGTTCTGGACACAGCTATGGTATTTCACCAGTTTTAACCATTAAGCACAGTGGTACATGCTAGCACATTTTTTTTTGTCACAAAGCTGTATTTTGAATGCCTAAAGGAGTTAAATGTATCTCCTTTATGGATAGTGATGCCTCAGGGGTGTTTTGATTTTTGATTTTTACATTTTAATAGATTTTAGAAGTACTTGTAACTGTAGTAAAATGCAGATTCGTGTGTTAATATTTCTGACAACTTAAGTTCAATGTTTAGGTATTCTAACCCCTATCCCATATCAATGCCTAAAATTCCATTAGTTATTTAGACTTCTTTTCAAGGTAGAAGGCTGAATAATACCTTAAAGCCTGCTCCATGAGACATAAACAGTGGCAGTGACCTCAAAGCCAGAACACTGGAAAACCTCTGTGTGCTGAGGAAGACGAAGACGATAAAAAGAGGGTCCCACTGTCCCCCAGACTCAAATCCTGATAGAGTGTGCCAGAGGCAGGATGGGGCTGGACCAAAGAGACGTGTGAACTGGGCATTGGATGGACAATATTATAAAAGCCATGGAAATCAGATTTTGAGGGAGCACGTCATCATGTATTCCTGAAGGCGCTAAGCCCAGACGTTAAAGAATCTACCTTTTTATCTTATCCCCCACTAACTTGGCTCAGAGTCCAGTTTTCTGCAGTCTCTCAAGGCATCAATAGCAAAATGTAAAAGTAGTGGGATGCTGTGGGTATCCTGACACATTGTTTATGCAAATTCAGCATCCCCAAGGTTAAGAAAATAGGTGAGGTTTGGTTGTCATAGAATAAATATTCTGTGATTGGAAAAGACCCTTAAGATCATTGAGTCCAACTGTAAACCTAACACTGCCAAGTCCACAACTAAATCAAAACCAATGCCAATATTTCCATTTATGGTCATTCTGGCTGACTGAGACCATACAGATATGTATACTCATTCACAAGATGCTTTTAACTGGTGTGTGTACAATACTTATAAGATGGCTGGTGTTTGTACTTTTTAATTCTTCTTGTCTTTGCCTTTTTCCCCTTTCAATCAGGAAATGGAACCTGAAAGACCATTAAATGCAGGAAGGTGAAATGAGAATGGGATCAAGGATCATAAGTGAGAAAAAAATTAGAACTGAAAGAGCAGTATACAACAAAAGTCTGTTAAATTTTGCAGTTTAGGACAGGTTTCTCTAACCCAGTAGAAGCCGGATTTCCGTAGGTATTTGAAAATTCCTCTTTGATTGCCTCTGCACGGCTGCTCTTACAAGTGGATATGACATGCTGCTGATTGCTTATGCAGACCTTAGGACCCCACAAGGAACATGCATGATGCAAAGTTTTTGCGAAAATTATCTGGCTCGAATTCCCTGGAAATGCAGTCACAATGGTACATAAAAGAGTAAAGGGTGTGATGCAGCTTTCATCAAAGTTATATTGGGATGGATCACTTCTTAAAAACACAATAGGTTTGTGAGAGATTCCTGTGATGCCTGTATTACAAATCAGTCCTGAAAGGATGACTGTGGATATCAAAGCTTCTGTGATATAAAGATGGAAAATCACAAAATAGTCTTTGATATTTGTGGCGGATTGTGCAACTACTTAATGGTTTTACTCACAGTTACCATACATTACATTTCTTTGGAAACAGTAGGCCAGGCTGGCCTTCCTAGGTAGGAAGATTGGTGGTTTATTTGTTCTGCCTACTGCATGCAGGGTTGCTCTGGGAGTTTCCTGCAAGGAGATAGCTTCTCCCCTGACAGTAATAGGGATGTTTCATGGGAGGATTGCTTTAGACTGTGAGGTGGGGTGGGAAGAGTGAAAAGGGAGGAGTAGAAGTCATCTCAGCAAATTAACTGTCTTCAGCAAGGTCAGGGGTTGTCTCAGCAAAGGAGGTTGTAGGGGACAGCAGGAAACAAGCATGCAGCCTAGCCTATAACATAATACGAATCAAAATAATGCTCAGAATACAGAAATGGGAAATGTTTTTTAACATGGAAAAGCTCTTGAAGTTGTTAAATGGAAGCCATAATGGGGAAAAATGAACTGGTGCTGGACATAGATAGTGGGGTTATTCTGCTTTATCTTTTGCTTAGTGCCAAGTTTTAAACCAATGCATTTTTCTGAGAAATATGGGTTATGTCTGTATTAGTATCAGAGATTAGTATCACTAGTATCATCCCAGTGGTGAAGTCTACATTGTGGTGGGGAGGACAATTTTTCTCAAATGTTGATGTGACTTCCAGCACTGAATTATTGCAATGTCCAAAGCTCTGCTGTAAGTACTAGCTACAGCGAGGCCCCACACTCAATACTTTAAGTATATTGGGCCTCACAGGACTCCACTCTGCTAAGTCATTTTACAGTAGTAAATTGCCATTATTTTCACTGCATTAAAAGTAACAGGGACAACTTAAAAGTAGGCAGACTGGAAAGTTTTCCTAATGCTTCTGTCTATCACACTCTATTTTTTCTCTCTCTGCAGACCTGTCAACACTAGAAGACTCTTTGTGTGATTCCCTATACTTTACACAAGGTGAATCTGACACAAAACTGTACATGTTGACCTTGTGTAGCAATGTACAATAACTGAGCATGCTCGACTGTGCTATGAACTGCAACCCAAGAGATGGCCACTTTATCACTTTTCAATCATTGTTTACAGACATTTCCCTGGCAATCCACGGCAGTAAAACCATAAAACTGTACTGTGGCAATCTAACCCACTTCAGCATTATTCTCAGTCAGCAAACATATAGTGGCTGCACTGCACAGCTTTATTTCATCATGATCCAGTCTCTACTGGCAACCACGTCCTCCTGCTCACCCTGCATAGGCACAATTCTGCAGCCCTTAGACCACTCCATACTGTGCTGTACTGCAAATACAGTCTTGTGCCTCAACAATTTTATTCTTACTTACGAGCTTCTCCACCAATGCTACCTCTGCCTCAGAAAGTGACAACAGAAGACAAATTCTATTGCAACACCTGTTAATAGATGTGATGATCTACCTATATGTCCTAAACTGCTCCCCACACAAGTGCTAAATTAGTACTTGGGTTCACAATGGCTCAGTTTGCTGAATTAAATAATCTGTTTCCACAAAAATACAAGAGATGTAGAAATATGAAACAATAAATTATTTCTCTGATTATTTGGTCAATCTGAGTGTTATGGTTTCTCTTTCATTCCTTTTTCACTCCAGAAGTTGGCAATTTTCCCTTTGTTATAATTTTTCACCCCTGTTATTTGTATTAATTCAATTTCACTGATATCTCTGCCTTTCTAACAGCACAATGCCACAAAACTTATTCTGTATGCCTAAGCACAACCAAAGGGAGGCAAATTATTTGCCTTGTGTGAATTGCCATACAGGGACAGACAAAAATAAGAGCAATTGGAAAATGTATGTTAATTCCATAGGAGAGGTGGATGGCTCCTCTGAGGTCAGGACAAGCCCTGGGTTACTGTAGGACTTAAAGGCCAAGAAGGGGTTTCTGTCCTTCACAGGCTAACATGAGTATATTTGATAAAATAGTATATTCTATGGAGATTTCCATGGTACATTTTCCATTTAAAATGTGTAGTAAAAAATAATATGATGATGTTTTCCCTTAGAAAAGTCAGTGCCCTCATAAAAACGCTTAACAGCGATCATTTCTTGGGGGAACTCCCCTCCTGCCCCCCACAACGTTTGGGTTTCTTGATAGAAAATTTTCTTACTAAAGCAAAACTTCTAAACATAAAGTAACTTCATCAGATGCCAAGAAAATTATTTATACAGATGCTAATATTTTGACATTTATTTAGCATCTGTTTAAAGAAAATAAAAAGCATCTTTAATTTAAGTTACTCTGTAGCCCATTTTATGTGCGAAAGATACAGAAGAATCATTTCCACTGCCAACAACAGATGTGTTGCTGTGGCAGCATTTGAGGAACCATTTTGGTCCACAAATGACTGTGGCAGACCACAGGCATTACTTCACAGCTTGTCTGTCAAAAGAGATAACCACTAATATCTGACAATGAGGAACTAAGGAGACAAACGTGATGCTAACTAAAGAAAGAGTTACAGTTTTGTGGTGGAAAAGCTAATTGAAGAATTTGCTCTCCCACCACACTAAGGAAACTCTGGCTCCCTCATTTTGGATGTGGCAAAGCACCAAAACAAAATTCCACATTTGACCTCCCTCTTGGTAAACTGAGCAGACATAGCTCCTCTTTTTTTTTTTTTTTTACTGTTCATATCTGGTTCCCAAGGAACCCATCTGCTAGTTCTAGTTTAGTGCCACAGTCCCCAACCTTGGTGCTTAATCTCTGGATGATTGTCCAAGGTTGAAATACAGGTGGCCACCTCAAATCTGTTTGATTCAATGAGGTTTGTAAGGACTGTAATTTATAATGGTTCTATCCTGCTAGTTAATAAGAAAAATTCATCAGTCAGGTAGCTTTTCATTACAAACCATGTAAAACAGGACATAGGCTTCAGCTCTCAGTGCTCAGTGTCACTTAGGGAAAGGGGCTTTTGTCCTCCCTTTGCATTGGTCTGGCTCTACTTCTGATTTGGGAGGAGCCTGTACTCCTTTGTGTGGGACTAGCACATTTCTTTCAGTCTTGCATTCAGACGTGGAGTCTTTTTCCAACCTGTGCACCTTCATAAATTGGGCTCCATTGTGGATACATTTTTACGGCTTCCACATGCTTACATTGTTGGGATATTACCCCATAGTAAACTAGTAATTGATAGTAATAACACCTGTCTTGTTCAGCGCTTCATTTTTACAGGTTGTTATTGTCAAAAAAGAATCAAAATATATGCAAGTTCTGAATGCAACATGCATCTCTTTTATATCATATGGATGACCTCAAACAGGAAATGCATGACTTTTTGACTTCTTCCATTGTATTTATGAAGGTGAACAGAGAAAACAAACATACAAAAAAGATTTTGTTATATCTCTTACCCCTTTTCCTGAGCTACTCCTCTCTCATTTCTAGCTCAAAATTATGTGTAGCAAGTGACAGGAACCAAGCCAGTATCACTGACAAACAATGCGGGGGTTGGGGGTAAAATCTGTGTTTACTACATAGGATCCAGAACAGGTGTTTCCTCATGCTAAAAAAAAGCAAAGCAATTTGACATAAGGATGTATGAGTGGAGGAAAGAACAGAAAAGGTGAAGAGAAAATAGCAGGGACTAGAATCAAATAATTGTTACAGAGAGATTAAAGTTAAAAGTAGATTAAAACCAAGAACAGAAAAGGAAATGTTGAACCTACTTTTAGGTGAAGAGTTGTAATAATTTTAGTGAATAGCTATTCATTTTTAGCTATGCTTTGGAGTGTGATAGAAATGCAAATCTTGGTTGCAGTACATAAATAGGAATGATGGCAGAAGGCAGGAATATTTGAGAAAGTCAAAACCTCAGTGAGATTCAAGACTGTACCATGTATTTTCCCACATATTGCATATATTCTTTGTCCAGTATATTAACATGCAAGGCAATCTCAGGGGATTTGAGGTACCTGGGATAATTTTTTCCTTTGGGGCTATCATATAATCTTTCATTTCTCTATCTTCTTCCCAGTCTGTAAAGCCTCTGGAGAGAAGTCCAATGTTTAGATGGGGAGATAGATGTGCAAGCATTTTAAAAATCAATATCAACCATATTCCTAAAATAGACCTGATCAAACTGTTCACAGATAGAGGAACATCCCATACCATTGCTTTATAGAGAGAAGATTTGTCTCCAAAATTTCTGGCAAAGGTGGTACAGTTTTTAAAGGTATCTCATATTTATGAGTTGGTAGAAACTACATCCCATACTTCAGGTAAGGATGTAACAGTGTAGAGCTAGTTCCTAAGAGATATTTTGTTTGTTATGTCCTAGTTCAGCGGGCAGGACCAGTTTATCACTGTGTGGTTGTGACCAAAGTTGTGTATTCTACACCCTCTATGTAATTTCCCATGAACTGTTAACAATGGACCATTTGCAGCAGCTTCCCAGGGCACACCCAACCCCTCAGACTGAAAGCTGGGTGTTGAAGAAGCCTGTTGAGATAAGATCTGTGATAACTCCCCTCCGAGGAGTTGTTAAGGCCTTAATACCCAACCTAAGGGGGTGTGTCTGCTAATAGGCCATCAACAATTCCAAAAATACTCCATGACTCACAGAGTCAGATCACCCATTGTGGAACTCTCTGCCCTGGAGGAGGTACTGGGTGTTCCCATTTGAACCTGAGGGTATATAATCTTGAGGTTTGGAAACCTCAGGGGACCACTTGTTGGATCCAGAGGAGGACCAGAACCTCGACAGGACTGCAATCACCACTCTCGACCAGACTGCGACCACCACCTGCATCAACAGGTTTTTTCCCCTGCTTTTATTTTGGATTCAGGGGAACCACATGGGGCTCAGCACAGGGGCTAATGAACATCATTGTGTTTGTGCCCCAGGGTGCTGGGTTGTACTTCTGGGTTTTGTGGGTTAAAACCAATTTCTCTTTGTATCATTGCATTTATTGTATTATTTTTATTAAACTGAAACTCTGAATTATATTCTCTCTTGAGCTGGGTTCATTTCTCCTGCCGGTTTACCTTTAAACTGGTACAGTTCACACTTGCATCTGTTGTGTACAGCTACACATGACTCAGACTCTGTGTTTAGTTTGGAAACCTGGAAACTCTTTTTTAGTGATAGATTGGCTCTCTGCTAGAGAAAAGTTTGTTAGCAAACCAACAAATGAATTTTCCTCTGTGATGAGGACATTTTATGAAGAAAATTTCATTAAATAATAAGCACACCATACTGAAAGGATATTCTTCTGCTTTTCTGTCTGGATAAATGCAAGAGTACTCTTCTTAAACATGCACCATGAGAGGTGTTTTGATTGAAATTTGTATATTGTTTCCACAAATATGTTCCGCCCTTGACTTCACCAGAATGAAATTTCATTGTGCATTTGTTACACGAAGAAATGCCCATTTACAGATCCAACTACCCCTTTATCAACAATAGTACAAATTGAGATTAGTTCTGTTTGGTGCACATAAACTGAAATTAATACTTACATAGGTAATTGTTCTTAACGACCCTCCTTCCCGCCAACATATCACCTACTATAAGAAGTTTCAAGGGAAAAGATGTCAGCAAGCCAAAATGCACAAATCCCAGAAGGTCTTTATGAAGAACTTCTTGTTGTTAAATCTTAGTAAGACAACTAATATAGTGACTTTATTTTAATAATACCATGTACAAAGTAACATGAGGACTGGGAACAGTTCCTTTTAGAAAAGAAGGAAGGCACTAAGTCTGGTATTAGCGTGAGTGACACCTAGCAAGGTGCTGGCTTCTAGCTACGTATCATGGCAGGCGCAATCCATGAGAAGCTTGTTAAAATAAATTAAAATCAACATATTCCTATACCAATATAAAAAAAGTACTCCTTAAATAACTGAGCTTGTGATCAAGAATGTAACAAATCTGGAAGCTCCAGTAAGACTATTTGTTCCAGGCCATTTAGAGGAATGCAACTGAACAAACCGCAAAATGGTGAAAATTAAGGTTTTGTTAGCTGACCTGAGAGTAGCCTGTCCTACCACTGACTGTGTCCCTGCACACCACGAGGTGTGATCAAGCAACTGTAAGCTATAGCAATTTCCTTCACTGTTACCTATGGAAGGAACAGTCTATCTTTTTTTTTTCCTTATATGCCCTATGACAGTATTAGAGTTGACCTGAAATAATCCTTAAAATATTTAAGAACTTAAGTTTATACAAAAAGCTTTTTTATGGGAAAGAACCCCAAAACAAAACAAAAAACTTTGACTGTGTAATGGAAATGGAGCAATACTAAAAAGAGCAAAATAAATAAAACTAGGAAAAATGAAAATGCTTAAGGCTACTCTGAGTAAACATCATGCAATCTGTTTATAAAGAGAAAGAAACAAGATATTACCACCATGAAGCAAAACAAATTACCAAAGCATAATAAATTAACTCCTTGGATGAACAAAAAAACCGAAGCAACTTGATAACTATAAATTGAAATGGTCTGCTCTTGAAGAAAGGGTAAATTCAGGGAATACTTATATTTATTTCCCAAACTTTGTGAACTATAAATGAGAATTGTAAAGGAATTCACAGATTTTCTTTAAAAAAGTGTCAGTGGGCAATCCAGCTAAAAGATGTGATCTCTGCGTCATGCCTAGGCATAATCCGCAATGGTGAAAATAACACTAGCGAAAAGAGCAATCATTACTAATGAAATGAGAGCTGCAACCAAGTATACAAAGGGTCATGAGGTAAAACAAATGTCAAACCACAACCGGTAAACAGTCAGATATGTTAATCAAGGCAACATTTACAGTGTTATTAGCAAATCCTCAGCTTGAAGGGTGTCCAGCTATAATACTGGATACAAGACAAAACTATGCATAAAGAAAATTTTTTTCTAAAAAAAACTTCCACCAAGAAAAGCTTCATGGTTATCAGTAACACTAACAGTACTCTGCATGCCAGAAATTGACTGAAGGATGGATTGAAGAAGATGCCATGGCAAGAAAAAAAAAATAAATCATTGTTTTCAGTGATAGAGTGCAATATTAAAGGACATAGATGTCTTACCTGTTGGTGAGTGGCAAAAATGTGTAGCTCAGGGAAGAATACCAAGCTTACTGAAGAACATTAGATATTAAAGTAATACCGGATGCAGTAGTAAATTGATCGAAAATCCATTGCAAAGGTTGGGCTGAAATTGGAACCCATTTATCACCATGTACTTTGAAGCAATCACTAAGATATGTACTCACAGGCTGGTGAACTGTGGTGAGATGATGAAACTTCTGTGTGCTTCAGTGTCACAGATAATGCTATAATCATGAGTCAGTAAATTGTTAAAATGCCTTTTCCACAATAAGAGCAACTCTTCAAATCAGTACCTCAAATGAAATGAATCCTCTTTCAGTGACCTCAGCTGGGCCCTGCCAGGGCTGATCTGCTGAAGAGGTCCTGAGGGTCCTGATGGGCAGTAACCTGAGCCAGTGGTGGTGGCCAAGAGCATCCTGTGCTCTGTTAGCAGGAACATAGCTGATAGAGAGAAGGGACTGTTTCTCTCTACTTAGCACTTGCTGCTTCCACCCTTGGAGGTTTTTCAAGACCTGACTGGTTAACACCCTGAACAACCTGGCCTGATCTCAGTGGTAGCTTTAAGAAAGAAGTTGAACCTCCTTTCACCCTTAGCTACACTATGATCCTACAAACCTAATCAAGGGAAAAGATACTATTAAGTTAATGTAATGAGAGATAAAAGGAGAGAGAGTGTGAGGATGCATAAGGGTCATCATCATTCTCTTTCTATCTTATTTATTTTGGAGGAGAAATGTGACACATGTCCTCGACACATAGACAAGAGGAAACTAACCCAAAACAACTCTGGCTTCCATGGAAATTTTAAAGGCTCATAAACAACTTAGGCAAAAGGTTAGCATTCATACTTCTGATTAAAGTGAAAATAATCAGAAGACCATGATCATCACATAGGTTGTGGCCTAAGACTCACAATGAAAAATCACATTTGTACTGAACTCTTCCATGCCCTGCATCATTTCAGCACTGTTGGAAAAAGTTGCCCAGAGGACCTCAGTAAAGAAGTACTCATTGCCATAGTATTTCACCTGGCTGTAGCTATGATTTCAAATATTATACTGAAAATGATAGGAACCTTATTGAAGAGTGTGAATTTACAGAAAACCCATATGTCTTACTATGAAAGGAGAGTGTCAGCTGGGGATTGTGTAGTAAACCAAAAGCCATAGTTTTCCCCAGACTCAAAAACAAAACATGTCTTTCTGATGGGGAGCCTAAATGGATAAAAAATAAATAATTGCCAAAGTGCTATGACAACTATACTCCTGTAAAGGATTTCTAAGAAGGCAATGTGCTTGCTTTTTCAATCACAGATACTGTGACTTCTGTCATGATCTTAAACAGAGTGTTGTAGGATGAGGAGTTATTGATCCACACAGCAGCTGACCTGAGTAGGTACAGGTTTGTGCTTTACTGCCTGTAGTACTTGGCCTTTAGGACTGTGCTGTTCTGCACAAATCTCTTGATATGGGATCACTATGACACCACTGGCATGTTCTTGTCTTTATCTTGAAGCAAAGCACAATGTTTTCACATAAATATCGTTTTGCTCAGTAGTAGAAATGATGAATAGAGTTGTTTACTTGTAAGAAAACACAATAAATGGGTTTACCTCACCATAGACAGGTTATGTTTTGTGTGCAATACCATAAACAAAGGTTCATCAGATGCTGCTTTATCCCAGCATTCTCAGAATCAGAACAGGCATAAAATTTTGTAATTTAGTATATCTTTTCTGAGATGTTAGTAAAGTAGCTATCTTTTTAGGAAATTTTGTGGCTTTCTTTTTGGGATTCAAAAATAACCAGCACTTCCTGGGATGAAACACCTTACATTAAAAAGGGTTGATATCAAACTACTGCTCATCTAATTGTCAGCTACTGCTCAGGTAATTGTCAGTAAAGAGCTTTAAAGCAGCTGATTTACACTTTCTTTAGTCCCCTAATTATGGCCTGCCTGGACTCCAGGGCACCTTATGTACCCATTCTTGAATAAACAATCTGAGATCAGTCCAGTACCAAGGCTGACATAGAATTTTGGTTACTATTGACATTCACATCGAGATCTTTAATACTGAATGAAAAAAAAAAAAAAAGAGGAAAACCAGAGGCTCCAGTTTGAAGATAGTCTAATAGTGAAGGATTCACAGATTGCATCTTTTTTGTCATTTGCAGGTTGTAATGACACCAACCTAACCTGTTCAATTTTAGCAGCTCAGCTAGATAGTTCTAGATTGATGCAGGAGTGCTCAGATATCAACTTCACTGCAATTTACAATGCTATCTAGCTGGGATGATAATCTTCATCTGGCACAGGGCTGTGTAACAGACAGAACACATGAGGAATGGTCCCGAGTTCTCTGCACACTCTCAAAGCCCCAAAGGAACCCAGAGAGATAAAATGCATTGAAATTAGGGATTACATGACTGCCAGATATATAATGTCAAATAAAAGCAATGACACATTGAGATAGAAGAAAAAAAGAAGTGGAAAAAAGGGCATCCTGTGAAGTCAGATAATTTCTGTAAGGGTGTCCAATATTGTGCAGCTCTGATGGTGTTCTGAGACACAGGATGTAGGAGCTCCAGGGCCCACTTGAGCTGTTAAAATAATGTAGGAAACTTAAGAGTTACAAAAAGCAAGGTTACTCTTGGGAAGAGAGCAAGCAATAAACCTAGCCAGACACAGTGATTTGGGCTTGCAATGTGAGAGAACATACAACATTTTATCACAAGACCTTATGAATGTGTGAAGCAGGAAGCACAGATACACTTAGCAGACATAAGTATTATTTCCTCAACACCAACCTTCTTTCTAGTCCCATTGTTTCCTGGTTTGATTATGCCCTGAAGCACAATAGTCATTCCCCTTACAATTGACTTTATCTGTGACTCCAAATAAACACACTTTTAATTCAGTTGTACTGTTACATACCATGTGGCACTTCCTTACATAGATTATTTACACAGTTTGTGAAAAAAATGATTTCTTGTGTTCCTTTCCATGCAATTATATCTTCCAGTGTGCTGAGAAAATAAAAACAGAATACCTTATTAACCAGCATTTTATATATAATCTAGTCTTTCAGACTCTCTAATAGAGAATTTTCCATGACTGTTATTACTTTTATGATGTATATTTCCTTACAACTCCATTGTAATATTATTCATGAATATATTTGAAGTGACTAGGTCAGACTTTTTTTGTAAGGCATGGCATTGTTTAAGACATTGTCATAGTCCTTCACATGGATCGATTTTCCATGTCAGTGTTCAAATATTTTTTTCCCAAGTCGTTACTTAAGTAGTTTCCAAAAGGTTGCATGAAGAGTAGAATCATTTTTAAACAGGTTAACTTCCCAAAAAACAAAGTCTCTTTGACAATTTGCAGCATTTTGGACTAACTTTTTTAATATTGTGGAATAATCTTAATTTTTTAGTTATATAGCTTTCCCCCTTCTTTTTTCCTTGCATGATGAAAATTATTTTTATGGATATATATGGAAAGGGTGTTTAAGGCACCTAAATCTGTGAATAGCATTCTAGTATATATTTTTCCAGAGGCTGACCAGTTTTTCACTTTAGAGGTTCATTATCTCTTACCCCGTTTTTATTTAATTCCATAATTGCCTGTTTAGTGCACTGTTTAAATGCTTTCTGAAGTACAAATAAATTAGTTGGATATCCTTTATTGACTGTTTAGCTCAAATATTATAACCATTATTGTCCATTACAAACCCATATGATTTTAACAAGGTGATTTACAATTCTCACTCCAATTATATTTTGAGGCTTCCTGTTCAGATTCACTTTGTTCATTTTTGGTGGCACATTAGAGGTTGTCAGAGATTTAATCCTTCAAATTTTCCACTGATTTTTATTAAAAAATCAGCTCAACTGTTAAATACTTTCAAAATTGTCAGAGTAAAGATAGCATGTTATGCCATGGATGCTCTATGATGTAATATTCATTAATTGTCTAGAATTATAAAATGGTTTGTGTTGAAAGTGAGCTTTAAAGGTCACTTAATTCCAACCCCTCAGCAATGGGCAGTGACATATTCAAGTAGGTCAGGTTGCTCAGAGCTCTGTCTAACCTGATCTTGAATGTTTCCAGGGATGGGCCTTCTACCACCTTTCTAGGCAACCTTCTTCAGTGTTTCACCACTTTCAGTGTAAAAATTCTTCCTTATTTCTAGTCTGAATATATTCTCCTTATCCATTTGCTACAGGACCTATTTAAAAGTCTGTTTTTGCAAGCCTCATTTAAGTATTGAAAGGCTGTAATAAGGACTCTCTGGCATCTTCTCCAGGCTTAACTAACCCAGCTCTCTTATCCTGTCTCATAGGAGAGGTTCTCCAGCCCTCTATTCATCTTCATGGCCCTCCTCTGGACTCACTTCAACAGGTCCATGTCTTTCTTGTGTTGAGTACCCCAGAACTGTATGCAGTATTCCAGATGGGGTCTCATGAAAGTGGAATACAGAGGGAAAATCACTTCCCTCAGCCTGCTGGCCACACTTCTTTTGATGCAGCCCAGAATACAATTGGATTTCTGGGATGCAAGCACACATTGCTGAGTCATGTTCATATTTTCATTTGTCAGAACCCTCAAGTCCCTCTCCTCAGTGCCGCGCTCAATCCATTCTCTGCCCTAACTATATTTATCCGTGGGATCACCCAGACCCAGGTGCAGTATCTTGCACTTAAACTTACTAAATCTCATAAGGGTGTCTTGGACACACTTCTCAAACTTGTCCAGGTCCCTCTAGGTGGCATCCTATCCCTCAGTCATGTCAGTCGAACCACTCAATTTGGTGTCATCTGAAAACTTGCTGTGGGTATGTTTGATTCTACTGTCTCTGTCATTGATGAAGACACTAAACAGCACTGGTCCCAGGACAGACTCCTGAGGGCCACCACTTGGAACCGATCTCCATACTGATGTTGAGCTATAGTTCCTTTACTGTCTCTTTGTGCACTTCTGTGTTGAGTGGGATCTTGGCTTTATGTGAAAAGATTAGCCTCCATCCTGGGTATCACTTTTTTTTTTTTTTTTTTGTGTCTCACCTGTTTTGTTCTGATTCAAATGTTTTCCCTAAGGTGTTTGTATGATTCACAAATTCATTATGCATTTCTAATTCCAATACTTCTCCAAAAGGATTATGGATCACCCTTACCTGATGTTGACATTGCTGCCGCCCCTGAGCTAGAGTGAATCATCTCCTGGGAAGACTGAAAACAAAATTTATTAAAATACCTAGTACTTAATTTAACTTTAAAAAGGCCATTGACTTGTTCAGAAGGAAAAGAACTCTCCTGACTGGAAGGAGGATGTCCAAGCCTGGGCACGTAATCTTCCACATGTTGAATACTGTGATTCATGTAAACATATAATGTGCTCATCAGACCTTGAGCAAGCACACAAAATTGTGCACATTTCCATACCAGTCTTCCTCAAGATTACACATAAAAATAATTGGACAACTTTGGGTCGTTAATAGATACAGAGTGAACTAACATATGGGAATACCAAGGTGTGGTGGTTTAATGCCAGCTGGAAATTAAACTCCAAATAAGCCACTCCTCTTCCCCCTATCCCCTCCAGCAAGAGAGGGACAAAGGCAGAGATGGTGGGTTGAGATAACAATTTACCGAAAGAAACTAGCAATGGAATAAGAAATGTAGAGTAAACCAGCAATATTAATAACAAAAGTATACAAAAAGAGAAGGTGCTTTGTGCACAAAAGGTATTCACCACCTCTGCTTAGCTCTGCATGGCTGCTGGGACAAAGACAAGATGAAAGACTCTCTGTGGGTTGTGTCCCTGTGGCCCCCTGTGACAAAAGCAATATGATGGCCATTCCTGCACCTACTGCCACGTGGTTTCCCCAGACAAAGACAAGAAGGCAGGTCCTCCCCACAACTGGGTCCCTGCCCCATCCCCGAGCATGAAAGCTAGATCATCCACACTTCACTGTGCTGCCACTTTGGACACTGGATTCGATTCCATGCAGCTGCTTCTGGCACCAGTGGGACCACTTTTGACCATTCCACCCTGCTCTACCCAGCTCCACTCAGCTCCTTTTGGTTCAGCTCCTTTAAGCCCAGCTGGGGTCAGACTCGGCTGGGCTCAGGCTTGCCTCTCTGCTGTGTTACCTGTGGCTGCTTCCCGCTTTTCAGCACCATGTCTTCAAGCTGTGTCTTGGAGGAATGGGAACGGGACAGGCAGTGATGGCAGAGGATGAGGTCTGCAGGGCTGATCCTGGCAACCTCCTGATGGAGAGTGGGAGATAAAGTGGCTCACTTCCAGGGGTGCACCCACATTTTCTTCCCTCTAAAACTATGCCCCCCAGCAATGATGTGGGTGGTACAGAATAGCGAGGTAGTCACACCCATATGACTGTAAGCTCCGCCCCCTCTCTGCAACCAGGACACAAGGTGAGTATGTTTCTGGTGGATTTCCAAATGAATTGTTTAACATGCTCCTTTGGGCCAAGCAAAGCTAGAATTAATTTAGAGCTTTCACTTCTGCTCTTCTGTCAGTATTGGCTTGTATAACTTCTAGTACTGCCTTTCAAATTCCTGGTAATGTTGCATCTTGTATTTTGCCTGTCACAATTAACACTGCTTTTTTAAAAATTTAGTATGGTCCTTCTGCTGCTCTTTTCTATGGAAAAGAATTTCAGTATTCCTCAACTGTCACATCAAGAGGGTGGGGCTGCGGGAGCTTTGTAACTGAATATTCAAACACTTTAGCCCTTCCAAACCTTACAGATTTTTGCCATTGTGCTAGTTTTGGCTGGGATAGAGGTAATTTTTCTTCACAGTAGATGGTATGGATCTGTGTTCTGAATTTGTGGTGAAAATAGTGTTGCTTTTGTTGCTGAGCAATGCTTACACAGCATCAAGACCTTTTCTACTTCTCACCCCACCCCACCGGTGAGGAGGCAGGGAGTGCACAAGAGGTTGGGAGGGGACAAAGCTGGGACAGCTCACCCCAACTGACCCAAGGAATGTCCCACACCATATGGTGTCATGTTCTGCATACAGAGCTGGGGAAAGAAGAAAGGAGCAATCTGGGGGGGCAGGGGGAGATGTTCGGGGTGATGCCATTTGTCTTCCCAAGTCAGTGCTATGCATGATGGAGCCCTGCTTTCCTGGGGATGGCTGAACACTGCCTGGCAATGGGAAGCGGTGAATGAATTCCTTGTTTTGCTTTGATTGTATACACAGTCTTTGCTTTACTTATTAAACTGTCTTTATCTCAACCCATGAATTTTTCTCACTGTTACCCTTCCAATTCTATTCCCTGTGCCACTGGGTGTATGGGTTAACAAGTGGCTGAGCAGGGCTTGGTTGCCTGCTGGGTTTAAAGCATGACAAACATAAATCACCAATTTCTCCATGCTGAAAACTGCACCAATGGTTCTCTCCCCAGAATACAGAGCTCTCAGTAAATCAAGTATCTGTGCTGAACGGCATTATGCTCCAGTCATCTCCAGCCGGAGTCAACTCACACGGTTTTAGAAATAGCCATTTAATACTAGGTAAAACAGAGACTGAAACTTCAAGCAAGGCAGTGCCAGCAGGTGTAATCATTTACTGTGCACTTCATCAGTTCCTGCCATCAGAAACCAAAGAGGATGGCTAATTTTTCCAGAAATTGAAAACTTGAATCTTATCATCTGGACAAAATTAAAACAGAAATTATTTAAAATCAATAAAGAAGAGGAAAATTGTTAAGGTACTGGAAAGTGACAAAATAGATTCTAATTTATTC
Organism: Poliocrania exsul; assembly: GCA_035041345.1. NCBI lineage: Eukaryota > Metazoa > Chordata > Aves > Passeriformes > Thamnophilidae > Poliocrania > Poliocrania exsul. The sequence goes on from JAWWLZ010000118.1 coordinate 96,798,601, forward strand.
AGATTGCAAAACTTTCGAAGCACAGAAATATGCCTTAATTAAAAGGAAACAGATGAACTTCTAGCTAAAAATGGCAAAACACACTGCCTTGACTTTCTCGTCGGAAGGACGGTTATTTTCTACATTTTTTTCAACAAGCTAAAATGAGCAATTTATTTTGTATTTATTTGCCTTCAGACGTGTTACTATTTATGGCCACATGGTATGCTCAATGGAGTCTTAAAATAGCGAGGCTGGGTTCACAGGATGACTCAGTGGATCAGCATGTAGGAGAGGGTGAATGTAGCCACTCGACTGGGGGCAGGATGGCAGCAAGTGTGCCTCTTTACTCCCCAAAGGGTGTCCACAGGCTTCTGTGGAGGTAGCTAGCCCTAGTATGACATTTTGGAAATAGTCACAGTTAATACATCCCTGTTGGTGTTATCAGTTAAAAGGCTAAAGGCTAAGTAAGCCATGGTGAAAGATATTGTCTCTAAAATTTTGTGAGCACTGAGAATGGTTAAGGGAAAATGCTTCCATTACCACTGCTGGCATGTGGATGAATTACTGCATTCTTTATTCAATAATACTCTATGGGTCCAGGCACTGGCCGAGGTGCTCTGTGAACAGAGTCGAGGGCTGCCCTGTACTGGACAGTAATTTCCAGCCACCTCCAACCCACACACCACAGGGCATAGCTGAGCCTGCAGCCAAGGTAGAGGCATCTTGGGGAAAACAAATTCAAGAAAGGGCAAAACACCACACAGAAGATTGTGAGTTAACCAGTAAGAGAAACACCCTGTCTACCTCAACATGAGAGCAAAAGGAGAGGGAGAAGCTGCTCCAGGCACTGGAGTAGAGATTTCACTGAAGCCTGTGGAGTGAACCATGGTGGATCTGTGAACCACCTGTGCTGGTTTTGGCTGTGGTAGAGTTAACTTTGTTCACAGTGGCTAGCATGGGGTTATGTTTTGGATTTGTGTTGAACATGGTGATAGTAATAAAGATGGTTTTGTTATTGCTGAGTAGTGCTTATGTAGAGCTAAGGCCTTTTCTGCTTCTCATACTGATGAGAAAGTTAGGGGTGCATGGGAAGCTGGGAAGAGATATGGCCAGGACAGGTGACCCAAACTGAACAAAGGGGTATTTCATAGGATGTGGCATCATACTCAGTATATAAAGGTGGGGAGGAGGAGAATGAGAGGGGGGACATTTGAAATAATGGCATTTGTCTGCCTAATTAACTGTTACAAGTGATGGACCCCGGATTTCCTAGGGATGGCTGAACAGCTGCCTGCCCATGGAAGGTAGTGAATGAATTCTTTGTTTTGTTTTGCTTGTGTGCATGGCTTTGTCTATCCCTATTAAATTGACTTTATCTCAACCTTCATGTTTTCTAGATGTTTCTCTTCTGGTTCTCCCCCCAGTCCCACTGATTAGGTAGTTAGCAAGAGACTGTGTGGAATTTGGTTGCTGACTGGGGTTAAACCATGACAACCGCCCATGGAAGACACCCACATTGGGCCAGGTGGATACTTCACAAAGGAGCTGCAGTCCACGGAGAGCTGCATGGTGGAGTAGGTTTATCCTGAAAGACTGCAGTCCATGGAAGGACCCACGCTGCACCATTGAGACTAAGGAGGAGGTAGAGGAGTTGGGGATGAAGGAGTGAAGTTGGTCCTGGAAAGAAGGGGTGGGTAGAGAGGTTATTTTATCTTTTCTCTCTCTTTTTTTTTTTTCCTCTTTACCTAAATCTTTTTAAATTGCTGAGAAATTAGTTTTCCCTCAATCTGAGTCTGTTTTGCCCATGATGGTTGAAGGTAGTTTATGTCCTCATCTTTACCTCAATCCATGAGCTTTTTCATCTTCTTTTCCAGGCCCATCCTGTTGAGGAGAGGGACTGAGAGCAGCTGAGAGAGGGACTGAGAGAATAGCTTAGTAGTGGCCTGGCATGCAACTATTCAACCCACCACAGACAGCTGATGTGAACACTAAATTAACAAATTTCTATCTTAAAGAAACAAATTATTTTAAATGAAACATTTTCTATTTCTGAAAATAAAAGTCAACATTCTTGACTTAGAATTAGTGCTAAATTAGAATACTTAACTTAGCATTAGAAAACTTGCATCCGTGCTCATAGAGATCAAAGGTGATCTCCAGAAGACTGTTGGAGGCTTTTTATAGTCTAGTAGCTTTGCATGTTATGCAAGTGCCATAGGAGGCCAATATGTGCCAACCTTTTTCAGGAACTATGTCCAAGAAACTGGTTCCTTTGAGGCCAACTATTTTCTGATGAGCAGGATAACTCAGTTTACAGGCCAAGAAAACTTTAAATAGACTTTACATAACTTAGTCCTCTGCTCTGATAAGGAGGTCTGTCAGGACTTTGCAGTTACTTTAACAAAACCAGCAGATATTTTATGCTTCTAAGCATGTATTATGAGTGCAATTTGGTTAGAAGGTGGGTTATTTTAGACAATAGTTTCTCATCAAGATACTTTCTAATAAGTGAGGAGAGTGAAAGTTCACTAAAAACCTTTTTCTTTTATTTATTTCTCCATAAATTCTCAGAACCAGATCCAGCTGGCCTAGCCAGGTGACTTCATTTTAGACAATGTGGCATCAGATGGTTAAAATCATAATGGCAAGCTTGTGAAAGTAGCTTCAGGTGAATACTCACATATATTTCATCTGTGAATCAACAATCCAAAGTCTGTACAGTGAGGGTATGCATGTCTGAACAAATAAATTAAATTAATTATGTTCAATTAAATACCTGCTTCTAAATAGGTCTTTCTTAAAACAAATCTATTTTTTGTGCTTATGTTTCTATGGCATTCTTCTTCAAAACCTTGACAGGAAAGATTGCTTCTGAGCTGATACTGTATCTGCTGTCAGGAGTCTGTGAGATCCCATCGAAAATGGAATAAATTACTACAGTTTTATTAAAAAAAAGCAGACAAAACATAGCGTTGCAATGGGAAGATATTGTAGCTCTCATATCATTGTTTTTCTGCGCTCTGGTGTCCCCAAGGAAGGTACATATTGAAATGAACGTCATTGGTACAGACACTCAGCAGCTACTTCCGGATATATTTAAGAATAGACTGTTCTGCAATACTTTTTAAAAATTATTTGTTAGGTTTATTTTTTTATATAAAACTATGCTTTATTACAATTCTTTTTTATTTTAGAAAAAACTGTCCAAATTGGTTTTTCTTTGTCCTATTTTTACTAAATTTTTATAACTTCTGTATATTGGATATCGTTTTTTTGGAATTAATGCTGTAGATTTGTACTAAGATATTATGTTGTTTATTCTTCTAGTAAAATAAAAAAAGGAGTTTATTCCCTGACAGCAATAGCTTCATCTGAATATAAATATTTAGTCTGAAAATACATGGTGAATATCTGCCATCATATTATGGTTAATTTATTCAGTTGCTCATCTGTTTTTTTTTTCTCATCACTACACAAGCCTTTTCTATTCAAAATTTACATATTTGTTAATATTGTTATTTCCCCCTCTCAGTCTCATTTTTAAAATTTATTGGGGAAGGTATTTTTACTGACCGACTTTGAGACCAATGTGAAATTAGCAAGTAATCACAACTTTTTTATATATTTAAAAATAATCTACCCAGAAAATTATATGAAGAATTCTTTACACAGTAACACTCTCCCACTGGAAGCATAATAAGAAGTAAACGGCTCCCATAAAGCCAGCGAAAAAGTGAGAGTTTAAGAGTAGGATATTTTTTTGACAGACAGAGAAATATTGATTGTGCTTCTACTGTTGTGGCCAGCTGAATTTTGTGATATTTTAAGAAAAATATTGAGGTGATAATTTTAATTATAAAATCTATATTCAGTGATCAATTTACTAGTGGATTATTCCCTGAAAATCTGTAATTTTCCGATGATTTTTCCCTCTATGTCTTACAGTTATTATACTTTAATTAATCAATATGAGCTTTAAGGGAGGAATATATGCTTCCCATCAGGTCAGCAAGAAGGTTTGTCCAATATCATATATCAAAATCTGGCTGGCTACAGAGGAGACATTAGCCAAGTTCCCATTGTAAATTCAAAGTTGGCCATCTCATTTTTCACAAATATGAAACAAAATTAAAAAAATCATGAACCATCTAAACTGTTATTTCAGTACCATTTCACTGGCTTGGTGTATCAATATTTAAAGCAGAGAACCATGAAAGAAACTAAAGTTTATGCTGAATCTATCTACTATTAGGTTGAGAGCAAAAGTGATCTCTGAAAAACTAAGAATGAAAATATTATTGTCTCAAATTAGGTTTTTAAGTTTGCTCAAAGAATCACCAGCAAAGGTGCCGGCAAAACAAGATTTAATATAAAAGCAACAGCATAACAAAGTTTGTTGGCAAGGTTCATTCTACTACTTACTAGATGGTTAAACCACACTGGGAACAGCAAACAAAAATCCAAAATCAATCAATCCAAAATTACATAAACCCCAAAGTATCTATGTTTAAGCTGTGGGCAGGGGGGCAGAGAGAAAAGACAAAAGGATAGGAAAGAGTAAGGATAAAAAGGGATAGAGAAGACCCTCCTGTTGAGTCACAAGGTTCAGACCAGACCCCATGTGCTAAATTCCTACATCACAATTGTTCACTAGTTAATTGTATGTGCTGCATTTGCCATAAACCAGTCAACTTTCGAAGAAGACATAATGCTGTGCTTTTAAAAATATCAACAAGTGAAATAAATAGTAGTTATGCTGGATAAAGAAGAATGGTAAAACAGACAACCAGATTTGTTACTAGGATTTAACACTTCTCAAGACCTGTGTCTTTCAGATGTAGCAACAAGTGTCAATACAGGTAAATATGAGATTAGATGTGCCTTGAAGAGAAGATATAGTCAAGCATTAATAGATTATTTCACATGAAGTCTGGAATTACCTAGAAAGTGGGAAATACACAAATACCAGATAAGGTGCTGAAATAAGCCCATGGGAGAGCACACTGCATAAGTTTCTGTGAGTGTGTTTTGTGAAATGTTAAGATCTTCATTTGCACTGAGATCAATGAGAAATAAGAACCAGATTATCAGGGTAGCATAGCCACACTAAAAATTATAAGTTGCTTTAGTTCTGGTTTTCCTGTGACACGTGTTTTTTGTGGCAAATTCTGTTACAGCACATCTTGGCTGACTTATTTACAGTCACCTCTTCCAGGCTATGATTGGTCACTCATTTCATGTCCTGTTTTTAGCCACCATATAACACTGTTTTTGTGTCTTTTGTTTTAGGGATAGCATGATAGAACATTTTTTCTAAACAACTATATTGATATTAGTAAGCTTTTTTAGGTTTGTCTCCATGTTTGTATCCTTATAGTTTATCCTTAGTCACATCTATATGAAGTTAACCTAGGCTATATTTAGCATATTCATCTGTATGAAGACAGATATTCCTTGAGTAAACTGACCAGGTGTTCTGAGTGTGACATCAGATTAAAAATATTGTGAACAGTGTTTTCACTGAGGACTTCAAGTCATATTGTTAAAAATTATTGGTACGTAGAAAGAAATACGCAGTCATTTCCCACTGGATTTGTTTCCATAGCAATGAGAAGGTTATGATGTTAGCAACTCTGTGAATATTTCAGATTTGGGTTTTTAACCAATTTCTAAAAACACTTTTTGCTACTAACTTTTTATATTCTGCTAGGATTATTTCAACTATGTATAGCAGCTCCATCTATGACCATTTTTCTTTGAAGACTATGATTTAAAATCAATTGTCTGAGTCTACAATAATGATTTTAAGCTTTTATTACTCAACTAAAAAAATTAAAAAATCCACCACTTCCAGAGAAGTCCTTCTTATCACAGAATAAACATATAAAGTTGCATAGGATGAATTTTACTCAGCACCTAGGGCTTGTTTTCAGTGCTGTCACTCTGGGGTTTTGTTTGTGTTGCCTCTTTTCTGACTTCTTGACACACACAGGAGTCTTATTGCTTGAAGTAAGTGATACATTATACTGAAGACACACGTATGATTTTTTTTGTGGCTTGAACATTGCTTTGATGTGTGATCACTCTTGTTCAGCCTAAGTTATCTCAAGAACAGTTGACCTGTCCATAGATAACTTCAGTCAAACATTGTGGAGAAAAATAATCCTAGGAAAGTAACTGACTCAGATGATTCATTCTCTTTAATTGCAAGACTGACCTCAATAGTACCTCAGATCTGCTCCTGCCCTTGACAAGGCAACCAAAATATTTCTGAAGCCTAACTGTAGGCTTTAGTGCAAAACTAAGTAATGATAAGACCCTAAGCTACCATCTGATAATCTACACACATGGATGCTCAGATAGTGGTCTGAGCCCAGCTGGCCATATAGCAATGAGCCCAAGTCTGAGCTATTCCCAATTTCAGACCAGTGCCTTATTCAACATCTCAAGAGATGGACTTACTCAAAACCCCACGCATGTGAACACACATAACGAGATGAGCATTTGTGACTGGGAAAACCATGGGTTTGACTGTAATAGCTTGCTGGGAAGTGGAGTTAACTAAAAGGGAACAGGTGTTACTGCTTCAGGTAAATTCATTTAGGGTCACTGATGCTGAAGTTTTGATGTGTTTTTTTTTTTTTTTTGGTGTTGCTCCCCCCCCCCCCCCTTCTGTTTAGGAGTACAGACCAGAGACCTTTGAGCATTCACTGTGTACTTTTACAGAGTTTCTTTCAGTCCAAATCTTTAAGTAAGATGCCTTGTATTCCCTGTGCTGGAATTCCTGCCGGGTTTTCTGGGTACTCTGTACTAACACTAACCTTTCACATCCAAGGATAACATTTCTACAGTATTTTCCCACATAATTCAATCAGTAAATAAGTTCCATATTTCTGATTTTTTGTGCTAAAACTCTTTAAGTTGTAAGCCATTAAAACCTTTCTTAGCAACTCAGTTTCTTTAAGGAATCCCACAGTCTGATACTTACACTGCATTAGGGTCTTTTATTTGGTATATATGTATGTATGTATGTATTTATTTAGAGATGTGTGAGCTTCTCAAGTTTTGTTCTGGAAAGCGGAGAAAGCTTCCTGATTACCACTATCAAGTGCAGTGTGAAAGCTCTGGTCACAGCCCCACATTTAAACTAGAGTTGTTTCTCCTTCTGTTTCTGGTTATCTCCATATGTGGGCAGTAGTTTTTGTGGTATGTGAACACCAGCACATGGACTAAACTAAGAACTGTCAATCTCCATACATGGACAATTATCCAAATAGATTGTTTTGATGTTTGAGACTAATAACTGTCTTCAAATCATGCTTTAACTTCTTGTATCTTTTCCACATAAACGTGTTTTGCTTATTTGCTTTTTGTACATGGTTTCCAAGAAGCTCCCGAGGAATCTATCCGTGTTCTTTCTTTCCATAGTGGCTTTGATGTTCAGACTAAAATGTTTAATCAGCTTAATTTCCCACAGTTTTCCAGAGGTGAACTGCAAAAGGTTGAATCACATTATTCAAACAATCCACTTGTATCTGAATAAAGGTAATCTTTCTCTAATACATCGGCTTCACAACATACAGAACCTGTTTGGATAAGATTTAGAAACTGGAGGCTGCCAATGAAAGCTATGAGTATGACCACTGAATAGAAAAATGTGCCTCCTAGCAGAAGAATTTAAAATTTTGGCTTGGTTAGCTTCCTAAAGGCAATGATAGAGTGTAACTTGCCCTTAGATATTTCTAAATGAATATACAAGGAACAGAAATGTGATGGTGGAGAGCATTCCAGGAAAATATGGAGAATTAGTACAAGGACCTGAGATGAATCCCAAAGTTACATCACTTCAGAGTAGAAGGAAAGATGCTGACTTTTTATTATTGTGATTAACTACCCATTAAAGCATCTTAACACATATGCTGGAAGTTTTTTCTACCAAGAGTACATCATTTTCTAAAATATAATAATAAATGCATCATAAAAATAGGCATCCATCAGCAAACTGTAAAGGAATGATAAAGGGCCAATGCTCATATTAAGAACTTTGATTATTGTCCCAGCTTCCCCAGTCTGATCATAAAATATGTTTTGGTGAAAAACAGCCAAAGTCAAAGAACAAAGTGAAAGGAAACTGCCTCTCTGTGTGGATTTAAGAGGTACAGTCTGAAATGTGGAAGGTTTCTCAATGCCATGAAAAACTGATGATCATTTTGGACTATGATAGGTATGTGAGCAACTTCTTTACTTCTGTTTTCTCTCTAGTATTTTTCCTTACTGTTAAATAGACAGTATTTTTATTCCAAGAAAGCTATTTGTCCCCTGTGTCACATGTCATGTCTCCTAGAAAGGTCCACAACATGCAACTGAAATCTGTTGAATGAGGATTGGAAAAGTTCAACTTGCAAGGTACTGTAAATCTTTTTGTGGTCTAGTGAAGGAACACCAAACACTCGCCACAATACCACTGGATGTGGACATCAGACTTAAGGATTATCTGGGTAACTGCGACAATGATTAAACAGACCTCTGGTTAATCAGTTGTGGCACAAGTCTGTCTTGTTTTCTTTAAGGAAATGGTTCAGCACAAGTTTTTTATTTTGCCTTGCTGTCAGTGTGTTTTCAGTGTACTTTCTCTTCCATTCCTTCCTACAAGACCTGTAGTGAAAATAACCAAACTTATAATTTGGATAAGAATCATCCCAGTTTCTTTTCTCCAGTAATTTTCAAACCTTCTTTGTCTTGACTTATAGACTGAGCAAGTTTCCTGGATTTTTTTCTTCTCTGGAGAATTAGTTTGTCAAATGGAAAGAATTCTATGGGTTTTTTTTGTCCTCCTTCTTTTTTGTTCGTTTCATTTCAGAAGTGGGGCTTTTATTTGTTTTAAAATTTTTGGGCTTGTCTCTCATAACGAAGCAAGATTTCAACAGCAATTTTCCTAGAATACATCAAGTGACCCTAATTCCCTACCAAGCTCTGGTCCCTCTGTGAATATTAAAATTTGATCAATTTAAAATCTAGAATTTATTTTACATAAACAAAGAGTTTTGGAGCCAAGATGTTTTTTCCTATGTCCAGCGAATGTCTGAACAGAAGGCAACATATGCCATCTATTTATATATGCTTTGATTGTTTCGAAGATTTTGTACTTCACAGCTGTTAGCAGCCAGTTTTTCATAGAATGGTAGTCTCCTGAACCTCAGCAGTGGGATGGTTGGGCAGAAAAATGGCTCAGATGCACCCTGATGTTGAAATTAATAGATTGTCATTCTCAATCTGCCTTTTCTATCTGTAGATAAGGGAGGTAACAAATAGTCCATCTCAGTCCCAGTTCATTGTGTTGCATTTTTGTGTCTCAGTTTCACTACAACATTTATATTTGTTTTCAGTTTGGATGAGAAGCTGAGCAGGAAATGAAATAAATGACTGCCAGGACATCCAGTTGTTCCTACCACAGACTGGAACAGTAAGAACAACCTAAGGGAATTCTAGCAATTCATCTGTTTAATTGCACAACTGGGAACCGTTTGGCAACAGGTCTTAATCACTGTCCTTACTGTCCCAGTCGCCCCAAGAAACTGTTCAGTTTACAGTCTAATTCCTAAACACACATTCAGCAGCACATTCTGGTTTAGGTTTTTCTTCCACCTGGCTATACAACCTTGCCATGTTTCTAAAAAGTCAAATGGTGTGAAGGTGCTACCCAATCTAGCTCCCATCAGAAGAGCAGTTATTTTCCTTCTGATAAACCAAGACTGTGTGATAATAAAATTCTGCTAGTCTCTTGTTCAAATGATTCTCAGGTTTGTGTTCCATTTCCCAATACACAGGTTTTATTTTTTCTAATCTATTGAGAAATGAACAGGAAAAAAGGGATGTACTTTCTGCACTGCTTGAACATCACAGTTACCTTATTTCTTTTCTCCAAACCAAAAAAATCAAACAAAAAACCCAAATAAAAATAAAACAGAACCCCAAATCCCCAAGAAATCTTAGTATAGCAGGATTGGACTGAAGTAGAAGCAGAAGGAAGGGGAAAGCTAATGAAAATGTTGTAGAGAGGGAATTTGAAAGTGGAGTGAGCAGATTGGGCATCCCTATCGTGGTAAAACAAAAAGAAAGTTTAAAAAGGGAAAAAGCAATCATGTTATTAGGAAATGAGAAAGAAGATAAGTAAGGGAAATTTCCACAGAAAAATAACTCTAAGCAAAAACATTAATGAACATATCAAGCCCTGTCAATAATAGTAGAAGACAAAGGGGAAAAGAGTTAATAAGTAAAAATAGCAAAACCAAATGGTTAATGCGAAATGTAGAGGGAAATGAGGCAGCATATTTCAGTACTCTATGTTATATGTATTCTCATAATGTTGAGCAACTGAGAGACAAATGTAAATTTGAATGAATAGATTGGGTAAAATGAGACCACAAGTGTACTTAACACATGAATTACCCCTAATAAATTCAGGAAATATTGTAAACATGGATCTATTCTAGACTGTTTATTGTCTGAAGACAAAAGTTTAGGCAGGCAAATAAGTCACGGATAATTATCATCATTTTGAGGCTGTTACCTGAAATGAAATCCACCTACAGGCTACACCTGATCAAATAGTTTTTCTTAATAATATTTGTTCAAAGGTTAGTTTCCTTTGACAGATGAACCTGTGATGAGACATTCAGGAACCTTTTTATTTCCAAGTACGTTTTTGAGTGTTCTCAACAAACACTTCCCAGCTTTCTGTTTGCCATTGGGTATTTGTGCTGTGTGAGCAGTCATCAAAATACCTTTGACATGTATGAAGATCTTATTTGTTGGTGAGATCTAACATACCTAATTTAATAATTTTATTTATGCCTGTTTTTAAGCAATGAGGAAACCAGTTCTGTGATCTCCTGCCAGTCACAGGTGAAGGGCTTTGGGAGTCGCCAGGGAGCAGTTTTGGGCACTGCAGTTCGATCACTGCATGCCCATAATGAAGATGGGATTTTTATGAGGTGTTGGTGCCTTCAGATGCCAAAGTCCCATCCACTTGGTGTTGTTATTCAAATAAAACCACAAATATAAAAAATAAAACAGATGATATATTTGTCAGCTTCCACTCTGTTCTTTTCCAAGTTTACCCATTGTGACATGGTTTCTGATGACTAAGATTTTAAGAAAATCTCCAAGCTGTTCTTTTCTAAAATGGACTTTTTTGGGGGATATGTTTTCAAATGACATGTATGTGGTTTTACTTTGGCAATTCTTACAAAATAAAGTGTTTCCTAACTTAGAGGTCTTTTTAAAGCTTGTTGGGGTAGAATATATAACAAACTACATAGGTACAATTATTTTGGGGTGGTATAGATGGCTATTGTAATAACAGAGAATTTATAGGTTATTTTATCTGTTTATAAATCATCTCTGAGGAGCATATCTCTTTTATGTTAAAATACTTGCAAAAATGTGAAGAAAGTGAGAAGTTTATAATAGGCAAGTTTTCTAAGTGTTCTGTTACTCAAATAAAGTAAGTTATACATAACTCCAAGAAAAAACTTAACCCCCCTAGTAATTTACACAGATACATGTTTCATTTTGAAGTCTTCTGTATTGCTGAAAATTTTGAGTAGGTATAAGATACATAGGCAATAAAGAATTGTATATGCATTTGGAATTCTGATTGAGATCAGCAGGGTTACATGTGAGCAATTGAACTCTACTCTCATAAGCTGGAAGGCTTCTGAATTTCATGTAGTAACCATCAGCCCATGGGACTGGACTCTTTAGGCCTGCCAAATATATAAGCTCATGGTGCTACCTCTTACAGCATAACAAATCTGTGAAAAAAATTCAAGAACATTCTCCCTCTGTACTCTGCTCTCATGACACCCCACCTGGAATACTTCAACCAGCTCTGGGTTCCCAGCACAGGAAGGACATTGACCTGTTGGAGTGAGTCCAAATGAGGACACCAAAATGATCAGAGAGATGGAGCACCTGTCCTATGAGGAAAGGCTGAGAGAACTGGGATTGTTCAGCCTGGAAAAGAAAAGGCTTCAGCGTGACCTAATGGCAGCCTTGCAGTATCTGAAGGTTAAATGGAGAGGGCCTGTTTACAAGGGCCTGTAGTGATAGGACAATGGGTAATGGCTTTAGATGAAAGAGGGTCAGTTTGTGTTAGATATTAAGAAGAAATTCTTGACTGTGAGGGTAGTGAGGCATTAGAACAGGTTGCCCAAAGAAGCTGTGATTGCCCCATCCCTGGAAGGCCAGGTGGGACAGGACTCTGAGCAACCTGATACAGTGAAAATTGTTCCTGAATATGGTAGAGGGATTGTAGCTAGACTGTCTCTAAGGTCCCTTCCTACCCAAGCCATTCTATGATTTTATGATTCTATGACCATATTTTTATAGCATATGATTGCAAATTAAAATTTCAGACTTAATTATATGACATACTTTTGTACAACAGTGGGACTGAAGACAGGCTTACATCTTAGAGCAATAGTGTTATCTTTTTAATTTTTCAGATTATCAGATTAAAAATTTGCATAGGACACAAAGTGTATTATAAAAGTAAATCAAAAGGAACAAGTAATTTACTGAAAAGTCTGTATAAAACAGTCTATTTTAATATTGTGAAATGGCTTCATCTACCAGTCAAACATCCACCCAGTCCCTTGCTCACTCCCCTCTCCTGAGGGACAGGATGAAAACCGAAGGAAGGTAAGACTCATGGATGAAGATAGTGATATGTTAACAGGGAAAGAAAAAAGTGTGTGTGCAAGCCAAGGAAAAAGAGGAATTAATTCACTGCTTCTCTTTAGCAAGTGTCCAGTCCCACTGTAAAACAGTGCTTCAGCACCTGTGACACCTGCCTTTACTGCTTCCAGAGCCAGATCACATCTTTGCTTTAGGTTGTTCAGTATTAATCCAGCTATTCCTATCACTTTTCCATATTGTGCTGCATGGATATTCTTAACAGCAGTCCAAAAAATGGAAATGTCTTACAAGAGGAGACATTTTTACCCAAAAGGAAGTTCTCAAATATAAATGCATTTCATGGACATGGTGCTGGTATGCTGTGCAATCTACTCCATCAATACTGTAGTCCTGCTGAAACTTAGTGTAAAGTAATGCTCATTTTGTTTACTTGTTAAACATTTTGATTTCCTAAAATGGTTTTATAATTAACAAAAAGACTTGCAGTGTTAAGATCTGTCCTTTCTCTCTTGTGCTTTCTTTTTTTTCCCTCTGTTATGTAAATTCTGCAGGCAAAAGAGCCAACCAAAGGATGGCAATTCTGTTTTCCAGCAGCTTTTAGAATGTTACAATTTGCTTGTGGTCCAGTGCTCCAGGAGAAAACATCTGGTGGAGCCATCATGTCAACAACAGTATATGAAACTGGAAATGGAATTTTTCAGGCTGAGAAAAAGGTTTCTGCATCTGACTTGTGAACGACTTTTCCCTGTTTTTCCTGATTGAAAACAGACAAGATTTTCATCTGAGTTTTTTCTGACCCACAACAAGTATGTGAGTTTTTTTCCTTCCCACTCCCCTGTAATGACATTAATTTCATTTGGCCTTTTAATTTTTTGGGGCTGCTATTAAACATTTTATCCCAATTTTATATTAAAAAATATATTTCCAGATCATATGCTAGCATACAGCATAAGATTTTGAAAGGAATGTGTGTGCATATGCTAAGATAAACAAGAATTGATGGATAAACTAATGTATGTGAATATCAAAGTAAATATATTTGGAATTTATAAAGTATCACTGAGTTCTAATTTAAAAAGAAAGTTAAGTCAGAATTATGTTTCAGTACTAACTTTACTTCCCCAGATCTCTAGTATTTCTCTTTGATATGCATATTAGTATATTTTATTGGGATAGTGCATATTTTATGAAACGGATCCTTGAATTTATGCACTATTTAATGACTTAAGAGATGGATACACAGTTCATTCCAACAAGGCATCTAAATTTTATTGTGGCAATGGATGTTAATGTAGTGACATGTTTAACAGTAACAATAAAGAATCTTCTCTGTGAACTAGACTGTAGGGAATATGGAGTGACTGACATGGAGTACACACGTAAAGCAAAAGGGTGTTGCAGCCTCTGTATAAGATAGAGCTAGGTGGGTACAGACAAAGACAAGAGTGAAAGGAAAGATGAACACCACAAAAACTGTTTTGCATAGGTCATGGTTTGATCCCAGCTGGCAACTAAGCATCACAGTTTAATAGGTAAAGTAACAGCTGTGCATGCAAGCAAAGTGAAACAAGGAAGTCATTCACCACTTCCCATGGGCACTCAGGTGTTCAGCCATCCCCCAGGAAAGCAGGACTCCATCACATATAACAGAGACTTGGGAAGACAAACACTATCATGCTGAATGTCCTCTTTCCTCTTTCTTCTCCTCAGCTTTATATGCTGAGCATGATGTCACATGGTGTAGGATATCCCTTGAGTCAGCTGGGATCAGCTGTTCCAGCTGTGTCTCCTCCCAACTTCTTGTGCACACCCAGCCCCCTCACTGGTGGGGTGGTGTGGGGAGCAGAAAAGGCCTTGACCCTGTATGAGCACTGCCCAGCAATAATGAAAACATCCCTGGGTTATCAACACTACTTCCAGGACAAATCCAAAACACAGCTCCATACCAGTTACTGGTAAGAAAATTCACTCTAATCCAGGCAAACTCAGCACAGCACATCATAAACTTAATAGTTCTTTTGTTATCTTGCAGATGGGAAAAATCAGTGAACATCAAACAAAATAACAGTAGAAGGAATTTTTCTACCTCCTTATGCCAACCAGCAAGACTGACAACTAGTTTGCACACCTCCTGTCCATTGAAGCAAACATAAAATTTTCTCTTTGTGGTCACAGTATGTTGCAGTTCTGTCCTCTCTTAACTGTGTCCTCTTTTTTTTCTCACATTTCAGTCCCTTGATGCCAGCCTCTCTCCTTATCTTGTTAAATTGTCAAACACGTACTATTGAGCTTTCTCTTATAATCCTTCCATACTGAAGATTAAATACTTACAAATGAATACAAAACTAATTCATATATCAAGACCAGAAAGAAGCTTTCAGAAATTGAGATGGGAGCATAAGAGACTGAGCAGGAGCATTAAGTGAATAACAGAAAAAGAAATCTGTATCCTGGAAGCTTGATGCAGAAGAAATGGGTCCTGGCCTGGATGTGGGATCTGGAAGCAAGCTGACAAAGCTGACTTTCAAAGTACAAGCTTTTCAGATGTAAAGGATGAGTTCTTCTAATTGAAATAAAGCATCTGTTATAGTTGAGGGTAACTGGAACATTGAAATTGTATTTGAAGTGCCAGACAGATTGAAAACCTCCATGGAGCGCTCATTCTAACAGTACACACTTCCCTCCAGAATTTTGATAAGTTATTCCTTTTGCTCTCTGGAGCTTCACAGTAAAAAAATTAATCTACTTCTTTGGCAGTTGATTCAGTAAAATCACTATCACAGTTTCTGCATGAAACTGCCTATTTTTTTTTCCCCTGCATACATGCTACCTTTTTGGTATAGAGCAATAGAACATTTTTTGACAGATAATGAATAGAACTACTGGAAACTACATTCTTAATCTTGCAGAAGGAAGCCAATATATAAACATATCAGACACAATTTATTTTCTGGTATGCTTGCCAGTCTTAGCAACAATTACAGAGCTGGTCTTTATTTTGAATACTTTTTGTGACACAAAATCTAGCAAGGATGCAAAGTTGCAGCCACCACTAAAGTCTCTGATGAAGTATTTTATTTCTAGAATTTTTAGTTCTTATACATTAGACAGCAACTGTCTTGTAGATGCTGAGTATAATTTATCCAATTCCACTCTTAGGCAAAAATTTTTCATTTATATGCGAATTTTATTCTGTATTTCAAATGTCATTTTCTTGGTTTTGCCATTCACTCTGTGGTTCCATATTTGAGGTGCATTTCAGTTAACCATATTCTGTGAAGATCCCATGGATAAGCCCTCAAAGTTGCAAACAAGGTAAGGCAAAAAGGGTCAGTGTCTTTTACAGCAAAGATCACTATATATTGCACAGTCACTGTTAAATTGATCTCTTATTATCTACTATTGGTGAAACACAGCTTCTGGAGGGGCATATATCTTTAAATTGAAGGTATCAGGAAAAAGCATGTGCATTCCTTTTTTTCACAGTTTACTTTCCTATAGGTAATCCCTTGCAACCAATTGCTTTTTTTCTTATATATAAATTATTTGTCATCACCCTTAAGCAAAAAAACTATAAAAACTTATATTTCTTTATGCAGATGGTACATAGTACATCTAGAATCATGTTGCTTACTACCATTAGCAGCTCTGGTATGGCCAGAATTATAAGCTTGCAGAATCAGTGCATGAGACCATTTGATTTTCTCAAATTACTGTTTTATTTATTTGGGGTTTAATATATATATATATACATAAACTGAAATGTAGATGTGCCAGGTATTTGTTAAAATTGCACATTTTAATTGTAGTGTCCATAAGTGTTAATACCCTTTGGAAATTCTGTGACTCATAAAAGTGACTTGATTTCTGAGCTTATCCCAATTTCTTTTACAGACTTCACTGTTTATAAAGTTCCAGCGGGCATGGATAAAAACAGTTTAACACAGCCAAGTTTATAAACTAAAGCAAAAATCAGACTGATTTCTGCAAAGCTATGTCTAATTTATAGCACCACAAATTGGACCCCAACTCAAACAGATGGCAATAATTATTAATGGTAAATAAATAAAAGAAGGTTATGTGGCAACAAATCACCTGAGGAAGTCAGAGAGATTAAATTTATTTCATCGTCTAAGAATCTCTCAGTCTTGTAGTACCTGTTTCCAGATGTATTATACATGTTTGTGGATTTTGTGCTTTGTTTTTGATAGTAAAATGGAACCGAAAATTAGGGCTGGACAGAAAATGATTTTCCCATCCCCAAAGAATTTTTTTTTAGCATTTCAACATTTTTCCCAGACTAGACCAGGATGAAAAATTGGACTGTCAAAGGAGTTTAAGAATTGAAATTAAGAGATAAAAACCAGATTTTGTATAAGAAACAATAAATAGAGTTTTCAAAGGCTTTTCAGCATAGGAAACATATCTATGGCTGGCTATGATAGCTGCTGAGAAGGTAGATAGGAAATTATTCATTGCTTCAAATGATAAAACGTTGGGAGCATGAAATGAAGCTTGCAAGTGCCATAAAATGCATAGTAATACTTGAAATGCTTCATTAAAAGATGCTGTAGAAACTAAAAGTTTGCATAGATAAAAAAAAAAAAAAGAAATTGCATCCTGGAAGAAATCCATGTTTATTAAATGTTTGGTAGTCGCTGAGCAATAAATTCCTGCATTTCAAAAGGTAGTCTGAAGAAGCAAAACTCTTTGTGTGTTCTTGTACTGTCTCCTTGTATTTGTAGGGCTGGACTTCGCAAATGAATATTTGGGAAGGGCTCTCCCCACGTGGGTGTGCCCTTCAAGCCTGCGCAGTGGATTTTTTAGGTGAGGCACAGTGTGCACAGAACTGGCCCCACCCTTTGCTCCTAAGGTGCATCTGCCATGGCCAAGCGAGCTTGGACGGTGACAGTGAAATCCTTGGGACTAGAACCTACAGCCCCCGGTATTCCCAGGAGGTCTCCCATCCAAGTACTAACTGGGCCTGACTCTGCTTAACTTCCAAGATCTGATGGGATCAGATGTCAGGGAGGCATTTAACTGCTCTACTGTCTCCTAAGAATTTGTTATTCAACGTTTTTAATATGACTTAACACAGACATGTATTTTTGTATTTTTATGTTTATCATATGTAGAATGCACTCAGATGAACATTAAAATGACATCAAACTAGATTGTTTCCTTCTGCTAATTTGGAAAAAAAATGATTTTGGAAAGTCCATGAAATGTTTCTCTTAGCTGCTATAAGTAAGGTTCTCTTAATTAGGAAAAAATGTAGTCTCTTTTTGACAAAATATTGTAACAGAATATTTCAGAATTTAAAAAAAAAAAAGCAAACCACACATGGCAATCAGAATTTGTTAAAAGTTTTCCTTTTTGATAAACTGAAACAGTTTGGTTGAGTTGGTGTTCCTAAGGAAAGAAATTCTAACAACATAATTCTAAACCATTTAATGGTTTATATTCTGGAGCCATTGTTAATCTTTTAGCTGAATTAAAAAACCCTCTTGCTATAACAAAAGCATACTGAAATTAATTGTAGACATGGAGAGAGAGCCTTCAGGGTACTTTTTTATGTTAACATGTGCCTGTGTCATGAACCAATGCTGTAGATTACCTACATAAGAAATTAGAAGACCTATGAACATGATAGAAATTTCATTATTTGGATGATAGAATATGCAGCTTGGTGTTTCATATGATGTTGATCTCTCTGTACTCTTCCTAGGCTACCCATCATATGACAACACCAAGCTGTGTGATGCACTCAGTGTGCTGGAGGGAAGGGATGCCAGCCAGAGGCACCTGGATACACCTGAGAGATGGGACTTTGCAAACCTCATGAAGTTCAAAAGGGCCATAAGCAAGGGGCTGAATCTGGGTCAGGGCAATCACAAGCACAAATACAAGCTCGGCAGAGAATGGGTTCAGAGCAATCCTGAGGAGGACTGGGGGATGTTGGTGGATGTTGGGGTGTGTTGGTGGATGAGAGGCAGACATGACCTGGTAATGTGCACTTGCAGCCCAGAAAGCCAACATCCTGGGCAGCTTCAAAAGCAGCATGGCCAGCAGGTCAAGGGAGGTGATTCTCCCCTTCTACTCCATTCTTGTGAGACCTTACTTGAGTGTTGTGTCCAGCTCTGGGGCCCACAACATAAGAAGGACATGGAACTTTGGAATAAGTACAGAAGAGGGCCATGGGAATGATCAGAGGGATGGACTACATTCTGGAAAAAACTGGACAAATAGGCAAACACAACGGGTGAGTAGGTTAATTGATGAAATTGAGCAGGATAAAGAAATTTGCACAAGCATTTTTACTAATACTGCCACTTCTGGAATACTAGGATTTACCAAAATTATGTAATTATCTACAAATAGGCATTTCTAGGGTATTATTCACCTAATTTCAAGTGTACAAAGCACCCAGTGAATTACGCATGAAAAGGAGCCTTCATTGACTATAACAAGAGCTTAGTGTGACTACTTTGTAGGAAGCCATCTGGGTTGTATTTTAAGTGAGAGCAATCCCACCTCCTCTGTCCAGTTTTGGAGTGTGTGGTCCATAGAGATTTGTTAGTCACTGAAGAGTGTTCATGGAAGAATGATTAGAAAGTAAATGAGATGATGTCATCGTGCAGCACTCGAAGTACTCAGTCTGCTTCATTTATTGAAGAATAACACAAGATGTGGGCAAATAAAAATGTAGCAATGAATTTGAATGTAGCAAGAAAAATAAAAATTAAACTAATGGCTGAAAGTCACAATTAGACAAAAAATAACGTGTGATTTTTGGCTACAAGGATGAGTTATCCTAGGAGAAATGCATAGGCATTGTCAGTATTTGGGCTTTTTTCACTGAGATTGCATGAGTTGGGTTATTTTAAGATCTTGTCACTTAAAAAAAATTAATTCAAAGATGCTTTAAGAGTTTCTTTCTGATAGGAGATTGTGTTAGAGTGACTCTGATATTACAATTCCTTAAATTTTGGATCCACCTATGAAACCAATATAAATATTATCAAATTAGTCAATAATAACAGAAGACAAGTGAGAAAAATCTTATAAGTCTTTATATATCACCAGTACCCAATATGGCAAGTTTCTTCAGTAGTTTCACTGTTTCCTAGGCAAAAAAAAAGGTCAATATAGAGTCAGGATCTGGCACCATCACCAAGAACTGTGCAAGTGAGAAATGGTAGGGACAGCTTCTGAGATGTGACTGTAATATCAAGGTAGCTTTTATATACATTAGGTGTCATAATATATAGGGATAGGATGAGAGAGTAGGCAACTGTTGGGAAACAGAATTTGACTTTAGAGACCAGCCTTAAGTCACAGGGTTTTTAATACTGAAAATACTCTTGTATTATGCAGTGAAGTTGAACATGTTTCTTTAATAAGCTCTTAATGCTATGAAATACCAGTATTAATCAAAAAAGCTGAATCATAGAAACTCATAATCTTGTTTTGGAGTGTAGACTACAGTTTGCCAAAATTATTTGAGAAGCCCAAAGTATTCCATATTCAGGGCACTGTGGTTTTCCAAGCCCTGGAGTACATTCTCCCTAACTAGGTAGCTTTCCAAAGGTCATATGTAATTTGTAAAGATTTGGATTATCAGTCTCTAAAGCTGGCTAGTAGTTGCTGGGACATAATGCAGTGTTCAGGGAAAACAGAGGAATCCCATTTTCTTCAAGGTACAAGGGATTACAGCTGGGTGGGGATTTACTAGGGACTACAGCTAAGAGGGCTATGACCTCTCCATTAGCGAGCATGGAATAACACAAATGCAGAGCCGCAAGAGGAAGGAGCAGTCCAACGACACAGGCCTTCCTGGCTCCCTCATCATCCCTGTGGCAGTGATACAAACAAAAACACATTTTAGGCAGAAAATGAGCCATGGGCTTGGATAGCATTGATTATTTAATGTATTAACAGAGGGCAGAGTTTACATGCACTACCAATTAGAAAATACTTGGCAATGAAAACAAGGCCAAAGACTTTTCTGTTTCATGGCCAAATCCTACTCACTTTTCTCACATGAGTAGTTCTAATGAAGTCAGCTTGAACTCAATGATTTCACCTCAATCCTTAAATCTCTTGTAAGCTGTAGCTAAAATTTGAAAGTATTTTAAAGGCAAACTTTTAACCTCTGTCCCTAGTTACAATTTTGGCTGCTTCTTTTATCATCCTCTTCTCAGATCACCTCTATCCAAAGGCTCTAAAAAAACCCCTCTGGATATTTCCTTCTCATTCTTTTTCTTTAAATACTATAATTCATATTTATTTTCCTTAATTCTGTTATAGACTTCTTAGAAATTCAATGTCATAGTGATCACAGTTGGTCTTTGAACTTTCCCACAACGTAGCAGGATTCAGAAATACTGAAAGCAGTCTCAGGTTTTGTGTTAAAAGTTATATTTCAGTCCCTTTCTTGTAGGTTATGCTGTGCCAACAAAGGCAGGGTTTTGTCAGAGAACTTTTCCAGGGTAAGTGCAGCTGGAGTGGAGGACACGAGCTGTATGATGTGCCTTTGGTGCACAGTGTTAATGGAGGGTGCAAGTGCTCCTTCACTAGCAAATACCTTTACATGAGATAGCAGTGTCTCAGGGCCCATTTGTTCCTTGTCTGCCTTGTGACTGACCAGGTGTCTGAGCACCATGTGTGTGAATCCCCACAGCAGGGCAGTGTCTGTCCCTGGCTGAATCTAGTTCTTTTGCTGCTATTCTACTGCTCCCTCCTCTCTGTGAAGTTGGAAGAGCCTTCCTTATCATAGAATCATCAAATTGTTTGGGTTGAAAAGGACCTTCAAGATTATCTAGTTCCAACTCCTCCACCATGGGCAGGGAACTATCCACTAGATCATGTTGCTCAAAGCCCTGTTCAACCTGGCCTTGAATACCTCCAGGGATGGAGCATTCACAACTTCTCTGGGTGACCTGTTCTAGTGCCTCACCATCCTCACAGTTTAAAGCCATTCCCCCTTGTACTATCATTACAGGCACCTGTAAAAATTCCTTCTTCAGCTGTCTTGCAGACCTTCTTTAGGTACTGGAAAGTTGCTCTAGGGTCTGCCTGGAGCCTTCTTTTCTCTAGGCAGAACAGCCCCAACTCTCTCAGCCTGTCATCATATGAGAGGTGCTCCAGCCCCCTGAACATCTTTGTGACCCTCCTCTGGACTCACTGCAACAGGTCATGTCCTTATCTCTTGTAACATGCATATCCATCATTACCAAGAAAAGCAGAGATCAGAAGTAATAACAGTGCTGTTTATTTTCCCTACTCAGAGTTAGCAGAAGTGTGCCAATGGCTTTGATTGCTAATTTTAATCATAAATTGCAATACAAGTTTAATTTTTAAGTTTGCAACTGATTCAAGTGACTTTGACTGTATTAATTATCAGGAATTCCCAATCAATATGTTTGGTGAACCTCTGTGTTACCCTGTATTTGAAGAAGAGAAAATTAACATCTAACTAGGACACTGTTTTGTTTTTGTTTGTTTTTTTTTTTTAGCTGGGTTTTCTGTTTGGTGGTTGTTGTTGTTGTTGTTGTTGTTGTTTTTAAGAAATACAAAGCAACTGTGCTAAACTATTTCATAGGCAAAAACATTGGACCATTTTCTTCTAAAGAACTGAATTACTTGGAAATTGTTCAGACCTAACACCTTCCCAATACTTGGCTTGCTATATAACAGTTCTCTGTGATTTCTTAAATTCCTTACACAAGCTTTTGGATTCAAGGAAGAGTGAGCAATTGGACAATTTATTTTGTTGAGGGATTGTAGGAGAAAAAAAAAATCCAATTTTGTCTCTTGTACCGTGCTTTTGGGTTTTGTGTTTTCTGTTACATACAGAGATTTTTGCAAACCTACAGCTGGGCTTTGGTTATTAAATTCTGTGTAGTAAAGAATGTAATATTTAAGTAGAAGGCTAAATATAGCACAAAAAGTTTCAAATGCCTCTTTTAATTTAACTAAAACAATCATTCATTAAGTCTGAAATATTTTTGACAAATAATTAAGCTAAAATACTGGTTTTGTTTGGGGATGTTTTCTTGGTCAAAATAAATTAGAAAGAAGAAAAGAGTTAACCAATACCAGAATTTAAAGGTTTCTTGCAGTCAGGTTGCTTGCTTGAGCTGTGGGAAAAAAAAAAATTCAAGTTGCATAGAATAAGGGCCTAAAACCCCTTGAAATTATGTGTTTAGAGAAATAGAACTTTTCAGGTGTGGGGTTTTCTTTGTTTATTTGTTTTGTTTTAATCCTGTTTTCCTTCTGTATCAGAAATAGAACACTACCAAAATCTTGCCATTTTGGAGGATCAGCTGTTTCCCAGCTCCTCTAGCAGCCTGATCTCCCATCAAAGTCAGTAACTGAAACAATTTATCTCAAAAGTACTTCTCTGGCTCTGAAGACTCTGTAAAATGTCTCCAACAAAAATCCCTCATAGCTTCTCAGCATCCAGAAAGTTGGATCTTGGCACTGCTGTTTCTGAGGACTGTCTACCAGCTGGATAATGACCCACAAGAAGTCTCAAACACAATCCTCTATCCTGAGGCAGGGAAAGAAGCAGTTCATGGTAATTTGTCTGCTTCTATAGCATTCTATGTAGTGGCAGGAGTTGTCTATTTTATTTCAAAGGTCAGAAAAGCACCAGAGTTACAGTTTGACTTGCAGAGCTGCTGAGCTGCCTGAAGTCTTCGCACCTCTAGAACAAAGAAATGAGTCTCATCTGTTTTGTCTTATCAGCCTCTTTTCTTCAAATGCATCACCATCTGACAAAAATACTTTGTCAAACATACATGTAGGCAGCACAGGCTGTACATGTTTAATTATTCTTTTTTTATCTCACAGCTGATAGGCAGGTTTAAACCTATTTCTCAAACATATTATTTTTACAGCTTTTGAAATTTAAGTGTTTTGAAATCTGTCGTGCTGGCAGTCTGCAAATTTTACAAGGTTTCAGTTGCTACATATTGGCTTAAAACAACTGTAAGGCTTTTTATTGCATTAATAAAAGCATTTCAAATCTGACAACAATGTAATTCTTTGGACAAAAGTCTGTTTTATTGTATATATCTGTTATGCCTCCCTATATTTCAGTTAGATATTTGTTCTTCCTCATTCACTTAAAATGGCTTCTCTTCAGTGAGACTAAGGAGAAAGTTACATCCAAAATAATTTAAGTCTGAATGTTCTTTGTTTATGTTACCTCCACTCTGGAGCCCAATCTCTAGCCAAGATGAGACTGGACTGCTACATGCTGCTGAATTTAGTGCATCCTGATTGTTCCAATCTGAGTAATTAGCTGCAGTAATCATCAGCCTTTAAAGATCCATTAAAATGGCATAAATCGGCAGGAAATCTCCATCAAATTAAAAAAGTCTGGGCTTGAAGTTACATGCTTGAGATCAAAATAAAGTCCATAATTTTATGCGTTTTTTCATGTTTACTTCATTTCACATCTCAATCCTTACAGGAGGAAATAAAGCACATTCTAATAAAACCAAAACTAGTCAGGTAAATAGATGGGAGAAAGGTTCTTTAAGCCATGGTAAAATAATAATTTTGGTTTTGAATTATTTGGTTTCAGGACAGTTTTGATAGAAACAACTAAATACTCTAAGTCTTCTTCCTATATTTTTTCATTGACCCTAGTTGTGAGTGAGTAAGCCCCAGAGACACTGGGAAAAACAATTCCAGTTAGGGGAGAAAGGAAATATAATTTCATAAGTGTTGAAAAAATCTGAGCCTGAGGCTAGCTCAAACAGAAAAGGGGATCCCACAGCAAAATACTACCAAGGTTCTCACAGTGCTAGGATATAGAACTAGTACCAGTGAATCTTTGGGGAAGAATCCAATTTTCAACATAATCTGTTGGTTTGAACCAGCTGTAGTAGTTGGTTTGAATCATGGTTTGAATCTATTAATTTAATTTTGACCAGCATGTGAATTCTGCTGCAGAAACATCATTGTTCCTATTTATACCTGTGGATTAAAGCACAACTTTATTCCTGCTCCTTCAGGTACCTGTTGAACTGTTTACATGTGCTGTGTGGGCATGGGTTGCAGTCTGCATATGCTGAGGTTGGCAGTCAGTCTGTCTCAGGGCTATACCTCAATGTCATTGAGTGTCACTATGCTGACTGCTGTTAGATCACCTCCCAACGCTTCCTCATGGAGAGAAGAGGTTGCCACACCATATGTACATCCAGACCAAGCAGCACCTGATCATGACACCAAGGAGTAAAGGCAGGGTTGTGGGAACATGGAGGATGCACTGCCTCAGACACCAGTTGAGCATGTATTTCCAGAGCGGTAGCTGTAGCCAGGAGCCTGGCTATGGTTTGCTTGTGCCTTCTAGCATAAGTGCACAGCATCAAAGCAGCGAACATGTGCAAGCTCTGGTTTTACTTCTTCTCCCTCTCCTACTACTATGACAGGGAAGGCAGAAAGGAAATAGAAGAGGTGAGGGAGGAAAAAGGCAAATCATGGATGTCCTGCAGCTTTCTGTTTGGTGTTAGGCAGCTAATCAACCCTGAGTTGCCTCAGGTGATGTTATAGCACTACACTTTTCTCAGTAATTCCATATGCAATGCTACCAGTGTGCAAAGAGTGGTCAGAAAGCTGACTGACTAGGGAAGGATTCATCTCCCTGTACTCAGCACTGCTGAGGGTGCACCTTGAATCCTGTGCTCAGGTTTGGGCCTCTCACTACTACTTTATCTCATTAGCTGATGAAGAGTGTGGAGCACACATCAAATGAGAAGTGGCTGAGTTTAGCCTGGAGAAAAAGACACACAGGAAAGACCTTATTGCTTTCTACAACTACCTGAAAGGAGATTGTAGTGAGGGGAGTGTTAGTCTCTTCTCTCAGGAGACAAGCACTAGGACAAAAAGAAATGGCCTCACGTTGCACCAAGGGAGGTTTAGTTTGGATATTAGGAAAAAATTCTTCACTGCTATGGGTGTCAAGCATTGGAACAGGCTGCCAAGGGAAGTATTTCTGTCACCACCTCTAGAAGTACTTAAAAAACTTGTAAAGGTGGTACTTAAGGACATGGTTTAGTGGTGCACCTGGCAGTGTTAAGTTTACAATGGGATGATGATCTTATAGGTATTTTCTAATCTAAGCAAGTCTATGATTCTGGAATCCCATATTTGTACCTACAGCACAGAAAAGGTGGGCTCATACTGAAGGAGACCATCTGGTCAGAGTATCAGAGAGCTTTTCCCCATTATCCCTGTGTGGCTGAGATCCGCTTTTTGCTTTTACGGAAGAGCACTTTTATGTTTATTGCTTCTCTTACTGACTTCTTCCAATGCTAAGGAAACCAGTTATAGTGGCAGCAGACATGTTAGTCTCAGACCTGAGCATCAACTCCACAGTGCTAAAATAAGAACAGAACACAGGTGTTTCAAGTCCAGCTGGGCATCACAATTACTGTTATTATTTCTCTGCCTAAATTTTAAGAAGTGTTTTTTTCCCCTTCTGACTTTTGTAGTTAGGTTCATAGCTCTGGTATTCTCTTCTGTTTTATATGTTTTAAGTTTGAAAAAATATTCATCACTGCTACTGACTGATTCTGTTAGCTCTCAGTGAGATAATCTCTACTTCTCTTTCTTGCATCAAACTAAACTGGAAGCAGGTTTTTATTCAGTGAGTCAATTTTACTGTATTCTTTTCCAAGGTTCCAATTGTAGCTTTTTGCTTTTGGTATGCCATAAAATGTATATGTAAAACATGGAAAGAATATCTCCTTTTAAAACAATACAGGGTACTGCAGTTAATTAAATCAATGTTAACTTTCCAACAGCATGATCTGATCTGACCTGTATCAAATGAATTAGAACAGCACCCATTGTGATGGACTTTGTCATGTTGTCATTGATTTATTTCCCTATAGTCTTATAGTCTTTCTAAACCTTTAGGGAGGCTTAGGGGAGGTATTTCAGAAAAATCAGAGAACTCATCAATATGAGACAGAGAAGTATAGTAAAAATAGTCTTTAGGTTAGGAACACCAGCTGATTTATTTAATAAATCAAATAAACAATCTAACTCAGTTGCCTCAAGCATTTACCCTTCAGACATCATATATCCTTGTCTTGTCTAATTTAATTTTTCTCCTTGTTTCTATTTGACAGAAATATGAAATTTATAACTGAATACCTAGGTGGGGAAAGCTGTAATTCAAATATATAGTGCACATGATCCTCTCTATGGAAAACCAGATAGGGAGTTGGCAATATCTAACTTTTGGGTAATGGTATTCTTGGCAGCTAGAGGGTTTTACAGATTTAGAAGGGTGTCTACCAACCATCCCATACCTAATGCCCTGGGGCAGTATCAAATTCTGACAGTCTCACTCCGCTCTGCTGGGACACTGCTCCTTTATTACACAGGAGCTGCAGACAAGATAGGTGCTCTTGAAAATCACAGTAGTAATTTCTCACATTACCTTCAGGGACATGCAGTCCTTGAAATGCTGGGAGAGAGATTCTCTGCCTTCAGGATTTCTCTGACTTATGCACCACCAGGTGTTCTCCCTCTGGATTTTTCTCATGTCCACACTCAATCCTAGAAGAAAGGTTTTTTGGCCCCTGTAATTACATCACAAAAACTTTTTAATGTTCCTAGTTGTTTGTGTAAGAAAACTCTGAGTACATTATCAAGCCTGAGAAACAACTAGAGCGAAGGGGGTGCTAGAGAACAAGAGGTCTCTGGAAGGTATTGGGGGTTTAAAAATGACATGATCTTAATTTCTCTGAGGTCTGCATGTTTTCATTTCTTTAATTGGAAGGTAATCCATGTTACTGAGACCAACTCCATTTTTTTGGATTGTTCAGCTATAAGCTAAGAGAGATGGTGGTGTGTTATTGTTATGGCTAATTCTGCTTGTGTATTGCAATACTAGACAGAAATACACAGAAATGGAATTGGCAAGTTTCACATGCATGATTGGGGCACTTCTCTTAACATGCTTACTTGGATGACCCACTTGAACTGTTCCTTTCAGCTGAGCTGTAGTGCCAAGCAATCATGACCTTTTCTGAGACTTGTGGGAATTAAAGGAAATCACTCAGCTATTTGGTCTTTGGAAATTCATAGAGTGTTTTCTGCACTGTGGTAGTGTTTTGGTGTAATTTAAAGAGAAATCAAAAAAGCTTAATTCAAAATTAACTATTCTCTCCCCCAGGCAGGAGATAGTTGGATTAACATTGTGTGCCATTTTACTGTTCCGGCAGATACCTTCTCTCCAGTCACAAAGATCCTGATTTTTCAAGCAGATTGATTTTTTTTATCTGGATAGGACAGAAGTATTAAGATGTACAGTGAATCTTCAGCTTAACATCAACAATATCAAGGAAGTTTGAATGAACTTTCTGGACATCACACACTAAGATTGAAAAAGAGTCTTTGCAAATTTCAGATACAAAAATCTACCTTATTTTTTATTAAATGGACAAATATCATCTACAACTATATTATCTGGATCAGGCTCTAAAGTCAAATGAATGAAAATGATACCTAAATGCTTGTTCAAAATGCTATGGGCATTTTGGTGACATTTAAAACCAGCAAGCATATTATCACTTGGAGCATTTTATTCTAAGAATACAATGAATTACATCAGAGCAACTTTTCTGATTGGCATGACACTAATGGTTGGCTGTTTCTCGAAGTTTAGAGTTCCATCATGCAGTACAAATAGCAAGTGAGAGCTCCAGACTGTGGTGTTATCGAACAACAGAGATACCATCATGAATTTACAGGCAAATCTGGTCAGGATGTAGCCATTTCCTCAGCCACCTTACAGTGGTTGAAAGCCCTACTGAATGTCTTCCGCTTTCCTGCAGGACTGGAAAGCTTAGAACCAGAACTGTGCTGGCTACAGCAGGGGGAATTTGCACCATGAGTATGCTCCCAGAAAAAGAAGTCAAAGGGACCCAATGGTGCTTATGTCCCATAGCAGAACTGTAGCTGATCTATTGAGATGACACACTAAGGGACCAGCAAAGCTGGCAAAACAAGTTTTGCCAAACCTTCTATCATCTAGCATGAGGAAGTTAAACTCTGACACTGATAGCTCTTGTCTCATACATTAAGGAGGCATAGAAAGAATGTTACTCTCTGAAATATCACAGCTGTGTTTATTTAGATTTATTTATATGAACTTTATTTAGAACTGCATGTCTTTAGCTCAATTTATATGAACTTAATAAGCTTTTTGCCTTCAGTTAGACATCTCACAGGAAGACTGTGCTCATGGGATACCACGCACCAAACAACTTCTTATTTCTCAGAACACTTTGATCTGCCAGAAGGGTACCTCTGCACACTGACAAGACACATAAAAAAACGGATTGCCATTTTCAAGGTTTAAGGTCATAATAGCAATCTCCAAAGCTGTATGTACACTGTTTAGAAGATGTCTTTTAGATCGCTGAGACTTGCCTGCAACAGGATTCACCACAATTATTGCATTCACTTCCTTCCCAGATATGAGTCAAGGTCTATTACCGCTCACTGCCCTTGATCAGTTCTCATGGTAAGAAGCCATAGCAAATAGTTATTGAATACCTCTTGAGTGTTTGCTTACCTAAGTAAACCCTTTTCCTGTGACTGACCCTAGTAATTTGTGCACTGAGGAAAACAACTCACTCATTTTACCACCTCCTACCATTCTGTGATTTCCTCAGGTTTCCTCCTAAGCACTTCCGTTCTCTCACACTGTACACTCAACATGGATTAATCCTCTTTACAAGCCTTCAGATGTCTTCTATCTCAAAGGCTGTCATGAGCAATCCCTCTGGAGGAAAATTCCTGTTAAATATCCTTCTGAGTAAGTAGCTGATGTGATAATGTTCCA
This sequence comes from Poliocrania exsul, assembly GCA_035041345.1. Taxonomy (NCBI): domain Eukaryota; kingdom Metazoa; phylum Chordata; class Aves; order Passeriformes; family Thamnophilidae; genus Poliocrania; species Poliocrania exsul. Next base: position 96,828,161 of record JAWWLZ010000118.1, read on the forward strand.
CATGGAATTATGGGGAAAATAGCAGATCTGGGACATGAATTCCTGATCTGAATAGATCTACAGTTATGCAGGTGGTTGAAGGTGATTTATTTTCTCTTTTGATTTCCTGAGTATCTGCAGGGGACCAGAATGCAAATCTCACTATTAGTGTCCCAGGAGTACCATTCGGTCTTTCATCAAGAAATGATAGCTGGTGTATGACTTCTGTGCATTGGGCTGGAGGCTTTACAGTGTGTCTTGTAGTTTCTAGTGCTTGGATAACTGTGTTGAGAGGTGATGCTCTGATGCAGGAATATAAAAGCATGCTTAATCTAGGCATTCATTTAGGCATTAGAACTGTGTAAAAAAATTACTGATAACTCTAGAGATTTTTAATTAGAATATCACTCTATGTATGGGAATTGTATCTTCTTCTTCAGAGCTACCCTTAAAAACTGAAAGCTGAGCTTTTAAACTTTAATTGCTGTTATATCTGCTGCCAGTAAAGCAAAATCCAAGGAAGAGCATAAGTTAAAATAATTTGAAAGAGACTAATTTGAATCTTTAGCAAAAAAGACTGTATCAGAATAGGGAGACAACTCCACTTTTTATGTTAAATCTTTAGTACATTATAACACTGGTGTGCAAAAAAAGAGTTATGATGAGTCATAGGAATGATTCATTCAGTCCCAGTTCTGGCTACCAGAAAATGTGGATAGCATGTATTTTAGTGTCAGTATACTTTGGATAACAGGATACTTGATTTTAAAAAAGAGTGATACAGTAACAAGGGGAAAAGGCAGTTGCAATGCCAATATATTATGTCATTTTTAGTTGAGTTTTCTAAGAAAGTGATCTATGTGGTCATGTATCCTGTGCCTCTCAGTCTTCTTTGCATGCCTCTTGTTAAATAAAGTGGTAATTAAAAACTTGTTTATGTCTTTCTTATTGGAAATATTTTAATGCTTTTCATCTGACAAAGAAAAATGCTTGTAATTAATTTGTAAAAATAGAGATAAAATATGAAGAATAACCACAGAAACGGAGGTATAGAAGAGGATGGGGCAGGATTTGCACTTTGCAATTGCATGCAGGCACATTAAATTACAAAAAAGCCCCATTGCAACAGTGACCAAGCACAGAAATCTGTATAGCTGTCTGTTATTCTATTTTGATTTTAAAAGGAGACTGGAGAAGAGCAGAACACTCTGAAACTTTTGAGATGAGCTTTTTGAAACATAGTACAAAGTCCCTCTTAAGTATTCCTCATAATTGTGCCTTAAACATGAGAAAGTAGAAATCAACTGAATTAAATAAAGGATCTGGATTTGTACAGTTTTGAGGAGGAGGGTATAAACTGGACATATTAATTTATAGGACACAGAGAAAAATAATTGCTATCTCCTGCAGACCTCAGTTCATATTTCATATAAAAAAATGGAAATTTCTCCCCAGTATGTGCTAGAGCTGCCAGAAGATGATATCTCTGACAAGGTCTTCAGTTGAGATTAAACTGAATGAAGGGCATATGAAGAGCTACTGGCCATGGAATGAGACATTGCTGTCCATGACAGATAACTGTGGGAAGCCAGCCAAAGTTACAGGGTGCTGTGACTGTTAGGTTTCACAGGTATTTTTCATGTGAAAAATGGCTGTAGTTCACAAACAGTTAAAGAGGAGTGTCAGGGACCTTTGCAGGAATGGTCTCTTGCAAGACCAGCAGTACTTGGGACATGACATCACTTATGCTATCTAAAGCATAACCTAGGTTATTCTATTATTCCATGACATTTAAAAACAGGGAATAATCTTTAAACACAAGAAAAAAAATGTTTTTCTCATGATGGAGGGCAAACACTCCAACAGACTGTGGAGTTTCCATTCTTGATATTCAAAACCCACCTGGATGTGGTCCTGGGCAGCCTGGTCAGGTGACCCTAGTGATCATGTGGCCTAGATCATCTCCAGAGGTGCCATACAACCTCAGTGGTTCTGTGATGCTGCAAAAGGATTCTGAGATGATTTGACGCTTTTGTGTACCTGACCAGTTGACCTGAATGTTTAATCTTTATAAAGCTCACTTGGCTCACACTTGGAAGATGTATCATTTTAATGTAGTCTGAACATTCGTTAAAACTGTCATCAATACAGATTAAAAAATCCTGTATTTTCAACTGGATGAAACAATTTTTAGTCAAGGGGACTGGAAGCTTTATCATGGACCAAATATTCCTATGTCAAGTATAGGCTTGCCATATTTCTGGATTTTTTTTCCTTTCCATGTGACTTATAAGGTGCAAGTATATTTGTGACATATTTCATGTGAG
>JAWWLZ010000118.1:96830477-96886524 GCA_035041345.1 Poliocrania exsul
TGGGGGGTGGGGGGGTGGGGAGAGAAAAAGCCTTTAGTCATTGTAAAAGCAAGGAATCAATTGTACCAGCAGTATTCACCTAAAGAACAGTACCCACTAATTTTCTCTGTTACTTCATAAATTATTTTTGCTGCTTTCAGAGTTTTTGTCTTCAGAAGAAGTATTTTCTTAACTTGGTGTCTGAACAGAGAAAGGCCATATTGCTTTTCCCCCTTTTTGTACTTTCTGGCTCACTTTGGAATAGTTTTCAGTATATAATACTATAACTTATGAATTAGTTCATAGGTAGGCTAGGAGAAGGTTGGAGACTACACTGATATGTATGAGTGATGACATTGGGGTCGCACGGAATTATCTGTGGTGGCACTAGTTTCTTTTAAATACACAACTTGCTCAACATAGCAATAAGTGCCTTCTATCCTGTTTTCATTTTGTTGATGTTTGGTTGGAAGTGGATGGCCTCAGGAAATGGAACTTGGGATTGTGAAAGCCTTCCAAGTGAATCTGGGAACGTTAAGGATACTAGGTCCTAAATCTTAAACAGTGCTTAGTATTTGAATTCTTTCTAGCACAAGACTGGCGTTATCACTAATTTAGAGAAAGCTCTGTTGGTTGTAGTAAACCAATGCACAACTAAAATACAGTGATGAATTAAATGTTTGAAGAATATCAGAGTAGTTTGCTTTAGCTGGGGGATATTGAAGTGACTGATTTATTTTAACATATTCATTTGTTAAAGTTTAAGGTTGGCAGTGGCAAATAAGTTAGTTGTAGCACAGCCTCTGCCATTGTAGACAGTTAATCTTTCTTGCAATATTTAGATGGACAATAGCTAATTCCTTATCTTCCCATGCAAAATCAATTCTGCAATAAATGATGATAAATAAAATACCTTCAAGTTTTAGTGAGAATTTTGTGAAAGTATGCTACAGATAAGGTTATTGTGTTACTCTATTCTCTTCAGACTAGGATAGCACCAGCATTCTGAGTCTCTCTGAGCTAGACAGTATCCCTGGAGGCAGCTGGGTATTTGCTGTGAGGAGCATGTTGGATTATGATGGTCACATTTTGAAAACATATGAAATGAAGACACACAATGTGGCCACTGTGGGAAGATATATCAGATCTTTGACCATTTCATGGTAGCATTTTATTAGCAGTCACTGTGATCTTAGCATCTTCAACTAAACAACAAAGGGAACATGGAGGAAAATATAACTGCAGACTGCAATTGTTTGGTCTTACTGCAGTCATCTCTTTCATAACCATGAATCTTTTGATATTCGCTTCCTCTCAAGCCTGTTTTCTCTTTTCAATCAACTCTATAATTTAGCACTTTTTTCCCCAATATTTTTATTAATGTTGTAGAAATTATACCTATTTTAAGTTGCAGATGAATGCAGCTGATCTAACAATCTCCACCAATTTCCTTATGTAGCTCTTAGAAGATGCTGCTCAAGGTAAGAGCTGAATCTGCTGACTTTCATGTATACAGCACTGTTTATTACTCTAGGTGCCAATGGCACAAATCACCACTAGTCTTGATCTGATAAAAATGATCTGTAACAGACAGCTACAGTTTAACAGACAGTCAGAACTGTCACTAGAGAATAGTCAGTGAACTTCATAGGGGCCAGGTATGTGCATCAGACAGTTACAGTTTTAACACTGAATTCCCTGTTCTCTTCCAAACCTCCTGCAAATCTACTGTCTGCCCAGGCAGGTGGTGGACTCACCATCCCTGCAGGTATTCAGAAAAAAACTAGACAGGGCACTTAGTGCTGTGGTCTAGTTAACAGGGCAGTGATTGATCAAAGATTGGACTCAAATGATCTTGGACGTCTTTTCCAACCTAAGTGATTGTATGATTCTGTGATTTTAACTTTCATGAATTTATGAGGAAACACTTGTCTGCAATTCTGTGAATAGTTGGTAAAATAAGGCATTTTCAATTGTTGTAGATGATAAAATAAACTTCCAGTGCAGCAATAAGGCTAATAATTGATTGAGCAAACTGACATTTTGACATATGAACTCTCTACATACTTAGACAGTGCTGTGTCAAATATGGATCTGGTAATGGCACTGCAAAATTCAAATGAAGTTATGCCAAAATACATCTGTGTTCCTGATTTAGGGAACTGATTCAAAGAAGCTGTTGCTATATTGTTTGTCATCTGCCACTATGCCAAGAATGTGCCTGTGATGCAGACCAAAATTCAGAGCAGTGCATGCTTAACCTGGACAGCTCTGTCAGAAAGCTGCCTCCAAAAACACAAGGACCACCGTCAATGACTTAAGCAAAAAGATAGTGGAAAAGGGACACAACTTTCTTTATTAAGTCTGAGAAACTTATTTTTAAACTATATAATCATTTTCATGCAGCATAAACTTGGATATATTCTTCAAACACAGTGACAGATATGTTTGTTCAGAAGAGAGTTATCTTACTGTCCTTGTTGGCCAATGCAGCATCTTCCCTTAAGGCCAAATAAGAGAGTATTTTTTGAAAAGATGTTGGTATTGAGGACCTAACCAGCTTCACAAGAAGGAGAAGATGAAGATGGTGTTTGTGATTTATTAGCTGAAACCAACATAACAAAGAATGCAGTGTGTAACTATCATATGACAAGTATTACATTCATTTGCAATCACCAGACAATGACCTGTGTGGTTGGCACCACTCTTTCAGTTACTAAGATTTACAATTTTTAATAGAGTTCACACATAGTATGCGTCAGATAAAAAGCCTGGCAAAATGGTAATTTTGTGTTATTCTTGGCTGGAATATTGCCCTGTGTGTAAAGCACAGGACTGGGACTGAGGCATTGGATTCATTTTCATTCTCTCTTATGTTCACCAAAATAGTTCAAGGCAGATTATTTACTCTCTTTGGGCTTGTTTCCTCATTTATGACATAAGAAAAATTGTACTAATACTATCAGGACTGACAGGAGGTTAAACTAATATTGCTAAACAAGATTGAATTGCATTATGTAAATATAAAGTATTACTATCATTCCAAACCCAGAAAATCTTCTGGGTTATGAAATATTTCTGCATGTTTCTCTCTCTTACATCCTGCCAAGTAGTACTTCTTGACATTGTGAGTGTTCTGAGGTCAACCTATACTTCTTTACTCCCAAGTTAGGAGGAGCTCAATGAGCATGGGCTGGAAGTCATTTTATGAACTTGTAAGAACATTTAAGTAAAAAGCAATTCCTAGAATTCAAAAGAATTAAAAAAAAAAAAGCAAACAAACCCCCCAACAACCTAGAAATGGTCTACTGGTGCAATGTAAATTAATAGTCTGATTTTGAAAAAATATATATTTTTTTAACATAGTGATCCAGATGCAACCTTCCTGCTCAGGAAGTCTTTAAGGTTGTGAGATACATCAAGGAAAAAATCAATTTACACTTGTTCTAATTCCTTATAATGCACATTCCTTGAGTATTTGCCATGTTGATCTGTATTAAAAAGTGATCTTGAAGCTAAAAGACCTCCTAGAGTCTGAAAAGGGAAGCACTAAAAGCATATGACAAATTAATTTGGGAGATAACCCATTACAAAACTAATTAGCAAATCCTAGGTTTAAAATGAGGAATCTGAAATAGTCACTAGAGGTATTCAAGTAGCTGGTGTATGCTCCCAGCATGTAAATACAGGTAACTTGATTGCTTAAGTCATGCTACTAGCCCCTACCAGAAACAGCATACTAGACCAGCTGGATTTTTTTTGTCTGACCCAATGTGGAAATTACTATATTTTTATTGAGCTGAAGGTAAACTTGGTTTTGTTGCTGATGTTCATCTATCCCAAACAGGCACTTTACAGAAGAAAGAGAATTCTTGTCTTCATCTCTTCAGGAATATGTATTAAACTCTGAGTTACCAACTGCAATTAGAAGTTTTTTTCCTGATTCAGGAAGAGACTGAACAAATGTGACCTATGTTAATTGATGACTTGTGGGAGCTGCCTGTGGTAGTGCAAGTCACATAAAGCCCCAGTGATAAATGTCAGAATGAAGAATAACTTACCCCAAATGTCTCTGGAGGCATAAGATAGACCTGCTACTACTTACATTGTTCTTTGGACATTTTAGTTGCCACAGTCCTACTGTCTTTCCTCTGGTCTGGAAGGAGTTTGTGTGAGTGCCAGCTTTTCCCTGTGCAAGTCTGTCCTGGTCAGCCATCCTTTGCATGGCACAACAACAGTGCCCATCTTACCTGAGAAATTGTGTGGCTGATAAAAGGGTGTGTTTTACCCATTATGAATCTATTAGATATTTCACCACCAGATGGCATAAAAACTATGTAAAATATCACTATGGGTTGCAGATATTATGATACAATTACCTCTTTTTTAAGAATATTCAACTACATAGTGATCCCAGACATCAACTTTGAATATTATTTTCTTTAAAGTAGCTAATGGCTTTTAAAATTCTTTAATTCACAATTTATCCTGTGAGGAAGAGCCCATATATGACAAAAAGTAATTAGCTTTGTTAATCACATTGTATCATATTCTTATTCATGTTTTGTTCATGTAAAAACCAAACAACTTCATGGATGGAAAGGAAAAGATTAATTTGCATAGAAACACAAGCAACCACTTTAAGAAGAAAGCTAAAAATCTAGTATTTTCCGTTGTTGAAAACACATTTTATGAAACTATCTCTAAGCTTTAATATAACTTTCAATGTAATGATAGAAATGTGTTCAGTGTTATGAAATCAGTTCCTATGTTCTCACCACAGGAAAAGAAAACAGCTTTTTGGGACATCAGAAAGGCCAATAACACTTGTATTGTTATTGGCAAGAAAACAGAGGGCCTGAGACAGCAGACATAAATTCTGCGATGAATATAGAGATTTTCCTCCAATCAGACTCTTGACATAACTCCTTGTATCTTTGTGGGGTCTTTCCCACCTTGCTTTCATGGGCTGGATATAAGCATCACATACAAATTGCTATAATGACAGTAGGCTATACTCCATTAACTTTTTTTTTTTTTTCAAATTTCCCAAGCTTTTGCTCTTTTTCCTGCTGCTTCCTTTTTTGACTTCTTGATCCTTTCTGCTGCACACCTGGAGGTCCTCTAAGCTATTATTTCATCATTTCGACTATAGTTTTAAATTATGCCACTGACAAGTCAGAACTTTTCCATCTCCTTTTCTTCCTCAACTTCCTTCCATGACTTACCCTACTTTTGAGTTTCCATTTTTTTCATGATCTTGTCCTGACACTCTGGCTATTCTTGGAGTATCTTATTTGGTGCTCTCTATTTTCCCTACCTCTTTAGCACTGTTTTCCTTGAATTTCTTTTTAAAGTTTTTTTCTCTTTTGTTTTCCAATAATTTAAAAAAATTATTTTAGACTCTTCTATCATTTTTGCTACAAGTTGTTTAATCTTTTCAACTTCTGTCTCAGTCTTACATTTCTGTATAACCAACAACTGAACTTCCCATTTTCCCTGATAACCCCCTCCTCACATTTTCTTCTGTGTCATCATTAAAAACTTGTAACAGATTAGTTTAATCCATCCATGATTCATATCTGATACACTGCTGGATTAATGCAAAAAAGGTATTATGAAAATTGCTTGCAGCTTTGTAAGTAGAATGAACTCTTTTGAGGCTGACACCTTCAGTCTAGACCAATAGCAGAGAAAAATAAGATATACAGTTAATGATTTAGAATAGACAGCTCTTCCTAAGGTGAAGTTAATCCAAACGAAGACAGAAAGATACCCTTACTAATAAATATTGTCTATATTCAATTCCAGGAAAATCCATTGCAGACTTTTCTGTCTGCAAGAACCAAAGTGATAGTTCTGAAGAAGTGGAGGTCTCAGAGAGTGCATGGTTCCTGCGAGACTCAAAAAGGAAGTAAGCAGAGTGGCAAAGGTGCCTTACAACAGGGGATCATATCTCTACTTTTCTTGCTTTCAACACAGCATAGCACAGAATGGGACATGCAAACATAGTCTTTGTTGTTGCTCTACTCTAAGAAAGTCCAGGTGGAGATCTTATAACTCAATTATGAACAAGCACAAGATTAGGCATACTAAGTATACCTTCTCATCTGATATATTTTTCCCAATTAGAGTTGTTTTACTCTGCAACTGGAGTTCTGTACTGATAGAAATATTTTAGGTAGACAGAAAATTCAAATTAATGTTAGCCTCTAAGAAGAGATGGTAAAACAAGGGAGTTGGCTAGAACTGCTCAAAAGATAGGATTGTACCAAGTCTTGGTATAGGTGTATGATGGCCTCAAAGGCACTGGCTGGTTTCCATTGACAAGAACTACATTTGAACAGCCCTGAGAGATATAGCACCACTGTTTTCCATGCCACCTTTTCTCTCTCAAAAAAAAACCCCTCCGAAACCCCCAAAAAACCAACCAACCAAAACCAAGCAAACAAATAAAAAACCCCCAAAACCAAAAAATGGATGTCTATGGCTCTATTTTGCTCAATAGTTATGTCAGAAATAAAATCAATGGAATATTCCCATTATTCCTGAGTGAATTAATTAATTTAATATCTACATTCAGAGAACTTTTGAAGTTTGAACCAATATTTTTTAAGCAACATCAGAGGTTGATAAAGTGGTGTATGACAAATTCCTTATGCATAACAGGCCTTCACCTTTTCTATGCTAAAGCATCTTCCCACTGAAATCCTCCAAAGCTCAGTTCCTTGCATTTGATCAAACAACAAAAATAAATTTACAATCCTGTATGATCACTGCTCACAATTAATTGATAAAAGTTGAGATTTTTCACTTCAGAATTCCTTTGTTACATTTCTTTGCATTCTATGCCATTTCAAATGCTTGATGTAATGCTTTGAAATAATTTGAAAAAGCATTCAGGTAGGAGCTATTTCTTTCCAGAAGACTAACAAAACTATATTAATTTGTTATGCACAGAGTGACTTCTCTTTTTGTGATTTATCTGATATCAATAGAGTTCAATGTCAGGTTTTTCACTTTCAGCTGGATACTATGGGCAAAGTCAGATCATTTGCTGTTAACATTGTAAAGGAGTGTGTACTCCTAGGACATTGTACAAATAACAATGTTGATTCATCAAGTGTCTGGAAACACACTCAGAAATGATTCTTCTTTTTATTTGCTTATTTTTTTATCTTATTAGAACTTTGGGATCAATAAAAGCAAATGTTTTGTCAGAACTAAGCATTCAAAAAAAATTACAATAATTTCAGTCATATTCTAGGTGATAGAAAACCTCAGTGAAGAACTTGGATGCACTAAAGGGACTGTCATCACTTAAAACAGACCTTGTAAGACCTCAATACAGTGTGCAGTCACATTTACATTACTCATTGATAACACATTACTCATGTCTCTGTACGTCACAGCGTAAACAAGAGTGCATGAAAGTATTGCATCAGAAAATTGGTTCTTCAGATTTCACATTCTCAGCACTAGAACCATAAAAGAAAGGGGAGTTGAAAGTTGTAGTGTGTTGCGGATAGTTTTCCACATCCTATTACTATAGTGTTCAGGACAGCTGTCCTCAGCAATGGCAACAGTAGCATGACCAATTAGTTCATGCTGGATGATTTAAGTCTGGTAGTATGCAAAGCAGATATCCTTTTGTTAGCTCTACACAAGCCAGCATTGACACTAGAAGCTGTGAAAGCGTGTCAGGGCGATGTTCACTCCATAGGCATTAGGTCAAAGGCAGGGCTATTATCCTCCAGAGCAGACCTGCACTCATGCACCTGCAGCACTTAGAAAGTCTGAACACACAGTGAGTAGGTAGAAAGGTAGCACTGCTAGATGCTGGTTCATGTACCAAAAACTCTGAAGAGCTGTCCCTCATATTTGCCATCGTCATTTTTATGCTGTGGCCAAATCTTTTACCACAGTCTAACCCCAAACTTTTTATTAAACAACCTGCACTTTTACTGTTCCTGTTTTACAGATATCAAATATCTCCCATTTGCATTTAAAAGTAGTTAAAAACAGTTTAAAGGGATTTTGATCAGGTATGTTTTCTCCTTGGAGACAGCCTCCATCTTCAGTTTTATGTCAGCCTTTTTATCTGCCTGTGTGGTACGTCTGGTAAAAGAAAGGCCAGAATTTACAAACAGTTTTTGTTTCTTGGATCTTTAATTGAGAAATTGAGATATAGAAAGAGATTTGAAGAGAATTGTTTCCTAGTGCTGATTATTCAGCACAAAAATTTCTAACCGTATTTTACATTTTCTGTGCATCTCTCATGAAGCCACTCAGCTGAATGGTGAACTGAATGACATAATACAATGTTGACATATTATGGCTTTGTGTAACAACCTGTCAGTTGAGCACCTATACCTTACTGTGTCTTCTTCAACATTTGTCTGTGGGCAGCTCACGCCTTCAGACAGCTTAAGCTGTTGAGTGCACCTCATGGCTAGAGGAAGATGGATGGGAATTCCTTCCCTGGACTCAGTTCTAGGTACAGAAACTCAGGAGATATGGTGGCTCAGCAGCCTTGAGCAGGTGCCAACAGCCATGAAGTCATATTCACAACAGAGAAATGATGGCCATGGAAGTGTAGTGAGGCTAAGGTTGTCTCTGTCAAGGGGTGGGTGTTCTGCAACAATGATTCCTTTGCAGAAAAGAAACTTCAAAAGCAAAAATAACAACAACTTTGAAAACAGTACCTGTTGTTGATGATGGATCGAAGAGAGATCAGAGGAAGGGTAATCAGAGAAGGATCTTCATTAAACTCTCTTCTGCCCACTAAAATGGGTGACATGAACTCAAAATTGATACCCCTGCTTGTAGTGGATTTTCCTTTCTAGAGGGAAATAAGACAAAAAAGACTCTTGCGTCTTTGTTTTAGCTACTATTTCACAGCTACTTCTTCACTCAAAATCATTTTGGAATAAGTCCTACTTCAACTGTGTTTCTTTCCATATTGTTAATAGTGTCCATCTAATTTCCAAGGAAGGGCTTCTTTCTGTAGTTTCTAGCAGCAGATTTTTTTATGGTACGGGGAGCTTTGCTTTCATTTACCCTTAGAAATGAAACCCTCTAATCATTTATATACCAAGAATTTAAACAGCCAAGATGTGTCAGTTACTTTACTTCACATAAAAGTGTTAGTATAAACAATCCTCTTAGAAATGTTAAAACTCAGTTCTAGAGAAAAAAAAAAAACACAACGCTGTGCTTTTCTAATCTAATCTGTTTTGGAAAAGTTCATAAAGCTTATAATAAAGTAATTCAAGTGTCATATTCTAAAAAGTTTTATTAAGAATATAATACTGACTGGAATTCAAGTAGACACAGAAATATTTCTCCCAGTAAAATGTGAAGAATATTTTGGACATATTTTAAGCACTCATACAGCTACATATCAGTGTGATAACAGAAAGGCTCATTATGATCAGTCATTCCAACTTTGATATGGAACATATGTCAGTACTTTTTACAATATATGCATAAGAGTAATAATTTTTGTTTGACTTACCAGCGAGAAAATTTCACACATATTTTTTTTCTTTAACTTAAGAACTTAAGTTACTTAAGCTACCTAAATACACATCAGTGAAAACCCTCTCATCCGGTCAATGAACTGTATTCTAACAGTTGCTGTTGAACATCCTGCCTACTTGCTCGTGGGGAAAAATCCCTACTATTTCATTAATGTCAGTCACAAGAAATCACTGCTCTTTTTTTTTTTTTTAATTTCCTTCTTCCTTTTAATTTTCCTTTTTTCCTTGCATTTGCTTTCTTTCAGAAGCTGTTATTTTAACCAAAGAAACTTCTCCATGTGATTATCACCTTGCACCACCATTGGGCTAAGATAACTTTCTATCTCAGACAGAAAGCAATGCACCATTCTGCCCCTGCCCAAAGAAGCTCCATCAGAAATACAGCTCCTTGCCTCCTCAGGGTCACATAAGTGACCTCAGAGCTGCATCATCATTCCTCATGGGCAGCCTTCCATGGTTGGTTAGAAGTCCAGGTTGTTAGACTGCTGTTACAGTACATACCTGTTAGACAGCCCACCTGGTGCAAGGAAGTGGCTGCATGTTCGGAGTCATGTGCACATGAGAAAAGAAGATTTGGGAATGGAAAAAGATGCTATCCATTACGTCTCTTGAGATTACTTTTGTGCTGCAGACAGGCAATATGGGAGAATAGTCAATGAGTTAGAGAATGACATCTGTCCTAGGATGGGAGGAATTGCCCTCTAGAAATTCTTTTTGTCTTTCTGTTAAGTGTCATTGATGGACTTGAACTACATCTCTTTCTTTTAGACGCAAAAATTACAGAAAAAAATGTCATCAAAATGTGTCATCTTTCTGGCAGAGGAGTTGAATAAAAAAGCCATTGTGATACACTACAAGAAAATGTCCCTCACTTTCCAGCTGACAGGGACAGATTATTTAACTGCAAGAGATTTTTATTTTTATTTTAATAGTTTGCTGTAACTTCTTCAAGAAATGTATTCCCCAGAATGATATTTCAATTATCTGAAATGCATCCCAAATTTTGTCATTATTTACTCAGTGCAATTAACATTTGAAAAGAATTCATTGCTTTTGAAAACTGGAAGCAAATATCAGAATATGAAAAAATTTTACGAAATAATATATGATGAATCTCTGTAAAGCAGCATTGCCCTCTGAAAAGCAAATAGTCAGCATGTATGCTTCACAAAATAGCTGCCTTCCTGATGAGAAAGTATCTTCATAACTTTCAAGTTACGAAATCTTGCTATGTCATTTTTCAATAACAAACACTGCAATGAAATTATTTTACAATTCTTCTAAAGTTTCTCACCTGTATTTCATAGCTGTAGCAGAGAATCTCCTGACAATTTCTGTAGTTTGCTGTTAACAGGTCTCTCAGCTTGTAATAATTTCATGGTCAGTTTTTCCTTAGGTCTGCAGTTAAGTGCAGTAGAAGTAAACTTTTAATTGTTATAATGAAAAAAAATTATTTTTTAGCAGTCTGGTTACTACATAAATAAAAGGGAAGATATATTTGGCTGCTACGATCAGGAAGAATGTAAAGCTCCCACTCCTGCCTTCAGTAATTGATGAAGTGGGTCAGTGACATTTTACAGGGCTGTGATTGAATTGGACCCTTGAGGATAAATAGCACATAAACTTTTTCCGCCAGCTCTTTGGTAAGCCGATATTGGCAATTCCAATTTAACGTTTATGAATGAAAGTATTGCAGGCTAAGTGAAATAAAGGAACAGTCACAACTATTGTCTAGGGCTGGTGCTCTTTCCTGCAAGCACTACTTAATGCAATGAAAACCAGAGACCTAATCTGTCAAAGAAATCCATGGTACTGGGCTGGTTCTGGGGAGAGAATGTTCTGGGGAGAGAATTTAGAGTTTGTTGTATAGCTAAAAATTCAGATTTTTAGCAAAAGTGTCTGTCACTAGCCCATTTGGGAAATATACTTGTTGATTTCCTGGTGAGGTGGTACATTGAATTGTTGTGAGGTTTCAGGTGCATGTTAGTGCTAAAAAATTCTATTAATAATTTACAGTAAAAGGAAATATTTTATTAATGCCATCTGAAATCAATGCACAAAATTAAAATGAAGCATTCCCAATTGCTTAACTAAGCTATGGGACATGGTTGGAGAAAACAAGTATTTAATTTTTAGAACACATTGGTCATTTATATTTAAACATTTCATTTAGGCATAAAGGAAATTCTTTCAAGCTGTCATCATGAATATTTAATGTTTTCAATGTCACATATAACTTTTATATACACACACACACACACACACACATAATTAGCTTTTAGCTTCAACTGAGTGAAGCTTACTAACTGGGTTTTCTTGGTGGTATTGGTGGTAGTGAGCTAGACAGAGACGGAGCTTAAGCTAGTTACTGGGTCCTGTGCTTTAATGTTAGTGCACTACTTCATAAAATTGTGTTCCATGGCAAGTATCATTTTCCCAGAGTGCTTGGGCTTAGACTGTGGGTAGCCTGGGGCTGTTCCAGTTGCCTGTGTGAACAGTGAGTGCTACTCTGCTGTGGGGAAGGTAAGGTTTTAGCCGTATGGATGCAAGCCATACCATGTCACTTGTCCTCAGAGTCAGAAACCCATTCTATTTACTAGCAAAGGTGTAGACGTACACCTGTAGGGACTTTAAGAGCTGCAGATTCATTTGAAAGGATGGCTATACATCTGTGCCATGGCATGAACCAGAAGGGAGCTCCATGGGTCTCTGATGAGGGCAAGAGAACTTTTGCTACAACAAGGTTTAGGGATAAGCTCTGTAGCCATTGAAAATATGAAGCTTAAAATTCTGGGAATAGGGTGTCCTCACAAATGACTGAACATCCAATTGCTTTTCCTGCAGCAAACCACTAGGCTTGGTGTGAATACTGGGAGGCCATGTGGACCACTCCTCTGGAAATACAAGGGCTTGAATGTAATGATGGATTTACCAGGGTAGAGGAAGGAGAACAGTCAAAGCATATACCATGTAGGCAGGGCATATGCTCAGTGTCACTCTCAGATCTGCTGTCACCACTGTGGCTGCATCCAGCCCAGGGAGCTTGTGCCTTTCCTGCACATATGGTCAGAGCTGAGTCCCAGGAGCCCATAATCATGGGATGTATGCTTTCTTAAAGGGATGAACAGTTTTACTGGGAAGCAGTTTAATCAGCCTGTTGAAAACTTTCTTGCTTGGAAAGCTTAAAACTTGATAATTAAACTGAAACTGTAAGTCCACTTATGAATAAAAGTTTTGTTTCTGTGGCTGTTTGAAAATGTAATAAATGATAAAGAACCTCATCAGATTTTAAATTCACTGTGTGAGAGCAGACCCAGTTACCTAAGCCTCCTATCTGTAAGCATCTAGTATCACCCTTTATGTGATTGACATATTAATTCAAATTGTTTGGGATTTTAGGAAAATTACTTTGGGATTTTTAAATTTGAAAAGGCTCATTTCATGCTTATCCATGCTTTGCACATGCTAATCCATTTCTAGAAAGCTTGCAGCCTAGAGGTTTTTTGAATTTAGCACAGAAGAAGGAGGAGGAAAAGAAAGCCCTCATTACCCCAGTGCCTGTTGGTGGCATTGGAATATAGGAGGATCCATTACCATATGGGACTGTAGCTTCTCTTTTTTTTTTTATTTTGAAGAAATTTTCACCTTGGCATATAATAAAAAATAATGTCAGAACCTTTGAGTTTTGTATGTGCTGTCTTGTGTGAAAAAAATCTTGATTTTACAGCCAGTGAAAAGGAATCTCTGTAACCATGTTTTAGGAATGAGAGTCCTACGTGATATCATTTCAGGCCTGTCACCCATCTTGGATGATTTGTAGGAGCAGGAAAGACTGGTGGAAGGCAACTTTTCATTAGTTCACTTACCTAAAAGAGTAAATATTCTATGAAGAAACCTTGTTACATTTTCACCTTTCCCCTTAAACCATCGAGTGCTATGAAATCCTACACTGTACTCTTTCAACACAATATTCCTCACCTGAACTATATTGAAATTGATATTTATTTAATTTTAAAGGACATTTAGATTTCAAGAGGATGGCACTATGGACATGTGTATAGAAACATTTTGCGTGGGAATTTATTAAAACTAAATTTTCCTAGTCATAGTTGATCACTGTGAGGCACAGAAATACCTTTGAATCTAAAATACCCCAGTGGAAAGTGGTGACAGAGCTGCTCTCAGTGCTGTTGACAGCCCTCTCAGATGCTTCCCCAGTAAGGCTGATGGCAATATCTTCACCAAGCTCAACAGTGCAATGTGAATGGAGTCAATACCTTGATTGCTGCTAGCTGTGTTAGCTAGCATTAAATCCTGTAACATATAAGGAAAGGTTTTCATACCTATGAAGTGCCCCATACAGAATTCCAGGTAAGGCTGAAGTTGTAGTCTGGTCAACACTATCTACACTATGGTGAGAAAATAGGTGTCAGTTACTCTTTTATTTCCAGGAACCTTGAAGTGATAGTTCCTGTGCTTGAAAATCTTACATATTATGTATAAGCAAGGTGTAACTACTGTGTAAAACTCTTTAAGTCAGAAAATTCTACATGACATATATTTATTCGTATTTTAAAAAAATTTGAGGTGCACAAGTGAAACAAGTTCAGATAGAGTTGATCCTGCCTGAATATGGCATAGATGATTTTGTGGGGTCATTTCCACACTATTTTTTCTATGTATTTGTGATTTCATTATTCATTTTGCTCTTTTCATCAACTCCACTACTAGAATTAGATGGAGATATAGTAAGTAGATATAAAAACTGTAGGACTGAATATCTGTATAAGCATCAGAGTGAGTCCCTAAGGAATGCAGTACAGGTGAATATTTGAAGGATAATTCTAGCTGACAGTAAGATGACAGCAAAGTGTGCTTTAATAAATAGGTAACAACAGATTAATATGCTACAACTTCAAAATCCTAACAAGAAGTTGGGAGTCTGTTTGCTTGTGAAATTTAACAGTAATTGTTCCCTGTTGTATCTGTGACACACACTGTGCTACATTACCTGTAGTGTGTCCTTTAAATGATGAATGTGTTTGTCCCTCACAATCTCATGAGCATAATGATCTGTTTACTTTTCTTCACTCTCACTGCTAATCCATATTAGAAAGTTTAACCTAGCAAACAAAACAAAATCCAAACAAAGAGGTAATAAGTGTCTAGAAGCCTGAAGCTAGGCTGGTGAACTAGACTGCTTATATGAACTAATTCTCAGTGGTGCAACTGTTTGTTAAAAGATTAGTATTACATGCAAAAAATATGAACTCCCTCCATTTAGTAATTTAATGCATTGATTTATTTTACTTCCACTTAAGAGACCATATTTCAATAACACTGTTGCCATAAACTGTTCAGGTAGTATAAAATTTAGCATAAAAATACCATGACATTGTTTTATCAAAACATAATCGGTTTTGACTATTGTTTTGTGATCTATACTGCAGTGATTTCCTTGAAAGGAAATGCTTTTGGTTTTCAAATACTTGTAGTACATTTTCAGAAGGCCCAATGTACTTAAATTCACTCAAAGTAAGAAGAGGAAATGCAATGCACTAGTTCCCAAACTGAGTGGAAAGTTTGATATATTAGCACTTGATCCTGTGAATCATGTACCCACCTACAGCTTCATAGAGTAGGTGTTTGCAGCTCCAAATTTGAGCTGAGAATTTAATGAAACAGGAATTGATTAATTCTGTAGGTTGTTTTCTCTATCTGGAAATTAGGTTTTTATACATACTTATGGGAATAAAAGGATTTAATGTGCCATTATCTCTCTTGCTATTATCCTTTGTAATGTTTAGATTCTAAAAAGTAAAGATTGAAAAAGAGACTCCAAAAGCTATGATAACATTAATTTTTCAAAAAAGCAAAGGACACAGGAATATTTTGTCCCCATGCTTATCCTCATATCTTCAACTAAGCTGAAGAAAACCCTGTTTGTCCGCTTTCTTTTCTACATTATAATGTAACTACTGCTATATATACACCACAGATAAAAGTTTAGTGAGTGTGCTTGTATTTATATATTAGTGGATTGTTACATTATGTTACCTTTCATATTGAAGTGTCTCTAAAAATTACAAAATAAATATTGTAATACAATTTTTGTATGTAATATTACTATAATAATAATAATAATAATAATATAAACACTTTAATGATGTTCTAAGCACCTACTTGATTGTTAGGATAGCAATTGTCATTTTTCTCATTAAAACAGACAGAGAGTGTTATTTAGGTATATATGGGGGATCAGGAAGTTTGTTGCAATACTTAAAAGATATTTTTCAAGAGAGATGTAAACATTGCAGTGTTCTGTATTTAAGTTAAGGACATAAAAAAAAGCTTGAATTTTTTTTAATTAGAACACTTAAACAAGTGATAATAATTTCTCAGAGCTATAAAATTTAAAACAACACCAAATTTAAGAGGAAATTGAAGAACTGAGATTGAAAAGCATTGACAGAAAGGAAGAATGAGAATCAGGCAGGGTCTAAGAGTATAATATGAGAATTACTTCATTGTAAGTTAATAATTGCTCCATTTTACAGAGGGAGCAAGAAGAGTGAGAAATCAGATTAGACACATTTGTCTACTGGCTAAGACTGTAGGCTGCAGTAGACTGACTGAAGACAACATTATATATGTTTTTCGTGATCCAGTTTTCTGACAATTTATTCTATATACACCATGACACCATTAGTGATAAACACAACCTCAGAGAATAACTTCAGCTATAATTTGGGATGTGCTGGCTATGAGAAGAAATTCAATTCAATTGTATATACAGGATAAATGTTCAAATCTGAGTTAGTATTAAAAGCTAGACTTGTTTAACCCTTATGGCGTCAGGGTTGTTCTTATATCAGCCTTTACAGAAAGAGCTCAATACATGCAGTGTAAATCTACATTTTCCTTGCATTTAATCTAATGAAAATATACATCTAGGAAATATGACTCAACCATATATAAGAATATAGAAAAGCAAAGTGTTATTAAATATGTATCCTACTGACTCAATTATAGAAGTTAAGGGGAAACTTGAGAAAACTACAATTTTTTGGTATGTTTTTCTTCTCCTTAATCTAATCAGACAACACTAAAAGCCCAAGAGGTATATAAACTTCAGTAACTAGTTATATTAAACCTGTGTTTACTTAGATGATTTGTATGAGATAAATAAGTAATTACCCAAAGGACATTAAAAAATGAAATATATGAGACTGCATGTGAGCAAGCTAACACAAGGCAGAAAGCTTGACTGGTGCATATTTAATAAGAAGAATTCCCTGTGCTTTTATATCCTTTTCCATTCTATAGAAGTCCTTATATCACCTTTATCACCATAGTAACTCAGCACTTTACAGTCTTCTCCTTCTATCCATCATATTATTTTATCAGTTTAGTAAAGGATAAAGTGCTTCCCTGATCACACACTGTTCAGTACCCTGTCTTGTGGACATCCTGCTGAGAAGTACTGTGAATAATGTAATAATTCAGCAATCTCCTACAGAATAAAAAGTCATCCTGGTTTATACTACTGTACTATCAATTTCTCATTGTATTTCATCAAAATATTTAAAAATTAATTAATCATGAGAGCTTAGTATCTTTCAAACACTTGATAAAAATTTCTGTAGCTTTCTGAGTTGGAAGAATCAGTTCTTATGGTCATAAACCTTGCACAGGTTGAAGACTGGCTCTAAACTGTCAAAACACAGCATTCAGAAGAGACAACATTATTAGGTTTACTAGAGGGTATTTTTTAATACCTTTATCTGCTATAGTACCTCCAAAAGGAAGAAAGGTGCCAAGAAAGCATGTTTTGTAGCACCAGAGGGCCCTATTATTAAAATATGAACAGTCATAACAGACTAGAAAGAATAAGAAGGTATTTTAATTTACATCCATATCTAACATTTGAGCTGTAGTGTATGAAATAAAATAAATGTGTAGTTACTTGCATATGTCAAAAGGAAAGAAAATTTTCAGTTAACTAGTTCCATACAAATAGGAATGGCAAAGATTTTATCAGTGAGTAATATCAATTTAATAAATTGGACCTGAAAATTTAGAATATTTGTCTTTCATTTATTTTTTTTCCAAGATGTCACCTCGATAGCTTCTAAATATGCATTTGGCATACTTTTATTTATTCATACTGAAGCAGTGTGCTGAGAGGCTTTGTCAAAAAACTTGAGTTTATCTGTATGAATGCAAACATTACTACTTTGAAACAAAGCTGACATTTCTAGTGTTTGATCCTTTAAGTGCAAACTGTCCTAGCTTTTATCTAACATGGCAAAACATTTTTCTTCTCTGTTACAATACTTCAGTTTGATCCAGAGAAGCATTTTAGCTTTTATTCTGAATGCAAGTTTCCAAAATCCACATGTTGACGTGGTTTTATGCTTAATAGAACACATTTTTTCTACACAGTTTTCCTTCCGGTTACTGACAAAGCCTCAGAAGGACAACTCTTTTTTTTTTTTCCCCAAATATAAAGCGCTATTGAGACATCAACAGATATCTGGTCCCACTTAACCCTGCCATAAGAAATTTTATTTAAATAAGCATACTAGCTTTAATCCATCAAAATTACTGCCATGCCTTGTGCAGTTTCCTTCCCTTAATTTCAATTGTGATCTTTGCTTTCTTGAAGGAGTAAAGCAAGGTACCAATAAAAGAGTAGAAAATTCATCCCATGGTTCATCAGTCAAGAACTTCAGTAACCATACAGCTCATGAGAGTGACTATGTGTGACTCTCTGTGCTGATTAGCAGGTTAGTTGAGATCGGATCCTCTGGTTAATGTGGTCTGACAGAGCTTCAGGATCTGATTAGTGGATTTAAAAACACCAGATGAGGAGTAACTGGAGCAAGTTAAGTTGTTCAAACTATGCTTAAATACTAAGTGTGATATTTCCTGCAAATAAAGAGTTAAAGATTCCTGGTCTAGATAGATGAACCTAACATTTACAGAAGACTATTTACTGCAGGCTCAGTGATTCCTCTTTTCTGCCTTGTCTCAGAAGGCATTTATATCCTTTCTTCATTTTAGGACCTTTTCCTAGCAGTTTTCCCACAAAGATTACAGATTTCCTTTCCCAAACTCCTTTGATTACTCTTTCCTTACTCACTCGACCGCTGAGCATGATTAAGCACCAATAAAGAAAAAGAACAGTTCCGGCACAAGATTCCTGTAAAAAGTTGATGTTTAGTTTTAACCTACAGAGAAAGATAATCTAGCTCAAGGAACAAAAAGACAGAAATAACCCCAAGTTTATTTATGTGTAAAATACATGCGTACTTTCCTTTAACATATTCAGAGCTCTTTATTTATTAGTTAGTCCTGTGTTGGCCCTGTTTTGGGCTTAGCTCCACAAGCCTGCTCTTGCTAAAGAAGTTCTGATTCTATTTTAGCACAATGGCAATATTTGGGGTGGACTCAGTGCAGGTGCCAAAACTGAATGCAGTGTAGCTCTTCTGTTTCTAATAGAAAATGAGAAAATGATCCTTTCAAATCATGACTGAACAATAAAGAAGGTAGAAAGTTACAGATATATTGTCTTAAAAGGAAACTTTCCTAAGCAGTGCCAGAAGAGCTTCCTTTTTTGGGTATGTTAATGTGAACTGAAATTATTTATAATTTTGTACAGAATGCAGTTTTTAAAAATCCCAAGTCTTAGTTGCTTATTTCAGGAAGTGAGTCAGTTTTGCTCTGCTTTGATTATTTGGCAAGCTCATATCCCCTTGCTATTACGTACATTTTAGTCTGCATGTCCATCACTGAAACTTGAATATGATTATGTTTGGCCCAGTAGGTTCATGTCTTTTAGAACTATAACGGTACTTCACTTGAACAGTTATTAGGGCTGCAGAGATGTAACTACAATTGCTAAATGGGATAATGCAAAATGAATGAAGCAAGAGAACCCCTGGAGTCTTCTTGATGTTTACTCTTTCAAGTAATGCACTCTTCTAAGCCTGTCAGCTCATCACAACAGAGAATTATTTAGGGAACCGTGTGAACAGTATTGCTTCACAAGTCTTACAGCCACCCAGAATATAAAGTGTGCATTATACAGTGCAAGTCATAAATAGACATTTCCCTGTTTTCTGCAAACTGGTCTCACTACAATGGCTTGTCTCATTAGAGCAGTGAAATGCAAAAGCATAGATGTAAAGTAGCAGCACACTGTTGTGCTTTATATGCCATCGGCAAACTCTATTTATTGTTATAAATAAAGCTAACCTTCTAGGCTCATTATCACTTACACTCTTCTGAGGATGAAGTAAGACTGCGACATTTCATCCTTACCCAGTATCTTTTAACAGGTCAGCCCCACAGTAATACCATTGCCTAATGCTGCTACATATTTTAACTCTGAGTAAATTTATGCAAAGATAATTATCTCTACAGCATTATAGGTGTATGAGACATATATTACAATTTAAGGATCTGAAATCCTCATGACACCATTGAGACTGTATTCAGGAAAAATTGGTCAGGCACCATACTTTTTTGCAGTTTTTACACATATGCTTAAAAGACACCTGTGTGATACTATTTATCACTAACAGAACAGGAATATATATTTGAAGTGAAACATAATAAATGTGATTTAATGGCAGTGGAGCTAATTTTTTTTTGAATTATAAAGTCTAGTAGTCCCTCCAGAGTAAAGGAAGATTGAGGCATATTTTCTAGAATTCTTTTAACCACTCCAAGGCAGGATGGAAAAGGAAGCATCATCTCTGCACCTGAGCAGGGAACAGCTTCTCAATGTGCAGTAATAGGAGAAGGCAATAGGGAGTCATGGATCATTCTGTGATCCTGAGGCGTGTCATGATATGAGAGAACAGCTATGCATGTGCCACAGCATAGTAAACTAAGCCATTAGGATTTACCAGGATAGACAGTGGCATCTGTGCCCCTGATCTCTGGACTACCAGGAAGCAGAACTTCTTTTCATGGTTACCATCAAACACTTCTAAGGATTGTCTGCTTCCAGTCACAGCTATCAGCACTGAACATTAATATGTAGAATTTGGGAAACAAATATGTGCCTATAGACAGCCTTCCCACCATCTCAGTTGTTATATGTTAAAACCTGTGCACTCTGAATACGAACTGAGAAGAAAAGGTGACTTTTAGAACTGTGGTGTAGATGGAGGTCATAAAATCCTCTTATTTTTAGAACTTACTCTAAGTCTTTACCCAGCACCACTGAGGAACTAATAAAGCATTGGAACAGGCTAAGTAGACAGGTTGTGTAGTCTCCATCTTTGGAAATTTTCAATACCTATCCAGACAGTTTTGAGGAACTCAAATTTAATGTTGATCTTGCTCTAAGGAAATGAGCCTGGATGGTCTTGTGAGTTCCCCTCCAATAGTTCAGTGATCCAGTGATCTTTGGGGTCACACAAGCTGCCTGTAAGGCTATCTTTTACACTTGGCACCAATTATAGACAAAAATAATCCAATCCCTGTTTCTTCTTCTGGATCAGACATGGAAGTAATGAGAGGCTGAGGTGAGAGCTTTTTGCTGAAAGATGAAAGTACAGGCAGAGTTGTTGACAGCTGAAGTCCTGCAATGTAACTTTAATCTTTGAAAATAAATTAACATATTCTAAAATTATTTCAGGTTCAATGTAGAGGATCTGATGTAGAGTCTTAGAGCTCTGTTTCAAGAATATAATTACTTCCATTTTCTCCTCAATTGTGTCATGGAAAGGACAATATATAGCATAACTAGCTCCTCTCCTCTGACCACTCCAACATGCTTATTTTGAAACTGGATTCAGAGACTTTGATTTCACTTTCACAGTGGCAAACTGTACAGATTTCTATTTCCTTACTCTTCTTTGATTGCTGTTGCTGTAAGTCTTTCCTTTCACTTATATCTTAGTCCATTGATGTCTTTGAGTGTTATGTACACTGTTAGTGTACTTACATGCTCTGGGTGACAAAGCTCCATTGTGAAGCAGTTAGTTTGCTAGCCTAGCATTGCTGTGATTATTTAATCTTTATTCCCATCTTATCATCCCATTAGAGGGAATAAATGAAAAAAATTGCAGAGCCTGGTGTGTTCCTCAACTGTCTGCAAAGTCAACACAGTCAAATATATATCCATGTGAATGATGAAATATTAAAATATGCAACAAGCACCTATGGGTGCTTGCTACCTCAGTCTTCAAAGCTGTATTCAGAGAGAGAAGGCATTCCCTGATGGAAAAGCTTCCTACCATCTAGCTTTGGGCATTCCCCGATGGAAAAGCTTCTTAGCATCTAGCTTGGTCACTGCTGGCATGTTTTTCGGGAATGAGGATGTTTCAACTCAAATGTGAGGAGAAACCATAATCTAAACATTTCAGTTTTCCTACCTCAAAAGGCAAACCAGAAAACTCTAATTACAAGCCTGCTTTCCCATGGAGAGAAAGTTAAGTATACATGCTTCCTTCATCCATGGAATTATTACCCACACTCCTTTTTCTTTCCTTGGGTGAAAGGGACTCCTGCCTTTTTTTCTTCTCTCTTTGCATACTTTCCTTTTCCAGGTTTATTATACATTTCCTAACTCTTGTGTATCAAGAGGACTTAGATG
The DNA here is from genome assembly GCA_035041345.1 of Poliocrania exsul. Lineage (NCBI taxonomy): Eukaryota > Metazoa > Chordata > Aves > Passeriformes > Thamnophilidae > Poliocrania > Poliocrania exsul. The sequence goes on from JAWWLZ010000118.1 coordinate 96,852,612, forward strand.
AACTTTGTTAAATAAGACTAAGTTTTTTCATGTCTTAATGTGTAATATATTATTCTCACAATGACTCTGTGAACTAAGAAATTACTATAATTCCTTTTTATTATTAGGAAACTTGGGCCCCAATCCTACAAAATAACAAAGGTGCCTGGAATGAGAGTTGGATATGTAATTCAGTGAGGGGACATCAACATCTTTTCTTCCATAGAAGACCTTAGTCAAAGATTATTGTGTGGGGATCTGAGTGGAAAAAGGAGGCACAATCCACATCTCCTCTGGAAGCTGAGCAACTACTTAGAAAATAACGTCACTGGATCATGAAAAACACAACTAAGTCCTCCATGCTTAATCATATAATGCTTCAAAATCTCAGGCCTCCACTTCAGGGCAGATTCTTGTTATGATGTGGGCAGCTCCATTAGATGTGGCATTTTTAATACATGGAACACTGGTGGTCTCCCCATTTGCAGATTCCTGTGGCTTCTTTCAGCTTCCTCGGGCTCCTGCTGCCCATCAATAATGCGGCACTACCTTAGCCTTTGTCCCTCTTCTAGCTCAATGTCTGGAGCTACAAGCAACTCTGTTAGAATAAAAATAAATAACAGAATTCACAGACTGAATCTGTTATTGTCCTCTAGGCATTGTTCCCTGACACTTCAGTCTCTTACTATGGGAATTCAAGAAAAAAAAAAAAAAGCACAAAACCAAAAACAAACACCAAAAAACAACCCAAAATCTATGGAACAAGTAACATTGGGATATTAATAATGAAGTCTCTATTTAACTTTGATGCATCCCCAAAATTTGGATTACCTAGAATGTTAGTTGCTTAAAGATTTAGAAAACTCCATCTGTAAATACACTATACCACCACAGAGCACAGAACATGAATGACAATCCACTGATTTACAGATTGTATAACAGTTGTTTTTATCTTCTGATAGAAATATGCAGAGATTTCAAGGAGAGATTCAAAACCATGATGTATGACATCAAGCCAAATTTTCCACATTTATAAAGACAGTTAAATCTAAGCAAGCAAAACCATCACAACATCTCTGGCACCACCTACAGAAGCAATTCAGTATTAGCTTTAAAGTTTTTCTGTTGAGAAAAAAAAATGAATAAAAGGAATAAAGACAGGAAAATGAAGAGGAATGAAGAATAAATAGATAATTTCTGGAACTAGAATTCTGTGAATGCTCAGCCCCCTTTTGATGAAGTGTTGCTTAGAAGTAAATGCTATGCTCTCCATGCAAACTCCAAAGTGTGCTTACATGCTTGTGAATGGCCTCCAGGAAATTATTAAGTGACAAGATACAAGCTGTAACATGTGGAAATCAGTCTTTACTGTGAGGATTTGCTTTCTAGTACTGGAAGACTACGTGTATAGATTAATCACATTTTCACAGCTGGATTTTTGAATAGAGCCTCATTAATCTGGTATAAATATACACCACATTGTTGTGTGGTGTTTTTATTTTCATCTGCATCAAGATCACTTTGGTACAGAAAAATGCTGTTTCATTATATCCACTCCAGCTGTGCTCTTCTTCCAAAGTCCTAGCACTTGCCAAATGTAAAACTTAGCACTTGCTCACAAGAGTAGGTTAATAGAGTTTGAATGAAAGATAATATGGAGAATAGAGTAGGTAAGGGAGGGGATAAAATGACTGTTATGATGAAAATTTTGGTTACAAATATTTTTCATGTCTTTGCTATGCACTGAAAGTGCTGTGCTTATCACCATAAACAAAATAGAGACTTCTGAGTCCCATAACAACAAAAGTAAAAAAAAAAAAAAACCAAAAAAAACGTTTTGACCCAAATGACAGCAGCAGCAAATCTCATATAGCATATGGTTGTGTAAAAGGGTATAGAAACAGCAGGCTGTATAGTTGATATTGTGCTCAGACCTCTATGAGAAACCATTTCACAATAAGTGATCTGAAAAACTCAGGTAGGGCTTGTGCTTAAGTATGGGTATAAATCTAATGAAAAAATCAAATAATGAGTTAAGTGATGCTAAAGGCAAAATATCTCTTTCTTTTTTACCAGGGCCAGATTTCATTTGTGGATTCCTTGGAGGTACTTTGATGTCTTCCAGACACAGGGCCATGGCCCAGCTGTGAAAGCAGGAGTCATTGTAGACCCATAGGGAGCTGCAATCGCAAAGGACCCAGTCCCTTGGCTGGATGCCCTGGAGGCAGCCAGGGCACCACTGGCAGACAGATTGCTGGCTGGTGAGTCTGCTTTACCTTTAGAATTGCTTATGCTTAGCTATACCAAGTGTGCCAGCACCTCTGTGTCAGGTTCTGCACTTCACTGGGCACTTAATGCAAAGAAACAAGGTGTGAATATGTTTATGGAGTAGCTTAGACAAAATCTGGTCTTTGAGATGTTTTATAATCTGCCAGCTATCACTTTTATCCTAAAAATTACTGTGTAGTCTCCAGGTAGACATAAGATTCAACAGTATTGCTGCATGTATTCATATTTGTGTTCTTTGAAATTTTTACGGGTATATAAGATGTCTATAAACATCCTTTATTGATACTCTTTATTGAAAGTGCCTCCCTGATGAAATAACTTCAGTTGATTGCACCGATGTAGCAATTCAGACTGATTTTACATCATTGCATTTCCTCCAAGATTTTTCTTTCTTACCTAAAACAAATTGTATATTACCATTACATTTTGAAGTGAATGAGTATTTATTAAACTAGAGATTGTTATGATCCCATTAAAATAAGTCTATTCCTTTGGTAAGAGCAATGATTCACTGTTCACAAGTGAGCTTAGGCCACTGACGTTCAATGCTATTCCTTCCACCAAACCAGATCTAGAATTATTTTCTTTGTGAGCTGCAGTATAAAATTCCAGTAAACAAACTATTTAAGAAGTGTAGAAGTCCCACAAATATCAATAATTAGTGAGCCCATATCCCATATTGTCACAGAGGGCATTGAAGGGTATATAATCCCACCCAGAGTGTGGGGAAGTAAAGGGGAGCTTTAGCTGATGGACTGCAGAGCGCTATCCATGAAACATCCAGTTTCATGTGATGGAAATAAGGGTGGAAAAGAAAGGGGATGTCATTTGTCAGTGGGTTCTTCCAGGTGCAGCATGTAATATTTTTACCAAAAGCAACCTGTTTTTGTTTGTGGATAAACAGTTGAGTACCCCTGACATTCTCTCCTGCTGCTACAAAAAAACACCCAACCCAATGAACCTGCAAACAAATCTGTGAAAACGGAAAAAATATTATGTAAAAACCAGTCTCCCATCTATTTTCAGTTCATTTGCTTTGTACATTTGATAGCATTTTTGGTATTTTCACTTTCTTCTCTAAATTAATAAGTTTTCTTTCTTCTTGAGAAAAAACAGTTTATGTCAATAAGGCTGTAGTTACTTTCATTTAATTTCTTGTAATTGATCATATTTCACTCATAGCATCCTCACTAACAGATTGCAGCTGAGAACAGGGCAGGAGAACTGTATCTATTGTCTCTTATATAGGGAGTACAAGACATTTATCTAATCTACTCTATTTTATTATTTCTGTAGCAACTATTGCTACTTATGCTGGATATATCCAGTGTATGTAAGGTCAAAATTAAAAGTTGTTGATGTAACTGCCATTTCTTTCCTAAAAAGAAATTCCTGTAGAGAATGTCAGTTTTTCATGCTCTGGATGGGTTTCATTCAATTAATTTGAAACGTCAGTTAATATGGGCCACATAGCAGGTTTAGTTATTGCAACAGTTTAATAATGCTTCCCCTTGAGTGAGAAGATGATTTTAAATTGATCACTTAGCAGTTAGGAGGTCTATGAGTTGCAACTCTGCTTCCATGGACTGCATGTTTTTGGGGATGCTGTGCAAAGTGATTTTCACGTAACTTTTCCTCTGAATTCATGGATTTTCTGTAAATATCACTAGTGAGAGGGGAGTGTTCAGATACTGTTGACTGAGTAGTTTTTTTGGCAGACTTCTTAGCAACCCTGCATATTTCTCAGCAACAGTGTTGATTTGTAGTCTTCCTATGAGATTGAGTAGGAATGGAGAGAATTGTTTTCCCCCCTTTTATTGTTTGGAAGCATGTGTTTCCAACACTGCTGATGTCATATTGACAATGAATATTATACTTTTGTTTTAGGAGGCAGATGCACTTCAGAAACTTATTTACTATTTTATATACTGAGGATACTTTGCATTTTCTTCTATTTTTTGCTTTGGAGTTCTTATAGTATAGTATGGTCCTCTAACAAAACATCACAATCAGATCACAAATTCAGTCAATGGGCTTAAAGAATAAGCAATGAGAACTTTGTATGATGCCACAATCTGTGAGTGTGATGACTCATGCTCCAACAAAGAAGCTGAATGATTTTAGTAATAATATCCAAGTGGAGTATTCCACTAAAAGTCATGCCACTGACTCACTCTTTGATAAGACATGGCACACAACAGCCCCAGTGAACAGAGAGGCAGCTTTCAAGGATAGATTGCAAGACTCTTCTTATCACAGACCTTCAGAAATCTCTAGAAGGTAGCCGATCCTTTCTTGCAGTTTCCACTGTCATTTATACCTCATTTTCACTACATCAATATTTGGTAGATCTTCCAAAATATGTGTACAAGAGGTAGATGTGTCAATACCTCTTTTAGACACACAAGTTTAAGCTAGTCCTTGTTGTGGTCACTGTTAGAAAGAGTTATGGTTTTCAGAATTTACTTGTGCCTTACATACTTCTCTGAACCCTAAACCCACCAATGTTCATGTGTGTTACCAAATATAAACATATTACGATATATTTCAGATTTCAAAAAGAGTGGAAGTATTGTAAATCTGAATATTAAAGCCAAAAACATTTCAAGCTGAGTAAAATTTCAAACTGGGAGTATTAAAAGGGATATTTTCATCCTTTTTTATTGTGAAATTTGAAAAATTATACTGCACTGTGTAAAATAGACAGTATATGTTACCTTACACAATCTCACATAGATTACTAATAAAAATAGAATAGTCAAAGTATTCACAGCCTCTTAGGAATGAAATGGCATCTTGACACAAATTAGCAGACTATTGAAACAGATTTTATTTCAGAAATTAAAATACTGAAGTGCCTTTTATAAGGATGAAGAGATATTACAGATTTTAATAAGTCGTCTGGTAAAACTTGCCATAATAGCATCACTTTCTAGGAAGGTTAGATTTTAGGCACTATTTTTTTTCTAAGCTTAATCTAAATTATATTGTAATTAAAGCCTGTTCTAACTCCAAGGGGGAAAACAGCTTGCTCACTTCCTCTCTTCAACAGCCTTTCTTAGATCTGAAGAGTGTTTTCATGTCTTGCCTCAGAATACTCTTTTCCCTCCACTCAGCAACTACTCCATATCTTTCATGAAGAACAGAGCCTCAAACCTGCACACCACTTCAACTGAGGTTTGAAGAAGAGGGGAGATTACATGTCATGTAGGCTGTGACTGTCTTCATATGCTACAGGCTATTCACCTGTAGCTCTGGTACACGATTCCACTGTGCTAACAGTCATTGCATTGGCCATTATAATCCTGAAATATTTCATTTCTAAAACTGACAGCTTTTCAGTTCTCCATTTTGTACTACTAAAGTAGATTGTTGGAGTGAATCTTCCATTTTATGTTGTTAAATATCATCGTGTCTTGAGATATTTTTTTTTCCAGTTTGTCAAGATCATTTTGAATTCTATTAGTTTTTCAAATATGTGCAGTCCTTCCCTTATTGAATAGCATTGTCTGCAGTTTTCTTGTCACTTATTTGCAACTGTTCCAGTTCTTTAATTTACTCATACTGTTTCTTACAACTGTAAAAGGAATATGACAAAATTCTCCTGCTTCTGCTGACTGCTATGTAGTTAATTAAGTCTGAACTATAAAGGAAGTATTTACAACTCCCCCACAAAATACTTACATATTAATAATCCACTCAGAATACATACACTCCTGGACACAGAAGGCAACACAATTTTTCTTTGAGTAATATATAAGTAGCATGAAAGTAGTCTATATGATTGCATGAATATCCAATTTTTAATTTTGGATAAATAATTTTTTCTTATAGCAAAAATAAACAAACCTTTATTTTGGCAGTCAAGTAAAATGTCTGCTAGAGTGATCCAGAACATTTAATCAGGGCATTTACCTCATTTATTATTCTTGAATTAGTTTGGTTTTTCTTTCATTCAAAAATGAACATTAAGAAATGGAAACACTTGTTTTAATTAAGAATTTTTTCCTGTTTTTTTTCAGTTTTATTTTTCTTTAATTTTTGAAATAATTATATTTTGAAACTGCATTACTTTAAAAATGAAATATTACAATTAGAGGGTTAAACACTGAAATAAGATCACCATAAAGATTGCAAAATCTCCGATATTAGAGACTTTCAACACTCAGTTAGACAAGGTCCAGCATAGAAGGATCTAATTTTTATCTAACTCTGCTTTGAGTAGCAGGCTGAATTATATGACATGCAGTAATTCTATGTAAATTTAAGAAAGGATATTAAAGATGAAAAAAAGCAATATTTTGTATATTTCATAAATGTCAGTATCCATTGATCCAAAATTAATAAGCTAGTATTTTTGTGCTTGGTGTGCTTGCACACAAGGTATGTTGAAGGCAGGATGGGTACATTTCTCAAATATCTTGCATAGTATCAGCAGCATTGCTGGGGCAGGGGCTGATACCCCCTGGGGCGGACATGGAGTCCTGGACTGTGGGCAGGGTGAGGGGAAGCCATGGCAGGGGCACGGTCTTGTTGTAGTATTTCTTCTGCCAAAGTGTCCTGGCATTAATTTATTTTTTAATGGTTTCAGAAACTGCTGTCTTCAGCTTATGTAGTCTGATAGATGATGCCACTAAGGTTTTATTCTTCACTAAGACTTTTTTCTTCAACTGCTCATCCTAGCAAGTCTCTGTGTGCCATGGTGTGAAAATCTGTTGAACTCACCTGAGCAATTTTTTATTATTATCCAAAGCTCTTTCCCTTTTTAATGACTTCACTGTTCACTCACTTGGCTGTGTCCAGCAGGGGATTGACACCATGTTCTTGGAACAACATACTGAACTGCACATGTGTGGTCTCACCCAAGTCAGTGTCCCTGGGGTTTGCTAGAATCAGCTGAAAATTTTCTGATAAAGTTTTCCTAGTAGAAAACAGTTCAAATTTCCTACCTTCCACCTTTCTTCTGCAACCAACCATTCTGTTTGAGATATGAGCAATAACCTATGGGAAAAATGTCAATAAATTTACTTTTAAAAAGTACTCTATGAAGAAGTGTCTGTGGAACAACCTGCCTTCAAGCTCCAAAGTTCCTTTGAAATGTAAAAAACAAGATCTACATATAAACCATAACTCATAGTTCACAGCTGTATTGATATTCAATTATTCCAGTCCACCAGGTTTTCACATGTATTTTTCCAAAGTAAGTGTGTCAGTGTTTCCTGATAGTGGCTGTCTCTCAGTACACATTGTGGCTTCTCTGCTTTTCCAGCTTCGTTAACCAGAAGTGACTATGGCATGTTATACCCCAGACTTCAGTCAAGGTGATATTTCCACAGATTTACCACCTGCAAGAGTGATTTGATTACCCTCTAGTGACTCCAATTTCTAGAGGAAATGATTTGCTTAGGCACAGACTGCAACAGTATTAATGATTCATTCACTTACTGTACCGGTCATGTCTGAACACAGTTTTCTTTAAAATTCCCATGAGTCCAAAACAACACTTCTCTGAGGATGGTCCAAGGTGCAAGAAGAATGTGTTTGTAAATTGCACATATTCTTATACACTCTAATTCTCCACATAAAGAGAGAAATTGCCTGCTTTAGACCCTGGTTTTAATATGACATTGCTGATAATGTTGTGAAATAAATTACCTTAAATTAGCCTAATTTGCCAATACAGTCCATATTCTACCCACTTGGCATGTTTTGCTTTCCCTCAGATATCTTGCAAAATTATAAACCTTCCGCTGATTTCCACTATATTGTGAGAATTGCTGAAACCTCATTGCACATTTTGGAGCTCTAGTAAATGCAGTAAGTAAAGTCTAGACCTGATAAAGCCAGTGAAAACACTGCCACAAGGTCCATAAAACCAGATTACATTCAATGAACCAGTTCTTTCCCTTCTTTTATGCATCCTCAGATCATCATATCTGCAACAGTTGTTTTGGGAAGATGAACAAGTTGTGCCATAGCAAGAACAGAATTCTGAAACAGCTCACTAGATCCATCAGGTTGCTGTGCTTAATTCTCAATCTCTTAATTCTCAATCTCGGCTCCTGACCATGTGCAAGGTTCAAGATATATGCAAGGTTCCACCCAGGTTCCAATCAGGAATTTGCCTTTTCAAAACCACCTGGATACATTGAGAGAATAGCTCGTTCCTTTGTCCATTTGCTAGAGCCAATGTGAATACCAGCAAGTCTAAACTGATTAATTGATAGAAAACACTTGGTCCCAACCATGGTATAGCAAAGGTGCTACAGAAACAGACACTGCATTCTCTCTGGCTAAGAAGGAAACAAGCAATTTTTCAGCAAGGATGTTTGAATGAAATCTTGTGATTATTTCAGTAATTTGCATAATTTCACTACTATTATCCAAAAATCATTCCCAAAGAATTTGAGGTCTGCTTCAATGAAATACATAATTGTGAAAGAAGAAATTGTGATTGCAATTACATGGAGAAATGTTGTTTGAATCAGCAAGATATGACATGACAATTCACACTCAAAAAAAACATGAAATAGAATTGATCATGAAGAGACAGAGATGCATTAAATAAAAAAAAAAACAACAAACAACCAAACAAAAATCAAACCTAAACGAACAGAGGCAAAACCACCAGATTTTTTTTTCCTCTGCTCTTTTTAGTGAGTTTGGAAGGGAATTTTTCCTTTCTTAAAGGGTAATTACCAGTTTCAGATTCTAGCATCTTTGTTTTCCTCCCAATAAGACCACTCTGTATAAGAACCAATAGTGTGCTCAGTGCAATAGTAGTGGAGTGATAACTTCTTTAAAAGGTTGGGAGTATAAGATTTCTAGAAGACTAGAAAAAGTTTCACAGTGAAATAGCAAGAAAATTGTAACTTTTTATTTCATATTATCAGGAGCTAACAGGTAAAATTACATGGACAGGAAACATTACAAATGGTAATTACCTCTGCTGGGAATAAGACAGCTGCTGTCCAGGTATCTCCTTTGTGTGAGCCTGCAGGTTAGCCAGACCAGACCAATGACTCACAGCAGGGTTAAAACAGCTGGGCAGATTCATCAACTCATTGGAAGAAGAATCTGAACATTAAAAAAGAGATATATTAAGTGAGATATTCTTCTTTCCTTTTTGTTTTGGTTCATTTGAGCTGTTGGGAGCAATTCCTGTACTTAAATCAGAAGAAATGTAAAATTTCAAATAAACTAAATGAATGTAAGATGTTCTTTAAAAGAACAGAAAACTGGGTACTTGTTTATGAATGTAGACTCTATAGTGTCTAATGGAATACACATACACATATTTTAATGTGTTTTCAGTAGGGAAAAATCCAGACACTGGACCAGTACTAATTATGTCAAACCAAAATCTACCATAAACTCATTTCATCCTATTAGAAATATTGATTTACAAACAATGCACAAAAATGTTATTTCAGTATTTACCCAGTGCTACATTCCAGAAGGTCTCATTTGCTGTTTTTGAGCAATTGACCAACTCTTTATTTTTAGTTTAGTCCCAGAAATTTTAGAAATATGTAATGGTAAATTCAGGAAGTCCAGTACATATCTGATCAATAATAATTTTACCCAAGCTGCCACATCTTAGGTAGGATGCACAAACAAACAAACAAACAAACCATAAACAAAACAAAAAAAAACCAACAAAAAAAGAATCATTATACTGGTAGACTTGCAACCTTGTCTGGAATAATTAAAACAAAATGTCTTACAAGGCAAATGTTTCCTAAAACCGGCACAGACTTATTTCAATAATGCCCTGGAACAAAAAGGTTAAATGTACATCAGAGATATGCAATGAATATCATACAACACCGTTCATGCTGCTTTTGCTGTCTCTCTCTCTAAAAGATTATGACATATTAAAATATATGTTTATATAAAACTGACAGTGATATGTAGTAGAGATTAAAGCCTTCTGAAGATCATACAAAAATAGAAGATATACTTCAAAGTCTCAGAAGGATCATGGCTTTTTTTTTTTAAATTTTAAAAACCCCACCAAAACCCCCAAAAACTCCACAACCTCCCCCCCCCCAAAAAAGACCATTGTAGGCCATTGTAAACAAGATTTCTCCAAGCAATGAAATTAAGTATGGCAAAATGGTTCTCCAATAACTGTGCAAATACAATAAATTAAAAACCATTAAATGTTAGCCCTAACAATTCTTAAAAAATAAACAGAAGTGGAAATCTAAATTGCATCCTTTAATTGCGTATTGAAATTTAACAGTTACATACTCAATATAAAAACATAAAATGTGAGCGATATATATTTAATTAATCATTTACACTTAGAGTTGCAAGCAACCTATCACCAATGACTAACCAGAAAAATAACTCAGATGAAGTTTTTTTTGCATATCTAGCATCTCTGTAACATATGTTTTCAGTGACTTGGAATTCATTTAACTACGTAGTGTACTATGTTTCTTTGCTCCAAGACAGATTTAAAGTTAACTCATACTCTCAGGAAAAGAGTCAGCTACTCTTTGCTTCCCATGCGAATGGTCACTTGCAGGTGGGAAAACAACAGCTTTCTGGTAACTGAGAAAATCAGCTTCCTCCTCTCTCTTTCTCTCTCTCTCTCTCAACAGAACCTGTACATCCTTACACTTGGTATGTGTTGTCTTTGTGTATAAAAGGTAATAATGCTTACTAATCTTTCTGTGATATTTTCTAAGTTAATGGAAGGAAAGTCATGTTCAAAAGAAAAGCTTTAGGATTTAAGAAAGTTTGTGTCAAATAAAGCACAATCAATTGTATAGAAATATTATTCAGGCAGTCCACCAATCAGTTTTACAGCTATCTTAACCAAGGATGAATGGCATATTGGCAGTGGTGAGATATTTTAGTACCCTTTTTCTACTTAGACTCTTCCAGGACTTTCTGCCCACCAGGCATCCATACACTGTGGGTGTCCAACTTCTCCCAGCTAGCAGGAAGGGCAAGAGCAGTATCTGATAGGACCTGAAGACAGCTCATTCTGTGCTGCACCCACTTGGAGGGCATCCTGCAGCAAGTGTCTTTCTCACCCTGCCTTCAATGGTGCTGTATTTAATAGCATGACTGTGACCTTCTCTGTCATAGGATTTTAAATGTTTGTGTTCCAACATGACAATGTGAAACTTCAGGTAACCACTTTTCTATGGTTTTGTTATCTGATTCCTTTCAATTTTCAAAGAACAAAAACCCCCAACTGGTTGTTGCTAGAGGTTGTTGTTAACATGGAGGCTACTTGAATTTTATTGTCAGAATTTTGAGGGTGAAAGGAGGCAGGGACTCCCCCTCCCCCTCCCCCCCCCCCCTCCCGCCCCCGCCACACACACAAGGGAAATGAATATATACAGTCTTAGAGCAGATGGGGGAAATCTTATGCTTCATTGAGAATGGTGCTCCCTGCACTGCTTAGGAAATGTTCCTCCTGAGAATCACAGCTAAAGACTGTTTCAGGTTTTTCCCTCAAACTATAAGAGAATTGTAGGCATAGTGTTGAGCTAAAAGTTATGAGCTGAATTGCCATAATTTTTATAATTAAAGGAAATGAGAACTTTTAAGGTAATCCTAGTGGAAGTTCTCACATTAAAAAAATAATAAAAAAGGATTCTCATCTTGATTTAGCAAGTTTTGATGTATACAATACAGATTTGCTTTCATGCTTCTAGAAATAACATCAAAGCTTGTGCAATTCTAAGTCAAAATGTTCCACAAAACCCCAATCCAACTTTCCTTTTTCCCAGAAAAATAATCCAGCGAATTTCAAATATATTTTTGGCTGGGAATAGCTGCTCAGATTTTGTCATATTCTATACTTGTTCAGACCAAAATTACAAACCTTTTAAATCCATCCATTTTACATAATACCTTTACTGTCAAAGTCTTTGCCAGAGTTTCAGGCAAAATTTCACAGTGAGACTGACACAGGTAAAACAACAACACAGCAATACAGACAACGATGATGAACATTCAGAAGTGCTTGTGCATTAAGACTTAATGTATGTTCTCATAGTAAAAAATTCAGGTATCAAGAATATTAAAACTGACCAGCAGTGGAGCATTTAATAACACAGAGTAAATAATGTGTTGGAACACGATGATATTGTCTCATATTCTGTATATTTTAAGGCTGCAGCTTTCTCATGTGTTAAAGTAATCAATCCCACATGCACTATAAATGTCAATTACTTTATATGAAGGTTAATGTAAATTTTCCCTCTTGCAACCGGAAAACAATATTCTGTAAACCTGGAGAAGGGCCACCATACAGTACTAAAATGTTTTCAGCAGTTAAGCAGGAAAAAGCTATCACTAAAAGCAAGAATAATGATCATTTAAGGTGTTATAAAAAGATTAGTAACAGTCCTTCCTTGCTATATGCATGTAGTTAAAAGTAATTTTTACGGTACATATTGACATTCATCACCTTATGATTTCCCATGTACATGAATAATCAGGTAAGAAAGAAGATTATTTTAAAAATTTATGCATATACTTAAGCTTTTTGAGCATAGTATTTTTTCCTTAAAGTTGTAGAGCAATCTTTTGAAAAAATAACAGAGTTTTACCTCTGATTTGTTGCTACTGTATCTTTGGACAACTTATTTCAAAGATTTCATGGTTTAAGGCCAAATGCTATGAACACTTAAACGGATGCTACTAATTTTTAAGTATATTTTGCAGTGATTTCTATTTCCGTTTCTTTAGTAATCCAAATAAAAACTGTCTATTTCTAGTATGATACTTAAAGAATGAGTTGAGATTTATTCAAGTGTTCCTTAGAACATCTCCAAAATATATATCTAATAATAAAATAGAGAGCTTCATTCCAGAGTATTTTGATGTCTAGACTATTTACGCACGTTGGAGAGATCCAATGGGCATGACTGCAGGTGTGCCTTGTCACATCAGGTTAGACTTTGAACCAGCTTTTCTCATTGTCTAATAATTGAGCTCTATCTATTGGGTTAAAGAGGCCCTTGACAGGAGGCGGAAAGAACAGGTTGTCAGAGATTTAAATAGTTAATGGCTAAACATTGTAAGATCACCAAAAGACTTTTGTCCACTGTAGCGAACTGCAAAGAAACAGCTGCTCATTCAGCAAAGCTCACCCCTCCCTGAAAATGCCTTCTGGAAAGGACCTTCAGAGAAGTGGGTGCCATTGTCCAATTATCCCAAGTGCAGAAGGGTGAGCATACCTGAACCTACAAACTGGATTTCTAGATAAGGGAAGAGGCTAATAAAGAGGCAAATCCTGTGAGGAATCCTGGGATAATCCTTCTTATCATGCCAATGTCCTCCCTTACATGATGACTCTCCTGTAAAAATCACTCCAGGGAACCTCAAAGACTTTTCCCATCTAGCCTGGGCTATTAATTTCAAATGTGGAACCATGTTGGACAGTGATTGATGTGTATGTATATGTTATATTGTAGTTTTCTTTTAATTTTGTCTTTTCTGTATAAATATATAAACCTGTTTTAAGTTTTTTTTCCTCCCTTTTCTTGGTGAGGGGAAGGAGTTTTATTGTTTTGGTTTATACTTGGCATTTTGCCAAGGTTTTAAACCAAAACAATTTTGGTGTTTCTGCCTGGTTCGACCAAGGACCTTGGCAAGTGTCCCAGGAGTTTGGCAGGTTTCCCAGGAATTGTTTTGTAAACTATCACAAGTTTATCTGCATGTTTTGAGTACATGGAGAAACAGTGCAATGTTTTCCTGCTGGATACTTGTGTCAACCCTTCTTTTGACTGACTTCAGACACCTTTACTGTGTCAACAGGGGTGGAAAACGTCTCCAAAAAGAACAAGTACAGTTCAAGCACAGGGTATAGATAGATTTGGGATGTGAGTGACATAAAATGGTATGGAATAAGGGGTGGAGTGCTATGGGTTTAGCTAGGCCTAAATTTAGGCTTTGATTTTCAGAGCAGGCCTTGGATTATCAGCTGATCCGAGCTGGGTCAGGCCAGCTGACACTGACTTCTACTGGCCAATGGTATTCCATACCATATTCTGATGTCATCTAAAATATAAAAGAATGGGGAGGAAGAGCTTCTCTCTCTCCTGATCATGGCAGGAGTGGAGACAGGTCACTGCTGCTGCTCTGCCAGTTTGGCCTCAGTGCCTCTGCTTGCCGCTATGGTATCTTAGGAAAGTAAAATGTTTATTCTTAGTTTTCTCTCTGCTTGAGTCTGTCCCTCGGGAGGTTGAGTTCTCTTAGGTGATTATGTAGCCCGAATAGTGAGATTTTGTGTTCAGAGAGGTTCAGTTTTCTGTTGGGTGAGAAGGTGAAGAAATTATTTGTTATATCTAACTTGTGTAGGTGTGTGTTATATTGTAGTTTTCTTTTAATTTTCTCTTTTGGTATAAATATATAAACATGTTTTAAGTTTTAGGTTTTTTTCTCCCTTTTCTTGGCGAGGAGAGAGAGCTTTATTGCTTTGGTTTATACTTGGCATTTTTCAAAGGTTTTAAACCAAAACACTGACATAATAGGCAGCTGTAATATCTTAGGAGGTATCAGAGACTTGTAACATGTCCCATGGTACCCTCCATTGTAAAATTCCTCTCCCCAGGGGAGGTATAGGGCATTCCCACCTTAGCCTGAAGTGTATAATAATCACAAAATCTTTTGAGTTTGATGGAAGCGATTCTCCCCATCCCCAAGAGATCAAGACTATTGCTTCAACCAACAGACATCAAGGTTTCAACTACCAAGTTCCATCCCTGGGTCCAGTGGGTGGTGACTATATATATCTTTCCACTTTTGTCCTTTCTTTCTCTTCTTTTTCCTTATGCATTTCCTTGTGCCTCTCCTTAAGTGTTATTTTTAGTTTAATATTGCTGTACTACTATAGATGATAACAACCAAAACAGTAACATACCTGTTTAACTTTGAAACAAAATTGTTCTAAAATAAACCCTACATATATGTTTACAAACACTGGTTATTCAGTGTCATTTCACTCTAATCCTCCCCAAGGGATTAATTAATAAGAACCTTGGCTACCCTTGCCTTTTGAGGTGGGTCAAAACACAGGCTGCCCAAGAAGATCTAAGAGGCTGCTGGTAAGTGCGCTCCACTGTGGTGAGTCTTAAGCTAAAGTCTTACCCAGGTCAAGACTGTGAATCTAGTTATATCACTTTCTAAATGAGGATCCCATTCTTTGAGTAGTGAGTTACCAGGAGGTTCCCTCCATCTCTGTCTGTCTGGTCATCATAATCAGCAGTTTCAGCTAGACTTGAGGAACCTTTATATAGAAAAATGTTACTGAAAAGAGCTTGTTCTTAAAAAAACAATCCAACTCCACCCAAAAATATCCAAAACATCAGTTCCAAACAATATACTTTGTAAAAAAAAATATCCCACTTACCCCACTAAGGAGGACAAAAAAGTAGATGCATTATTCATTCACATTGATTTTGTCAAGCTATAAGGCAGAAAGTCAGATTGGCATCCATGCATCATTTTAAGCAGCAACTAGATAGCCCACTTTTTCTGAAACATGGAATCAAACTCACATTATTCATGTATTTTGCTTTCAGAGTTGACTTGAGGTCATTAAAAGCTTGGAAAATGATAAAGAACTTCAGTCAAATTAGAATTATCGCTACCACAATTTTTAATGAGTTAAAAAACCTGATTAAGTTTGGACTTGATCCCGTGGCCTTCACCAGGTTGGCTTAGGCTATTAATATCCAGTAGGTTCAGTTCATCTTCTAAAAGGAAAATATGGACCAGGGCTTTTATGCATTTCACCGAAGGTGAGTGAATATCCTTAACAGCCCCAAGAAGAACATACCGTTGAATTTGCTCTGAAAACAGAAGCAGCCCTCATTGGAATTATGACATTTGTATGTGAGAAAAAAAATTTGGGAAAGAAAGTACATCAAAGCCTACTTAACAGCACTGTTGGTATCAGGACATCCCACACCAAAACTCACCAGGTGGTGTGTGGTGGGATGCTGGGATGTACGATTCTTTTTGCTCTTGTATGCTTCACAAAGTAAATGCTATTGGTCACTGCAAATGAGGTATCCTTGAGACTTCAGTCTTAGAAACGAACACTGAATACATTATCTTGGTATTTAAGTGTTGAGATAAATGCTATTTTTAACATCCATAGTTTTTGGGAATGAGGATTATGGCATTTTCTGTGCATTGGCATACAAAATTGGAAGGTTTGCAAAGTAAAGACCATAGAACCATTTTAGTTACCAAATCTTCACATAGATCCGTTTGCCCCACCCAACCTGACCTGCAATGTTTCCAGGGATAGGGCATCTACCACCTCTCCAGAAACCTGTTTCAGTGTTTTGCCACTCTCATTCTAAAAAATTTCTATCAAGTCTGAATCTCTTTTCATTCAAAACCATTACCCCTTGTCCTATCACAACAGGCCCTGCTAAACAATCTATGCCTGTCTTTCTTGTAAAACCCCTTTAGGTACTGGAGGGCTACTCTAATTCTCCTCAGAGCCTTCTCTTCTCTAGGCTGAACAGCCCAAACTCTCTGTTTGCTCACAGTAGTGCTGCTCTAACTCTTTGATAATTTTTGTGGCCCTCCTCCAACATGTTTAATTTTAGCCACATAGATGTGTTATCTGTTTCCTCACACTTTACAATTTAGAGTTCCATCCAAACAACTAAGAGTGTACTATTACATTGTAGCTAGGCTATAACTGCTCTCACACTATTTGGGATCATTTTATCTTTTCTTCCCACTGTAAAGTTTAGGAAATCATAACTAAAGTTCATAGGTTGCATAATGTGTAATGTTTAAAAGGCATGAGATGTCCTGAGATCTTGCTGTAGTGCAGCATTTATCAATCTGAAGCAAATCTCATTTGAGAGGAAAATATTAAGTTTTCAGATAAGTCAGAGAAAAAAGGGAGTATTCCCACTGGCTCCCCTCTGTTTTCTACTGTCTTCTATATCTCCTCAATGTCCATCTTTCTTCTTGTAGGTGTTTCCGTACCAATGCTTTGGAAAATAATTTCTGTATATAGTTATTTTTACATATTAGAATTATAATATTGTTCCAGTAACTTACTGTAAGTTCTGTGCAGACACTTTCCAGTGCTACTTGAGGAAGGGAATTGCTGCTGGCATCACTTTAAGGTAGGGGCAATCAATACAAACTTGCAAATGAAATACATTTGATCCATTACCTCTCTGAACCAAGAGTAAACTAAAAAAAATTAGTGTGGGAGATCACACCAACACTGATACAAACAAAAGAAAGTTACAAAGGGTTTTAAAAAATACTGGTCTATACTGTCAGCCTATGGCCTAAGTCTATACTCCTTGATTATCCAAATTGCTTAAATGTTAGCTTTCACACTGCCTAACAGAGGAACAAATATAGGCCCAACAAGAGACCAGCTTAAATTCAACCCCTCCCAGTTAAGAAATTTGAGTAACAGGATATAAATAACCAAGACAAACATAACGGGCTAAACCATTCCATAAATACCGGCTTTCAAGTAATAAGGGCAAAATCCATCCACTGTGATTCAATCGGTCTGGTGAAAAAATATTCTTGCAGTAGCATGGCTGCCACTGCAGCTATTTGTTAGGCCATCATCATAACATACCATCTGCTCCTTTATATCCTTCTTTATAGCTCTGACTTTCAGAGAGATGTGATTACCTCACATCTTTATTATATAAAAAGAACTGTTTGTTAGTTCAGTGTTCAGGGGAAAAAAAGTTTTTGTCAGTTACTCATCAATTTGCTCATCTGTTTGTCCTATGCAACATGATGATTTCAAGTCTGCTGACACTGTTACCCAAGGGAGTATGATTCATGCAATAATTTCCCTTCCTTCCTGCCTATTTCTTTTAAATTTACTGGAACTTTAATATATCCCATACGTATTTTTCACCTTAAACTATTCTACCCCTACTAGCATTACAGTCATTCATTTAACTTTCAAAATCTTATATTTTTATTTTAGATAGGAGGCTTACGAGTATTAGAAAAATACTTTCCAATAAGATGGCATACAATTTTGGTTTCATGCTCTTAACATCCCATTCTTGCCTATTTTCTTTTTCTTATCCCTTGGAAAATGAACTCCTTCAAGAATAAAGACTAATATTAATAAAAATACTTTTTTGTTTATAGATTACATTATTAGCAAGTCTATGAAAGAATCTTAGCAAGGTGGGTAACATCCCCTTTTTCTGTAGCATGCTCCAGAATACATGGTCAACCAGAGACCTTCTGAAGAAGTCTCCTGATGCTGCATCCTGTAGCGATTAGGGCATGACTTCTTGAAAGAAACCCATCAGCAGCTTCTGGGTGGAGCAAGATAGGACTTCTCATTTTCATGGCAAGGGAAAGGTAGTCAAGGAAAGAGACCACAGTGGCAGTGGTTTCACTTTAGTGAGCTCAAATCACGTGAGTATGAAAATGCATAGCAAAGTATTGATCCTGGCAAAGACATGTCTTCATGGTTGCCTGATTTGTGTGCTAAAATGGTCATGGCTAATTTCTTCATGCTCTAGATGAACTGAGCTGAGGGAAGCGTTTTGCCTAATCCACAAAGTAAAGGAACAGGGAGTAAAATGTTGTGGTCAGTCTTCCTCTTCAGGAGAGTGCTGGAGGCAGTGCATGAGGTTAAGTGGTGTTTACCTATAAGCACTGACCTATTTATTAAGCCTTTGTTTGCTATTTCCAGAAAAGAGTTTTCATTCTCATGATTTCCTGGGTTTAGAAGAGTTTCCAGCTTAGAAATGCAATGTAATTTTGATCTCTCTCATAGGAGCTCTTGTGAAGGATTGTGAAGGATTTTTATGCAAGGAATGCACCATTTTTTCCCATAGAAAGCTGTCATGTTTTAAGAAACATTTCTTTTTATGAAACTGTCCATTTCTATTTACCTTTAGATACTGTCTTCTCCTATCCTTGTCCCAGATGGCCACTCTCCTATATCTACCACTTGTCACAAAAACTTCCATCTTATCATGCACTTTTTTCCCCATGTACTTTTCCCTCTGCTTACTGATTTGGTTTTCCTTCTTAAACTTCCTTCTAAATACTAGATTTTTTTTTTAAAAAATTACTTTAAACCAAAAAAAGCACATCTGACTTCAGTGACCCACTTCCCCCAGATCTGTTTCTATGCATGCCTAACTTCCGGTTCCATTCCACGCCCCTTCTCATTTGCTGTGTACACATGGCATCCTAAGGGAACAGCCTGTGAAGTCACAACTGTCCTAGGTCTTACGTCTCAGTTACTGTGATAGCACTTGCTTTAAAATAGCATCTTCTAGACAGCCAAAATGTGGCTGCAAGTTCACTATTACCACATCCACACTCTTTCTCGTATCAAACTCTTATTTGCTATTGTTACTCTTGGCTGGTTTTGTGCCTCTAGAAAGGAGCTGAGTCACACTTAAATACCCTGGAAGGAAGGAAAGAAAGTGCTGCTATGCTTCTTCCCCTGTAACAGATTTGTTGTTTAGAGGCAACTCCCTGCCTCAACTTGTTTAAGAGAAAATGCTGCACTGCAATGCTGCCTTTTACACACAGACACTCTGGATAGACAGTGATGCATTCAGAGAATCATGGAAAATTATTAAGTCCTGATTTAATTGTTTTTTCTCTAGACCAGTCCTCATGCATTAGAAATTGGAGAACTGAGAATTCTGTCACATTTTTAATACTAATTCCAGTAAATTTATATAACAGCATTGTAGACATTCTCCTTCATCTCACAATCCTAAATCTACGTCATCAGACCTTTTAACCAGCTTGGAAGGTTCTGTACACAGTTAAAACCATGTAAACAGAGTTAATAGAAGGCCTAAATTAAATTACAGTAGATGTCAGAATACGTTAAGATGTCAAATTAGCCTGTTTTCCAGTACAATATTGCAATGGAGCCCTCTAAGGGTTACAAAGCAAACTGATCACTTTCTAGCTAAAATATATGGCCAATTAAGTACTTAATAGAAACAATGATGTGTATTTTACATTTCATTTTTTTATTGAGTTAATACAGCTATAGTGTATCACATATTACTGGGCTAAGTTGGAATGAGGTGACCACTCTAAAAGGGTGTCTTCTACAGTAACTATTTAAGTTAATGATATTGAATGATAATGGTAGTTGCCACTTGTGTGTCTATCTAAGAGCACACATATAAGAAAGCCAGAAGGCTTTGGTGTTTAACTGAGTATAATATTCTGACCCTGTGTTGGGTCGAGCTGGCAAAATGGCAACTGCCCAATACAGAGTCCTTAGTTTTTTCCCCCTGCCGAGAAAAGGGAGGAAAAAACCTCTCGGACACTTAAACTTGAACTTAACTAGTTATATTTATCCAGAAAAGAGAAAATTAAAAGAAGACTACAATATAACACATACCTACATAAGTCAGAAATAACAAACAATAACTCTCCACTCTCCATCGAACACAAATCCCACCAGTGTAGCTACAAATCACTCAAGAGAAAATCGCCTGAGGGACAGACCCAATGAGAGAGAAAGACTAAGAACAAAGATTATACTCTCCTAAGATACCATAGCAGCCTGGTCCGGGAACAACAACCCAATACATCGTTCCCAGATGAGCAGCCATGAGGAACTGAGAGAACTCTTCCTACTCTACTGTATTTACATCTCAGTTTGTGTCATCTGGTATGAAATATTTCTTTGGTTGATTAAGTCAGATAACACCTGTCTGTCCTAATCTACATAAGACTATCTGCTAAACTGAGATCTATTAAACTGAGGCCTACCAAAAAGCCTAACTACAACTACCACAAATGATAGTATTTTAACCTATAATTTGCTAGGAAAAAAAAAAGAAGAAGAAGAAGAAATGCAGTGCATATTAGCTTCAATGAAATTACTACATTCTTAGCATTTTCATTCAACATTTAGTGTGAAGATTTAGCTAGACTTTTAAAAGAAGGAAACTTTTATTTGAGAGGACAAGTTCTCAGTTTTTCATGAAAGGATTTTCAAGTGACATTTCTGAGCTCTAGGAGGCTGAATTTTTCCAATATTGATATGTAGTAACATGCACAAGAATTAGAAGCAGTCAGTTGAAAAATGTGATAATAATATCCATTTTTCCCCCTGTAATTTAACTTACTTGGAATTTATATTTTCTGATCATGATACAATCATGAAAAGTTGTCTTTAAGTGCATTTATTTTCACTATT
The DNA here is from genome assembly GCA_035041345.1 of Poliocrania exsul. Taxonomy (NCBI): domain Eukaryota; kingdom Metazoa; phylum Chordata; class Aves; order Passeriformes; family Thamnophilidae; genus Poliocrania; species Poliocrania exsul. Next base: position 96,874,069 of record JAWWLZ010000118.1, read on the forward strand.
TACTTTTTAAATATATTTATGTGGTTTGAAATTCACACTACAAAAAAAAAAGTCTGAAAGACTCCAGTGTATTTCACTCCACTTAAAGTGTCAAGACTGTGTGTCTTTTTGGATGATTTCTCTTAATGTTGGAGTCTTGAAAGTTATAAATTCGAAACAGGCTGAGAGAACTGGGGTTATTCAGCCTGGAGAAGGCTCTGGGAGACCTTATAGCACCTTCCAGTACCTCTCGGGGCCTTACAAGAGAGCTGGAGAGGGACTTTGGACGGGGGCCTGTAGTGACAGGATAATAGGAAATGGCTTCAAAGTCAAAGAATATTCCTAAATATTAGGAAGAAATGCTTCACTTTGAGGGTGATGAGACAGTGGAACAGATTGCCCAGAGAAGCCGTGTATGTTCTACCCCTGGAAGTGCTCAAGGCCAGGTTGAATGGGGGCTCTGAGCGATGTTGTCTAGTAGGAGGCATCGCTGCCCATAGCAGGGGGGCGATCTTTAAAGACCCTTCCAATCCAAACATTCTATAATTGTATGAAATTCTAATGGACTTGATGATCCTTGTGGGTCCCTTCAGAATATTCTGGGATTCTGTGTTTCTTCAGAGCTTGGAGAAACACTTGCTTCTTCTTTCCTGACACTCTTCAGTGTTTTTCTTTCAAATATAAAACTTGCCAAACTTTTACAAACTTTATGCAAGTTAATGGTTTAGGGAATCACAGCTCACCTACAAGCTGTGCTCTGTACATTTTCAAGGTCTTTTTTTTAAGTACCAAACTGTTACTAACTAATTAGTTTCTGAAGGAGCTCTATTTAATAATATTTTGGAATATTTTAACTTCAATTTCAAAGATAATTCCACAGAAACCACATACCATTATAATTGTCATTGTTTGCTTACATATAAATCCAGTCAGCTAATTTTACATGTTACATTTGTTCTTTGTACAACATGAAGGAAGCAGAAAACTTGGAAAACATACACTATTTACTAATTTATTTGAAATTTTGATTGTAAAAATGAATAAGCAAATTTGCTAGAAAGTAGTCTCATGAGTTTTTTATTAAATTAACTCTTTTTAATCAGAGGGATGTTGTGTCCCACTTTTTGCTAATATTGTAGAATTAGTTTAGCATTTTGTAACATTGAAACAACAAAAAAGATAAAATTGGAGTGTTTGGTTTGTGTTGACTGTGGCTTAAAATAGGACTGTGATTACTTACAAAACGTTTCACAATCAATTACTGAAAAAATCCAACTTCTTTAAGTAACGCCATTAAATATAAGCCCATTTTACAACACTGCTGTGGAATAAATGTATTTAAACAATGAAAAAGCTTGCAGTTTCCTGGATTCTGCTCGAAAACACTTTACCATATAGAGCCAAAGGCTTCCATATTATTTGCTTGGTACATCAGCTGCCTGATTTTTGTGATGCTTTTGCTTAAGTACACACTTCACAAATCACATGCTCTCCAGGATGGCTACAGGAAGCTAATTACTCTCATTAATCCCTAAATAAAGGTGAAGAGTATTGTATCAGAGACTCTTACAGTTATGGATCTTAAATGATTCACAACTTTTAGATCCTACCAAGTAACACCCTTCCAAGCTTAGTGTTCTTTAAGATCAAGGGATACTGGTCCTAATTAAATGAAAAACTTATACATCCTGCTCTGTTGATTAAAACTACTTGGGCATATTAATTACACAATTATAATACTGACAGATGAGTTTGATTTCAGTGAAGGGTCTTAGACTAGATAACTCTTTGACCAGCTGAACTTCATTCTGCATCCCTTTGGGTCACTGTGTAAACTCTTTTTGCTGGTTCAGAAGGGAGGAAAGATATACAAGATTGTATTTCTTTTATTCAGGGTTGGATTAACAAGTATGTTACAAATGACACTTGGATCTTTTCCACTTTAAGACATGTGCCTTGTTTCAATCAGTTCTGCTGAATGCCTTGTTAATTATCGTGACATTTTCAGATGAAAGAGGCGACATATTTGATCCTGTTCTGTTAGTTTCAACTGGTTCTAACTCTGGACAGTGCCAAAGAAAACAGGGCCATGATTTCAGAGGGACCACTTAAAATCAGTGCTTGTAGCAGTGTAACATATTACTAGTTACAGCTCTTTTCCTGGCTTTATTTATGCCTGTGAAACTATATGAGAAAGGCTCCTACAGTTCATATTTATATGAAACAATAAACACAAATATAGGAAATGTACAGGCCTTCCTTTTGAGTCGTCTATTTTCCATTTGATACAACACAGTTCTGGTATTGCAGCAAAACAGTGGTGTAAGTATTGTCACAATTTGGAGGAACTGGTTAGAAGGTGGATTACAAAACAGAGATTCCTAAAGCACATCAGTTTTGAGTTATGAGGCTGGCATTTCTCAAGCATGTTGTGGGTTATAATTGCCTAATCTTTTCAGGGTCGTTATGTGTATGTACAAGCGTGTAACTCACAGAAAGGGGGCCAAAGTCCATTCCAACTCTAAGTCTATATCCTTCAAGAAGTGGTGCAGGGAAACAGAACTCGGATAAATTCCCAAGTTAAATAAAAACAGGCTTAAAACCCAGTATACAAAGAAAAACATCAAGTGGAGAACACTACATATATACCTTCTCAAATGAAGTCCTAAAGCCTCTGAACACTCTAAAGCACTGTTTGCCAGGTGGTGGAGAAAGTCTGAAGTGACTTCTGAGAACCCCAGTGATGATGTGACTGCTAAACATATCACGTAACAAGGACAGACCTGGTAATAATGTATTATGCAAGGGTAAATCACAAAGAAATAGAAGACATGCATAACTTCCATCAGTCCATGAACCAGATGGCTCAGTAAACTTTCTTGCATATTGTTCACACAATAATGTAATTATTTTTGTTATATCTCTTTTTAATTGGTTGAAGACAGGCTCCTCCATATGAAATGTAGTTATGAGCAAGCAAGGTATTTATTATTCCCTTGCTGCATTAAGAAACTTTAAAAATAAAACACCTCCATAGTCCTGATTCCAGAAGTATATATGTACATCATCACTACTACAAGAAGTATGTTTTAATGTAAAAAACAAGTGTCAATAAACTCTTGAAAGTGACTGGAGATGCATCTTGGAGCTCAGACAACAGTTTATGCTTTCAGAGGCTACAGTCCTGGCCATTCCGAAATGCTGCAGAAAGCATTTATGAAGCTATGGTGAAAAGCTCTACAGAACAGTCAAAAGCAAAGCTTTGAATCAGCTTTTGCATGTCAGATAGTGACATCCAGTGGTGAGTTTGGTTACCTGTAGTGATCTGTTCCTGATGCATAGAAAAACATCAATACTTGTATTTTGTTGAAACACATTCAAATATTTAAAACACATTTTAAAATATTAAAAACTCTTTAAATAGAAAAATATACACAGTGTGAGAGTTTCCTAAACAATGAAATATACTTTGATACATTAATTTTAAAAATGGTATATTTAACTGAAGCAAAAAATTACAGAATCACAGAATAGGTAAGGTTAGAAGGGACCACAGTGGTCATCTTGTCCAACCTCCCTGCTCAAGCAGGGTTTTACTAGAGCACACTGCACATGTGTACAGATAGTTTAATCAAGCTTACAATAAAAGCAAGCAAAAATCTTTAGCTGTATTTGAAGAAGTAGAATACTCCCTAAATTACAGCTATATTTTCTATCTTGTTCACACAAAACATCACTACTCCTCTTTTTCCTGACATTCCTAGTTCCTATAAAAGGGTTCAAGATCTCAAATTATGATTCTCAACATCCACAAAGCAATTCTTCATATACTCTTCCTCCATTTAAGATTCACAGCCACAGCAGATCCCCATATAATTCTAAGATAGCTTTAAGGTTTGGAATAGGTCACTCCTTTCAAAATCCGACTGTTGAAAAGTAGTAAACTGCCCTTCAAAGTTCTTTTTTTAGAGTACATGCAAGAAATGTAGGAGACCTCAGTTTACTGCCATTCTGTGCCTTTGGGAGACAGGTGGGTTTTTTTTATGTGAGATGGAGATACATGAATCTACTAAACTGGAAAATACTGCTGAGTAACAGACATTTAAATTTCCTCATTGCATCTGTTATGTTTTGTCTAGAATCATGAGACTCATTGGACCTAAAGGTGGTGAAAATATGTCCAAGTTAAGGATATTACCTTTTAGTGCATGTGGAAAAAGAGAGCATTCTAGGTTCTCATTTTTGGAAACTCAATCTGTTATTACTTTTTTCATAGGGAACAAGGCCAAACTCAAGTTCCAGCCAACTTCACCAACTAAATTCTGATAATCTATCTTTTCCCAGATTTATATGCAACAAAACTACTTTCTACTATGGTAAAGTTTCTGTGTTAATATTGCTTTCTCCCTTGTATTGTTTTTCCATGCTGGCTGTCACCATGTGCTGCCATGGAAAGACAGATTAAGGAAGGCTGAAGATTTGATTAAGTGCCTGCAAGATACACAGACGTAACAAATCAACTCTGTCTCGTCACTCTCCACAGGATACAAATGAGAAGCTACCAGCTTTTCTGTATTCACATTCAAAAATTAAATAAACAGGCTCTTTTGCAAGCAACCCAAATTCAGGTTTCTCAATTAAAAGCAAAGGTATTCCACCAACCTGAAACATTTGGCTTTCATTCACTTATGAATTCTAAGTAGGCAAAACAGTCTCTAAATTTATGATCTAATTCTTTGGTTTGTCAGCAAGTAGGCCTTTATTTTATGTTATTGGAGTATCACTTCTTAAATCCAGACTCACGATGAAGGAAAGTCATGCTTCACTTACTTGAGGGGTTCTGTTATGGTTTACAACACCTACTTTTTCTTTTGAAAAAAACACACCCACAACAACTTAGCTCTTAGTGTTTCTTAGGCAGTGTTAGCTAGAAGAGAAATGTTCTGACAAACATAAATGCCACATGCTAAACAAGGTCATCTAAGCCAGCCAACAAGGGCTTCACTAATGGCCAATCATACCTGACCCATCTGGTGGCCTTCTATGATGGAATGACTGCAACAGTCAACAGAGGAAGACAGATTTCACCTACATAACCTCTGTAAGGCCTTTGACACTATCTCACACATCCATATCACTAGAGAGACATGGATTTGAAGGCTGGACTGTTTGGTGGATAAGAAAGTGGCTGGATGGAGACAGGCAGAGAATTGTGGTCAATGGCTTATGTCCGGGTGGAGGCTGGTGAGGAGTGGTGTCCCTCAGGGCCCTTGTCTTGGGACCAGTACTCTTTAACATCTCTCTTGATGGCATAGTGACATTGAGTGTACCCTCAGCAAGTTTGAGTGGTGCAGCTGACACAAAAGAAGGAAGGGATGTTATCCAGTGAGACCTGGACAAGCTTGGGAAGTGGGCCCACAACCACCTTGCGAATGTGAATGAATCCAAGTGAAATGTGCTGCAGCTGGGTCAGGGAAATCCCAGATACAAGTACAAACTGGGAGATAACTCCCTGAGAGTAGCACTGCCAAGAAGGACTTTTGGGTTTTTGTGGTTCAAAAGTTGGAGATGAGCTGACAGTGTGCAGTTGCAGTGGAAAACCAATTGTATCCTGGGCTGCATCAAAAGCAGTGTGGGCAGCAGGTCGAGGGAGGTGATTCTGCCCCTCTGCTCTGCCCTTGTGAGACCACACCAGGAGCACTGCATCCAACTCTGGGGTCCGCACAAGAAAAACGTGGAGCAGGTCCAGAGGAGACCACAAAGATGACCAGAGGTCTGGTGCACTTCTATGAAAACAGGCTGAATGAGCTGGGGTTGTTCAACCTAGAGAAGGCTCCAGGGAGATCTTATTTATGGCCATTCCGTAATTAAAGGGGGCTCACCAAAAAGCAATTTTACAAGGGCAAGGGGTGTTGGCTTTAAACTAAAAGAAGGAAAGTTTATATTAGATGCTAGGAGGAAAATCTTTTATTCAGAAAATGTTGCAGCATTGGAATATGTTGCCCAGATAAGATGTGGACACCCCTCCCTATAAGGCCAGGTGGGATAGGGCTCTGAGCTATTCTAGTGGGTGGCATCCCTGTCCATGGCAAGAGGTTTGGAAGTAGATGATCTTCAAGGTCCCTTTCAACCCAAGCCTTTATGCAATATATGGAAACCATATTTTTATGTTTGTGAAAATTCAACTCATGTAACTGTTATATTTACTTATTATAGTCTTAGCAGCCACAGAAGGTTTAAAAACACCAACCTCACAATTTTGAAGTGTACATTTTGAGATGTTCATCCTTCAAAAAATATTGATATAATTTTGGAATTTGGAGCTGTTTCTTGTTTCACAGAGCAACACTTTTAGAAGACAAAAAAAAATGCCATCATGTTGATGCTTTCTAAAGCAAGTATTATCCATTTCCTTCTTCCATATCCACATACGAGATAAAATACCAAAGTATTTGGGGAAAGTTTGCCTTGGATGTTACTAAATAAGGCACATCGTTTTCCATTGCAAGAGACTTGTTGCTTAGCTGCTCTAAACCATCTCATTTACTGTGAATCAAATTGATACACTACACACTGTAAAGCCAAAGGGTACTGATAACAGGTGGTTATCTGTAACATATGATGAGGTACTACAGCTCCAAGTGACACTAAAACAACTGTGCACTGATATTGTCGCATAACAGTTCACAACAGGAAAGTCAGGAGCACATTTGTGTGGTCATGCTTGGAGCCATGTGTGAAAATTTCACCTCTCCCCATCAAATTCCAAGACCAAGCAGAACTTTTCTAAAGCAGCCTAGAAGAACACCATATAAATAAAAAAGGCCTGTTCCTTGGTCCTGAAAACAGGTGACACAGCCTCTTTTGCAGTCACATTTGGACAGATTCTATTCACCCATTCCCAAAAGGCACATGCTGTCCTACCAGACGACTAGAGGTGTTCTTCATGCAGTTGACCCTACCCAGGACTGCACTGAGAGTCACAAGAAGATGGTCAGAATGGACAACATACAAACCTGCATCTATTTAGTTTGCTCATATAAAGTGGTCTAGCTGTCAGCAGTTCTTGATGGAGCAATGAGAGAAAAGCACACCAAAGAGGCAGGGGACAGGTAAAGCAATGGATCCGAGACTAACAGGTCACTGCCCTTCCACTACGCTGTGAGGCCCTCAAGTAAGAGTTTCACTTTCTGCCTCTCTAGAAGACTCCCCAGCTTTGTATGAATATGCATCTGCATCTCCCTTGGCTCCGTATTTCCACTATTGGAAAGACTATTTAAGTACTCAAAATGAACTTCACAAATACTTACTCAGCTTATAAACTTACTTATGTTCTGTGATTCTGAACCCAAATGTTTCTCACATTAGTCTCAGTTCAATTTTGTAGCTCATCTTTCCTATGCCTTAAATGACAGCTATTTTAGACAGAAGTGTGCGTCTCCAAAGATACAACTTTTACTAAATATGGACAGTTTGCACTGTTGTTCACACCCTCCCCCTTCAAATTTCCTTAATTCAGTAAAAACAGGTTACTTGAAGCAAAACTAAGTCTTCTTCATTTTTATCAGTTAATTTTTCACTTTCAGTTATTTATTAAAAAAAGCATAAACAACAAAACAAAAATGTATAGAACATTATAAAGTTTCTTCTGTTACTTTCTGTTCTACAAATAAGCAAAAAACTATAAAAATTTCATTCAGTTTTAAGAAAAGATATTTATCTAGCAGCCTTGAAAACATGAAATGTAAATTGAAAAGAAGTGCAGAGATAATTTTGAATTACTTTCACAAATTAAGTACGAGATTTTACCAAATTGGGAATTTTTATGAGAAAAAAGAAGGAAAAAGTCTGATTACAAATTAATACAAATTAACTCAATTTAAGATACAGTGGGTAGTTTTATTTATAAAATGCCATTGGCACACAAAACACATAGGAAGTATGAAAATTGATTTATAAAGAAGTGAAATGCTTCACAGAAGCATGGATTCCTGAGTTATTCTGAATACCATCTCTCATTTACTGTAATTCACGACACTGCTCCAATTGGCTTAATCAGCAGCAGAATGGATACTTGATAAACACACAGTTAACACATATGCAAACGGAAAACAACTGGAAGATCCAGTCTTTCTCATTTTCACAGCCAGTTCAAACGTGTTGTAGATACCTGCTTTCACCTCATTGTCACAGCCACATGTTACAAAGTCCTCTTGACACCAGACACAAAAGTATCTCTATTTCTGAATAACCATACAGAAGGACTGATTATCCGGACAAACACTACTTCAACTGCAAAAAACAGTGTTAGGTGCTTTCACTTCTTTTTCTCTTTTTCTGCTTTCCTTCTCTGTTGTAGTGTCTTTAGTTCAGTCATTACATTCAAAGTTCTGTAAACCCAGCTGACCTGAAAAGTAAATAAATTATTAATTTTAACTAATCCATATATATTCACTTATCAATTTAATGAAAGCACCCATATAAATGAACATATACATACCACAATTATAATAGTATTCACCAGCAGTGGCGCTGAAAATACAAGTGAAATAAACATTCCTCTTGAATCAAAGTACTGGTATTTAGAAAACAACCTGAAAGAAATACAGTAAAAATGAGAGAGGGAAGCTTTATTCAGTGTAGTTCACTCATTAGACTTTCACAGTAACTATTCAATGTGGACTTCATACACATTATCCTGCTTCTTGGGAATCCCCAAGCACAGGCCAGCATTCTACTGTATTAAGTTAGAAAAAAGAGGCAGCCAATATCTCATCAGTTATGAATATTTATTACAATACCAGTCTTCTTTAAAATTTTGCTGTGCAAACACTAAATAAAACAACCCTAAATTAAGAAACTTACCAATGTGACTACAAAAGTACATATATTTTTGCATCAGAAATTGTTATCCTCAAGTGTCTGAAACTACCTTCTTAAATATTTTGCTTATTTATATTAGAAAAGATAACAGAAATAATAAATGTAGTAAAGCTGCAATTTAGGTCATGTATGCCTGAAGTGAAACAAAGACAGTTAGATGCTTGCATAAAGTAGTTTTAAACACAGAATTTCCAATTACATCAGGGATAGGTTAGTTCAATGCTTATCAAAATAACATCAGTTTAATTCTGGTGTAACTAGTACATAAGACAAATGTTAATGTTTTTTATGCATATAAGTATATAAAGCAGCAGTGATAGTTTTGAGAAGCCGTTCTTCAGCTTATCAAATGTAACTACTGAAGAAAACCCAATAAAAACAGAAAACAAAGCTCATGCCCTCTTCCCCTTAACCACAGTCCTCTGCTTTTCTCTTAGTTCTCTGACCAGTTAAATTTACAATCATAAACACAGATTTTAAGCAGTACAATTGTCATAGTTTAGGCCTTAGTTTTAGTAGGCCCTGAAGCTGCTACGTGGATTAGAAGAGAGAGGTTGTCACCTGACTTAAGCAACCAAATAAATATTTCATACCATATTACACAAATTGGGGTATAAAAAGCCACGTGGGAGGTATTTCTCTTCTGCAGCTGTTCTGGGAGGATGTGCTGTTGCTGTTCTGCTGAGCTAGGCCTCACTGCTACTTCATCTTGGGAAAGTAAACATTTTCTCTCTGTTCGAGTATCTCTCTTATTGGGGTGGTCAGAGTGGTGGAATTTGCTATTTGGTGGGGAGTGGAAAGTTGTTGTTATCTTTTACTTTTGTGTGTATGTGTTATATTGCATTTTGCTTTTAATTTTCCCTTTTCTGTGTAAATACATAAACCGTTTCTCTTTTCAGTTTCAGGTTTGTTTGGGTTTTTTCTCCCTTTCCCTTGTAGGAGGGAGGCTACACTGCTGTGGTGAATACTTGGCATTTTGGCAAGGTCAAACCACAACAACAGTCAAGGCATGCTAGCTACCAAAAATTATAACTTCTTATAATGTGGTATCTATGTTGCATTGTACAGTTTCATCCAAAAAACGAAAGTGAAACCAGTTACCTCCAATTCATGGCTGCTAATTCATTGATATATTCAGCGCAGTACACCAAGCCCACTGTACAACAAAGAAAAACATTACACTCAGTATTTCTTTAAAAATAAACCACCATCAGTTCTGTGATATATACTAAAGATGTGTACATACCAGGTATCAGAATCCCTTGATTCTCTGAAGACCAAACTACACATTCAGTATTTAACTGCACAAAGCCAATTCTGGTTTAAATGTCCCATATAGTTACTAGAAAGTATTAAGTGATCACAAAACATCCTCCCTGTATTACAAACAAAACCCCAAACAACTGTAAAAGCCTCCTCATCTGAGCTTACAGAGAAAGCTCACCATACAAATTAATACTACTAAAAGATCCAAACACCAAACTGCTTTTTTTCCCAACAATCCTGTTGGTGACTGGTTCCTTGTTATGTCTGTAAAAAGAAATGCCAGAACTTCAGAAAATTGGTATGAATAAATTTTCATTACAGATTTTATAGTGTCACACTGTTATATCTAACATTATTATCTCAAGTTTGGGTACTAACAATGTACAAGCATTTTAGTAAAATAAAAAGTTTCAACAGGTATATAGCAGAGTAGTCTGCTGCAATCAGGTGCAAACCAGCATACTCTTACTCATGAATGACATTCAATATGAAATCAACAAGACATTAAGAAAATTCAGTACAATCACGTTAAACAGAAAAGCAATACAAATATAAAACCTTGAACAAAAGGTTTGAACTCAATATGGGTAGTTTTATGCATTCTGTATTAATAGCAAGTTTACATCATTCCTGGGTTAAAAAGACATGTGTGATCAGTTCCACTGCATCTTCCACACCAGTTAGACCTTGGGCATTCAAACTAGTTTGATTAACAGTGGGAATACTTTACATACAGAGCCTAAAGTAAACAGCATTCCATTGGAAATTCTGAATGTCTAATATTAAAGACAGAAAAGCCTGCGTTCTTATAGGCCTGTTGTGTCCTGAACAGAGCATTGTTAGCTTGCCCTCTGTAGATCATTTAAAACTCTGCAGTTACAAATGGAAGTACAGACATTGCATATAAGTGGATGTATAGAAAGGTTTCCAGATTCCTTTATGGGGGTTTTAAATATTAAAACCTTAGCTTTAGCTATTTGCTGTTTTGAAGAAGCTATAATTCTTCTACCAACTTGACTGGTTCACTAAATGGTATTTTTAAAGGCAACACAGTCTTCCAGTCGCTTTTTTTGCCTGCAAATCTCTTTCAACTGTCCACCTTTCCTACCTCCACCCTGCCAGCATGAGAGAGCTGTGGTACTGTGTAAAGAAACCCAACTCAGCAGAAAATTCAACACACGGCTAGAACCAAGGTGGTGCTCATAACACATGGATCTAATCCAAATCTATGTGATCTTAATTAAACTAAAGCTAGTAGGTCTTCTGCCAGTTAGCCATGAAGATACAGATTTGGGTAGGCAAGATCACTGTGGATTCTCAGGATGAAGGCTGATACATCCTGAGATAACAAGTTGTTACTGCAATGTATAAGCCAGTCTTGGTCTTCCTCATACCATTACCACAGCTGTCGGCAGGTCATATGGTGAACTTGCTCCAGAAACTAAAGCTGACTATATTCACCAAACTGCAGCATTAGAACAAGGCAGAGTAGAAAGCAACTGTTGGCGCTCAGTCGATTTCTTTTCTGTTTCTCCAGTACTGCAACAATTTATTGGGAAACTGTGATACACACAGCAATGCCACACAGAAACCTTACTCATCCCAGATCCTCACTAACACGGGAATTTTAAGTCATTACTTCATACATTTTCTTGGGAAAAAAAAAATACAGATTTATAGGTCATAGCAGATTCTATTGCACATCATCATCTAAAGGTGCATACATTACCAGAAAAGAAATACGAATTTGGGTGCACTTTATCTGCTGCCAAGCACAACACTCACCCATGCAGAGGAAGTGCCCGACCTGCACCCGGCGGTGCTGCAGGGACGCGCAGGTCAGAAGGAAGCACAGGAGGTGGAAGGCCGCCAGCCCCAGCAGCCAGGGCTCCGACCAGTCCGTGCTCTGCGGGCGGAACGAAAGGGCATCAGGCAGCGGCGGGAGAAGGGGCGCCACCGGGCGGCCACAGCGACCGGCGCTCCTTCCCCGCACCGAACGCGGCCGCTGTCAGTCACGGGCCGCGCCCCGCAGCCCTCCCGCGGCAGGCTCGGGAAGGAGAGCGCTCCCAGCCATGGTTTCAGTGACGGACAGTTCCGCGGCTCCGCTCCCGCGGCCGGCCCCGCTGCCCCGGCTGGCCCCGCTGTCCCCGCTGCCCCGGCCGGTCCCGCTGCCCCGGCCGGCCCCGCTGCCCCGGCCGGCCCCGCTGCCCCCCTGCCCCCGCCGGCCCTGCTGCCGCCCGGCCGGACCCGCTGCCCCGGCCAGCCCGGCGGCCGCCCAGCCCCGCTGCCCGCCCCGCCAGCACCGCTGACAGCCCCGGCGGGCCCCGC
>JAWWLZ010000118.1:96886873-96937162 GCA_035041345.1 Poliocrania exsul
CACTTCAGGCAGTAACTTAAGTCAAATGAAAAATGCTACTTGTTTCCAAGTTAAAAAAAAATTATGATGGGAAGCAAACAAGATAATTAAAGGTTAAACTAATTTGTAATGCCTTTTGCTACATGCATGAAGGACTGGATGAAGCGACTATTCTTAAGACCTACCACTTAGAGAATTTCAAATTGAGAATTCCTATCAACTAAGCCAGGAGGCTTTGTGAATCTTCATAGGATTAGCTTTGTTGAACAAACGATACTTTCATATATCCCTCCACATTCTACTTTCATTAAATTCTTTTTTTTTCAAACTGTTTGGCTTATCAGATGTGAAGCTTTGGCTTTTTTTTTCCAAATGTTTTGAAGCCTCTGTATAAGTAAATATTACAGATACTCTTCTTTTAGTCTACCATATTGCCAAATGCAGGTCATCACTGTGAACTGGTCTCTGTTTACTGTCAGACTTCTGCAATTTAGGGTGAGACACTTGAAACTGAGATTGTGTTTCATTTTTGCTTTAGGTTTTTGTTAATCTTTTTCTTGACTATCTGGAGGCTAATCAAGTCTTTCACTTAAAAATACTGTATAATTGAGTAAGGTGGTATAAAGGTGGTAATTTTTACTACCATATGCTCTTAAAATTAACACTGGTGGAAAAAAAGATGTTTGATTCCACATTGTAATAGGGAAATAAGACCAGAATAAACACTTGGACCAGTACAGGCTGGGGGCTGACCTGCTGGAGAGCAGCTCTGCAGAGAAGGACCTGGGCATCCTGGTGGACGACAAACTGCCCCTGAGCCCTTGTGGCCAGGAAGGCCAGTGGTATCCTGAGGTGCTTTAGGAAGAGCATTTCCAGTAGGTTGAGGGAGGTCATCTTGCCCCTCTACGTAGCCCTAGTGAGGCCACATCTGGAGTGCTGTGTCCAGTTCTGGGCTCCTCAGTACAAGAGAAACATGGAACTCCTGGAGCAGGTCCAGCAGAGGGCTATGAAGATGGTTAAGGGACTGGAGCATCTCTTCTGTGAGAAAGGCTGAGGGAGCTGGGCCTGTTCAACCTCAAGAAGAGGTAACTGAGAGGGGAACCTCATGAGCCATTGACCGTAGCCCTAGCCTCAAACGCACTCCGCACATGAGCAAAAGGCAATTTATTGAGGGGAACTTGGACTTTTATAGGGTTCTGAGGGGAAGGTTCTGGAACCGGAATGGGATTGAATGGAGTGCGTAACCAGGGAAACTGGGCAGCCAATGGGGGAACGGCTGCCAGAGGACTAATGGGAGAACAAGGTTCTGGGCAAAGGCAGGTGAAGGGTCTGAGGGGAAGGAGACAACATGGAGGACAAATCAGGATAAGAACTATGAAAGAACAACTGTAAAAAAACATAGGGGGTAACACGACAAACTTTTTAAACTAAAACCGTACATAAACATGCAATAAACTCAAACTAAACTTCAACAGTAACTGTCCGTAATTGGTTCTGGGTGTCTGGTCCGGGTTGATCAATTGTACCATCGTCCTCATAGATCCACCTCCAATAATGGTCTTTCCAGTCCGCCTATGAGGACCGTTCTCCCACAGGGACCTCATCAATGTGTACAACTATCTGAAGGGAGGGTGCCAAGAGGATGCAGCCAAGCAATAGGACAAGAGGCAATGGCCAAAACTGATGCACAGGAAGTTCAGCCTGAACAGGAGGAAGAACTTCCTTACTGTTTGGATGACTGTGCACTGGAACAGATTGCCCATAGAGGTTGTGGAGTCTCCGTCACTGGAGGTATTCGACAACCATCTGGACACAATCCTGTGCCATGTGCTCTAGGATGACCCTGTTTGAGCAGGGAGGTTGGACCAGATGAGCCACAGTGGTCCCTTCCAACCTGACCTGTTCTGTGATTCTGTGACTTGTTGTTTGGAAGGTCACACAGCTAATAGCAAATCAAATGGTTTTATGTTTTGTAAATGAGTGAGTTTCTTGTAATTGCTCAGTAAGTGACTACAGAAACCATCTGCAATAGCTGAAGGGCTTCAATGAATGCAGGATACAGCCACTGCAATATGAGCAGAATATGTTGGTCAGTGGTGAATATGTGATGTAGACAAGCTACATAGATAGGAAATTGTTGGCTTACTATGACTACAACATGCTGAATTAAAAGTTCATGTAGTTTTTATGGTCAACCACTCTCAGGACCAGGGTGGGGACGGCTCCTGAGGTAATTCAGACACACACAGAATTGGAGAACATGTCGGAAGCTCTTTATTTCTGGCTGGGGTCTGGCTTATAAGGGTCCCAATAGGGGCAGGGTTTGGAGAGCGTTGGACAGCACATCTGGGGGCAGGGTTAGGAAGGCAGGCATGGGAGAGGCTCAGTTAGCTACAGCAGGGCAGGGAAGGGATGTAGAACTCTCTCAGATGCAGGGAAACCGTCAAGGTACCTTCACGGCATGGAAAAACCTCAGGAAAAAAACACTTAGAGAGGGGGAAGGAACACAGGGGGTGTAAGCCCTGGGTGCTGAGTCCTACAAACCACTGTAGCATCAGTGGAAACTTTCTTAAAGGGAAGGAGGAGTTGCTTCTTTAATATTGACTTGGATAAAGTCAGTAATGCTGCTTGTCAGCAGATGGTAGCAGATACATAACTATTACCAGATCTTTTCTGTGGTATATGTTCTCTTTCATTTATTTTTAGTGGAGAATGAAATGTGAACAGAAGATACTTAAAAGATAATGAACAGCTTCCTTACTCTTTTACAGGGAAAACTGTGTATTTGTCTTTTTATACCTTCTTTGTAAAGCCAATATGCTATAATTCGATCCTAATTTTTAAGATCCTCTACTAACTATAAATATACACCATATATACTATATATAATATATATATAAATATAAATAATTTATACACTGTATAAATATATACATAAAATATCTATAGAATATATGCAATAATATATAAATATATAAATATTTCT
Source organism: Poliocrania exsul (assembly GCA_035041345.1). Lineage (NCBI taxonomy): Eukaryota > Metazoa > Chordata > Aves > Passeriformes > Thamnophilidae > Poliocrania > Poliocrania exsul. The sequence continues at coordinate 96,889,839 of JAWWLZ010000118.1, forward strand.
GTTTTTATAAGTAACTTAAGTAGTTTCTAAAACTCAGTCTCAGTCTTCTGTTGCAAGATTCAGATTCCTATGTGATTGGTAAAAGGATTATTTTTCCTTTTCATCAACTGAAAAACTTCATTTTCTTTACATAGGAAAGGATCTAAAATCAGACATTTATCTTAAGTTTAGATTGCTGAAAAAACAAGCTGAGTGATAAAAGCCTACATGTGATAGGGAATCCCAAACAAATGCTAAATTATGTTTCTTGTTGTAGCCCTACATGCATGTTTGCTAGCAGATCATAAGGCACTGTACTAGAAACCACCTGGAAGTGCCTTTTATACTTCCTGCTGAGGGAAGTGCAGCTCTGATTCTCCACGAGAAGATGTAAGAAGGTGTGCAAGTGAGTGAAGCAGCCCTCCACCAGAGCATCAATCAAGGCAAAGATAGAAAGTGGGCACATGTGTGGGTTAGTGATAGGTATACCCAATTTCTGTGCTTTGCAAAGATCCCACTGCTGAGTTCTGCTGTGGGAACAGGGACTGCTCATCTCTACATCTCCTGCCTGTCTCACAGCCTGCACCTGGGAGTAGTCTGTTGTATTGACTGTCTTGAATAGTCTTTTCAGAGCTTTGAGAGGTGTGAGCAGTTTCACTATGAAGATAGGCTGAGCCTGAGAGAGGAATCTGGATGATCACTGTTGCTGGAAGTGGTCACTTCAAGGCCATAATTTTTACCTGTCCTGAAAATTTGCCTCATATTTGCAGCTGCTGTCATCTCTTTACCTTTTTGTAGTACCAGCTTGTATTGGTTATGATGTACTTGGAAAACAAGAATTATTGTCATAGTATTATAAAGATTTCTTCAGAAATAGAATTTAAAACTTAGTGGATTATTTTGTGTATGTCGTTTGTGGGTTTCAGGTTTAGATGATGGATGCTACTTCTTCTAAGCTCAAGGTTAGTCCTGCTTTTGAGAATGAGAGTTGGACTGCATGACCTCCAGAGGTCTGACCTACATTGCTCTGTAATTTTGATTTCCCAGTGATATGGACTGGGCGGCCTGGGGGGCAAAAGCTGAACATAAACCAGCAGCGTAACCTGGCAGCAAACAGTGCCCACAGGTTCTGGGGCTGTGTCAGCAACATACTCAGGAGATTAAGGAATTTAGCATCTACCTCTGGATACTTCAAATACAAGGACAATAATGATAAACTGTGAAGACTCAGCAGACAGCTGTCAAAATGTTCAGGGAGTTGAAGCCTTTGTGTTGGGGCATGGGCTGGGGGAGCGGGGCTTGTTTGCGCTGGACAAGAGGTGGCTCCAGGGGAAAGCTAGTGGCAACCTGCCAGTGCTTATAAGGAGCTTACAAAAAAGATGGAGCCGGTCTCTTCTGGCAGTGTGGTGTGAGAATGAGATGCAGTGCACATAAATTGAAACTTAGAATTTTGGTCTGCATATAAGGGAAAGCTTTTTCCTCATGAGGACAGTCAAATAAAGGAAAAACTATCCAAAGAGGTTGAGGGATGTCTCTTTTTGGAGATTTTCAGGACCCAGTTGGATAAAGTCCTCAGCAAGCTGGTCTGGCCTTATAGCAAATCTTACTTTGGGTAGGAAGTTAAAATGACTTTCTAAGGTCCCTTCCAACTTGAATTATTCTGATTCAATGATTCCACAATTTAAAATGAGAAAAATCAACTGTTTAGCTGTGTTCACTAAACAATATGCTTCAGCTTAGAAGTGAAATAAATGCTTTTGTATGTTTTTTCAGAATCTTATTCCCTTAACTTCATCTCTTTTATCCCCTTTCTGTCAGGGCTTTTTTTCCTCATTGCAGAGTAGCTCTAGGCATCTTCAGGCTTATTTTTCTTCCTCTGCTATTCCCAAACTGTACAGGCAGTCTGAAATACAAATGTCTTTTTTTTTTCTCTACCTACTAGCATGACTGCCTATTAAATTATTCCACTAATCCCACCAAATATCTCAGAATTCTTTCAAAGCCCTGTTGTGTTCTGGCAAAGCAACCAGATTTTATTTCTGTTTGGATCTTTGTCCAGTCAGGGTGGAAGAAGCCAAGTGCAGTTGAAAGCAAAAAGCAGTCCTGACAATCTCAGATCCTATTCTTATCTACACACTTTACTTTCTCTTTGACTCACTCTGAAGTTTTCTTCTCACAAAATTGCTACAATGATTGTTTTCAATTTTAGAATTATCACCTTGTGTCATTCTATGGTATGGATATGAAGTACCTTTACATTTCGTTGATGTGTGACTGCGTTGAACTGAGCACATAACACAGTACATTTAAGTTGCAGCACAGCTATTGCAAGAAGAAATGGAAGTATTTAGAATGTGCAGGGCAACTGTCATGATTGTATCTGATCTGACTAAAGAGCTTGACGTCAGGATTGTACTTTGTGCTTAGAGGCATGCCCCTAAGGCACATCCTAGCTGCTCTCACCTGTCATTCTTAACATGCAGGGCAAGTACAAGCTACATGGAGCAAGAACAGGGAGCAGCAGGAGCAGGATCAGCAACTGGAAGGGACATTTTTTTGAACAAATCATTGTTCTGAGAGATCTCAGCCTTCTCATCTCTCTGAGACTGAATACTTGATTTTAATCTTGTGCTTTGGGGCTCCTGCTGCTTCTTTCTTATTATCTTCCTCTAATGAATGAAGACTGAAGGGTGGAAAAACAGTGGTAATTCTGCAACAAAGACAGCCAAGAGCTAGAAAGCCAGCACACCCACATCCATCCATTGATTCTGAAGCCATCCATGGTCATTGCTTTCTGGTGGTTGTTGCATATCCATCCTCAGCAGTCCATAGCTCTGTTGGTACAGTTTGACCAAATGGCTCAGACTATCTGAGCTCGTTAGTTAAGATTTGATATCTAGAAATAGAGATCAAGGCACACAAATTATAAGCACTTATATAAATACTTTCAAATACAGCAGTAATTGCAAAGCTTTAAACATTTGTACATTTAATACATGACAATAGTGAGTTAGCATACATCAGCTCCTTCTTACTATCTGTGAACTAAAAGCATATGACCTAAGAGTATTCACATGTTGCAATTTTCTGGCATTTATGTAGGATCTCCACTGCAACATTTTGCATCCAAAGAATTGAGAAGCAATCTGTTAGTCCTCCTTCAGCTTTTTTGCAGTTTGAGGTTTTGCAGATTCATGCATTGTTTCCACAGTGTCATTCCCTCATGATTGGTGGGATACGTCCCTAGTTTTTGCTGGTCTATTCCTGACAGGCTGTGGATGTTGCTGTGATGATGTTTTGATTTGTTCACACACCACTCTTCAATGTGTGATATATGTATTTTAGTTCAAGGTTGTCTCTCATAATAGCACACCAGTGCTGACAAGTCCACTGTTGGGATGTTTATGACAGATGTTTTGAGTATTGTTCTGTATATGGATTTTATATATGACACTTTTGTGTCAGAAGTTTCCATGTAATCATCTGAGAGTTTGAGTTATGAGTATCTCCCAACTTTGTAAGTGTCTGTGGTAGGGACAGAGATTTGCCATTCCCCTCAAAGCTGAGATACCATCTTTGTACAAGGAATTAATCTGTGAATGTAAGCACTGGAAAGGGCACTGTATAAATCAGCAGAAATGTTTAGGAAGCTAATACGCAGCAACCTGAAAAGTCAAATTGCACAAATTCCAAGCCAATGATGAATGCAAGAAGGAGACTGCGTAGAATATTTCGTTCAAAGACTAATTTTTAGAGCTGCAGACCAAAGAATTGCAGACCTAACTGCAGAATTCTTACTTCCAGACCTAATATTTGCAGTTGCAAGATTGTGTGATACTTGGACAGCAAAACACATAAAACTGTATCTGTTTTTAAAGTTATCATTGGCAAAAAACCACTACTGGTGGAGTGGTTGTACAGAGGGCACCTTGAAGAGCTGTACAATGCAGAAGGTAGCCAGTTTCAAATTGAGAGCTGTGGAGGTTAGATGGGAAAAGCTCATGTTCCATTGAAATAGAGGAATTCAACAAAAAATATGTATCTGCCCAGTAACTATATCATATAAGTCCTTCCTGGAAAAGTATTCTGCATCTGGAGATCCCCTCCTCCAACTCCTTCCTCCCATTTTTACTTTCTGTGTCCAGTCCTTCCATTCCCTGCTCATACCATAAAAAGTACTGCCAGGAAGTAAGGTGGTATCCATTAAAAAAAAAAAAAAATCCCCTGCAGTGTCTTTTGGTGGCATACTGGAAAATACAGAATGAGAAAGAAAAATCACACCAGAGGAAGGACAATGACAAAATACGGTACTACCTGGGGCACCACTAAAAATCTGTTTTACAGCCTGCATTATCAATTAAAATATAATGCTTCTTTGTGTGCTTGACCCCACACAATGCAAGCAGGATGTGGAACAGTCTTCCTTGTAGCATCCTTTTCTTGTTACCTCTGTTTTCTCTGCAGTGGAATTCAAATTTACCTTGCTTAACAGCATTGTCTGTCTATGGTTACAGAACAGACTATTGTAAGGTATTGCCAGATGCTGCATTTAAATGAGTGTGGATAACACACATTCACATAGGGGCAAGGAGACAAACTGTTTCACTGTTGTCCTAATGAAAAATAATTAAGTGTATGATCATAATCATATCAAAATAACTGCTCTATTTTCCTTGCTTCCTTTTTCCAAAGTCAAACTACTGCAGCTATGTGAAAGCATGGCTTCACTGTGTCATTAGCCGTTGCTAGGGGGAAAATGCAGGTAGAGATCTTTTCCTTAAAGATTAAGTCTTGGCTTTCACCACTAGCAGTAGATAGGCAATCTTCCAGATGTCATAAACCACAGCAGTTAGCTGTCTCCCACCAGTACAATATTCAGTCCCAGAGCTCTGATGTTATCAAATCTTTTCTTCTTCAGGAATGCCCATGCTGAAACGCCAGACTATTAGGATGTTCTCTTTGGGGAAAGTGGGTAACCTCATTTTTACAAAGCCTTTGAATATCTCTCAAGAGGGTCCTTAGTCTCTTCCCAGCTTCAGAGACTTTGGGCCCATAGTAGCCTTGTGTTCCTTCTCCCCCCAAAAATTCTTCAGTTCCTTGTAACAGAGATGGATTTGCATGGGTTTAGCAGACTTAGTTTCTGTCCCTATTTTTCAAATGCTTTTTTCATTTTAATTTTAACTTCATGCAGCATTGATTCTGTACAGTGAGACTCTGCTGAGTCCTTTCTTGTGACCTGTGCAGGCTGCTATCAGATCTTTCAACCTCCCAGTGAATTTTTTGGCCCTTTCCACAACGGAATTCACCAGAGTAATAATTTCTTAACAGAATCAGGGTGGTGACCCTTAGATAGCTGCCCTTGTTTTGGTTCTCCTGAACTGAAGATGGTGATATAAGATCACTTACTCTGATGGCATAAATACTATGTTAACCTTGTCCTCTTTAGAATGGCCAGGTGTACATTTTTGTCTCAGCTAGCAGTTTGCACTGATGATCCCACCAAGATGCTGCTGTGGCTATTTTTTTTTTTTTTGGAAGATTCAGAAGCTTGTGACTGATCTCAAATTACCCTCCTGATCATTTTGGATTTCCTTCAGCTTCAGAGGAAGGACGAGACATATAAATATTTCCAGAACTGTTGCTTGAATATAGCAGGACGACTTCAGAGTTGCTGGATTCTTGCTTTAAGGGCTGTATTTTGTGCCCCCACTAACCTTGGGCCCTCTGGATTGCATCTCAGTGTGAAGCTTTCTGCTTAGTTCAAGGAGAGAAACCACAGTGTGTGCACAGGTTGTGTACCCAAAGACTCAGCACATTCTCACCTAGGAGACATGATGCTGCTCAATAAACTGTTGATGTAGATTCACCTTAACTGTGTAAGTTAAGTGTGTTATCCTCAGTTGATTAACTGAGAAGTTCATCCTTACTGGAGCAAATGGAGGCAGTCTGAGGAAGAAGGGCTAATGCAGAATAGTTGAAGAAATCTGCAAGAATTTTCTTCCACGGAAACATTCAGAGAAATATTTACTTTAGTTTGTTTCTTTTTAAATTGAGGGAATTAAATGCTTGTGTGTGCTTGATAGTTTATTGTGTTTGATTTGTTAAAAATATAAAGGAAAATGAAAATATTGAATTTAGTATATGTTAACTACTAATTACTGTTTTCTTGCAGAGCATTTTTGAGGATTTACCTCTTTTTATTTTTTAGTGCTGTTATCAGGCTAAGGTTGTTATAGGAAAGTTTTCCTTTTATGGACTATGGTCTTTTATGGACTGACCGGTACAACATTAAGATGTGCTTGTCAGTGTCCAGTAGGAGATTCCTAGGGAAGAATATAAACACAGGACAATCAGATAGCGATACTTGTTAATTCTGTGTCTTGCAGCTTTTTGCTTTTGCATATTGAGGGCTGGAAGAAATTTTCTGTGACTGAGGTTGAACTGCAGGTGCCAAAGGCTTAGTGCAAAACATTAACCAGTTCCTGGTGAACGACAGAAACAGATTTAAAGAGTGTTGGTGTCCAAATACACGTGCAGTAAAGCCGGTATCACTCAGCTGGTTGTGAGTCCAGGCGCACTTCAGTGCGCAGTGGGCAGTGGAGGCGAGAAACCGGCATCCAGCACCTTCCTCCTGTTAAACAGCAGCGGTAGGTGGAGCTCTGACTTTGTTTTCCTCAGGACATGGCTTTTTCAGGAACACCGAGTGTTCACAAAACAGGTTTTGAGAAACACTCAGATGAAGGAAGTTCTGCGCTATAGATCCTCATCCTAATAAAAAAGCCCAGCACACCTTTTAAGTTTATGGAACAGCACCTATGCTTCCCGCAGGCGTTAATAATTGCTCTTTTAGTCCCTACCGCTAAATATATTCTGTGGGTACAAAGATGCTGCAGACTTGTGTAGCGCCCTTATTGATGTTCAGGGAAAGACGTAGGCAGAGATTTTTTTCCCTAAAGGTTAGGAAAACAAAACAATGCCACCAGTAAGACTTAAAGAACCGTGTTGGACATCTCTGCGGAAACACTGAAAACTGGTACTGTTTTTTCCTGAGTGTCTTCTGTAAGGCAACAGCTACTGCAAGTGTGTCTGCCCCATGCAGAATTTACTGTGCTGTGCATGAGAAACAGCATCTGCTTTCATTCAGTTTGCTGTGTCCTACAGCTGTTGCTGCTACCTGTATGAAAGGGAGGTCTGTATTTGGATCGTAGGAGAGCTGGGGAACAAGAAGGCAGTAGCCAAGGTGATTCCAAATTTTCTAGCTATGCCACACACACAAAACCTAAGCACTAACTGTATTCAGCTAGTAGTACCCTGTGACATGCTTTTACTGAGCAGAATTTCTTTGTGGTGTACTTGGTCACTACTGCCTTCTAACCACATTCATTACACTTATCTAAGAATAATTTGAGATTTATGGGGACAAAGGAATTACCTCAGAGTTCTGATTGCTTGTGGATTCTGCCATGCTCCCTGGTGCAAATTAAAATGTGGATCCCAGTGCCTCTTCTTGGTATCTTTGTTGAGGCTGGCTCTGGGACCTCTACTAGCTGCACAGAAGTAGAGAACCTCCATGCGATGATGTGATGGTCAGTAGACTCTTGGCATAAAACTTAGTTTCACAGAGGAAAGATCTGACTTCCTTTCCAAGAAGAATGGTTGCTTTATCAGGTAAGCAGTTCATCCTCCTTTAGTTTCTTGATTTTGAATATATTGTGCTTGGCTGAAGCAGGTTATGTCCATCTGTTAGGTGAAAGCAGATCATTACAGACAGGTGCTGTTGGGCTGCTTTCACAAGAATCAAGTTGTTTGTAGTCTCTAGACACTCACGATGATGATATAGAGAGAAACTGCCCTAAAAATTAATGGAGTCATTCCTATCTTTTGGAGAATGTGAGTTTTGGTAAAGAATGGGTTAGCATGCTATGCCCAGTAGTATAAGAATTAGGATTTAGTTTGCGTCTCTGGCTTATGGAGATGGCTTTGAAGATTATTGAAAACCCTGTATGAAATCAATCTTGTTGAATTCATGTATATGTTGTCAGAGGGGTTAGCAGTGAAGTGCAACCTGACCTTTCTGCGTGCCTGTTCTCCTCTTTGGGAAATGCGTGGAATATATTGGTATGCAGCAAAGTTCAGTCTCAGTATGTGCCCAAATGTAGGCAATATGGATTCAGGGAAAAAGAAAAATCCTAAAACTTAAGTGCACCTTGAAAATAGGACCTGAAACTTGTGTAATATAAAGGTCCGTTTGATAGGTGTTTCCTTTTTTGTTTGTTTGGTTCATTGGTTGGGTTTTTGTTTGTTTAGTTTTGGGTGCCTTTTTGTTTGTTGGTTTTGTTTGTTTTGTAATAGCTAAATGTTTATGGCTTATGGTTTGAAGAGTCCTCTGTTATGAACAGTGAAGATCTGTGTGAGTTGCAAGCATCAAAGCATGAAGAAAGTGCCTGGTTATAGATATTAAAAGATGGACATTTTTAGGAATTCTAATTACACTCCTGTGGGGAAAAAATAGATAAATATAAAACATTTAATGAATGTTATTCATTGAATAAGGAGGTAATGAAAAAGTAATGGGTTTTTCAGGTCTTCATATTTTCCTGGAAACCCCTAAACAATTTGGCAGTATAAAGAAACCCTGTAGTAAATGGAAAAAAATAGTAAGATAGACTGCAGTTCCATTATATTGACATCATCTGTAAGCAATCTTAGTGGTAACTTCTACATCGTAATTAGTAGATTCACAGGGTAGTGACTAATGGGAGCAAAGCTGAAACAATTTTATTTCTTAAATATGTTATGCTCTATCTGAAATTGTAGTAATTAAAATGTTTAAAAACAGATGGAATTAAGATATTTGCTACATGTATGACAGTGAAAATGAAATAATATCTGATAGCTAATGTTAAAGGAAAACTTGATATCAAAGGACAATGTTAGAAATGGGAACTTGAAGTGCAGTGTCAGAAAATAAGAACTATTGATTTACTGTATTGATTCTTTTAAAAATGTGTATGTGCATGAAAGTCTTTGTACTTGTTCTCTGCTAACAAAAAAGTTTGAGAGAAAAGTGTTAATTACAGAAAACACTGTTTTCTTGCAGACGTTTGCTGGAAATAAGAATTATTAATTAATTTAGGCTATACTTTTAAGAGGTTATAGCTATAGCTATAACTAAGAGCTTATGACTATAGCTGCCGAAGGGGCAGGACTACTGAAAGCCTTGAAGGTAATTCACTTTTATGGGAATTGTGTGCAAGACCTAGTCAGGTCTCTGATTTTACTTTGTCTCTCCCACTGCTCTCTTTAAGAAGACCAAGTTTGAGGATAAATGTGAGGAGGATGAGTCCTGTACAGGGCATTCTCTAAGTAAACACTCAATCCACCTTTTTTTGACAGATCAATAAGTAGCATATCCAGCCGTTCCTAGCCAGTCAGGTTGCTGGGATATTCACTTGTCCATTGCTTTCTATGTATTTGAAGGTAAAAAATTGGTAGTACTTTGCTAAATCACCCATATTCAGAGATGTATTTGTAAATACTGAAGAATTCAGTCTAGAGAAATGAGAGTATAATTAAGTGTTTAAAAAAATGGCACTTTCTGTCACAGGATCTTTTTTTTTCAGGTGAGTGCTATCAAGGTTGCATCTCCATCTCTGGATATTTTCAGTATTTGAGTGGACAAGGCTCTGAGCAACATGACCTAACCTTGAAGTTTACCTTGCTGAGAGTAGGAGATTTGATTGGATGGTTTCCATGGTCCCTTTTATTGTAAATGTTTGTAGTATTGTGAAGAGTCAGTTTCAACTATTAAAATACCTCTTTTATAAAAGACAAGATAAGTCAGTTCTATTCTGACAGAAACCCTTCAGTATAAGGCATATATAACAATTTTTTTCTATAAACAAATATAAGAAGAATTTTTCCCCTTGATTTTTTCTCTTGAATGACACGATTCCTTTCTTCATACCTATGTATTTTCCTTCACCTTGATAGTGAATAGTGTTTGTTCAATAAGATTTTTTTTCAAAGAAGACAGACTTTTATAGCCAGATCAGTATCCATGACTCTGCCTTTGCTAGTCATGAAACATTCCATTTGTTTTCCATGTATTTCTTAATTGCCCACTCTCTTATTTTTTTTTTTTACTATATTAGAGAACACTTTTCTTGTGTAGTGAGGGAGTTTAACGTTTGGGTTTTTTGCGATACATTTGATGAAAACACAAATTTCATACAAAGCAATGTTTCCAAAAGAAACCATTTAGAAGTTAAGAGTGTCTGAGAAGAGGTGGGAACAAAGAAATTGGTGGGGATACCATGCAGCTTGAGGACCTTCCACAATCAGGTACCAGAGGAGGAGGAGCTGGCCTGGTGAGGACCATGAGACTGCTTCTTCAGCCTCACCAAAGAACCTTTAACAGGTGTGTCTGCTCAGCTTTGAGATAATGCTGGTTTTGACAATCCTGTTGAAATTAAGTAGTTATACCTGTAGGGTCATTTCAACAGTTAATCAGACACATGAGGTGTGGCGGAGTGACAGCTCAGTGTACGTCAGTTCCTCAAAACACTGGTAGTTTGTCCTTTAAAGTTATTTAGAGCCTAGACTCAAGTCAAGATATACACAGTCCTTCAGAGTCTAGGCTGATTGCTGAGAATACTTGGCATCATTTTAGGAACTGTGAGGCTTTTATAATAGCACATTAACTAGGAATGTCTCTCTGGCAGTGCTTGAGCAACACCTTCACTGAAGTCAAATGTTGCCACTCATAAAACTAATAGCAAAGGCTGTTTAGGATTACACTTAAGAATTACATTTTAAAAGCTGTTATGGGAGTTGAAAGTCAATTATGTAAAGAATTGCAATATTAAAGCTGAAGAAGTTATTCAAAAAATAAGCCTATAAAAGTTGTTCAGGTAATTTTTTTGACATCAAGATGAAGTCAGTATCAGGAAAAGTTACAAATTACTGTGTATTTTGTAGTGTTACCCAGTGCTACCCAAAGGCTAAAGAGTACAATTCAAACATGCCATGAAACAATAACAGATAGTAATTACTAATATTTCATCCTGAACAAACCCACACATTCTCTTCTTTCATTGTAATGAGAGGGTAGTTCTGAATTTTCTTGGGGGGGAGAAAGCATGCACGAAGTTATGTATTTCTGCTACCTTGCCTCAAGCAAGCTCAGTGCTGTGGAATTTAAAAGAGAAACCTGTGAAAAAAACACAGAGGAGTAGGCTAGTACAAAGTAAAGAGCTAGCAGATACCCAATTGTCTACTGTTTCTGAGGAGTTCAGAAACATAAGAGGCACTAATACATTTGGGGCAAGATGAAGAGGAAGTGGCAAAAGCCAGAGTGTGGCATGCAGTAGTGAAGAGAAGGAAGCAAAGAGAAAGCATTCTTAAAGGACTAGACAAAGGGTCTAGAAACAAACAGGAAAAAAAAAAAGCCTGAAGCATCACTGGATTAGAACTAGCTATCCCATGGGTGATTTTCAAATATATTCAGTCCTCCAGAGCTGCTGAGTACCAAAGAGAAGAAAAGCTTATAGCAGAAAGAAGCTGTGTAGGGAGGACTATGGCCTCAACCACACACTGTCATGTTGCAGGATTTTTCCTTTGTCAGTGTGAAACTGGCACTTTTGTAAACTTTGATTTTGCATCATTATTTACTTTTCCATGTTCAAGCATTGTGGTGCATTGACTATGGCCAGCTGCCAGACACTTACCTACCCCCTCTCATTACCACAGGACAAGGGGAGAAAATAAAATAGGAAACCTCAAGGGTCAAGATACAGACAGGGACATCACTTACCAATTACCATAAGGGCAAAGCAGACTCAACTTCCGGAAAATTAATTTATTGTCTGAGATTTGGATGATAAGAAACAAAGAGAAAAATTAAAGCACTCCCTCCCACACCCTTCTTCCCAGGCTCAACTTCACTCATCTGCTTCCTTGATTTCTTTCTTTCCTAACACTGAGCAATACAGAGGGATGGAGAATAAGGATTGCAGTCACTTCATAATTCTGTGCCTCTGTGATAGACTGAAATGTTGTTAATGTCTTAAACATTGTCAAAATCATAGAAAGACTTTTTGTCAAAGTGCAAGGAAGCCACTGCCTGTGCCTGTCTGTGATCACCGAAGCACCCCAGCTTGCCCTCCTCTCCCCACCTTCTTCCCCCCACCTCTACACCCCAAATATGCTTCCTGAATGGAATTTAGACTGTGATGGGAAATTTGAGATAAGACTATTGAAGAAGTAAACAGGGCTCAGGGAAGAAGAATATCCCTGTGTTAAGAATCAGCCCTAGCTGGGCTCGGCAGGTGGCAGAGGAGAAGGCTTTTGGGTGTGTAATGGTGAAATCTCTCTGCACTAGAGCCGAGTAACCGTCCTCCTCCGGGAAGAGCACACATGAGACATTCACATGAGAGGCAGCTGACAAGGCATCCCCCCAACTCATTTCTCAGGCCTTCCACCACCAGAGGACTGCATGTTATCCAAGGGATGCAACAAAATCCAGAGCTTGTTGCAAGAGACTGCAAAGCTTGCCTCCCAACAGGAGGTTCCTGAGACTCTCCTGAACATATATTAATATATTGGACTCTGTTTTGAGGGACCCTTACCACCAAGAAGAGTAGAAGAGGATGCCACCAGGTTCCATGGAGTGGTGATACATTTTCTATTTAATCTCTGTCACTCTATTTCTTCTCCTCCCACCCCCCATCTCTCACCCCCATGCTTTTCTTTTTCCTATTTCTTTTTATCTCTCTTCCTCATATTTGCTGTTAAAGAAAATCCATAGTATTGACTTTATCACATGGCCTTTTTTGCACCTTAATTTGGGCAGAGGCATTTCTAATAATTTTAATAACAGGATCTTAACAGCCTCCTTCCTCCACTTCTCACTAGCTCCAGCATGGATCCTTTCATGGTCTTCAGTCCTTCAGGATAAAGCCACTTCTACAAGACCTCTCCATTCTGCAGTTCATTCAGAGCACATCCGTATGCTCTGGCACAGTATCTGCCATGGGCTGCAGTGTGGATAATGGTCCAACATGATCCTCCATATGCTGCAGGGTGACAACCTGTTTCTAACACTAATGCACAGAGGGTTTTGCCTTTTCTTAAATATATTCTCCCAGAGGTGCCACCATTGTTGCTGTGGGACTCAGCTGTGCCCTATGGTGGATTGGTTGGAGCCATTGCAGAAGACCTGGAGAATACTGCAGTATTTTATTGTTATTTTTTTCCAAATTGAGACGAAAGTAATTGATGGAGTCATAGTGCTTATCTGCATGTGGTTGATGGGGTGAATCCTCTTTCTCACTGAGTAAAACACCCTTACCCAGACAGTAAAGGATCACATTGCCAATTCAGACATGCACTTTTCTTGTGCCACAGTGTGATGGAGCATTCCTTTGGTAGTCTTTCTGCAGGCGGTGATGGCTTTGGGATTTGTAAGTGCCAATGTTTCAAATGCTTTGTGAATAATTGGAGCCCGATTTGCCCTTCATTACCAATGTGAAGATGAAAGAGAGAGATTTTACAATAGCTGGAGTACAGTGTCTGCAACAGCCATCTTCCCAGACTACAGCAACTACTTGCAGCACACAAAATACATAGGAGAATCTCAGAATCCAAAGTGCTATTTTCAGACTTATTAGTAATAGTGGTGAAAACTCTCCCTGTCATTAAAAAAATCTATTAAATGATTCTTACTGAAGTGTTATTTTAGGAAAAGAATTACTTGTAAATCGACGCTGGTTTTCAGAGACACTGTTGTGATAGTTTCCAGTTCAGTTGATTTCTATCTTCTCCTCTGGCCTTTGATGAGTCAGAATCCACACAAAGACTGTCATTGTCATGAGTATGTATGAAATGAGGAATTTCCTATTTTAGGAAAATACAAATGCCTCTTTCATAATTTCTGTAGTCTCTTTTAAAGGATAATTTATGGATGTAATTTCATAATGAAACTACATAGATGACAGTTGAAACTGCATAACCTTTACTGGGAATAATATTATACCTCTATAGGAAGTGAGAGGAAAGGGCTCCTAACTCTGATCACATGTATAACAGTGTGTTTGGAATTCTGCATGGCATCTTCTTGATAGTATGACCTGGGATACATCTGATATGATAGGAATATGAGTGGGTGAACAGAATACCCCAAACTATTCTGAAGCCCAAAACATGATACTGCTAGGAAGAAAATACAATAGTTGAGTTTGCTTTAGATGACCTTCCTTACAATGAAATTATATCCAAGAAATTACCAAGATACTTTTGAGAAAATAAATCAACTTAGAAAGTAAAAAAAAAAAAAAAAAAGCTTGAAAATAAAAAAAAAAAAAGGCTTGAAAAATTGTGATAGTGGAGAGAGACCTTGGAGTGAGTGTGATAGATCAGCAACTTAGTCATATGCCAGGAGCACCCAGGTACTGGAGCAACAGTACAGGGGGCAACATAGAGACCCACACCTTAGATGTGTGTGTGAATTTTTGTCATGCTTTTTCATCAACATGTGGCTCACCAGATTGTAAAGACATACATAAAACTAGAGAACCCATATCTCCATCAGCATCTGTGGATAAGAGTGAGGAACTTGTCCAAAAGTGAGGTTGCATAGTATGGATGCAGGAGAGAATGCATATGTCATTTGAACAGGAGCATCATAGGAGTGATAAGTGGGTGGCAAGATAACACACCTGTGGTGGGTAGCAGGGAGAGACAGGTCTCCTTTTAAAAGAAGTGACATTGTTACAGACAGAGTTTGTATTTCAGGGGTAAAAAGAGGAGCAGGAAGAGCAGTGTGGGATAGATCAGCAGAGGACATTCTGGTACACAACTTTAAAAATGGAGAAGATAGAGAAACTGGGCAAACATAACACAGTTGTTGACAAGTACAGTGCTGGAGCACATTGTTCCAGGGAGGGAGGAAAAGTCATGCAGCACTTCAGATGATTTTGTGAAAACACATTATTGGCAATCCCCTCACCAAAAAAACCCAGAACATTGCTGTCAAAGTGTCTGGGACTTGCCGTTGCAAACATAAGAAACCTTAGTGAAGAAGAGCCAGGAGATGCTGAAGGAAGCTGCTTTCAGTTCAGATAAGCAGTATTGTAAAATTTGTGAGGGAAGAGAGTGGAGAAGGTGAGGGGATGTCTTTGAGTGGTGACTGACTGTTTTCAGGGAAGCTCAGCAAGCTTGGACAGTGAGGGGAGAGGTGAAGGCGTACCGCTGCTCTGCATTTAGAAATTTGGAAGCTGTTTGCAGGAGCAATCTTATGTGCTGAGATAAAATGTTCATGTTTGCTTCTGCCTTTGTCACCTTTTTATTCCAACAGTCCAGATTTTAGCAACAGGGAAAAAGAGAAATTATTTCATGAAACAAGAGCAAAACATAATTCCTACTCGAACTAATCACAGCTGCTTTCATGACCAAATCTCTGCTAAAGGTGATTTACTCAACCCCCTTATTTCAGGAAAAATTTGTGTAATACCACTCTGAGTATTCTCACCTGTACTTGGCTCTTTATATCAATGATGTGTTCATTTATGTCTTCTTAGAAGAGAATGCTACTCTGACTGGAATATTCTTGTCCCTTTGTTTGTCAAACATAAAGAGTAAATACTGGAAATTTCTCCCTACAACCACAATTCACTGTGTAGAAACCTGTCCTGTTAGTTCCTTATTTCCCTATCAGGGAAGGCAATTAAGGGAAATTCCTGTCTTGAGAACAGGAACATCCCAGTATAGTGTTCATGTTTTAAATAAGACCAACTTTTAACATTAATATATGAATGGTTGCTACTGCTAAAGATAATACATGAGATTCTTTTTCAGTGCCTCAAATACCTTTATTATCTCATTTGGATATATTGGTAAAAAAGCCATGAAATTAATTAAAAGCTTTTCTTTTAAGTTTGATATTGACTGCCAGTGTCACCAGAGTCAGAGTGGTGTGGCTGCTGGAAGAGAACTGTATCATTCAGTGATATACACATTTACTTACTCAGTAGGACAGGTATAGCAGGTGGATAGTAATTCCTGCTCTGTAAACAAACCTGCCTCCCTCCCACCAACATGCACATGTACATGGGAATTAGAGTTTCAGCCTCACCAGTCTGGTTTACACCAGCTAAGTGCTAATGAGGAATCAAGGTGCTTGCTCTGACTGGTTATGTGCTGCATCCACAGTGGACAGCTCAACTCCTGCACATGGTGGTTCCTTTCCTTGCACTTTGGCTTCTGTAGCTGTTAGGCATCTGTGTATTATGAATCTCTTTCAAACAGATAGTGCTACAATTATTTATTGCTTTCTAATGGCTTTGCTAATCTTGTAGCCCCAGACGAACTCTTGAACTTCCTCTGTCTTTGAGGCCAGTTAGAACTTTATGTCAGTCTTCAGGCTCTGCCCTGGTATGTTTCAGAAAAATGGATATGTTTCTTATCCAGGTCCCACCAGATGAATCTGGTCATCTTATGCTGCAAGTGACCAACAGCAATCCATTGTTTGTGCTGGGTAGTACGGCAGCTGGAAAAGGTTTAAACCAATTTTCTGCCAAGACCCCAGGGAGTTCCTCTGGAACCTCTTGCCACTTGACCTGTGGCTTATTTAACATTGCTAGCGGTCAGATAAGAAAACCAATTTAGAATCGAGCAGTGTAATTGATGTAAAAACCTACAAATCAATGTCTTGGATTTTCAGTTATGTAACTGTAAATCTGCTAAACTGTCTGCATTGCAAAGCTTAGGAAAATAGTACCTGCATTTCAATAATGTCCCTCACCTTTTTAAGCTTTCTTGACATGAGAGAGAGGTACATGATCTGTAGGTATTTCCAATATTATATTTCTATGCAGTCATTGCTAGGGCAATGCAAGACTGATGCCGTACCTCCTAAACTCCAGTATTCTGTGTCCTCACTACCAATATTGCCTGTTACTGCAGTGCACATAACTCCAGCTATGAACATATGTAGAAGTCACACCTGGAAAGAGTCTATGTTGCTCACTAAGCTGCTGATGTAGACACCTTTTGAGTGCTTCAGATGGCGCTTGACCCCTTGTTTCAACTGCAGAATCACATCCCGTGCAATTTCTTCTAGTCCCTGAGAACTTCATGGCTAGAGTTTTAGGAAAGCATTGTCTTCTTGTGCATTTTTTTTTTTTGGAGATATCTCTGTGGCAAGAAACAAATCCCTTTTCTTTGAAAGACTTCCCAGTGTTATTGTGTCCTTGCACATTGTTCTGGCATGCAGAGAGGATGTCTTTGTATTACCAGCCACAGGAACTCTGTCTGGTTTCTGAGAAGGGCAGAGGAAGGAGGTGAGGCGATGAAGGATCAGGAGGATGCCTGGCATTTCCAAACCTGCAGCTAGTGATTATAAAAAGAGTTCTTTGAGCATTACTCTTGACTACTTAGGGAGGCAAAATATAGGCTGGAGGTTTTTATCTTAAGTTACAACTTAAAAATAATGGCCAACTGTTTTTGGTCTGCCCATTTCAACTGACCAGAAGATCAAAGAAGACTGAGCATACTACTTTAAAAGGGAGAACTAGCTGTCAGAAGCACAGATATAATTCTGAAGGATGCTGAAATGTTCTTTGGCCACATGATTTGTCCATGAGGGCACTACTTGGATGAATAGATAAGAGGTGATATGACAAGTTGTTTCTGAAGCATCACAGGCTGTTCTTGAGCTGTTTTTAATACCTATAGAAAAAAAATACAGCTTTTCCCTGTTGCTGCAATTTTATAGAAACATGCATAAATGTTTTTCTGTTTCTTTCATGTCCATTTTGTGCATAATCTACCCCAGCAGAAAAAGCTAGATGTATACTAGTCCTGTGCTGCTCTGTTAATGTGACTCATGGTATTTCAAAACAAAAATGTGATGCTATATCCGTCCTTTACCAGAGTAAGAACCTGCAACTAAGCAATACACAGCACAGCTACTGAACTGCAGAGTAGGTTGATGATAACCTGAAAGTACAGACATTCTGAGTATTTTGTTTTACAAAGTCCCTTATGCAGAGCATCAGGTCCTGTGCATCATTTGTAAAACTGAATAGGATAAAACCATTGCTTCTGGTGAGATTGACAACTGACAAGGGCTGTCCTTAAAGCTCGCTGAGTTTTCAAAGACCCTTTCTTCAAAGAACTGCTACATATATGTTTAAAATAAAAAATGTGAAGATTTCAAAACATTTTGCTTTCAGTGACCCAAGCTGATAATGTTAGCATTAAAATGTCTGTACAATAATATCAATGTTGCTGATGAGTTGAACTGTTTTATAAATGAGGGTTTTGGTGTTTGTTTTTTTTTGTGTGTGTGTATGTGGGTATTTTGTGGGTTTTTTTGTTGTAGTTTTTTGGTTTTTGTTTTTTGTTGTTGTTGTTTTGGGGGTTTTTTTTGTGGTTTGTTTTGTTTGTTGGGTTTTGTTTCTTTTACTGGAAGATGTACTTATGATAATCTCTTTTGCATATATAATGAATTCTGTGACTTTATACCACTTGTCAGGAAGTAGGCTTTCTATACATTTGTGAACTGAGCAGTAATGGAGCTTGACAACATGTTATAAACCAAGTTTTTACTGGGGCAGTGGGAAAGAGGAGCAAGGACACAGCCACATGGCAACTCACCCAAACCCCACTAGCAAATCCAGCATCATTAGCGATGCCATGACTTTGGTGGACTTCCAGGGATACCTGGTGTCGGAGTCATCTCCCCACAGCAGCCAGTCATGCAAATGACTTTTGAATGTAATCAGAAATCTTGCCACCCTTCGGCTCCATCAATGTCACTGTGATGTGAGAGAATCTTACCTTAGATGAATAATGTGGCTGGCATCCTCTGAATGCCGGAAGCAGGGTGTTGGCCATCTGTCAGTGCATCTGATACTGGTCAGGGGCAAGGTGTCAGGAGTCTGTCTCGGCTGATGGTACTGGTCAAGGGGCAGGAGGGTGTCAGGATCTAGGCTTTCTATACATTAAAAGAGAATGAGTATAAGGCCACAGTTCCTTGAAAATCCTTAAGCCAGCACTTCATGAGATGCAATCTATAACAGAAGTTAGAACAGGGGTGCAACCAGGTAAATTGTTCATTAATAGTGAGAGATTTTTTTGAGTTGCTTTTCAATATTTGTAATTTTTTACTTATTTTCTCTCTACCCCACAAATATAGCACTACTTTAATTTTACTGATACCTGGGCCAGTCCTTGCTGAATCCTATGTATGACTGAATGTACACCTGACTTCCAGGGCCTGAAACTGGAGCTTAGATAATTCATGTCAATTTTCCATCTGGGAGAATGTGTTAATGTGTTTTTTCAGACCAACTGAAAGCAAGAGGTTTCTTAGGCACTGTTATAATGATGGACTGAGTAAAGGATTTCCACCTTAAAAAAAGCCCTGACTTTTGACTAGCAACAGATACATTTGAAATGAAAATAGAAGATATATAAGGAGACCCTCAACCTTAAATAATGTTGCGTAGACTGAGGTTTAAGATGCATAACAGTTAAAAACACCTGCATTTTAGTATGTATTGAATACCTGCTGCTCTTCTGTTCTATCAGCATTAGTGAAAACTCAGATTGTGCTGGTGGGTCAGTGCTTTTCTGTCATGGCTTTCATTAGGCAGCACCATTCAAAGGGCAGCAAGTCTGTTGCCAGACCTCAGCAAATCCACCTGCCCCAGAGGTGTTTTGATCTGCAATATTCCTTAGCCATTTCTTACCAAATCTCTTAACTTCTCCCACCCTGCAGTATTTATTATGTCAGATATATAGTATCTGACAGCAGCTGGAGGACAACTTTTAGAGATAGCAGATCAGGCAGAGGATGGAGTACATTGAAAATCGGGCTTTTTCAATGGCTACAGGGAAGAGAAGGAGACTTAGAAAACATCCAGATAAAGCAATAGAACAAGAGATATTTTGATGGAAAAGGAAAATATAGCTAATCATAAAGTTGTGCTGAGATATCTTTCTCTGTGAAATAATTGTAATTTTTTTTATCTTCCAGTTAAGTAGTTACAACCAACTAGTTCTATTTTGGTCACTGATTGATAGTCAACTGTGCTGCTCCAATTTGATGTGCATCTATTTCTCCACATACTTGATAATTTATGTGGCAAAAAATCCAAACCATTTTCTGTCTTAGTTTCAGAACAGACATGAGATTTAAAGGTGCTTTCAGTGACCCAAGGGACTTGTTCTACCATACTTGTCATAAGTAGTCATGTTTACTGACTATACTTAGGAAAAATATACACTGGATAGAGCAAACACTTTAAAAATCTATACTTCTCTTTTTCTTGTCTTTTCATCAACTCACCAATGCACATTAAATATTATAGACTATGTCACGTTAATGTAAGGTCATGCAGCCCATAATTGGAACTATGATATAAAAGACTGTTAAAGAACTGGATTGTTTAAAAAACTGTTTCAACCAACTTGCTTTTCATTTGAACCCTGATGGTTTTTGAGATGCAGATATGTGCTCTGATACTAAATAACTTTTCAAAGAAGTAGTAAAATAGCATGCAATATTTTTAGAATTTTTTTTTAATCAAGAAAGAATTTCAGACAATCTAAAACAGCCCATGCAACTGCAATGATGACTTATTTCTTATGCTCCTAATGGGAACAAAACAACTGTTTTACTCAGCTTCCTGGGATTTTATCTTCCCATGGACACTTCAGGTTGATAAGCTAGACAACAAATACATTGCATAGTAGCTATGCTGTTGTGCACTGCATTCATTTATTTGAACTCTGTTGTCTGAGCCTAGTGGGTAACCTTCAACTCCTTGTGTACCTGAGAGCAAAAAATAGGCATCTCCAAAGGGCTCTTCATCTCACTTGCTTTTACAGACCTACCTTAGGATGAAATGGAGAGAGATTTTATAAAAACAGCTTGAATCCCCCAAAAAACTTTTACTGATTATCTGTGGTAGGTGTTTATCACAAAAGCACTTCTAATATTCATTGTGGGAAGCCTGAACCAGGTTAGTTTGGAGTAGCTAATGTACTGTCCCTGAATCCACTGCATAATATCTTCCCTAACTCCAAGTTAAGAATTCACTGCCAGACTCTGGTTAAATTGACAATTACTTGAAAGGCATTTAAGGTAAACAACTTGCCATCCTCCTGCAAAACACTTTAAAATAAAGATAAGTGATTTTTAGGAGGTATCAAAAGTTGAAAACCAGTAATCTCACAGTCATTTTTTATAAAACCACATTTATTTGTTCTAAAATTGAAAGTGAAAAAACCCAAAAAACTGTATGTATTCATTCTACCCTCACCATTGAAAATAATCAGGTGATAATATGGATGTGAGAAATGTTTGCAGTTCTGCTTCAGAAAGTATTATTGAAACTTGATGGGAGCTAATGGCAAGCACAGGCAGCAAGTATTAATAATGCTTGAGACCTAGCATAATCAAGTCATAATAGCTGCTTCCAAAGGGATGTTTTTGTCTTCTCTGCAAGGTTCACTTTTCTGTCATATACAGGAGAGCATCATGAGCAATATGAGAGATCAGCCTCCCAGGAATGACAGTTGTGTCTGCTTCTACCTTCAAGGTATGCTCCTTCCTCCTTTTCTGGTGACACATGTCAGATGAATTAATGACAAGTACTAGGCCTGAAGTAATAAGGAAACATGGGTTTGTTTGTTTGTTGGGTTTTTTTTAAGATCTCCACTAACTTTAATGGAGGTATGTGTGCTTACTGTGACACTGAAATGGAGCTGAGTGAAGATAATCATGCAAGTGATGAATTCATATTACAGATAACAATGTTAATAGATTCAGTAATCTGGGCCAGAAGCCTGAAAACTCTAACTGGTAAAAAAACCCACAAACTTTTCAAGTGCAAGATTTTTTTTGTGTATAAGTACAGAAGCAGTCAGGCATTTGTAACTTTCTAAGCTATCCTGAAGGTTTGGACCACCTATGGAGAAATCTGTCACTTCACAAGTGTATAAGAGTAGGAACAAGAAATTATCAGGTTGGATCCAAGACTTATCATTTAGAAGGAAAAATATTCTTGATGCTTCTAGAGGCTTATGTTCATATTTACATGACCACTTCCTATCTCCTTCACAAGAGAGTGTCCCCAGTTTTGTAGTCTGGATCAGATATGATCTGTGGGGTACACCCTGAGACCATATGTAAGAAAGTTATGAAAGAACTTAGATGAAAAAACATCCTAGATTTTACTTAGATGGAAGGTTTTGCAAACTCTCAGATTTTGAACCTACATAAATCAGAGTACTAGAGAAGACTCAGCCTTAGTGGTACCTGTAACAATGTGCTTGTTCCCTCATTCTCTATGTGTGGATTACCTGTTTTTCCAGTTTAGGAGCCCCTGGGAATTGCTTTAATTCTGAGGGAGAAGAGTACAAAAATAGAGAATGACATGACAACATATGAATTTCAATTAGTGGTGCAAACTTTTTTTTGAGTGGTTTGGTCATTGAACTATGTAGTTTATAAGAGAATACAGGCGAGGCTAATGTCATGATAGAGATACTCAAACACAGATGTAAATGGAAGTCTGGATTTTGAAACAGGCCTTAATGAGGAGATGATGTTGGAGGGCATGTTGCCCAGGGCCAAGCCTGTGTGTTCAGTGTGTGAGGATTTGCCTTGTGTCTTACATAAATAGTTAGTCCATGCAGCTGAAAACAAATAAACATAATTTTGCAGAAGTTACAGCAAATCTTACGTTTTCTCCAGGGCTCTTTTTGTGCTAAGATTGGAGTGTGTTTATTTGGAAGAGAGTGTAGCCTGGCCTGTGGAATACAAGCTGAGATTGTACTAGAGGACCAAGCTGAGCGTGGAATGTAGAAATAGGCACCTAGAAGTAAGGTGAGACATATATTCCCTGAGGATTGTTGTAATACCACTTGCAAAACCATGATCTTGAACTTGAATTTCAGGGATAAAATCCTTTCATTTGTTTAGTTTCAATATATGCTTTAAGAGTTCTCCCTCTTCTTTTTTTTTTTTCCCCCAGGAAATTGCGCTTTCAGGATGGCAGTTTCCAGAGGTGGGAGGTAAGCAGCTGAACTCACATGTTATGTTAGCCTCTTTCTAAGAATAATTCTTAGAGAAGGGATCCCTTAAAAGAGATAGGACAAGAGAATATTGATGGGACAGAGTAGCACATTATCTAGATTAGTTCTGAGTTAAGTGTTCAGGACTCGGCCATTGGCTATTGCAATCTGCTACAACACCTGACAAGTTGGGAACTGGACTCAGGCTTCCTAAACCTTTCTCAGTTGAGACAAGGAGACAATCTCTGCCAAAAGTCAGTGTGGTAACAGTATTCTCAGTTTCTTTCAGGTGTGAGGCCCCTTCAAGTGTATCAAAATACTCGGGATAAACAAAGGGTGTAAAGAAAAGCTGTATAACTTGTGTGACATTCTCCTTTCCATAATAGACTGAAAAACTCCTAAGAATGGAAAGTCCTTGCAGAGGACAAAATATTACACAAGGTGTAGCAAGGGAGTTAATTTGAATGTAGGGCACAGGCACTTAGATAGCTGGTTAGACAAATATTTGTAAATGAAGGGGATATAAAGGTAAAAAACAAATAAACAAAAATAAAAGAAACCCCACCAAATAAACCCAAACAGGAAAAAAAATGTTTTAATCCCTGGTCAAGTTTCTGAATTGTCTTTTATCTATGCAATCGAACCAATATCTAGGTGTGGATCTGCCAAGTGGAATTTCTTCATTCACAGGTTCTGTTTTTCTTTGGGGCTTGAAACACACCTGAGGCTATTGCCTTACTCCTCAGATCTAACTGAAAGTTGAGAAGCTTTATTTTTAACAAGATTTGGAGATTCAGTGCTGCACATTGGAGGATTTTTTTTTTAAGCAACAAAATGGAGATTTGTAACTTCAATCAAGATGCAAATCATCAACTCATTATGCATTATAACTCATTATAGAGCGCTGAACTGTCTGATATCTGCACCTTAATGTTTTGCTCTAGAAAAGATAAAATTATAAAATCTGTCAGTATCAATGAACAAGTTAAAAAAAAGGGGGGGGGGCACATTCTATGACAATGAAGTATTTTGGAGTTGTTTAGGATGCTGAAGAGCAGGATGGTGTGAGAAAGAATCGTGGCTTAGAATAAAATTTCTCCCATTCCAGAAGTTCTACCATTTTGCTTAGCATTCCCAACTTTTTTTACTTTTCCCCCCTCTAAAAAACTATGGATATGTACTAACTTTCATTGGTATTAATTGTTCGTGCTTTTGTAACTTTCTAGCTGGCAAATGCTTCATTATCACCTCAGTAGCATTGTGAATCAGCAGGATGCAAGCCATTAGTGTGTAGTGTAAAGGAGTAGCTGCTGTTAGACTGAAATCTCATAGAAACCCAATAACATGCAGGCTGCTCTGCTGTAAATGAGTCTCTGAACAGTGGTATCCAGTGCTTTTATCAGAAATTTATGTTTTCAGTTACGTTGGAGACATTTAGAAACATACTAGATGGTGCTAAACAGCATTTAGCAGCAGGGACAGAAGGACTTGAGTTCTATATATTTTCAGAGATTGCAATGAATATCTTTTTTACAATTGTTAACTGCTCTATGCTGTCTTTTCCGTTCCTTCACGTAGGTCTAATTTGTTATTATTTTTATTGTTATTAATATTTTGTTTTATAATTAATGTTTAATTTGCTGTTTAAATCAAATAGTCTTGTACCTTAAGGTTGTCTCAGAGATTTTATACTTATTCACTTAATTTGGTTGTAGTCCTTTCTGTGCTGCTGCTTCAGTAGGCATCATTCTTATGTCTGTATTTAGCATATGCATTGTGTAGTACATGATGTGACCACACTTTCCCATAGACTCTTGAAAGCATGTAAGTACCTAGAATCATAGAATATGCTTAGCTGGAAGGGACCCATTGGGATCGTCGCGTCCAACACCTGGCTCTGCACAGGACACTCCCAAGAGTCACACTATGTGCCTGAGAGCATTGTGCAAAGGCTTCTTGAACTCTGTCAGGCTTGGTGTTGTGAGCACTTCCTTGGGAAGCCTGTTCCAGTGCCCAACCACCCTCTAGGTGAAGAAGCTTTTGCTGATATCTAACCTAAACTTCCCCTGACTCAGCTTTGTGCCAGTCACTGGTCATGAGAGTGAAGAGATCAGTGTCTGCCCCTCCTCTTCCCCTCATGAGGAAGTTGTAACTGCAATGAGGTCTCCTCTTCTTTAGGCTGAACAGACCGAGTGACCTCAGGTACTCCTCATATGGCTTCCATTTCAGACTCTTCACCATCCTTGTGGCCCTTCTTTGGACAGACTCTAAAAGCTTAATATATTTTATTCACTGTGGTGCCCAAAATTGCCCACAATATTCAAGGTGAGGCTGCTCCAGTGCAGAGCAGAGCAGGACAATCCCCTCTCTCAACCAGCTGGTGATGCTTTGTGTGATACCTCTCAGGACACAGTTGGCCCTCCTGGCTGCCAGGGCACACTATTCATTTTCCCATCAGACATAGAATTCTGTTCAGGTATTTGGCAAGGAGGGAGTACATCAAGCCCTCATTTCCACTGGGATCTTTATTGACTTGTAGCTGGTTCCAGTTGTGCCCTGTGGTGAAATATCTAAAAAGCAGTCCTTAAGCAGAGAAAATCAAGAATCCTGTGTGTGACCTGAGCCTGCATACTCACAGAAATGTCTGCCATTCGCCACAAATAGTGCTTTTTTTCTTACAGTTTTCATCACAGAGGCCTCAGCATACTCTTTACCAAAACATCCTTACCTATTTGTATTTTCTGCTGCAATGTGCACAAAGTCAATAATGCTGGGATACTGAACATGATATCCAGTCATCCTCTGGCTTAGATATATTGAACTGTCTCTCTAAACTTATTGGAGAAAATGATAAAATCACTTTGAAGTACCTATTTCCTTTTCCCCTTTAGAATGCTTCCATAAGAAGCATTAGCCATTACAGCTGTGGAGTTCATCTTTATAAGGCAGTTATGCCAATGTCTCCCTCTCTATCATCTGAGACTCTTGAGAGCAATGTAAGGCTTGAAAGGAGAGTGGCCGAATGATGCTGTGCTTGCACAGGCCCTAAAAGCAGGTGTTACAAGTGCAGCCTGACAAGCAGTTGCCTATTGTTGCCATGCTGTCCCTCCCCTTTGTGAAGGCTGGCTAACAGAGACAGTAGCTGTGATTTCTTTGCCCCCAGGTTTGGATAGCTAATGAAAGTCTCTTGTCTGTGGAGTGACCATCTGTGATTCTTTGGAGTGTCTGAGTGTTGGCAGAGGTTTATCTCTTTCCTTGTCCATGAGGGCAAGTTGACCCAGAATAGGCTTTCTATGCATTTGCAGCAGGGTGGGCTGTTTTCCTCTCTGGTGATGTGCACTGCAGAATCCCGGGTAGGTTTGTACTTACCTGTGCTTGTGGGAGTGTGAGAGGAGGGAGAAAGGTGGTGTTTGTGCGGGGCACTGTGTGCTCTGTAAATGCGTATGTCAATATGGAAATCTCTCACTAGTGCTCCTGCCTGCCCTTGTGTACCTCTGGGAAGCAAGTAGACTTCTCCAATGTGGTAATAATGCAACTAGGCAGCACGACCAGGCATCTTCCCCTGAGGCAGCAAACTATCTCTGACTGTGATTTTAAATTCTGCATTGTCAAAGTGCTTGCAGATAAATGAGTCAATAGGCCTGAGTTGACTTGTGGTTGAGTAGGTTTCGAAGGTGTTCTTGATTCTTGGTGGAAGATCAAGAATCTTCTGATAGTGTACTTTCTCCTTATGTCCTGCTGCTGTTCTATCTCTGTGCATTGTGGAGAGAGATAGGAGACACTGGATGTGAGTTGTGAAAGGTCTTTCAAAGTGCTCGCTGCCTGCACTGCTCACAGATTGCTACCAATAATCTTCCCTGCCACTCTTCTTCATTGTTGTACTCCATTTACAGTTCTGAACAGTGGAAAGCTGTTTCTTCTGCACTAAAATGTAGTTTGATTGACCTTTTTGGCAGAGGGCTGGAGCAATCAACTTACAATATAGGGTATAACTGTATACTCTAAATTGGGAGATACATAACAGGCTCGGCCCTTGCTGAACTGCCTTATACATATTTTTTTCCTTCCTTCCTACAGTGACCACTGTTATTTCATCACTGATTGTGCATTCCAATACTCTCTCAGCAGAACTGAGCAACAGTACAGTTTTCACTGTGTGGATGACAGAGGTCACTGACATCTCAATAATGGAGCTGAGATTCCTCTTCCTGCCTAGGAGCATACTAGAGTGTGAGCTTTAAAAGCTGAATGGATGGTGTTTGAAAGATGCAGAAGAAACAGAGACCTCAGGGTAATGTAGGATGAGTGAGTCCAGGGGAAGGTGACAAGCATGATTATGGGACTGGAGCATCTCTTATAAGGAAAAGCTGAGGGAGCTGGGCCTCTTGAGCCTTGAGAAGAGATGGCTGAGAGGGAACCTCATCAATGTCTCTAAGTATCTGAAGGGAGGATGTCAGAGGATGGATCCAGGCTCTTCTTGGTGATGCCAAGCGATAGGACAAGAGGCAGTGGGCAAAAATGGATGCTAAGGAAATTCTACAGGACTATGAGGAAGAACTTCTTTACTGGGCAGACGTCCGAGCACTGGAACAGGTTGGCCAGAGATGTTGTAGAATCTCCCTCACTGGACATATTCAAGAACCACCTGTGCAATGTGCTCTAGGATGACCCTGCTTGAGCAGGGAGGTTGGGCCAGATGACCTACTGCGGGCCCTTCCAAAGTGACCCATTCTGTGATGTTGGGATGTGGTGGTGCATCGCCTCTCCCAGTCTCCTCTGGCTGCACTATGATCTCAGAAACGCTCATTAGGCCTCAGCCTGGACGAACAGCACCTGGTCTCAACTCCTCTTGAGCTTATCAGAAACACTGCTCCCAGGAACCTATGGAGTCTAATAAGCTCCTTGATTTTTTTTTAACAAACCGCCTTGGAAACTTATTTTACTT
Source organism: Poliocrania exsul (assembly GCA_035041345.1). NCBI lineage: Eukaryota > Metazoa > Chordata > Aves > Passeriformes > Thamnophilidae > Poliocrania > Poliocrania exsul. Next base: position 96,917,848 of record JAWWLZ010000118.1, read on the forward strand.
GCCTAAATAACAACCCAAGTGGGACAACATTTTTGTTATCAAAATTTCAAAGAAAGTTACTGACTCAAATTGCCGCCAGATTGGAAAATTATCATGACCAAATCCAACTCTCTTCGGACCCCAGTGATCCTAAGGGAGACCCTCTCCTAGACTGCAATGGGCTGCAACCAGCAATCACCCTCTGGGTGGGACACCTCTCAGAGCTAGTAAACTCTCAGGTTTGCTATACTAGGAGGACTGCTGCCTTGGAGGACCTACAGCACCAGCAAAGCCTGTGCTGACAGCCCCATTCCTTGATGGGGAAGATGCAAAGGCATCCGTCCGTACTTCAATGACCAAGTGGGAATTTTTCACAGGTAAACCTTGGACACACTCCTTTAAGTCTGTGAGCATGTGAGCGAGAATATCCCATAGAAAATGTACTATGAATGTTGCTCTCCTAGATTCTGAAGTACTTTAGATTTGTAAGTTAGGCCTATAACTGAGTTGCTGTTGTGCCTACAGTAAATTCTATAGAATCTTTTGTTAAATCGTTTAAATTGGGCAATTGATTAGGTAGTTTTAAGTATTGTTAAAACCTTTAGGCCTAAACCGGTGGTCAAGTCTGGGACTTGTTTTGGCAAGGAGCTCCACTCTGAACTTTGTGACTCAGATGGTAGGTCTCCCTTATTTTTTTTATCCTTACCCTTTGCTCTCTTTACCCTTTTCCATACCCAGCCTCCAAATAAATATTTTTTTCATTGATTTTAGGTTCAGATTGATTGATTTTATATTTTAGTCCAATTTTTCTCTGTGTGCTTTAACCATCTATCAGGGAGTAGAGTGAACCTTACCAATGAACTTTGTCATGCTTTTGCGTAAATATTAAACCTGCTTTTTCCAATACCTTTGCCCGTAATTCTTTGAGCAATCTAAAACACTCATTCATGACATGTGATTCTGGAAGTGGAGATAGCTGCATATTGAGCAGCCCATTAAATATAGTGCTGCCATTGCTGGTAACACTGCAGGCTTGTATTGACTTTGGAAAGTTTTTGGACTATGGCTTGTCAAGTTTATTTTATCTGGACTCTTCTGCCCTATATAGAGTTTTATTTTAGCTTGCTTAGTTAAATCAACAACAGTTTAACAAGCAGGTAACTGTTATGTAACTTGTTTAGTTTTAGTTAGCATTAGAGACTTGTGTAGTGTTGTAGTCATTTTGTCGTCCTTCTGCAAATTACAGGTGGCAATACCAAGCAGTTCTTCAGTGTACAGTGAACTGTCTATAACCCTAGAGTAATAATGCAGTGAATTGGAGCACAAGTAAAGGAAGAGAGCAGAGGCCTTGAATGTACAAGAATAGAAAGATACCAGAGGCTATAAACAAATCACCAGTGGTCAGTTATAGCTCATTAAAGTAATGCCACCTTGGGAGCTCGTTAAAACCATTAAGGATAATGGAATAAAACCCAAATACCTAATATATAAGCCACTGTATATACAGTATATTTAGAAAATATCTTGAATTATGAAGCATCAAAAAAAGAGCAAATTGTAGCACAAGTTAACATAAAAAATTAACAGTCAAACATGCTCTGAAGTGAGGGGAAAAGAAACCCCACCATTAATATAAATATTCACCTTTGCTGAGTCTCATTCTCTTTTTCATGGGGAGGACTGGAGCAGTAATTGGTTACTATAACAGCAGAGATAGTAGGAGTATGTATGTTTGTGTGTGTAGCAATTTTAACTGTATAATTTTCAGAATTTACCAATGGAATTTTCTTTTACATTCTTCCTTGCTTTTTCTCTAATGGTTAAATTATGTTTGAACTAATAATTATTTGATTAGTATGTTAATATTATAATTGTAAACCAAGGTATTATTGGTTCCACCTAAAAAGTGTGTTTCTGTGGCCCACGTAAACCACACATAGTGTAGTGCAACAGGGCACAGGTTAGAATGACTTTTAACTATATCCAGAAAAGTTGTCCTTCATATTATTGCTTCTGAGTATTATTCAGTTTAGAGATGAGGAGATAGAATGGTATGTGCAGGTGGAGTGTCAAGGACAGACTGGGTAATGGGGTCAGAAAGATGTCACTTGACTCTGCTCTAGAGCTACAGGTAAGAAGAAGTGTTTTAAAATAAGTAGTCCAGCATTGTAAACATTACTGAGTAGTTTAAACATTAGGTAAACATTAAATCAAGAAATGAAGCTCCATGTAGTGTCATATATTTTAAGTTATTTATGGACTATTCTATTTTTATATTACCTATACCTATTATCTAACTACAGGTAGTGTTAACTGTTATTAGACAGAGGTGGACAAATTGCCAGTTTTATGGGTGAGAAAGCAGAAATTCTTAATGATATTTCTAGTTTATAGTTGAAAAAAGACGGGCTTGATTTATTTAGATTATAATAATAAAAGACATCCTACTCCAGTAAGAACTTAGAAATATGTGAAAAAACCTCTGTGAAAATGAAACATTCTACAATCATCTGGCCAATGTAATTTACATACAAGAGTTTTAAAAGAGCAGATTGAATGGTTCTTCCAATAAACCTGGAAGTTTTTATGAAGTTCGAGAGATGTAAAAGAAAACTGGAATGCCAGGCTTTTAAAAAGTTTGAACAAGACGACCCAGCATTTTGGCCCCTTGTATTGGTCGGGGTAGATGAGGTCCTAGCTGATGCCAGATGTTAAAAGTACTTAATGAAGTTAATGCTGAGCAACACGTGTCAAGTTGACAAAAGACTTTTTCAAACTGTCACTTTGAAACAATAAGTTTAAATATTAGACAAATGATACTTATTATATTTTTGTGAAAGATTAAAATTTACATGGCCTTAATTAGAGGAGTAGTGGAAGCTTGATCCCAGTAGGCTGATGTAGTGCTCCTGAAGTACATGTATGCAGTCTCAGTACATCAGTAACAATTCAAGCAACTTGGGCAGTACCTGGAGCTCCAGGGGCCTTCTGACATAAAAGTAGGCCAGCTAGGAGGTGAGGAAGTGATATGAGAGAGATGTATAACCTTAGAGGAAGGAATTCTGTCTCTATTATTAAATTAAGCAATACAAGCCATGAGCACTGGGTTGTAATCAACCTGATTAATAAATTGACACTAGAAAGTTCTTAGAGACTACAGTACAACTACAGACTCCCCAGAAATGGCAATGCATCATATTGATGGTTATTTCTAAGAAAAATAATAATGAACATACCTCTTTGCACCTGTAACATACAAAGATTCATGTAGAATTTTGTATTGCCAAGATCTCAAAAGAACCTTCATAATGCAATAATTACTCATATTCATACAGCTGAATAGTTTCAGAGCTGGAGGTCTTCATCTAGCTCTGCTGTTCCTGTCTCTTTACCAGCCACTGCTACCATGACACAGAAAGGACAACAGAACAGCATAAGGTTATTAAACAATCTTACATGTATACAGTATCTTACAGTAGGAAAACAGCTGGGAAATTGTCACTTAGAAAATTTTCTGAAAATCAATATTGTGCCAGCAATTGTCTTTTACCATGCTAAAGTCAAGCATAGTTTTTTTTTTAACCTTGCTTAACTGCTTGCTTCTCCTCATTAGGCTAATTAATTGTGGTCAGTCAGCATCACATGATAGATGTGCTGCTATGAGCCCTCATGTTGAAATCATGCTCCTTGTCACATTTCTGTTATGAATTCAGAAATGCTTCTCTAATGCTTCTCTGGCCAAATTGCATTTACTAAGGTTCTTTTTTTTTTTTTTCATATGGCTTGCTATTTCTGCTTTAAGTGAGATTATGTACTGTTGAGAAGACAAACACTCAGCTGGTAAACCCAAGCCATTTCAATAAAGACATCTCATCTAGCACTGCCTTCCAGAGCAAAGTATTACATTTGGGTCTTGTTTTTTTCTCTGACTTAGCATGCATTAGAAAGTTTGATGAGTTAATACAAGGGGTGCACAATAAACTTTTGAAGAGAATCAATCTTACCTCACTTAGTGTGTTTAATAGAAATTGATAATCTGACTCTAGGGCAGGACCTGGATGTCTTAGTACATGTAGGAAGTTTCTGAAGTAGATAATGGCCCAAGCCTACATAATTGGCTGATGGCTATAAAAGGATTTGTTTAAGGCAACTGCATTAACTATTGAAAATAAACTTTGCTATTGTGTGGGTAAAGACATCAGAATAAATATTTATTGTGTCTTCTGGTAAATTGTGTGCTCAAATCCAATTCTGTCATTGTCAGCTCTAGTTGTCAGGCTGAATATTCAGGAAGCATGTCCTCTGATACAGTATTGCAAGCATGTTTCTCAGCATCAATCCAAGTACAATTTGAGACAGAAGTGATAAGAAGTTGAAGAGTGCCTTTCTATTACATCTGGAGCCTCCTTTTACTGGCTTAGCTTTCTGGAAATCATAGACTTATATCTAAACTGATGTCTGATACAGATGGGAAGATGCTTGATATTTGTCACTCCAGCAGAGAAAGTTAGCATCTGTCATGAATAAATACAGAGCATTTGTTGTTTCGTTGGAGCTGCTGCTTTTGCCTCCCGTTGGCATTATCTGAGATAGCCAATTATAGTGTCAACTGTTTCAGTGGTAGTCCTATCACCTACTGACTGTTGTATGGCAGCAGCTGGTTGCTGAAAAGTAAGTTTCAGTCTCCTTCATGATCATATTGACAGTGGGAAGGGTGTCACCTTTTGTAATCTTCCTGACTCTTCACTTGCCATGCTAAGAGATCAGTGGCACAATGCAATGATAAAAGCTACATCTTAACTAGAAGGTGCTATGTGGTGTGATAATTTGCTCTCAGGGAAAATTGTTCAAGGCATTTATTCCTTGTGGCATTTTCATGGGTGCTGTATACCAGTGCACAGTTGTCATGATTTAAATGTCAGTTATGGTCCTTCCAAGGACTGCTATTGCATTCAGCTGTATGATAGTTGCTTAACAAGCACTCGTGATTATACCGTATTGCCACCCAATGTGTCCTTTGAGGATAAAAAAATCAGAAATTTATCTTGTTGTTTAAGGAAACTTGTTTAGGTGTGTGCCTGACAAGATTTTAAAACAAAAAAGGTTACCAAAATGAAGATATAAAGACTAAACTATATTCCTTGTACCTATCAAGTAAGTGAAGTTTGATATCAGGCTGGAATTATATTACTAAATTTATGGAAGAAAAATCAGCTAAATTCAACAAAATTTTCAAAAGGTAAGAAATTCATTTCAGTCTGAAAGCATAATGAATGGGGTTTTTAAAGTCAATCGGATGCCAAATGTGAGTGATCAAGTGTCATAATAGTAAATCTCAATTCTTGTCTTCTGCATTGCAATCTTCACTTCCAATGAAGGGTCACTAATCCTTCAGAGGATGGAGGATGTTTCATGAGACTTCACTGAGGACATCTCTTTAAAGAAATTGTAAACTATGAATGGCTTTTGGGGATGTAATTGTAGGGCATTGGACAACTCTTGCCATCAGTGGGGAGATCTTATAGCAAATGCAAGAATTTTATGTGAGAGTAGATGAAGGATGACTCAGGATATCAGTAGACAGCCAAAGTCATCTGGATTGATTGAGTGGAACTGACTTTTGGTATGTGTATCTATTCAGAATTCCTACGCTGTACTTTGAAGTAACCCAAATAGATCACAAGTAGGGAGGAAGACTCCTGAGACCAGCAGTTTCACACTGAATATAGTCTACTGTCTGCCAGCCTTCCACCATGAACTTATGCAGAGTTGAGTGAGTGGTGGAGAAGTGAATTTATTAATGAAGTCACTGTTTTCTAAAGAAAGCAGTACAATCTCAGTAAAATAAGAGAGAATCTAATCTAGGCCAGATCTAGCAATCTTCTTTCAGATGTTTTTCAATTTTTCTGTGGTCCTTGATGGTGTTATCCACATCAAAAGTAAAGTGGAAAATCTTCAGCACAGTATCTCTTATACCTCACAGCCTGACTCATCTCCTGGCACAGAAGTAAGTGACATATGAAAATGCAACCTTCCTTAGGACTTATGGTAAAAGAACTTGATTATCTCCTCCAGTCACTAAGAAGGCATATGTCATATGAGCCCAAAAACTGGAGATTTGGAAGAAGGTAAGAATAAGGACCCTGTTGACTATGCCACAATGTTCTTTACAGTGGATAGGAAGGTCTAGAAGGCTGATGCCCCTTGTAGCTTTACTCAGTCTTCTCTCCCAAGCATTGGTGTTGGTGGTAGGCATCCAAGCAGAAAGACCAGACACTGGACATGTGGTAGCAGTGGTAATCTCTGGTTCCTTTATCTTCAGCAAACAGTGACACAGAAGCATCCCTACTGAACTACCTGCTATTGGGATGTGACTACTGAACTGAGGGACACAAGAGCTTAGAGACTTCAGGAATATAATCCAACCAATATTCATATATGCTATATTAGTAGCTGTTAGATGGCAGTCTCTGTTCTTCACTTTGTTTTGAACATAAAACTGATTTCATATAATTGTAAAAATTGTCTCATAAAATTACCCATTATTTTAATATCCTATGCATGACTTTTCTGATTACCAGTTTATACAAAACTTTTAAAAATAAATTAAAAACTTAAAATTCAAAGAGACATGCTTGAAGTCAATGTTCCTAGACAATTCAAGGATGCAGCTAATATTTAAGCCATTGCCTTGTAATACATTTTTGTCAACTAGCCTCTATTTGGAAAAATTCTGATTATGTTACCAATGAAGGAGAAAACCCCACAAGCCCAACACATTTTCAACATCACCACAAAGAATTAACATCAAGTATGTGCAATCACTTGTTCAAAACCTGTGATGCTTTTGGCAAGACAAATCTATTATAATCTGTAACTAGCTTTAATGTAAAAATTGACAACTAGAAAAGCAAAAGAAGAATATTCATTATTCGGCAAAACCAAAATTAAGTTCTAGGTTGTAATTGGTTTCATCAAGTCTCTTCTAATCTAAACACAGAATGATGCTTGTTAATGCATTTTTGTCCTGATACTTAAATTTCTTCTGTTTTGAAGCTATGTAGATAAAACAACTGAACTATAGAAACATCTTTTAGTATGGAAAAAGCTATTTTAAAGCTGTCTCTACATAAAATTATTTTCCTGTTGTTAAGCTGCATATTTCATAAATATATGTATCCTTTGCACAGTGTTTTCCTAGTATGGCTTAGCTCCTTATATAAATCAAACTTGTCATTATGTGGAAGACAGATTTGAAAAGTCACCTTTTCCATGAAAATGTGGGGGGTTTAGTCTTATTTGCAATAATGTTCAATCTTTCTTGGTCTGAGGATTGATAGTACAATAAGAAAATTTCTCCATTGTTATTGATATTGCTGTTTGAATGAGCCTGATTTTTGTCTTTTCCTTCTAGTGATCTTTTTCTGTGCTTTTAGCTCTTCATTGTGGCTTCTTAACAGGAGCTTTTTTAACAGGCCTAATAGGAGCCTATAATAAAGATGGTGAGAAACTTTTCAGCAGGGCCTGTTGTGACAGGACAAGGCGTAATGTTTTTAAAATAAAAGAGGATAGATTGAGGGTGGTGAAACACTGGCACAGGTTGCCCAGCGAGGTCGTAGATGCTCTATCCCTAAAAACATTCAAGGCAAGATTGTACAGGTCCCTGAGAAACTTGGTCTTATTGAAGATGTCCATGTTCATTCCAGGGAGGTTGGACTAGATGACCGTTAAAGGTCCCTTCCAACCAAAACTAGTTTATGATTCTATGATTTCCCACTTTGTCTTCTCTTTTAACTTAATTGTCTTTTGTTAATATGGTCTACGTCGTGTAAGTATTCTGAAATGCCTGTGTAGAGGTTGTTTGGTTTATATTTTATGTAGCTGGTTCTCTGTTTGCTGTACTTTTTTTTTTTACCTTTTTTGTGTATGTTGGAATCTGTTAACATATATAATGGCTTTTCTTTTCCCTTCATTTTTGTCTAATCCTTTCCAGAATAGTTTTTAGCAAAATCTGGCACAAATATAGCACCCCAAAATTATTTCTCTATTTACATTTTATTTGTATGTGAGATGTATGTTGATTTTCTTCCAGGCATCAGGTTACCTTCCAGTTTCCTGTATGGATGTAAATGGCAATGAGGGAAGCAATAGGAAATTAACTCTCTATGTGGTATACATATAAATTATTAGATTTCTTTGTACTTGATCTGAATCTGATGGTTCCTTTGTCATAGAGCAAAGTAAAATTATCTCTATCATTGCACATTGCAGATACCTCCTCTACTTCCTTGGATCAATTTTATTTTGTATGTGTTTTGTGGTTATATTAAAAATGTGTTGCAATACAAAGTCTTCTACATTCAGCTAATGGGTTTAGAAAAAAGTCACCATCACTTTTATGGACCTCATATTCAGGCTCAATTTCTATGAAGGTTTTTTTATTTTTTACTGTCAGTCTGGATGCCAAACACTGCAGTTACATCTGGAGAAGTTAAAAGCACTCTCTTTCCTGTGTTCTGCAAATAGCTTACTTCTTGGCATCTGTCTTTGACCATGCTGTCTTGTTCAGTTGAGAGCATAAAGTGCTATTGTAACATGGAAAGCCCTTTCACATAATTTTATCAGAAGCAGACTCAAGTATTGAAACATACAACAGGTTGAAGAAAACAAGGTGTTAAGGCAAAAATACTAAAAGATGAAAAAAATCTGGTTTTTACCCTGTTTTTATTTTTTTCATGCCAAAGCTACCTCAAGTCTTAAATCCTGATAACTGAATAGCATATTCTACCCATATTATTCCTTTTGATCACTTGTTCTCAGAAGAATGCTGCTACATACTTGGCTTTTTTTTTCCTATGTACTAAATTAAAAATAGTCTTTCCTGTCTGGAAACTATATTACGTACATATATTCTGTGGGAAACTGAAATGAGTGTTTATGAAATAATGTTCACTTAAGCATCTGGTTTTGTGTAATTGGTGTCATAAAGCATTCCAAATTAGTATACTAACGCAGTGAAACTCTACTAAAAAATACGTATTATGAGTAATCCCCTTGCTTAAGTTTTCAGTGTGAAAAAACCCTAAACTTCTTAAAGAAAGTCAAACCATTACTGGTGGAATAAAGAAAGAGTCTGATTTATTTTCTGATTTATTTTATAATTTGGAAATTAATTGTATGGCATTATCAAGTTATTTTAGCTTTGAGTCTGTTTTACACAGGAAATGAAGGCAGGAGGACAGTCAGATTTAGCAACAAACAATTGTCAAAAACTGTTCACTCATGTTGAAATAAGTACTTTGTTTTGAAGTTTGTGATCAATACTATGCTATATATATAGCGGGTCCCACCATAAGCCTCTCTTCCACTGACATTATCTCTTAATTATATCAGAACAAGAAGGAAGATGGACTAACTAGCATATTTAAGTGATAGAATTATTTTTCTCAAAAGTTTTATTCTGGATAAATGAAAGCTATTAGTTTGTTTCAGGAATAATTACATATCAGGAATAGAAGAATTTGTTTAGCAATCTGTAACTAATCCTTTGTCTCAGAATCAATAAAAATGTCACTAGAATCTATGTAATGAACTGCTATAGGAAGGGACACAGTCATAGTAGGAGAGAATTGAGTCTGAGATTTCTGGCACTACATGTTGAACACATGTCCATATCCGTGTGGACATGTGATTAAGCTTGTGATTTCCATGGTTCTCTGTGGCATGCCAAAAAATACTCCAGGTCTGTGCCTGTGCCCATGGTAGTAATTTCAGTAGTACTTAGATCCCAGTTTTAATGTCCTGATGCGTCCAAAATAACTGAGAGGTATGACAATCACTGCTGTCACCAAAGGCTAAGCAAGGCTTTTGCAGTGTTCTCTACCTCAGATACATTTTTGCAGCTTGAAAATAATTTTGATTTTACATGGAGGCTTTTGATACTGATGCTTAATGAACAGATATATGTAATTTTTTCCCCTTGAATATCCCCTTCTGAGATAAGAATCTCACAATCTGAGGAGTTCCTTGTGGGCTGATATTTTGCTATCTATGGAACAGTTTCCAGAAGAGTCCTGTACACATTGGCCAGCACCTGGAGCTTAGCTGAATGCTAATTTAGGGATTATAAATTATGAGCTTCTGTTGGCCATTTGCCACCTTCTCTTGAAGGCCTGTAGGAAAGGATTTTGAGATGGAGCAGAAGCATAGACAGATGAACTAATAGTGTCATTTATGCCCTGGTGCATGCTTTAGCGATGGATTTGTCATTTATCACTGGAGGAAAAAAAAAAGGTTGCAGTCCTCTAGACAGTGGCAAACTGAACTGACAGTCTATAACCCACTCTGACGTGTTCACTGTAGGAGTCTCCAAAGCTGTGATTGAGTTGATGCACCTTGTCTGGGTAGGTGATATTTCTAGTATAATAACTGAATTCCAGATGTTTACCCAGTTGAGCCAGAGCACTTGATAGCATCCATTTGCCAAGTAATTGTCTACTGAGGAATTTTCCAGAATATGCAATTTTCCCCTGAACTTCACCTAGCTGTTTCCCTGCCTGTAAGCTGAATGTCTGCTGTTCTTTACTTTCTTTTTTTTCGCATGTTGTGGTATACCACTGGGTGATTTACTGTGGTCTTGGAAAAAGGGTAAATGAGAAGCATCCACAAAGAACGTTTTACCACTGGGTTGCAGTAAGCCACCTCATATACACAATGCAACTGGTCTTTCTTGCTGCTATGCCAGGGACGCTGCAAGCCACTCATCCAAATTCTCTCCATATATGATGGATAATGTTAATAGTTTGCAGTGCTCAGGTAGGCAGGTATACAAAAAAAACCCCAACAACAAAAACCCCCACACACTATCCATGGTCAGGAAAGACACCTGTTCCTGTTTGCTAGTAGCAGTTTCTCCCAGTATACCCAAGTGTTCAAATAAGTACAAGAGTAAGTTTTCTTTGGTGGCTTCTGAACTTCACTGGAGATGGCAAGAAACTAAAAGAAAGGTGGATTTTTTGAAAGAGGACAACCTGATATGAATAGTGTCCTTCAGATAATCCAATAGCCAAAGACAGCAACAAAGCAAATTATTTCAGCAGTCTCCAGTAAGTATTAACTGCTAAAATAAAGTGTACAGTGTTTTTTATCAAAACCCTACAATTCTCACTAAATACTGGGCTGGATTTTAATTCATTTTTAAGAATTTAATGCATCCCTGGGAGGAAACTTGAATTACTCTGGAAGGACTGTTTCTAAAAATCAATGCGAGTCATTGCTGATTGCAGAGTATTTCACATCTTGTAGCCAATATGTCTCTCACATTTCCATCTGTTGTTTGTTTAATGTGGCCTGTTGTAATTGTGCTAAGAGATTACTAGGTTAACTAAAATGTTAATGTGAACTCTAGCAGAGCCCAGAGAAAACAGTGGAAGTAGAGTGTTTGAATGTTAGAAGCCTATAATCTAAAATTTACAAATGCAGAAGGAAACATCCATTGCCTGCAGCTTGCAAAATGTTTTGATTAGACAAAGACTACACAGGCATCCATTATCCACAAAAGGGTGCTGGGCAGTTAGGCACTTCATCTGCCATTGCTATCTACCTGCCAAACTTCCCTTCCCTGCCTATTCAGAGAAAACCTATTGTGCAGAAGCATTCTGCTGACATAGAGTAGTAATAACCCTACACGTCCTTCAGTGGTATGGACTAGAAGAGGCATACAGGGAACTACAAGCCTGTCAGTCTGACTTCTTTAAGAAGCAGATCATCTTGAGTTCTGTCATATGGCACATACAGGACAAACTGGGGATCAGGTCCAGACAGCCTGGGTTTGTAAAAAGTCCTGCTTGACCATCCTGGTCTCCTTGTATGATAAGCTGACTCACTTAGTGGATGAGGGAAAGGTGTGGATGTTGTCTACTTTGATTGTGGTAAAGCCTTTGGCACCATTTCCCACAGCACTCTCTTGAATTAGCTGGCTGCTCATGGCTTAGAGGGCTACACCCCACTCTGGGTGAAAACTGGCTGGGTGACCTGGCCCAGAGAGAAGTGGTGAAGGAGTTACATCCTACTGGTAGCCAGTCACGAGGACGCTCCACAGGGCTCAGTGTTTGGGCTGGTCCTGTTTAATGTTTTTTTCAACAATCTGGAGAAGGGGATCATCCAGTTTGCTGATGACACCAAGTTGTGTGTGTGTTGATCTGCTGGAGGGCAGGAGGGCTCTACAGAGGGATCTGGACAGGCTGGATAGATGGGCCAAGGCCAACTGCAAGAGATTCAACAAGGCCAAGTGCCCAGTCCTGCACTTGTCCCACAGCAACCCCAACAGTGCTATGGGCCTGGGGCAGAGCAACTGGAAAGCTGCTCAGTGAAAAGGAGCTGGAAATGCTGGTCAAAAGCCAGGTGAACATGAGCTAGCTGTGTGCCCGGATGGCCAAGAAAGACAATGGCTTCCTGGCCTGTATCAGAAATGTGTGGCCAGCAGGACCAGGGAAGCGATTGTCCTCCTGTACTCGGCACTGGTGAGGCCACACCTCGAGTCCTGTATTGAGTTCTGGGCCTCTCCCTACAAGAAAGACATTGAAGTGCTAGACAGTATCCAGAGAAGGGCAACAAAGCTGGTGAAGGGTCTGGAGAACAAATCTTATGAGGAGCAGTGAAAGAGCTGGATTTGTTTAGCCTGGAGAAAAGGAGGCTTATGGGAGACTTTATTGCTCTCTACAACTACCTGAAACAAGTTACAAAGAGTAGGATGAGAGGAAACGGTCTCAAGCTGCACTGGGGAGGTTTAGATGTGTTATTATGAAAAATTTTTTACTGAAATGGTTGTCAACCACTGGAACAAGCTGCCAGGGGAACTGGTGAAGTCTCCATTCCTAGAGGTATTTAAAAGGTATTTAGTGACATAATTGTACTCAAGGATCTACAAGGTCTTTTCCAACCTAAATAATTCTATGATTCTAGGAGTCTGATTTCATTTTATCCTTCTGTAACTGATTTTTTGTATCTAAGGACCAAGAGAAGCCCAGAAATGAACCAGTGCCAAACTATCACTTGTACTTGGCAGCTGGAGGAATCTCTAGTAACTGGAGTGATCTCTGAGAGAAGTGGAGACGGACTTGGACTATTGATGAACCAGAGAAAAGAATAATGTGATGCTGCCTCAGCAAAGATGATTCATGCCTACGCTGCCTTCTTAAGCTCCTGTAAGTTTTTTCCTGATTTTTAGCTGTCTGCAAAATTGCCTTTTTTTACATTTATGTGGCTCATTTAAGGAACAACGACCACTGCCATCTCAGCTATGATTTATCAAAGCATGAAAATCCTTTGATGTTATAAGCAGAATGTGAGCTAAGTGATGTAAAATTTCAGAAGAAAACAATCAGTTAGGGACTGTAGGCAATGCATTTTATGAGAAGGTAGAATCAGGGTAGTGCTTTGATTTAGATTGCTTACTTCACCAAAATTGCCTTTGATTTCTGGAATTGTAGTCATACAAAATTCTAGTTTACCTTTATTTAGCTGATGATCTACTTTTATTGCTGTAAATTTTCAAAGAGAGGGATGTAATGCACCCCTGTTCAGAAGTACTTTTATTCAAACCAGTAGCTTCTTTTTCCTTGGTTACTTCCATTCCTTCCTTGCAAAACATCTTGAAACAAGTAACAGACATTATTGATCAATACTCTATTTTGAAAACATATTCCAAGAAATGAGTGAACAGGGAACTTTTAGGAGTACAAGTTGCAAATGAAATTTCTAGATGCAAGTATGTTTCCTTAGTACAAATGGAAAAACTGGAGATAGTTCCTTCTGTTTGCTGTCTGTGAAGTTGGCAATTATCTCCTCTATCTTTTCCTCTGTTGTGACTAGGCCACCCCCTTTTGTTTTGACTCACATTTTCTAGTTCTCTGAACTATGTTTTCCATTGGATAGTGATTCAGATGAGCCCTTGCAAAGGTTGGAGAGGGTGGAAAGGATACATCACATGTCCTGCGCTCTGCGGTTGTATTTGCTTGACCTTGAGTAGGGTTTTCATTTTCCATACCAACTGCTATTTGCTTCTGTTCATCATGTCCTACACCATAATCCAGAAGAGACACATCTCTTTCTAATTATGCTGATGACCTGGATCATGCAAAATGACCATTTTTCTGATCATGATATTTGTGATAGACCCTCCTTTACATCCCATGTTCGTTTGGGAAAGGGATGGACTAGCAGTCACAAACTGAAGGTTCTGTATTAGTCAGTGCCCCAAAAGGTTCCTTATTCACAAAGTAGGATGAAAAAATGTCTTAGCACACTTTTAATTTGTTGCCTGTAATCTAATAAATACCACTCTATTTCTTCAGTTCCTAACCAGATACAGGCTGTCTTAGAAGTCTAAATTTTTACTGAATTATTAGATAAAAAATGTACTTTAGACTACTTAATCGGTATTTCTACACTTATTTTAAAACAAAAAAGGAAGGCATAAAGGTCAGAAAAACAGAGTAATGACAGTGGTTAGCAGATTAGGTTATTAAATGATCTGTGGAGAATCTCTTAAGTGAGAGATGAAGAGGAGATGGATAACAAGATACTACTGAAATAGTTTTGTTAAAACTTCCTCCTGGGACCATATCCTGCTTACACTGATGCCCAGTGGTTTATTCAGTTCTGAACTGATGTCAGGAGTGTGCTGACTTGTCTTTGCTATACTGAAACTGTGTTCAGCTCTATACTCTTAAAGAAAAATGAATTTAAAAAAAGCAAGTGAATTCTTTTTGTGTGTAAACATCTTTATTTCTCTGCTAATCAGCATAATGTTGGCTAGCAAAGTAAGGAGAGATGAAAGCTTAGATCAGCAATGTTACATGGCAGTGATAGGCATAAAAAGAGAATGATTTAGAGAAAACCTTATCTAAATAATGAATATCTAGAGAGGGGATGAGTGACTAAGGCTGAGCAGATGCAGGGATTTTCCTGTTTTCTTCCTGCAGGCTGTGTGAGAGAAAACCTGAATTCAAAGCAGAATTCTGGCCTAATCTGTGCAATGTGACAGCTTGGGTGCTACAGTCTAATCCATGATCTCTGCCTGGTTGTAGGGCCCATGCTAAAACTGAGTCTCAGCCACTATAGATTTTATTTGTGGATCCAAACCACATCAAAACGTTTTCATTACTCCAGAGTCACACTAAATCATTGCATTCAAAATTAGATTCAGGGTTTTTTATGTTTGTTAGCATGTTTTTCTTTCTTCATTGGTCTGCAGTTCCACATTACATCTGAACTTACAACATATGACTGTTTTACACATTAGACACCATGTCTTTGTTCTCTTTGTTACACCAAAACTACTTTTGCTGGCTCCAGGCTTGCATTTCTTTAACTGAACGTGGGTTCATGCTATGGACCCTCCAGTGCCAAGCCAGAGCCCCACCTCTTACCACCCCATGCCAGTACTACCCTGTCCTGCATCTTGTGCCTTGGCTTCTGAAACCCTGTGCAGTCATGCCAGGCTGGTAGTTCTTGCATTATGTCATATGTTACTGTGGCCTGCATAAAATGAAGCACAGTCAGCAGATTGAGCTGACTCCACTCTCATGAGACCCCACCTGGAGTGTTGCATCCAGCTCTAGGGCCTATACTACAAGAAAGACATGGACCTGTTAGAGCAGTTCCAGAGAAGGGTACCAAAAATCATTAAAGGGTTGCAACTCTCAGAAAGACTGAGAGTTGGAGAAAAGAAGGCTCTGGGGAGACCTTGTTGTGGCCTTTCACTATATGAAGTGTGCTTATAAGACAAGAGAATTTTATAAGAGTACATTTAAAATGGATACAAGGAAGTTTTTTGTGTTGTTTTTTTTTTTTTTTTTAAATATGATAGTGATGAGATGCTGGAAGAGGGTGAGACACTGCAACAGGTTGCCCAGAGAAATTGTGAATTCCCCATCCCTGGAGGTGTTCAAGGCCAGGCTGGATGGGCTCCAGCAACCTGATCTAGTGGAAGGTGTCCCTGCCCATGGCAGGAGAGTTTGAAACTAGGTAAACTTTAAGGTCCCCTCCAATCCAAGTCTTTCTATGATTCTATTTTGTTAGTCATAAGTATCTAATTCTACATAGAATAAGCCATGAAATCACAGAATATGCTGAGTTGGAAGGGAACCACAAAGACCATTGAGTCCAACTCCTGGCCCTGCACAGGACCATCCCCAAGAGTCACATCATGTTCCTGAGAATATTGTCCAAATAGTTTCTGAACTCTGTCAGGCTTAGTGCTTTTGAACTCTGTCAGGCTTAGTGCTGTGACCTAGGGAGCTTGTTCCAGTGCCCAGCAACCCTCTGGGTGAAGAACCTCTTTCTAATATCCAACCTAAACCTCCCCTGAAACAGCTTCAGACCATTCCCTTGGGTCCTGTCAGTGGTCACCAGCAAGAAGAGTTCAGTGCCTGCCCCTTTTCGTCCCCTCACAAAGACGTTGTAACTGCAATGAGGTCCCCCCTCAGTCTCTTCTTCTCCAGGCTGAACAGACCAAGTGCTCTCAGCTGCTCCTTGTACAGCTTCCCCTCAAGGCCCTTCATCATCTTTGTTGCCCTTCCTTCTTTGGATGCTTTCTAAAAGCCTAATATAGTCTTTGTTACTGCTATACATTTAGAACTATGGTTGTACTATGCACACATAAACAAAAGTAAAATATATTGCTTACAGACAACTGGCCAGCTAAAGAAATTGCAGTCACAGCTAAACCATGTAAACTAAAGTTCACACAATAAACATCAGTTTTGAGGCTTTGAAAATGCAATATAAAGCTTATATCCGGTTACTAACAATGACAATAACACTGCCAGAGTTGCATCTATGTGCAGCAACTAGGAACTCTTTGGCAGTATGTCTTAGAAGTCATAAGGGAAAACTAAGATTGTGAAAAGGGACTCCTGAAATGTGCTGAAATTTATGAATAATTCTGTGCTGTCTTCATCAAAATCAGGCTGATCCAAACTATACATTTGTCAGCAATTTTCCTCTTTTACACATGATAAAATTTGAAATGGAATGGTGAAGAAGTTACTAAATATCTTACCTGGAAGAGAAAGGGGAAGCTGATGGTGTTTGGGATATAGTCTGGATATTTCAGAAGAGCTTGCTGCTGAGAGCTGGGGAACTGGGAACCAGAAAAAACCCAGAATGATTATACACTAACCTCAGTCAAGTGATGTTTTCATTTCACCACTGTTGTTTTGTTCAAGTATATTGAAACACTGAGCAAATTTAAATCCCAAATTGAAAACATGAGACAAAGGTCAATCTAAACCCATATTTTATTTGTATGACTTGGAAGTTTAAATAAGAGTACACAGAAAATTAAATAATGGAACTACCAGGTTTCCAAGACAAAGAATAATGATCTTTTAGTTTCTAAACACCAAATCCAGCAGTTAAGTCCCACTCAATATTACTGAAATGTCAAAATTAAGCACAGCCAATGATGTGACTCTAAATATGTAAACCATGCATATTGATACAGAATTAGTCTACAAGTGATATTGACATAGCCACAGTTGCACTATACTCTTATATCTGTCAAGCTGCTAGGTATTTTCTGTGGTAGCCTGGATTTCCTAGTTATATAAAACGCATCAGGATACTTTCTCAGATTTTTATCTCTTCAGAATGTCTTTCCCCTTGTGCCAATGTGCAGAACAAAGCAAGAAGTTATTCAGAGGGCATTATGGACATTCCAGTTGTTTTTAGGACTTAAAGATTTGTTTTGTGTTTAAATTAACTGTTTATTTCTTGGCTATTAGGTGCTGCTTAATAAGTCAAAGAAGAAAATTTTAGGTCACATCACATATTCCAAAAAATTTTATTGCTTGAGCATGGTAATGCAATGTCACAATTTATCTGAAGGAAAAATAGATGTATTTTGCATTACCAACCAACTGAAGGGAAAAGAGGGACTAAGACTATGACCAAGGCTGTCCATGATTTAGACGGTTCAATCTTACTGTAGTAACCTTTGGCCAGAACTGATGCAACTCTTGCAAAAGATCTATGTTGTTGCAGTAGCACATGAGCATAGCTAAAATAACATTCTTTTTATATGATTGTGCAAAAAATTTCATAGTTCACAAAGTAGGGCTTGCATTCTAAAAGTAAGCAGTGAATCCTCCATCAAAGCCTCTGTAAACTTGTTTTTTTTTACACTGTATCACTGTCAGGAATTATTTCAAGAAGCAATAGGTTTAAATGGCTCAACATAAACCTTTCATAATTCACAGGCACTCCTTTATGCTCAAAAAGAAGAAAGAGGAAATTAGGAATTGTGACTGAGAAGTTTGATACATGGAGATGCAGTATGATCATTGTATTCCCAAAACTTTTAAAAGGAATTTTTGACTAGCAGCTATGACACAAATTCTCAAGTAGTGAGCTAGATAACTTCTAATTTACTCTTGTCCCTGGGCAATGATTTTGATCACTGAGTGCTGGTTTGAGAGAAAAAGAAAGATATAAGCTTTTATTTTGAATATGATCTCATTTCAGGTGTGAAATGAGAACCTACTTTCTGTATATGCACAGATAAAGTTCTCCACGTGTTAATGACATGCTCTGCAAAAATTCAGCCATGAAATACTGTAAGCAACCAATTCTAAACCCTTGATAGTGTCTTCATATGTCACCCTTAACAGTGGATTTATTCTGAGAGAGAATTCTTTAGATAGACACATGTCTATCTGTATAGACCTATTAAGCATTCTGTGGGGTAGATATTCCTCTCCTAACATGACTATGTGCTGTCACAACTTTCAATGGAACATCATCTTTCAAATCCATTTCGGTCTATCAATTTTATGTTAAGGTAGTTCAAAACTCATTTTGTTTTGCCATGTGTGTCAAGAGACCTTCAGTTAAAATTTCTTTATGTGGTGGGTATAATGTTGGCTGTGTGTCACATTTTTCTGGACTTCGCAGAAGAAATGAAAAATTGCATGCTTCTTTCTTTTCAGCTATTTGAATTTAGACCAAGATACTTTGTCTTTAACTTATTTCTGTACAAGCTGCAGAACTTTGATCAGAGGTGCTTGGAAACAAAGAGGTTTTGTGCTATTAAAATGAAGATTCTGTTCATTTCCTTAGGCAGAGTTCTGGGCATTAAAGATGAGTTTGTATTTTGACTCCATTCTCTACTTTGTCTGTGGTACAGAGTACACATTGCATGAATTTTAGTAGGCATAAAACATTGTCACAATTCAATTCTGTGTGCATACTGAAAGCTTATCCAAACACTTGTTTAGAAATGTCAGTGGAAACAGAATAAGATAAAGCATTCTTCAGAAGTTAATAACTATTC
>JAWWLZ010000118.1:96948035-96963256 GCA_035041345.1 Poliocrania exsul
TAAGTCTGTCTCTCTGGGGATTGAGTTCTCTGGAGTGATTTGTAGTTAGAATGGTGAGATTTGTGTTCACTGGGGAGTGGGAAGTTATTTCTTGTCATTTCTAACTTGTGTGTGTGTTATATTGTAGTTTCCTTTAATTTTCTCATTTCTGTATAAATAGTTAAATCTGTTTCCATTTTTTTTCCTTTCTCCCTTTTCTTGGTGGGGAGAGGGAGGCTCTGACATTCTGTGTTGGGCAGTTGGCATTTTTGCCAGCTCAACCCAACACAGGTATGTACCATGAAGTTACATTTCCTCACTTTATTTTCTACTTATGTACTCACCATTTACTTTTGTTCACCTTCTACCACATCTGGTCAGAAGAGAGTCATTGGTTTACTAACATCCAGGCTTCATAGGCTTTGTCTTGTGATCAAACCAAGTTTCTCTGGAGTTTTTCTTCCTTGTCCTCCCCTCCCATTTCTGCAAGACAGACTGAAATCTATTTCCCCAGGCACTCTCTTCATCAGGGTATAGTGGCATATCAGAATCCACTAAATTCACATTAAGTAGCAAACCCAAAATAATCTCTGACAATCCACAGTTCCCCATGGGGGATGGAAAGGATTTTTGATCACCTATTTGGAGCTCATATTTTGTTTCCATTCCTATTCTTGATAGGAGTATAACTGTCTTATAAATGTGGAACATTTGTCTTTGAACCAGTGCCTTAGACTGGGTTTACACCGAAGATGTGGAACCTGTTTGTACTGTATGACAGCAACAGGAGTCAGCGCCCAAATGTTTATCCAAGAATGGCCTCATTGCTGTCCTGAAAATATTGTTGTAATCAATTTTAAGACAGATGATTCCACTTGTATCAGATGGAAATGAGAATCTGAGGGAGGGAACAAGACAAAACTGATGTGAGTACTTTTGTGCTGGGATTTGGGGTTATCTGTCATGCAGGTAGATCTCTAATAAGCCAGTTGTATGTAAAGGAATGCAAAGCTGAGAGTCCCCTGCCTGGAAGCTGATTATTCGTAGTTGATATAATGATGGTATGGGCTTCTGGAAAGGTTTGGGGGAGAAAAAAAAGCCAGAGGGCAGGCATAACTGTTCTTATAAGGAAATTATGTGTCTTTATTATGCTGTGATTAAGCTACTCCATTTGATAGACAAGAATTTAATTCTACAGGAAATAGACAGCAAAAAGGAGAGAGTTACTTACCAGAAAGATGCAGTTACAGTTACAGATGCACTGTCCTGCTATGTTTGCTAGCTCTTTAAAGAACTTTTTATTTTAAACTGTAATTTTACACCTCAGCTGCTTGCACCAGGTTGGTTCACATGATTTATCTGTCTCTGTACGAGACAGTCAATTTCCATTCAAGCATACACTGCTCTAATACCATCACAATGCATATAAAGTGCAGAGAACTTTTTTGTTTTGTTACTAGGACTCTATAAAGCTTTTAGGAAATGTCAAGCACTATTAAGAAATAAGGTCTATTAATGAATAGTGTTTGAAGAAGAACAAAAACTCAAGCACAAGAATGACTAGATGTCCTCCGATCTGTAATCAAAGGAAAAATTTAGAGAATGTGCACTTCTCATAGCTCATTTGTTTCTGTAGTTTACCAAGGACATCCTCTCTGTCAAGGAGTAGTCTAATGAAACAATTTCAAGATCTAAGATGGGGGCATAGTTTGAATATCCCGGCCAACTTCCTGTGTGAGGGCTTTGAAGTTCATGACTTGCATTAGTTGGTGTCTGATCTCTGAAGGTTAGGGAATAGTCTTGAAGCAGAAAATTACTTGATTTTACTGTGATTAATGATTAGTAACATTGCTGTGGAGAGGGCCATCACAACTGCATGGAGACACAGCTGGATAACCCCAGTTAAGTTTTGTTTGGATCAAAGTTCTGGGAAGGAAATGGTAGCAGTAGGGGGGGAATATGTCTGTTCTGTAAGGTCAGCACCTTAAAGAGGAAGAGAAGAGAAATTGATTTAACATATTTGGTCGTGCAAGACACGAGATCATATTTCTAAGCAGCTCTGTTTATTATAATGGCAAGTTGGATGTCCATTATGAATGGTATGAGTCAAATTTCAGGTATATTTCATTTTCCCAGTTTGGGGCTATGAGTCTTGATTAGTGTTTCTACTTCATTAGTCTTTTATTCTCATTAGTTAATATTTTTACTGAAGTCTATGAGATAAGTTTTGTAAGATGAAACTTGATTTCCACATACTAATCTGGATGTGTAGTCCCATGTTCAAACTCCAATAAAATTCTCAAGCTGTTAGACTTATTGTAAGGACCTTTTTGTTTCTTAAACAACTACAAACATTTAACTATAGAGTATTCCATCAAAACCTTGATTTAATTTAATTTTTGATATTTTAATTATTTTAATTTGTCCTTTTAACATAATGCTATCAAAATTTTTGTTGATTATTTGTAGGCCATACAAATGGAGACCAAGGTAATTTCAACAATAAGTTCGGTGAGTCCAGAGTCAACTGTTTAGAGAATAAATAATTTTACTTTCAAACAAAGTCTTTCAACACTTAAAATATTCTAATGTCAAAGACTTGTATTCCTCCCTGCCATTAATATTCATTAAGAACTCAAAGAAACATGTATTATGTTCCACTGGGATATGGCTTCTACTTTTTTGTTCCTACTGAAGTGTCTTTTAATATATTCTGAAAAGTCTTTGGTAACCTTTATGCTCTTTAATTGTGCACAAGCTTTTATACTTCTTTCTCCACAGAAATTACTGTCTGGTTCTGTATGTATTTCTGTTGTCTTCTGTCGTATTGTGAACCTCCTTTGTAGCTTGTTGAGACTGAGTGAATCTTCTGTTCATCTTGAATGAAACCTGCTACAGAAAACTGGGCATTCACCAGGGTAATTGCATCTATTTGCAGTTCAGCTTCCAGTGGTTTTGCTGCAGTGAAAGAATTGAGATGTCGTGACACTGTTAGACTTTTTGATGCAAAGCTGTCTGAAACTCATGATACATTCAGTTAATTTCTCATTCTATGGCAAAGAGAAGACCTTCAGTAAAGATACTTGTTTTCCCAGCTACTGTCATCTAGACACACTGCCTTTCACTTCCATTGTCTGTATTAAAATTTTGCCTGCAATTAGGGTGTACTTATTTATGTTCTGAGTAGTTGTAAATTATTCTCTTTTGTTGGAATGTTATTATATGCTAAAAAGTATATTGAAATGTAATCTTCATAGCTATCACTAATATACTTGGTAAATGTGGTGCTCAAGATCATTTATAGAGTGTTAAGAGTTTAATTAAAGTGTAACACCTAGATTACCTAGGTAATTACAGGGTGATTACAGGGTAAATTTCTGATTTCCTAGGATTGTTTTTATTTAATTGAGCTCTGAAAAATATTAGTTCCAATGTCTTTTGATTGATCTTAATCCTTAAATGATTCAATGACAAATGGATACATAAATCATGAAGAAACCCCATTTTCATACTCTATAATGGTGAAGTGCAAAAAGAGACACAACCATATTTCTGTGAAGATTTAAAGAAAAAAGGTATTTATGATATAGATTTACACCATCAGAAAAAGATAAGCTTTTCAAGTTACTCTGTTGGCATCAGATCATGTTTTGTAGGTGGAAAATTAGTTATTGAAAAACTTAAATCTTCAAATACAAAGCAGTGATGAAATCTTAAGTAAAGATCACATTTTTCTGCAATATTTGCTGAAGTCAATGACAGAAATTACATGAGTTTTCAAGCAGATGGATAGCCTGAAACTTCATGAGCAAATAAAAATGTATCATTTTTGACACAGAACTCCAGCCCAGTCTTTGACTGGTATCTTATGGATGATTGCTTTGAGAAATCATATGAAGGACTTAATGAAGATCTCAGTATCAATGGCACTCTAAAATTCTAAAACATCAGCAATACAAAAATATCTACCCACTCACAGCAAGGTATTTACTGTGGCAATTAAGAGAAATTTACATTAAACAGTTTGAACATCAATCAAGATATTGACTTTAACAAAGTATAGGGGTTTTAGTATTGATTAAAACAATGTTCAGTAACAAATGGCTCTTTAATCCACCAGCTGTTCAAAACTCGCTATAACAACATAAAAAGCAATCGCAAGCCCTCACTACCAAACCTCAGTCTTAGTCTCCTTCTGGCACTATCAGTCTTGTACTGTGAGCTACAACATGACACAAATTTGCCAGGGGATAATGAGAGCTCTCAGCTTGTTCACTGCAGCACTTTTGCTGTGGATGAGAGATGTGATCTTATTTTATCTCAAACTGCTGAGAAGACTCCTCTGTGTTTTAAAAGTAAAAGCATGAAACAGTTGTATTACAGAAAAGACAGATCCAAAGTGCAGGAACAGGTCCCGGTTGTGAATTCCTGACACAGAAATAAGACCAGTCTAAGGGAAAGTGAGGTTGCAGACATGCCTCTGTCTTACAAGTGTCTAGATATTAGGAGGATTGCTGAGACTTGCCTGCCTTTTCACTTTCCAAATAGACAAAATTACTGAGTATGGGGTTTAAGGATTTAATTCCCAGTCACATGCTTAAAACTTAAGCATGACAGCACAGCAATTCCTTGTGAATTAAGGCCTGAGACTTTTCTCATGTAGTTCACAAGATTCCTAAGAACTGCTTATTCTTACATGTTTCTGTGGAAAATGAGAATATCCAGTGCATGCTCAATGTTGTGACTTAAGAACATCAATTGTTGCAGAAAAAATACATATGAAAATATATCTGACACATTTATAAATTTTACATCCCAAAATACTTTATCCATTGAGATAATTCTGCAAGATGCCTTGGCATTATTTTGTTGATGAAAAAAACAATCAGAGCATGAAACATGCCATGAATAATAAGGTTTAGCAGTGATTAGGGTAGGCCTGATGATTGCAGTCTAAAAGGAACAAGAATCTTTCTTTCCCTCCCAAAGGAGGAGTTTGCAGCCCTGTACGAGCTCTGCTATTGACACATGGTGGAGATAATGAGAGGCAAATGAAGAGACTCCAGTGGGCAATCATGAAACATGTTTATTTTATAGGTGGGTGGGATTTTGAGTTATTTTTCGATACGCATTTCTTTTTAAAAAAGGAAGTGTGCTAAACAGGTGGTGACAGATTGATAGTTATACAATTTACTATTACAAATGAAATATTGAACATGCTAGTTGTGTTTAAATGTTCTTGAATTTTCTGACCACCCCTGTTTTAGCAGCTTGTAACCCCAGCATGCTAAAACTGTACATCTCTAAGAAAGGAAAAGGCAATAGCCCTTCTTGGCCCTGCCCAACCTTCCCCCTACCCAAGGAGCCAGAAGACCCATTCTGGCTCAGCCCAAGGCACCCAGTTCTGACTGTTACTGGTTGTGCCAGTGCCCAGCCCCGTTCCCTCATCTCATGGCTGGATTTGCTGGATTGATCTTGGACCTGACTCATTGTTTGCATCCATCTGGTGCGACTGCCCATTCTGAGATGCAAACATGTATCATGTGGAATAATCAGAGAAACAGGAGTGTTTAGGAATCTCCAACAGGCATATTGTTCTTAACACATCCTAATTGAGGAGCTGAAAGCACAAGGTGGTCTGTAGCTCCAGCCATGCACACAAGG
The DNA here is from genome assembly GCA_035041345.1 of Poliocrania exsul. Taxonomy (NCBI): domain Eukaryota; kingdom Metazoa; phylum Chordata; class Aves; order Passeriformes; family Thamnophilidae; genus Poliocrania; species Poliocrania exsul. The sequence goes on from JAWWLZ010000118.1 coordinate 96,953,679, forward strand.
TGGAGGGGAGCGGCTGGTGAGGCCAGGAGCAGCTGGCAGGGGTGGGGCCAGAGCTGAAAGGATGTGGGGAGGAGGTGGCAGTTTCAGAGAGGCTTTGCCATTGGCTGAGAAGGTGTCAGAGCCCCACACTTTACAAATCCCAAACTGGGCACCTGAAGAACAGCTACTGCAGTATCCTTATCAGAAAATTAGAGAAAAAGATTGCAAATCTATTACAGGCAGACATCAGAAGCAGACATTGCCTCTTAATCTGCTTATGTTTCTTTCTTTCCTCTAGTTTGATAAAATCAGGTCTGCGAGTAGGGAATAGCAGCTTATTACACAATCTGAAGCTTGGGGCAATATTCTTAGTCTTTTGAATAGGCATTTGTAACCCTTTTCTACTGACTTGCAAACTTGAGTTGGTTTTGCTATGTTTAGACAAAGAACAGCATACCTCATAGTATGATGGTTACTACTTTGAAATGTTTTATTATTATTATTAATTCCAAAATTGAGAGTTCTGCTCTTACGTGAAGGATACTTGAAGGTAATACTCTAGAAGCCATGAGTTATCACAATATGAAGGAACTCTGATCTATCAGTCATTTGGAGCAAATGGCCCTGAAGTGAATGGCTTCTGTCAATATTTTGACACTGCCAACACTGATCAATATTTTTGTGTTAGCAAGTGCTCTCCCTACATAGTATTTCTTTTACTGACTAATGGCAATTGCTTTCATTATCAGTTACATAGATGAATTTCACAAATCCTAAAAGAAGCTTACTTTAATTGTGTTACAATGTGGACTGAAACATTACCAAGAAAAAGGGTAAGAATACACAGAGCTAACCTATAAACTTTCTTGTCTTTGTATCCTCAGTGCTGAAGACAAAATTCCTTTCTCAGTTTAATCAAGCTGTCACGCTTAGCTGCTGTAAGACTCTGAGAGAGAAATCTAAACCCAATAGATACCCACAACATACTGTCATTGCCCTCTTTGTGCTCTCCTTCTTTCTCCTTGCTAAGGAGTCTGTTAGTGGATATAAACCAGATCCTTCCTTCCCACTACAGAATACATAAACCTAAACAGCTTCACAGAATGAAGCTGTTTTCTTTTCAGTCAAAAATACTGGTGACAACAAATCTCACTGGACTGTGTATAAGAGGTCATAGTACTTACTTGCCTTTTATAAGATTTCTGCAGAGAATGAAGAGTTATTTATCTATTAGGCAAACATTAAAAAAAAAATTAAACCAGCTGGTGTAGACAAAAAAATGTAAAGCATCGTGGTTACAACAAAACATAGTTATGTGGCTTGTGCACTTTTTTTACAGCATATAAACTTTTGGTAAGATGTCTTCTGATTACTGCATCAAGGAAAGAATACATTAATTAAAGTAGGCAAAAGAAATCTTAATCAAAGAATGCTAAGGAAGAGGAATAAGTGAAATGAAGTTTCCTGCTCTATTATGTGATGCCTTTATCACAGGGAAGTAGTTAAGTGAAGAAAACTTAATTAGGAAAAAATCAGGAAGGAAGCAACATGAAGTTATTCTAGCTATGCAGGAGAATGTACATGAATCTCGGGGGGGTTTCTCCTGAGAATGACTGCAGTCATCTTAAGTAATGAAATTTTTAGGTTAAAGGAGTCCAATGCAGGTCAAAAAGGGTAAGACATGGAATTTTTGAAGCTATTCAGCTACCATTATGGGGAGCTTCACAATGTGATTTACAGGAAATTTCAACATAAAAGAAACTTTGGTCTGTAGAAGATTTTAGTTTATATTGTATTGTAGTATGAAAATGTACAGAATAATTCTGTGTATATGCAAATTTCGTATGAATAAAGCTCAGAGATTGGTGTGCTGTTCATATGGGTATAGAACTGTGTTTAAAGAGAGATTTGGGAACCCTAACAAAAATTCAGTTTCCTCATATGTTGCTTTAGGAGATCCAGATTTAATAGGATGTGCTTCCATGGAAGATATATAGATTATTTTGAGACTTCTATTGAAGAGGCTCTTCAGAGACTGCTTATAGCTAGGAAACCTCTTTTGTGTGTGCCATTACCTGGCAATGAGGAGCTCACGTGAAACTTAATGATGCTTTTGTTACAGCAGAGATTAACACCACTCCTTCCTGGTTTGTTTTTTCAGTTTGTATTATGTTTGTTTTTAGGGACAACCTGTTCTATCCAGTGTCTTTTCTCATATTTTAAAACCACTTTAGCAGTTTCCATCCCATCCTGTGGTACTAGGGCCTCCCTGTACCAGTTAATCTCAGGATTTTCCTGGTGCTGCAGGATGTCTAATGAGCCACATGAGTGGGGTGGTTTGCTGTGCTTCCAATGAGCATCATCTGGGGACTTGCTGAAAAGGGGGACCATTGTGTTAGATGTGCTGTTGGCTCTATTCATGTTGTGTGTGTATGTGCATCTCCAAGTGTCATAACACTGTTTCATGTCCACTGGAGATGTTATCTGCTTTGATTACTAAGAAAACACCTACTTATCTTGTATAGCAGCAATTTTCCCTCAAAGATGCATGCAACACTTCTTCAAAAAGAGTATCTTTCAAGTAAAAAAAGAGTGAAAAAGTACTTAAAAAGTCATGTTTTTCAAGATGTTCACAATGCAGTTTCTATTAGTTCTGACTCGTCCAAGCTAATCAACATACAGCTGTTGCAAATTAACTTCCTTGTCAGGACAAAATGTTATGTGAAGCATTGAAGTAAATTGCAAATAGGTCAGATTAGGAACTTTTGATGTCAAGAGAAATAAAATACCAGAAATTACATGAGGGCCTGCTTTTCAGTTGCTGTTTTGAGAAGGATACAAAGAAGTTAGATTATAGTAGTGTCTGAGTTCTTAAGTGCACTTTGCATATTTAGCTTCAGTTTTCTTTGCTTTTCACCATCTATTGATACTTGTGATGAGGTTTTCTATTTTGTGAACAAGCAAAAGTTGCCTTGTTGAGGACATGGTCTCCAACTGAAAACTTGAATGGCTAGCATGAAAAAATAGAAATAGCGTCTCATAAATGTTTTTTTTTTTATTCTGAGTTTTTCCATTGCATAGTGCAGAGCTAATTTAAATACTTGTATTTATTTGCTTTTGTTTATAGTTACACATTTGTTTTAAGAAGTATTCTTTGACTGTTCTCTGGTCCAACGGATGTGTTTTAAAAGTACTGTTAATAAACTGATCTGGGAACTTCTACTTTGTTTATTAAGAGCATCACAATGCAGCAGATTATAAACCTACTTTTTTACTCTGAGGGCACAGGTGTGCTGGAAAGGCTGTGAAGTTCCTTTCCTTGGAGAAACTCAAAAGCCATATGGACATGGTCCTAGGCAACTGAGTCTGGGTGGCACTGCTTGAGCAGAGAGTTTGGATCAGATGACCTCCAGAGGTCCCTTCCGACCTCAGTCATTTTGTGATTCTCTGGTTCCTTTCAGGCATCCGGTGCTTGTTCTGAGCTTGATTTAGACAAGAAATCAGCTATGCAGCAAAACCCAAAGCTAGGACAAATGTAGTACATGTAAACTATTGGGGAGAAAGTGATAAGATCCAAGTGCCTTTAAGGAAAAATTAGGAGTTCTATTTCCTTAAATGGTTGGACTTGCATTGACAGCTATCCCCTTTCTCTCATGAGTGGGATAGTGGACTGACTCATGTGGCAATATGTCACTAGACAGCATTTTGTCTCTTGAAACCCCTTGATATCAAGGTTCTCAGAGTTTAAAAATGTAAAATTTATGTTTGGTACAGATTTGTAATCTAATCAACATGTTAGTTGTACCAGGAGAAAGTACTCTATGATTAAAAGCATTAAGTCTTTATTTTTTAATTCTGTCAGCTAGTCTAATAAAAGGTGTTATGTATCTCTCCAAATCCTTCTCCTGTGTAGTCGATTAGGTTTCAGGATTTAAACTTAGTTTTATAGCATTTTTTGTCAGTGAAGATATTTTCAGCTTTGCAGATGGCCTAAATTTCACTTGACCTACAACTAAGATGTGCAGTATCCAAACTGGTACAAGTCTACTGTGCTGCAAAGAGTTTCAAATCACTATTGATTATATACTTAAGAAGAAAAAAGTCCTTTAAAAGCAATATATTCAGTAATGTTTTGCACCATCCATCTTTATCATAGCATTAGTATAGCCACCTTACAGTGTAACTGAACGTGCTATAGTTTTATTATTTCAGTTAAATAATAACCAGACTGCATAACAATAGAAGAAGCAGCAGGACTGCATCTTTTTTCTCATTAATCTTCTTTTTCTACTGTGCTTTGTTGGACAATGAAATAAGGAACAATTTCTCTTCTTTCAACATTTTTGTCTAGTCTGTGTTCCTGTACCAGAAATCTTGTAAGACCGCATGTAGTGAGCAATTGCCCTATTTCGTTAGCATTTTTTTTTTGTGCCTTAGAATTAAAACTAATCACAGATAGAGTCTTGGTGCCTGGACACTTAAAAATTATATTACAATGATTTTTATTGAGTTGTTCTGGCCTTATTATTATAGTATTTTGTCTCCTTGCCTTGTAATTCCCGTTTTCCTTTCTCAGGAAGGAAAGCTTTCCCAATGTCTGTGTTGCCTCAGCTTCTCCAAGAAATTGTCTATGATGATGTATGTTCAGGTTAAAAGGCAATAAACTTACTGGATGCATACACCATTTTTAAGCTTTCATAGGTTCATGCCAAGGTCTCTAGTGCAGCCTCCTGCTCAAGGCAGGATGAGCTTTGAGATCACACCAGACTGCTCAGGGCTTTATCTGGTTGAATCTTATGAATTTCCAAGGCTGGAGACTGCACAACCTCTCTGGACAACTTGCTACGCTGCACAGCTGTCCTTATGATGAAAATGTTTTTCCTATATTTACTCTAAATCTCTCATTTTCATTTGTGTCTCTGTCACTTGTCCTTTCACCACACACAACAGAAGAGTCTCTTGTTAAACTCCTCATAGGTACAAGGAAGTTGTGTTTACATTTTCTTTTTTCTTCTCCAGAAATGTAGAATTTACTATATTTTTTTAATAAAAGCTCCATTGCAACTTTATTGTTTATATTCTATTATTATTATTTGTACTTCTATAAATGCATGCTGATAATATTATCTCACTGTCTTTCTAGAAGAAAACTAACAGGAATATAAAAATAAATAATTGGTCCATTTATGCTAGCTGAGATAATTTAATACTTTTGCTTCTGTCTGTTCTGTAAGGCACAAAAGCAAAAATTGTGTTCAAGGTTTTTTCTGTTTGAAAACTAACTCAGCTACGTAACAGCACCATTCCTTTCAACAGGCAGAAAAATGTGTCCTGTCATTAGAAAACCAGGTCTTGGTTAACTGACTAACCATATTGCAGTTTTATTGGCTCAAAAGACTAATGAGTAGCTGCCATGTCTAAAGCCAGCGCAAACAAATTTATGTATCAGGAATTAAGTGGTGGCTTGCCTGCAACAACTGAAGTTGGCTGCAATGGGTATGTTTGGGGGCAGAGAAACAGTCTGTGGATAAAGCAGAGGCTGTGGGTCAACAATGCAATTGATAGATGAATGAAAAGTTGCTACTCAGAATGAGCTGAAGGGCTGTCTGTAGTCCACAGGGATACTGAATTGACACTGTCCTTTTTTCTAAACAGGCAAACACATAATCTATTTTCAAATTAATTTCCACTAAAAGACAGTCCCTCCAGAACTCGTATTATCAAGGCATTAGGAGGAAGAAAGTATGTGATTTCAAAGCATGAACTCCTGAATATTTTTAAAAGTGAGCTATTTTACACTAGAATATATATATTCTATACCTGTTTGAAGATATGATTTTTATGTCCTGTTTCTTATGGCCTCTCATTTCTATCCAAATTATGAGTGATATAATATATATAATAATTAACAGTGTACAATCATTGTATAAAACTATTGCTCTATGCAGAAATGTGTCAGGTTATGTTTCTGCATTACCATGTGGATATCACACCATGATACTGCTTACTATGTTACTTTCAGAACTGCTTTATGGTGTGAAGCGACACAGGTTTCTTTCCATGACTATCTTTTTGTCAGTTTTTGTTTCATGAATGATGTGACATAAGACAAGCTTCTATGGGCAAAAAAGGTCATAACCTTTACTGAAACATGTCATACTCTGAGAAATCAGAAATATAACTATTACGTATAATAAGCATTTTTTATAATTCTGAATATGAGGACTGACATAAAACTTATGTCTAATACTCCTCCCTTGCCAAAGTTGTTTTTTATTTGTAGATAAAACTGCACGGATAATGGAAATTGCAAGTAGGAATAAAAATTTTAAAATTAATCAATAAAATTACGATGGAAACTTCTTTAGCCTTTTTTTTTCCTCATTGAGTGGAATTGAAAATACAAATGTAAGAAAAACTGAGTACATATGACTGGAATGGAACAAATTCCACAGACAGGCTATGACATGTAACAGAAAAATTTTTGTGATCAGCTAGGATCAGTAAAAATATGACTCCATCAACTTTAATGTCATATTAACCTTCCAGAAAGGACTACCATGAGGAAAGTGAAGGATGTTGATTGGTGAGTGGCTCTCTTGATCTTCCGTTTTCCTCTGTGACACACTGACTGAGCACACTATTCTGATTCAGATGTTAATTTATGGAAATGGATAATACAATGTATCTGATTGCTTAATTATGCATCCTGGGGATTCATTCAGAATCCTTATAATACATCTTGATGACCTTTCAAAGGCAGAACTCACAATTTGCAACTTTTATTGGGATTTAATCAACTGGACAATACTTCTTATGTCTTTTTCTGATGTGGGAACTGACCCCTGTCTCTGACACCTTTGTCATGTGCTATAATCACTAATCTCTAATGCAAAAATAAATCATTCCTGTGTAGCATAAGTGAATTCAAGAGAGAACAGAGTTAGCTCACAGAGCTGTCTCCTCACACTTTAATACTGAAAAGGATGCTACGAAGGTTTGAGGACCTTGCAATTACAAAAATATATACAAAGGTTAAATGAAACTAGCAGTGAGTACGGGAAACTGTACATTACACAATATAAAAAATGACAAGGAGAAAGAGGGTTTGTAATTCCCATTTGGGCTGTTTCATTATACAAAAACAAGGTGTTTCTACTGGAATTTTAAAACCCCTTATTGAAAAATGAAGAAAGGGCTCTTTACTGCAAGGACTGCAATTAACATGCATAATTGATTGCCAAGTCATGTGACTGAAGAAAAAGTATGACAAGACTAAAAAAACTAACCAACATTTCATATGTATAATACAAATGTCTTGAGTTATAATGGTAAATATGGAGCTGTTAGAAAGGATATAAATCCTTACGTCATCCTCCAGGGCATAATAGCAAGTCTCTATATTTGGATCTAGGAGCAACCCTCCCTTGGGTTAACTACCAACTACAGATTTTATCACTTCTTTCAAAAAACCTCACTGCTTTCAGCCTGTAAGTCTGGATGGATGTTTGTCATGAGGGGAGTCCTAACTAATTATGACTGGCAGGTTGCTTAATCATAGGAAGAAAGGTAACACTCTTGGCTGCCACTCCAAAACAGCAAAATTAATAACCCATGCAGAAATTACATGTCCTGCTTGTGTTCTGTATTTTGAAACACTGAGGCAAATAGATGCTCTTGAAATCACAACATCTGTAACAGTTTTAATATTTCATTACCCTCCTACAGGAGTCTTATTATAAATACGTTGTGTAGAATATAATGAGTCATAGCCCTAAGTAAATACAAATATAAGAAGGAAAAAAGCTTCTGTTGACCTATAAAGATATTTACAATACTAATAGTCTGGTAGCATTTCAGAGTTTATATAACTCACTGGCAAGAATTAAAACTTTCACACACTGTCCTTTCTCTTTTCGTTTTCTTTTTCTGGTATGTTTTTGTTGGTTTTCTTTTTCTGGCATGATGCATCAGTTTCTCAATGTGTTGAATTTTTTCTTTAAGTACAGATGTTAAAGAAAAACATGGCCCTGTTAGAGCTAAAAATCCAGGAGAGGTAATATTCCACCAAATGAATTGACAGGGAATACTGGAGAGGAACAGAAGCATTTGATGGCATGATATTGATAGGCTGGTACATGGCACTCTGTTTCTGCAGAGTTGGCATAAAGAATGCTTGTCTGCAAACAGTACTTTAAATCCTCGCCACCTGCTACATATGCTGTACAATGTACATACTGCTCTGTCATGTATTAAATGCATCTGAGAGTTACTGGACTGGGAAAATGTAATCTTTGCAATGTTAGAAAGACAGGACTGTAGGACAGAGTTTCCTTTGCAAATAGTTGCAATTAACTTCTTTGATTTTCTGTTGATGGGTAGATCTGGGTTTATATCTTAAAGCCATTATTGACTACCAGATTTTATGAAACTTAAGGCAATTTTATAGCAGTAAATTACATGATGAAAAGTAAGTAAATGAGCAAATTCACATTTTTCTTTCCTTGATTTTAATTTCCTTTAGTGAACTTGTCTTCTCAAATGGAACTGAGCATGGATAAAACTATGAAGCAAGATCTATGTTTTCTAGATTTTGTTTAAAAAGACCATCTCACAATTGATTAAATTTTAAAATGAGGAAGTATGCTTACTTCATTAGTGATCTAATTTAAACAACTAAAGACACTGTCACAGCATGAAAATGAACTTAGAGTTAGTGTTTGCATGCAAAAATAGACACAGACTGTACCGGGCTGAAAGAGTGAGAATAGACACTGTTTCCCCTCAAAGAAGAGAGATTAATAGTTCCCATTGTCTCAAACTTGTGTCTGGGATGACTTTGTATTCTTTAGTTTAAGGCTAATCTGCACCCAGTAGCTGAGTAGTCAAGAAGAGATTTTGCTTATTTACCAGTTTTCGCGTTTAGAAAGATTTTTGTATGAAATGTTGTTTTTTTACCACAATTTTGAGCCAAAACCACACTTGAGTTGTTTTCCAATACTGTTTTGTATTCTATAAGATGTGGCAGGCATGAAGATTTTTACCTGAAGGGTGGCAGGTAATTATTCACTGTAATAAGCTCACTCAGTACATAGGTCCCTCCCATTCCCTGGGACAACTTCCTATTGTCCCTGCCTTCTCCCTGGGGCGCACATGCACTGTAGTGCTCGGCCATTGCTGCTAATGGCTTTGCTTAAAGTATCATTTCCCATCAGCTGGTTTCCAGTTAGCAGTTACACTGGAGAGACTCTTTTGTGTCAAGCGTCCTGTTGCCTCAAATATTTCGTGTCACTTTCAGATGCAGAAAAACCTCCTGACTGGTAAATACTTATTTCTCTTTATTGAAGGTCAAAGCCTTTCTATGCAGCACTCAGATCTTCTTATATCCATTTGTAGTTAATTTTAAATGGTAGGTCTCCAGGTCTCATAACTGTTTCTTAACAGTAGGATTATTGTCTTGGTTTGAGGGAAAAAAACCCCACCAAAATGTTTGCCCACAAGCGGAGGAGGGGGGGGAACCTTCTCCACAATAATCACACCACTCTTTATCAAATTTAAGAAAAGGAACTTTAATCAGACAATGGATACAAGAAGGATAA
>JAWWLZ010000118.1:96972939-96983772 GCA_035041345.1 Poliocrania exsul
GGCCTTGCTGAAGTCCAGATAGACCACATCCACAGCCTTCCCCTCATCCACCAGGTGGGTCACCTGATTGTAAAAAGGGGTCAGGTTGGTCAGACAGGACCTGCCCCTCCTAAACCCACGCTGGCTGGGTCTAATCCCTTGTCCATCCTGAAGGTGCTGTGCGATTGCACTCAGGATGAGCTGCTCTGCTTTTTTTTTTTTTTTTTTAATATGATAAGTAAACTATTTGCAGTATAGAGCAGCTGAGGTTTTTATTTAACAAATTTCTTGCTAATGTGTGGCCTTGGCAACATCTTCAAGTACTTTTATTCTCTTTATATGCCATTTTGTAGTCCTAGTTTTTGGTCTTTAGTACAGTTCTAGATACACTGTGATATTTTGACATGTTATATAAGTATTCTTGGTGCCTCATGAAATAAATATCACAGAAAATGTAGGTGGCCCCTTCCATTCCTGTAATCACAATGAGGTGTTCCGATGGTATGACATTGAAATATAAATCACCTAAACCAGACTGTTATCATTAAGGGAAAGACATGCTGTATGCCTTCATCTGTGATTATCAGCTTTTTGTGAGGTTCATAGGAATGTTGCTATTTCATACAGATGTGTTTCTGTTTAATGCTAATGCATATTAGGTGATATCAGTAAAATAGACATATATTAAATAATCACCATCTGGAGAGGCGAAACAAAAACCACACCCTAGGTCATTACTTTAGGCCTATATGAACATGCAGAAAGAAAAGTAAAATGATGGATACGTGATCTATTTCCTCACCAAAATAACCAAAAAACCCACAAAACCAACTGGGAACTGAAGTCCTAATCATCAGTAGAGCATACCTACAAATGCCTCTTAGGACCTAGATGGCTCAGGGTACCAGTACTGAACAATCTCTCCTTGACCAGAAGGCTGGAACAGCTCTCCTGTGAAAACAGACTGTGAGAACTGTAGAACAGAAGGCTCTAGAGACACTTCATAACTCATGATTTAAGAGGAGTTTATGAGAAAGATGGAGAGTGACTTTTGACAAGGGCAAGTAGAGATAGGACAAAGGGGAATGACTTTGAACTGAGAGAGAATAGGTTTAGATTAGATACTACGAAAAAAATTCTTCCCTATGAGAGTAGTGAGACACTGTAACAGGTTGCCTAGAAAATTTGTGAGTGCCTCATTTCTGGAAGTGCCCAAGGCCAATTGGATGGGGCTTTGGGCATCCTGATCTGGTGAAACATGCCCCTGTCCATGGCAGGGGGTTTGGAACTAGATCTTTAAGGTCCCTTCCAGCTCAATCAATCCATTATGATATTCTTTTATTTATCTTGTCTTCTGATTTCAACTATTTTTACATCTTTTCCTGATGACAGGCAGAACCATGGCCCAAGCATGAGCAGAGAGCAGATACAAATATTTTTGAGATTTTTATTTTATTCTTTTCTTGTTTCTTTGTGATACTAAGAAAAAGGCCTTTTCCCAATGTATCTTTGCCTCTGTTAGATGATTTCCCTCTTACCAGACGAAAATACCTCCTTCTGTGTAAAGAACAGGGTGCAATAGCCCAAAGAAGCCATTCTGTGTGTGGAAAGGAACTGTGCTGTGTCTCAATCCTCTTTCATGAATCCAAATTTGAAAACTGGCAGGTCTTTCTAGGACCTACAGAAATATCTTGTCAGCTTCTGTTCTGTGTAGGAAATATTTCTCGAATAACAACCTCTGAGGCAATTCACCTCTCTGCTCCCTGTAATAGCACTCTGATAATAGAACCATAGTCCTGTTGACTAATTGCATTATTTTTGTATAAAATCCATGAAATTGCCTCAGACATGTCAAATATGTGGTGCAAAGTAATTGTATACAGGTAAAGATATTCTGAGAGGGCACTGCTCACAGGATGTGTAAAGTAGCTGACATTTTTACAGTAACTGAGAACTCCTTCATCTATTCATCAGGGATAAAGGTATTAACCAGGTATGAAATAGATAATCTAATCTTTCAGTCACAGTGTCTTCCCTGATCAATAGGATTGATCTGCAACTGTTTGGTATCTACCTGTCTGTTCACTTTTGTAATTAAGCAGCAAGAGGAGAAATTTATCTTTACTTGTGCTACTTTTTTTCCAGATTAAACGTACATGAATATTTTGCTCTTCAAAAGAGCATTAAAAAGGTAGTATCTTGCTTTATGACTTCAGTCTAGTTTTCATTGTGTGAATGCTTGAATATGCATGCACCTTGTGCCCTGCGTATAATGTAAACTGGCTGCTTTATCATAGAATAAAATTCTGTGATGCCTGTTGTTGTGCCCGTGAGTAATAAAAATAATCTGAAGGTCTCATTACTTGAAATTTCTAAAATACAGAAAGAGTCAATCTTGTTTATTTGGTCATTGTATTTTTTGTTGTTGTTTGTTTACTAAATCTTGGTAAAAGGAATATAACTGAGAAAAGAAAACTTTAAGCAAAGCAGAATATATTTTTCCTATGATATAATACGAATAGATACTTTAATATATCAGACATTTCTATTTATATACTGTAACATAGTATTTATTTCTAAATGGAATACTCCTGTACACAGTCATATTTTATGGGTTTGTTAGGTAATGTATTAATGTTGTGTCTTGAACAAGGTTAATTCTTAAAGATCACTGGTCTTTGATCTTTAGAGTCGGCATGTGTTTGCTTTTTCATCCTTTGAAATAAGAGATCAATTTGAACAAATTTAAACAAGTTGATGTTCTAGTCTTTTTCATCCCCCTCCCCCCCCCCCCAAGAAGTCAGTATACTTTTAAAGAATTTAGAAACAGTAGGGTTTTTACATATACAAATAGTAACATTTCATTTTAATTATGGTTATAAGAACAAAATAACTAGTGCCTTGATGAACTTATGTAAGGTAAATTGCTGGGATATAATCCAGTAGAGAAAATAATAATTAGAGCAGCCAGAAGAGTTGGCAGAACTTGTTGTGAGCTCTTAAGGAAATGAATGATTTTTCACTAAATAAATAGGAAACTTGAGGAGGGTGCTGCATCTGAATGGCTTGTGGCCCTACAGCTTTCATCCTCGTGACTTCAGACAGAGGAGTGGGCTCTGTCCTTTTCATTACAGACCTTGCCACCTGCATTTTTGTCACCTCAGGATGTGGGTGGTATGGTGGGCTTTGCATGGTGCCAGGCCTGAGAGCAATCAGAGGTGGAAGCAATGCAGAATGCTCTACCTGCTTTACAAGTTGAACTGCCAACTGAGGCATTCTAACAGTGAGTCACTGTCATGGTTTCACCCCATCCAGTAGCCAAGCCCCACTCAGCTTCTTGGTCACTCCCTCACCAGCAGGATCAGGGAGCGAATTGGAAGGGTAAAGGCTAGAAAACTCATGGGTTGAGATAAAGGCAGTTCAATGCTGAAAGCAAGAGCCACATAAACAAGCAAAGCAAAACAAGGAAGTAATTCACCACCTCCCAGGGGCAGGAGGTGTTCAGCCATCTCCAGGACAGCAGGGACCCATCATGTGTAGCAGTTGCTTGGGAAGACAAACACCATCACTCCAGATGTCCCCCCTCTTCCTTCTTCTCCCTCCCACTTTATATACTGGTCATGATGCTACGTGGAATGGAATGTCCTTTTGGTCAGTTTGGGTTCACTTTCCCAGCTGTGCCTCCTCCCATCCTCCCATGCACCTCCAACTTCCTTGCCAGTGTGGCAGAATGAAAAGGAGAAAAAGTCTTTGGCTCTGTGTGAGCTCTGCTCAGCAATAACAAGAACATCTTTATATTCTCAACCCTGTGTTCAGCACAAATCCAAAATATAGCCCTACACTGGCCGCTGTGAAGACAATTAATTCTACCACAGCCAACACCAGTACAGTCATCCGCTGCAAAGCCACTTGATAGTTCCTCTTCAGTCTTTTTAGAGACCCTCTCCTGATCCTTCACAGTATGCACAGGTATTTTCATGCCAGAATAATTTTCTTTGCCAAATTACTAAGATTGCCGAATAGAGCTTTATAATAGAAGCTGCCTTCAACCTTCACTACAGGGCTGCTAATGTAATGATGGAGAAGTGCACTCTGTTTATGTGATTTAAATAATAATGTGGAGATTGAGGAGAGACACGAAGTATTTCTATATAATTAAAAAAATTGAAAGAAGACAAAATGCTCTAAACAGAAAAGAGGAAAATGACAGTTACTGTTATTTCTATTTACTCCCTCTGTTCTACTCATACTTTCTCCCTTTTTTCTCCTTTCTCATTTGTTCTGTCACTAAATTTTCCTATTTTTATTTAGTAGGTAGCAGCATGTATTTCAGACATAACATTAAAAAGGAAGTTTTCAAGCTGGAGTTTATGCTGCACCAACAGAGAAACTTCAGTACCAAATGCAGTCATAGGTGAAAATTATTGCTGCAAAAGGCAGATTTTTGTCAGGAAGTCAGTATTTAGGATCAGAATTTGTTTTGTATTGCAGACATACAAAAGCATTTCCCAGCTAATAAGCCAGTAAGCATAAGAGCTGGGAAAGAATGTAAAACCACTTGTGCTGATCCTTATGTTTTAATTTTGAAGGAAATTTCTTTCTCATTCTTATATAGTTTATATGCTGCCCCCAAGGCTGGCAGTAGTGATCATGTAGCTGTGACATGTCAATGGAACAGGCACTGTGCATGTGGTTAATACCTATAACCTATCGATAGCTCTTTCAGTCAATAGCTGTTTCAGCTATTTGCCTTCAGGAGAAAAAAAAAAACAACAACAAAATAAAGTCTTATTCCTATTCTTTCCTCACTTTTTTCTCAGCGCTGTTTTCTGCTTCTTGCCTCCCCACCCCCCAGCAGCATCATCTTCCTGTTGCATTTATTGAAAATTTCATGTAGAAACTCCAAGCAGTGAGTCAACATCAAATCTGGGTCAAACTGTAAGTCAAGCTAACATGTTTACTCAACTGTTTTGTGCACACTTTTTGTGTCATCATCTCATTGTATACATCCCCTTCTTCATGGTAGTTCCTTCTGTTTTGAAGTTTCTTCACTTTTTAACTGACAGTTGCTCCTGGATAATAGTTAAATCTTAACTTTATCAATACTCATTGGCTTCTCCACAATTACTGTAAAAAGACAACTTCCATCATATTTGTTATTTGCCCTCCTTTTTTTTCTGCATAGGCTGCATAATCGTGGGCTTTTGAGCCAAATCTGGAGTCCATTAACAATGCCATTAATTAAAGGGAAGAGAACATTACTCAGTGGTTGTACACCGGGAATTCTTACCAGATACTTATAAAAGAGTGTTGGTATACACAGTGTTTCTGCTTTTCATCTCTAGTTCTCTGAATACAGGTAGTTCAAAATAGAGATATTTTTAGGTTGGTTTTGAGCTCATGTAACTTTAGGCTTCAGTAAGCAAATTAACAAATTAGACGTTATTTTTGTAGAAATAATTTAAAACAAAAAGTTAGGATTTAGACTTGTGCTGAGCTCATATGTTCTATTTCTCTCACAGCAGTTAGCTATGCTTCTGTTCTAAATGGAGGTAGTTATTCTTATACATCTGTGTACAGAATTTTTAAATACTTAGTTAAAAGTTATTCATCAAACATGCCTTTATTTCATAAAAACAAATATGTAGCAAAAAGCCTATCGAAAATTCTTTCTTGAAGACTTTGTTACATTGCAAGAATATTCTGGAAGCCTTCTGCCTGACTCTTTTTGCTAATTTACTAACTGCAGTCTGCATATTGTCAGTAAAGACATCTTGCAGCTAGCAGACCTAGGAAAGAGGCATTATTGCATGGATACTCTGGGCAAAAAAGAAATTAGATTGAAGTTTATGTTTTCTGAGATATTAATAACCAAAAACACACACAAGGAGATGAGGGTATGATTCTATCTAAGAGATAAATGATGAGATCCTGAATATAACTGTTGTAGGATAGCAGTATTAGTACTAATACCTTTCAGATCCTTGTCTGACTTTGGCACCCCACAGGTTTCACTGACAATGGGGTCCAACAGGCCACCTTGTTGTCAGAACATCTCAGTCATCTCAGTCATCTGACTGCAGCATTCTCATGTTTTGGACATCACTGAGACTGAGGCTTATCACTGTGTAGGCAGAGCTAAGATCTGGACTCAGTGATCCTGATGGGTCCTTTGCAACTCAGGATATTCTATGACTGATTTTCTAGATGTTGGTTGATGACT
The DNA here is from genome assembly GCA_035041345.1 of Poliocrania exsul. Taxonomy (NCBI): domain Eukaryota; kingdom Metazoa; phylum Chordata; class Aves; order Passeriformes; family Thamnophilidae; genus Poliocrania; species Poliocrania exsul. The sequence goes on from JAWWLZ010000118.1 coordinate 96,979,142, forward strand.
GTTTCTTTGCTATGAGCTAAGCATATGTCCAACTAATGCTCAGGTCAAAACTTTATGACTGTCCATCTTATGTATGCAGAAACTACAGTCTTGCTTGTTTTTAGTATGAGCTTCAAAGTATGTCAGGTCAAGAAAGATGCTCAGATAAGCCCACTGTTTTACTATGACCCAGGGAAGATGCAGTATAGGTGGACCAAGCATGTTTATGTTGATAACATTCATGTTGAACCTCTCACAACTTACACAGCAGCTTGCAATGCTTATAAAACATGACACTGCAACACAGTATAAGCAAGCAGGAAGCTGTTCCCCTAGGCCTGAACTGTTAAATGTTATCTCACTTGAAATATGATATCTGAGTTTGCTGAGATGGCTGTTGGCTAGTGTGAAGCAGTTATGCATCTTTCCTCATCTTTTGCAGCAGAGCACCCTTAGGGTATGAAGACTTGCAAAAGGTTTTCTGCCCAGTCATCTATGAGCTAATTTTTTAATGTTGCTAGATCTGTCTTTTTCCATTTCTGCATCTCCATGTTAGATGTTATGTTAATAGAGAGTGGTGCTTTGAGTTGTATTAAATTTTCAATAGCCTATTCTAGCCTCTTGTTCTATTCCTGCCCTTCTTGTAATTCATCATATATGAGTAGCTTGCTGTCTGCTATTAGAGATAGAGATTTCCTATTTTATGTGACTTGAAATGTTTTGTCTGATTCTTTTTCCTCTTTTTTGATGTGCTCTGCTAACACTGATGACTAAGGCAGCTTTTGAAAGAGAATTGTCCCCATTATTTGCAGCATGCTGCATTTTTTTATTATTCTTGCTGTTTTTAAAGCAGCTGTGTCATAGATTTTTTAATGCTTTTCCAGGTAACCCTGGCTTGCTTGTTCTTAAAATTCCTATGGATGGTTTTTATTAATTTCTGTGCCCATAGTTCATCCATCTCTGGAGGGACGTTGTTAAAGAGTGGTAAAAAGACTTCATAACTCTCTGTCATTAAAGACTGAAAGCCTACAAGGGTTGAAAGCCCTGTGAGGGATTTGCCATTAACTGAATCATCAGTTGGAATTACCAGAATCAGCCAGGTTGTCACTAGCCTCAGTAATTGGTGTCATAAACTTTGCTGCTGCTGTTGCCCTTGTTGGGAGTTATTGATGTGTAGGTGGGAGTTCTTGAACCTTGTGATGCCATCTAAATTGCAGTCAAGAGATCTCAGCACTCGATTTGTCTTGAGGAGTAGCCAAAGATTTGGTACAGTAGCTAAGATATATGGGAGACAAACACAGTTCCAACACATTTAACCTAATGATTATCAGGAAGGGTGTGAGGGAATATGTACTGGTGGAAGGGTGGTTGCCAAAACACAGTGATGTCACTTACCCTGCACTGGTCATTGGCAAAGTTTTATCCTCCTTTGTGACATAGTAAAAAGAGCACAACGTGTCTATCACATTGTTGCTGTATCTTTGTTTTTCTAACTGTCCTGTCCTGTATGTTCCCTTTCTAGCCCTACCTCATTATGTACTTATTACAACATTTCTTTTCAACTGTCTCAGTAAGACTGCACATATGACTCAATGCCTTAGCAAGCCTTTGTGTTGATGGTACTGTGGTGAACTCTGTATTGGGCACCCACTAGGACATATTTCCCTGTCAGACAGTGGTTCCATCAAAGCTGGAACAAATAAAACCTCATTTCCTATTGATTTATGTCTTGCCTGCACCTCATGAACTTTCTGTTCTCCAGTAAAGTGTGAAATCACACTGTAACATCTCGCTCACATGGGATTCTTATACTATGTCTTTCACTCATTTGCACAAAATCTGTCAAGAATTCTAACTTTGTGCCAGTTGTGCAGTAACAAAAGGGCAGGAATGTGTGAAAATTAACAATTGTGCATGTATGTGTGCCAGGGGGGAGTGGGAAGGATAGAGAGGTTCTGCATTCCTAAGTAATTTACAATTAATTTGCATAGTCAAAAATGATATCTAGGGACCTTATGGACATCCAAAAGTTCTTACTGAAAAACTCCTAGATCAGTATCATTTGGAAGACAAATCTTGATAATAGCGGAGAACTTTTGTATGTCATATGGATATGGGTAAGTCTGTACTAAAAGTGTAGATTGACACAAAGGCAACAGAGAAACAGTCTCTGTCTAAAATAGGGCAACTGTCATTATATTACTCACAAACCAAAGAGTCTCCTGAAATGCCTACATGGCTTTGAAAATTATTCCCAGGGAATTCAGTAGTCTGCACAGAAATAAAGAGAGAAACTATCTAAAGGAAGAAGAGCAAAGAAAATAATCTGAGATAAAAGCATCCACCCCTTCTTGCAACTTTTGTCACAGAAAAGGTGACTGATAGTTCACAGAAAAGGCCTGAAACACTTTACAGTGTTGTTTAAAGCATGCACCAGATGATTAGTGCTGTCTATCATGACAGATTATTTCTTGCATCTCTTGAAATATGAATAATCCTGAAAAAAAAAATCCACATCAGAAGGTATATTCATTTCTATTCAGAACTATACTTTGCCAGATATTTGGATTCTTGATGTGGAAGAAAAGTAGGAATTGACTTCTTAAATATTTCTTTTAAGGGTGATTTTTTTTAAAGAACCTGAACTTCCCAAATCATGAAAAGTAAAGGGAGAAAGTGCCCTAGAATGTCCTGTTACTGTCCGCATTCCTATAATTACTGTATCAGTTTCTCCTTTTGGTTTGGCTTGTTTCAAGCTTTGCCACAAGGAAGGCCATCTATATGAACTCTCTCTTCTTATTACTAGCACAATGATGAGGAGGTTGACAGGTTATCTTCTTTTGCCTGAAGCTGCTGTTAAGATCTCTCTCACAGCTGCTAGCTAGTCAGTCTGGCTGATGCTCCCTCTGTAATTTTTTCTCATTTTCTCTTCTTGTTTCCTGTGGTTTTTGCTTCTATAGTACATGACAGTGACACAGATGAAAAGCTGCCAAAGAGAAAGACTGCTGAAAGTTTTGGGAGTATCTTATCAAAATCAATAGTCAAGATCAAGTCATGCAATCATGAAGACAGAAAATACAAATGAAATTAGGGATTCATTCAAAATGAGCTTTTTTGTATTATGGTTCACAGTATGATGATTTTGGAAGATACCCAAGTTCCCAACTTCACTCAGGAAGAAATAGCAAATAATATTACAATATCTAACAATTATAAAAATTATAAAAATTACAATCCAACAGTAGCTGGTATACATAAGCAGCTATAGATGTAAGGAATATATAGGTAAGGGAATCTAAACATTATAGGAACAATGTCCTGTAAAAGTTACCATTGTGAAGTAAATGGTAATGTCAAACTATAAACATTAATTAATCTACTGAATATCTGAAATGAAAGAAATTCCAGTACCTCTCAAGGATGCCTCAAGATTTAGACATCTAAACTACAATTAAAAAATAATACTATTTAATAACTCTTAATTTCCATATTTTAAAGAAAAATAACAAAGTTCTCTCTAGTCCACTGATTAAAAATCTCATAAGAGAGCAATAATAGAAGAAATATTTAAGATCAGATAGTTTTGCCCAGAAGTCTTCTAAGATTCAGTAGATGCTCTTTTTAGACCTGAGAATCATAGTGAACAGCAGCTTTAAAATGATCCAAAAAAGTGTCCTTGAATCTAAGAAGACCAAAAGCACCTTTGGCTGTCTTTGACTATTGGCAAGAAAGCAGCCAGCAGGTCTAAGGCAGCCATCGTTCTGCTCAGTTCAGCACTTGTGAAATCTGGAGTACCGTGTCTGGTTTGGGGTACATGAAGGTCATACTAAAGTCGGTCTGGTGAAGAGCCACCAAGAGCTGATGATGTGCAAGGAAGGCAGGAAGAAATGTGTTTGTTCAGCCTTAGAAAGGCTAAAGGGAGATCTGATTTCTGCCTATAACTATATGTTAGGCGGTTATAGAGGAGGGGCAGCCAAATTTCTCAGAGGTGCTGTCACCTTAAAGGGAGGAGGGAGACAGAAATGCAAAGATTTCTAGTCTTAACTGTATTAATATAAAGTTAATAGCTATAAGCGCCCTCGGGATAATCAAAGCTTAGTGAACCCAGCAGTGTCTGTCGACTAATGGACAGCACACAGACTGGAAAGATCTTTGACCTCCTATGAGGACCTCACTTAAGCCAGGGAGAAATTATTAGCAATAAGCACCTCCAGACAATCAAATCCTTGTGTTTTCCAACACTGTCTGTTGACTACTGGACAGCACACAGGTTGGAAGGTTGACCTCTGCTATTGGGGCAACACTTAATAGCAAAAAAAGAAAAAGAAAAGGACTTTCCTCATGATAGCTCCCAAAAAAACATTTATTAATACAGGTATGTGACAATGACTATATGGGTTACGTAGTCAGTGATAACATTTAGCTGCAGGATTGTACAAAATACCCCAAAAGACACCGACACAACACACATTTTACAGGCCACTCCAGCAGTATACCACTCCCATGACAAACTTAACTAACAGAGGATTGCTAAACAGAAACACAACAGTTCAACACCACCTGTAAACACACTCAATAACCCAAAAGAAAAGCAACAGGAAAAAAATATAGCCACTTCCCATTAACACATATACACCCAGTGAGCTATAACA
>JAWWLZ010000118.1:96985266-97038819 GCA_035041345.1 Poliocrania exsul
CCAGTAAACACACTCAATAACCCAAAAGAAAAAGCAACAGGAAAAATATAGCCACTTCCCATTAACACCCATACACCGAGTGAGCTATAGCAAATTACAGCTAATAAGGTATAAGAAAAATAAAGTAAGAATTCCGTGGCTTACCCCTGCAATACTGATGGAATGGGGGAGACAGGGTAGCTCTCAGGTTGCCCTCCCAGAGGTGGGAGGTTTTTTCTCCCCCAAATTGCAGTTAAACTGCACTTCTTTTTATCCTTGTTTTCCTTCCATGTGATTTGTGTGGCCAAGTCAATCTGTTGGGAGGGGGGGGTGATGCAGATGCCCTGAGGTGAGGTGGCCCCTTAAAGAAGGCCGTGTTATGGTTTGACACTCCATTTTTGTTAATCTTATCAGTTTGAAAGCCCTTTGTCCTCTGCTTGGAGCACCTCTCCAGGGGGGGCTGAGGCATCTCCCTCAACCCATCAGGCCTTATCAGCTCATCACCCCCCACACATCACAGCATAAGACTCTGACAAATTTATAACACTAATTAATTCTCATATCTAATCAATACATCCAACCTGAATTGTCTACCCCCAGAACCTCCCTCAGGACTGCTGCTTTGCTCACATCCTCAGAACTGAGTTGGAGGTATCAAGACCTCTTACTTCTTCAGATCATCATCTTCACCATCTTCACATCACATACCTTCTATGGAGATTGTCCAGGGTTTCTGGACCTTCTACTTTGACTACAATGATATATTATGTTCTTCTAAGTATGTATCCCAAACAAGATGTCCTTGCTAAAGTCTTTTCCTGGAAGAGAATGAGTTTCAAGGATGTGGCACAAACCATGAGAAAGGAGTTTAGAAACTGCCACCTGCTCCCTTAAGTGTGAGAAACTATAAATCTATATTAAAATCTACAAACATATAAAAAATGTTAAGGATCTGAACGCATCAGTGGAACGAACTAAGGGAAACAGTAATGTTTTCATGCTATGTTGTCTTCAAATCAAAGTTAAAAATTACTCTGCTATGGTACTTTAGTGTTAAAGTTGTTGACTTAGTTCATAGAGAGTGAGTGAGCGGTATCCTTTGGTCCTTTCTCTCCAAGAGTTGAAATCAGATGAAAGCCCTAGTTAAAGCCCTTTTACACTGTTTGAAAGCAGTGACAAAAAAGTCATTGATAAGACCAAAAAGATAAAAACAGAAAGAGAGAAAAATATTAGAGAAACAAACAAGAGTGGTCATTAAAACCAAGATGACTATTGACTGATTTTGCATTAGTAAATCAAATATTTTTAAAATGCATCTTCAGCTAGGAGTGGACTACTCCAGACTTTTGAAACAAGGGAAAGGCTAATTAATAAGAAACTATTTACGGTTTGTTGCTGTCCTGGTTTTTGGCTGGTATAGAGTTTATTTTCTTCCTCGTGTTGTGTTTTGGATTTAGTATGAGAAAAATGTTGATAATGTTTTGGTTCTTGCTAAGCACCAACTAAATCAAGCTTTAGGTCTTCACTGACCAAGATGTCTTAGTCTCAAACTGACTCCCTACCCACACTTGTAGTAAAGATTTAAAAGATTTTATCAGTAGCCATTCATAAATGAGACAGCAATGAACAGAACAGAAATGAGACAGCTGGTTGAGGGAGGTGATTTTTCCCCTCTGCGCTGGTCCAGCCTCACTTTAATACTGTGTACAGTTTTGGGTACCACAATATATAAAATATGAGGAGAGTTTTCAAAAGATGGCAACAAAGATGGTGAAGGGTCCTGAAGGGAAGCTGTAGGAGGAGTGGCTGAGGGCACTGCTCAGCTTGGAGAAGAGGAGGCTGAGGGGAGACCTCGTCTACAACTTCCTCGTGAGGGGGAAGAGAAGGGGCAGACAGTGGTCTCTTCTCTGTGGTAAACAGTAACAGGACCCAAGGAAATGGCCTGAAGTTGTGTCAGAGAAGGTTTAGGTTCGATATTAGAAAAATGTTCTTCACCCAGTGTGTGACTGGGCACTGGAACTTGCTCCCTAGGGAAGTGGTTACAGCACCAAACCTGACAGAGTTCAAGGAGCATTTGGACAAAGCTTTCAGGCAGGTGGTGTGAATCTTGAGGCTGTCCTGTTCAGGGCCAGGAGCTGGACTCAATGGTCCTTGTGGGTCCCCTCCAATTCAGAATATTCTATGATACTGTAAACAGGAAGCTTTACAAAATACAGTGGAAAAATTTAATCTTAGATTCAGCTTTTAAAGCAGCCAAGAAATCCCATCACAGTGTCATTTATTACACACTGGTGTTATGCAGTAATTCAGGCTTTCAGTAGGTTCCTGACAAAGATTTCAAGGGCTTACAGCAGCAAACAAAGTTGTTAAGGTACCTTTCAAAACAGAATGACTGTAAAAATGTCAGTGTGTTGCTAATGACTGTCTGGCTATACACATATCTCCCTCACCCCGACTCCTTCCTTACCAGAAATCCTGAAAAATTCAAGCAATGAGAATAGAAATGTGTTCTTTGGACTGGGTAATAAGCATTCTAAACAGAAGCATATACTGAAACCTCTGCATACAGATTACAGGCTAATTGGTCCTCTGTGCACACTTACGGCCATTAGTAGCTTCACACACTTGTACATGTGTTATTTTCATAAACATTTGTGGTGAAATTTTAAAGAACTTTCTGACTATATCATTCTTATTTTGTTTGTTGTAATACTAATTGTAAGTCTGGTTAAGATATTCCCAGCTGTTTCACTTCCTATGTGTTGGTAGGAGTACAGTTTTCTGCTTTGAAAAACACTGCAAAATCCTAAATATTTATTTAACTTTGTGTGCTGCCTTTTTTTTCTTACTGAAAGCTGTGTTTCAACCTAGGCTGTTAATTCTACATCCAGTGTTCAGTAACTAGCCCCACTCATGTGCTTGGTCTTTTCATAAATACTCACTCTTCTGTCCAAGTGCCCCAGAGTACCAGTCTGCTCTGAGAAGTGTTCCTGTCAGCAGGCCACAGAACAGAAGTGTCTGAAAATACACAGTCTATAGGGAGACAGTGGCAGTGCTACTCATGGCCTTACAAAAATCAGTGTCTCCTGTGATTTTTTTAGCTTTGTGTCTCTCTGCCTCTTTATCTGTTTCCTCAGAAATTTTTGGCTCTTTATTGTTCACTTATTTAAACTCAAGCTTTTCTTCAGTCTTGAATGGACTTTCTGTGCAAACTTTTGTGTATGTACTAGTGAAAATGGGCTTAAAGAAATATTATTGCCGTGATCAAGTTTTTATTTATTTTATTTGTATGTAGGCTCATATGTATGGAACTTTTTGATGTTGCAGTCCACTAATTAAGTTTTAATTATACAGGAACTTTGGCAGAATCCTACCAGAAAGGTATCATTGCTCCATATTTGCTATGGTCAGTTTTCTAAACCCAAACACTTGGATCCAGAACTAGGATCCCATTATTTCTTGGAGCTTACCTTCATACCCACACTCTTCTTTGCAGTCAGTTTCTGATTCCTTGCTGAACAGTGATCATCTACATCAAGTCCTCCAGGCTGCTCATATGAGGACAGACACTCCCACTTCCTCCAGGCTCAGTGGGACTTGCAAATACAAGAAATGAGCTCTTATATGGAAGGCAGATGGTACAAAACTTCTCTGCCAGGCCTACGTTTCACTGTGAATGGTTGTGTCTTGCTCTATGTTGTGCCACACTCAGAATTGTCCGTGTTCAGTAGGTGAAGGCTTTCAAAAACAGTGAAGCTGTTATGTGGCAGTACTAGAGCAAAGTAACTCAGTGGTTTCTCATGGATCTGTGAACTAAAATGTTTGATGTTGAAGACCCCGTGGCCATTTTATATAAATCTAATAGATCTCTTAGTAGCATTTCTGTACTTAATTATACTTTATCATTTAGATATGTCTTTTATACAAGGTAAAATAAAAAATATTAGGAGTTTTTTTCCATTTTCTAGTGGTACTGGCTGTAGTTGCGGTGTTTTTTCATAAGTATAGAGAAAAATATTAAATTCTTTTACTCAAGCAACAATATTTCTGAACACATATTTCCCTGTGTTGCTAAAAAATCACTGCTATGAGATCGTTCTCAGGTTCATCTATTGGGATGGGCCTGATTGTGTGGAAATAGAAAATTTCAGGCTGTGATCTTTGCATGGAAGTTAAACATGAAATTCATTGACACATTGACAGGGCTGGAATGCACACATACACATAAAGAAAAATCAAGATGCTTGTAGTGTAAATGGACAATAAAACTAATGTATATGCTAAAGGTGTGGTCAGAGTAATGACTACAGTATGCATAAGCCAAGTAAAGAATAATCCAGTGTTTGGTACCTGGAGCTAAGATGAGTGTTTTATAAAAGGAGAGTTAGAGAGGTCAACCTTCATACTCAAACCACCTAAATACCTAAATTTTACTGCTGTTGAAATTACCTGAATAAACTGAAGACTTTATGTAGAATTATGTCTGTGGCTAAAGGGGCCAGAAGATCCTGGTAAGTGAGAAATACAATCTTTGGAAGGAAACTATCATTAATTATTGCAATTCATGTCATTCTAGCACATCTTTGCCTGTGATCCTTGCTCTTAACATCTGTCATCATTCATGTAATCAATCCCTGTACTTCCCCATTTCATATACTTTTCTATTAAAAGTTTTGACTGTAATCTTTTAGTTGTTATGGAACATTTATTTTTGTAGAATATTTTCCAACTCCATAGTTCAGCTCTAAATTTTCATTATAACTTGTATCAAGAATTTTTCCCCATCATTTTGAAGACTTCCTGGTGCACAGCAGAGTGTTTTTTCTGGGCAAAACCACAATCTCCTCTGTTAAATAAAATAATAAAAATTGTATATTCTGGATACATTTATGTCTATTCACTAAATGCTTTGATGTCCACATTCTCAAGTCTTCTCACCTTTAACTAGGGTAATTAAAAATTCTTTCCTGGGCCTTGTGACCTAGTTAAATACAAAATGTCTACCTTGCAGCTTATTTTAGCTGATACTTTCTTCTATAGGAATTCTTAGGTATCTCCATCTTCAAGTGTCACTAGTGGAAGCACTCTGAAATATTTTCTTACCATTAGGCTTATAAGCAGATCAGGGTTATCAGATTCCTTCCATTTCTTTTACTTACAGTACTCTATAAGAATCTGAAGTATATTATGCTAAGCTGTATTTTATCTTTTCAAGGGAAATGATGCTTCATTTGTTCAAATACAGCATATGCAATCACTCATGGTGTGAAAAACTCCTGCTGTAATAGCATATGTGAGTAGAGCTAAGCCCAGCTGTATTGTCCTCCCCTCAACAGCACTCAGATAATAACTATAATGATCAGCCAATAGTGCTGGAAAAGTGCTTTAGAAAGTAATCCCTCTAGTTCTACTTCTTTCAGCAACTTCAGAACAGATCCTTGCTGCCATAAAAAGTTGCAGAAGAATCTCATATTGCTGACCAATTATATAGTAGGGAGGCATGTAATATTCAAAGTTACTAAATTTAACACATGGGATAAAACCATCCCTTCAGCACATGACAAATGAGAATGGCAATACTTTAGAAAAGAAAGCAATTTCAGAATGAAACTTTGGAGTCACGATGAAAAGTTCAGTGAAAATATCAACTTGATTTTCAGCACTAGTCAAACAATAAAAGAGAAAGGAGTTATTAGTAAAAGAAGAAGCAACAAATCAAATATGCTATGCCACTATTTAGTTGATGACACACCTGTTATGTGCAGTTCTAACCTCAAAATGGATACAACAGAAGTTGGAAAGACTCAGAGAAGGTTGAGAGGAAAACCAGATAAAGGTTGGAAAAGTGACAACTGGGAAAAAATTAGGCGTGGATTGTCATGAGAGTTATGGAGAAGATAAGAACAGACCAATTTTTATTTTTTTCCTTAGAAATGCACAAAGGGAAAACAAGACTTTGCAAAGCAGTATTTTAAATACACAAACCCCAGTACTTTTCTAGAGAATACTGTTAATGGTGGAACTCACTAACTCATGAGTGTGATGAGTCATGGAAGCATTTGTGGAAAGATTCTCATAGTCTCTCCCTAAGTATCCACTGTGGTCAATGCTGGAAACATGGTAACAGGGCCGAGAAATATATTTTATTTTTTGCTCTGTCAGTGGCATATCAAGCACAGGCATAGTCTGTAGAAGTAAAAAGACCCCAACTTCTCATCTATTAAGAAAATTGCAGCAGGGGGCTTGTGCCTCTCCCTTTGCTTCTTGGAGTAATTGGATCCCAAATTAGCACACAGTAGATGTCTGTCTTTTTGAAATAAAAGAAGCTGCTGACAGGATCAGAACATTCATACAGGTACAAATTATGAGAAAAGGCATTTTTTTCTCATGTTGTTTTCAACAACTTGTCAAAACATAATAATCACAGGGGCAGTTCTGATGATTGCCTTTCTTGTGTTTTACTTCACTGGTTATAGCTGACCAAGAACTGAAAGAGAGTGTACATGCAACACTAACAATGACAGCCCCCTATGGGGAAAAGAGAACTTAAAGTGAACTTAAATGAGGGAGAATGCATGAGCAACGGGTGCCTGGCAGCGCAGACGTCAGGGAACAAAGGCACACCAGTGCAGGAATCAATGCTCTCTTTAGAAAACTGTAGGGAAACATCATGCTTTCCTCCAGGGTCATCGCTGCACTGTGTTGCTGGTGATGTGGACGACTGCTTTCCTTGAGTATTGTTACTTTTGGTAATGTTAGAGTGCTGTTGAGGTACACTACATTTAAACTTTCCTTCTTTGCTGTTGGATATACTGTTTTCTTTTTTACTGCCACAAGTTCACAGTTTTTATTTTAATTCTTATTCTGAGCACAAGAGCTGAGCTGCTAATGTGTGGAAAAGCATTACCCAGAATTAATATGATTGCATTCTTACCATCCCTTACCATCTTCTTGTCAGCCTTTATAAACTTAAGTTATACTTATTTTGAACTGACCTTTTCTATAATTGGACAGGAGAGCAGAGAGGAATATCTGTGTGCTAGGATAATGCCTTACTATAGTAAGGGGGGAAAAAAGGGTCAGTCTTTTATAAGAAATGTCATTTCTTGTAGCAGGCATACAACGAAGACCCCATTCCTCTTGCAGCAACACAGTTTTGACTTTTGTGTCCAATTTTCATTTGTCTATCAGTTATTGAGGGGATTTTTTTTTTCTGTGCTACAATATTGCCTATTGTTATTCTAGGCTGATTTAAAACTGGCAGTTTAAACTGTACTGGTGATCATATTTTTTATAAAGATTGGAATTGCTGTACTGGATCAGGAGTAGTAGGGTGGTTTCGCTTCCTCTGAGGATCTCTAGCAAACATTGGATAAAAGCATGCCAGAAATCCCAGTCTGCAGATGTAAAGTGGTTTTCACTCTAACCCTCATCAATTAGACTTTGATTTAGAATTTGAAATGCCGGATTTTATATCCCCTCCTTCTTATTTTTTTTTTAATTCTTATTTTAGATAGAACAGATGGCATTTTTTCCTATGAAGCCTCAACTCTCCCTTATGGTCTATTCAAATCCACAGCCATGTCTGTCCTAAGATTCATGCAGATCAATAGGGTTCAGAAACAGTGCACATTGCCCATTTGTACAACTCTCAGTACAGAACAGCAGCTATGGTTTCAAATCGATGATTTCCTGGGTAGCTGCAGCTCATGCTGGATGTGCCTCTGCCAGCGGTGTTTTGATGCTTGAGGGAGCTTAGTGTGTCACTGTACTTTGCTGCGGGGTGAGCAAAAGGTTGTGGTCATACTGTGGAAAAGAGTGTGTATATCCCTCTCCAACCCTGGAGAGATCTCAGAGTAACTCACACCACCAGCTAAGAGACAAACTGACTAGGAGGCATTTCCTTCTGCTCCACAGCTTGCAGAAGGAAATGTGTTACCTATGGCACAGTAACACAAGGTTAATGCTGAAGAATTCTGGAACTGCTTTTTGTTACTCTAAGTATTATCTATGGGCCCCAACCATGGAAGTTTCCTTTGCCTTGAATCTTCACATTTATGAAAACCCCCACCTTTAGTGCCTTATGCACCAGTGTAAAATTTTGGTAGCACTTGTAAGAGCAGAGCTCTGGGATGTGTTTCAACATTGCAGCTCATTAGTCAAGTAGGCAAATCACATAACCTTTATGTTCCTGCTTCATATCCAACATCCAGGAAAAGGCATGTAGTGTTATAGTCACAACTCTTGTCAGTGTTCTGCTTAATTAATTCCACTTTGCTTGTCAGTACTTCTAAACCAAAAGAAACTCCAAAAAACCAACCAAAACTTTAAGCAAAGGGTCTCAGCACCTTTCTAAAAGGATCTCCTACCAAAATATGGATAAAGGGCAAGTCACAGGAGACCCATAGCCCATAGGCACAACACAGGTTCAAAGAGATCAGCATGACACCTTGAGTTACTCAGATCTTGTCATAGTTGCCTGACAAGTTTTTTTCATGTGTTTACAAAGTACATTTTGCTCTTGTGTAGACTGAGTTTGAAACTAAATTTTAATGCAACTTTTATTTTTGATTGTCAGCATTAGTTGCCAAAGGAACAACTTGTGCACTGGATAATCTGCTACTACTCTCACCAACTGATGATTAGAATAACAAACCAAAAACTAGTATGCAGAAAGAATTGAACTTGGTACTTTCAGTTAATGTACAGAGATTTCTGTCATAGAGATATTTTTTTCCAAATAAATCGTACCTCATTCCTCATGACATATGGCAAATGTCAAGACAATCTAAGTAAGTGCCTGGATTGTAGAAGATATGCAATAGCTACACAGTAGAAATACAGCAGAAATATTGCTGTAGCACTTTAAATCTGACTGCATATTTACAGGCATGTGTCCTTGTCATGGTTAAATAAGAGGTTCAGACTTTTCAAATAGCAGCATACTTACAATTTTTTCCTGTTCATTTTAAAGTAAGCATGCTAAAAAGAGGTAAAAGAGAGTCAGGAAAGAGTAGAATATTACACATTTACTAAAGACAAGAAGTAGACAGGTGCTATTCCTGTGGAATTATATATATTGCATTGTAACAAGTGTAAGTGTTCTTCTGGAAACTTATGCTAGTACTTGGCTTCACCAGAGACAATTCTCACTTGTTTCAAATAGTAGCATACATTATAGTCTCCTTATTACTTTATACTGACATAAACTTTAGCATTCTTCTGAGACATTGAAGTGTAGAAGGATCTAGGACACTTGTATTTTTTCATGTCTATTGAACTGGCTGCATTTGTTCAAGTCTGACATGATAAAAATGTTAATAAAAAGAGTTCTTGCCTGGAATGACTTTTGTTCAAGTACAGAATAAGACACTGTTTGATAACTCTGCTTCTGTTGGAACAAAAGCAAAATAAAATCAGATTGTTATGATCAGATGCTCTAAGATTTTTTTTTTTGTATTTGTGCTGCTTGAAGACTTTACCAGGTTATTTTTTTCTGCTTTTTTAAACAAGTCTTGTCAACATCTAAATGGGTAGTGTTGCTCCGAATCTTAGATTTATGCACTCTTCATTAGGCTACCTAAGGTGAAATTCAAGACAGAATACAGACCTGTCTAGCCAAATTTAGATTTTCTCTCTGTTTCTGTGCTTAGAAAGATAGGTAAATCAGGATGTGAAACAGAGAAATAATTGATTCTATTCAGAAGAATTAACTTTTCTCCATATGCAGGGAAGGAGGATTGACTTCTCATCAGAAGAATAGGATGCTCGGACTGGTTCTAATATCCAGTCTAGAAAAGCTCTCAGCAGATTAAAATGTTGTCATGGTAAGTAAGAATATTGAAGAGTACAATCCAATGTGTTTTTCACTGGTTCATTTGCAATCCTAGCAACCTGAAAATTTGTAAATATAGTTGAGTTGTGACAGCTGATATAGGCATGGACACTGTGTCGGAGGACATGAGAGAATGTTTATTGATGTGCATGTGCTTTATACTCGGGGATGGGGCATTGACACATCTGGGGGATGTGCAAGATCCCACCAATGAGTTTAAAATCTCTGGACATGGCACACGTGATAGGGTACTTTCTTCATGAGCTTTTGCACAAACTACAGTTCCCAGCAAGCCCTGCGGCATATCTGCAGTGTCCATCCTGCAAAGGGTTACCCCACCCCCACCTGAGCTACAAGTTAAGTTTTCCAATGGCATCACATCATGATGAATATTGAGTTGGAAACTACTGAATCACAGAATATGTTGAGTTGGAAGGGACCCACAAAGATCATGAAGTCCAAGTCCTGGCTCTGCACAGGACCTGCCCCGAGTCACACCTCACAAAGCATCATCCAAACTGTTCTTGAACCCCATCAGCCTTGGTACCATTACCCCTTCCCTGGGGAAGCTGTTACAGGGCCCAACCACCCTCTAGGTGAAGAACTTTTTTCTAATATTCAACCTAAAGTTCCCCTGACACAACTTCAGACCATTCCCTCAGGTCCTGTCACTGGTCACCACAAAGAAGAGATCAGTGCCTACCCTTCCTCTTTCTCTCATGAGGAAGTTGTAAATTAGAACATGAGCTTTTATTCTTCTTCCCGTACCCTCTCAATTATTGAAGTGATTTATGACTCATTTAATGTTACCTTTATTTGATTAGAACTGCAGCCTTTCTTGACCAAACAGCATTTAAGGCATCAAATTGGAATGCTGAATATCAAAGGCATTGCTGGATTTGATTTGAGACTTGTCTAAATATTTAACATAGGTTTCTTTTCCAGTTTGGAGTAAAATGAAATAGCCATGACATGGAAAATATTTTTCATACCATTTGAAATATGATTGCTTCAGCTACAAGGTAGCCAGTTGATTTAAACATGATGAAAAATCCACAAACTATTTGCATCTGTGAATATTTAAGGGATAAAGAATAGAACTTAAAATAAGAATATTTTTATAAAAATAATTAATACTCGAGTTAAAATTTATTAAACCTTATGTTTAGACAAAATTACTGTTTAAAATTTCTACATGGGTTTTATTTTCAGAAATATTTACTCACTTTAGTATTCACAATTTCCTTCCATTATCCACATCTTATTTTAGAACTACCATGATTTAGGGATGTTTTTTATCCAGAATTCTGAAATAAAATTTTGTATACTTTTCCAACTCCATCATGGGCTAAAATATTCTGTCTCTACAAAAAGAATGGACTTAGTTAGTCATGGCTTCCCACATGGACAGCTAACAGGCAAGATAATGCATAAAGACCTATGAGAGAGATTATGATGAGAGAGATTATAAATCAGGATATTGAGATAAAGAAGCCTCTCATAGGTTTCCATGTACATGAGCCATTTGTAAACCTGAGCTCATACCTGCCACCTTCAAATACTGGTTCCCAAGTATTTAAGGTCTTTGGAGTACTTGTTTATTTCTGCTGACATTTATTTTATCTCTACTGGCTCACTCTCTCTTTTTCTTTTCCGACGTTCAAAATAAACTCAGTGAAATACAAATCCTTGTAAAAAAGTTATGTAGGAAGCACAAAGAATTGACTCTTCAAGGCTGGGCATTATGTGCCATTTATTTCAACAGTTTATGTTCCGTGTCAGAATAGTTTGGAGGAAAGGGATGCACAATATAGCTTTGTTTGTAATACATGTATCCATAACGAAGAGAAGGAATTGTATTTATCCAAGCTGTCATTTATATTATGGATTATTGCATCCCTAAAAAAATCATAAGCTATTGAATAAAGCATGACATGCAACAGTTCAAAATAGTGTTGTTAATTAAAAACTGAAAACTTAGTGCTAAAAAATATATTACCTCCCTCTTTATTTCTCATTTTTCAGATATATTTAAAAACCAAATAAAAACACTTGGAGATTTTTGTTTCAGAAGGATTTTCTTGCTGAGCTGTAGGTTTAGATGAAGGGCAATGAATGACAAGTTCTGCCAACACCAGATACTAAAGGAAGCACCTTGATGGTAATGAAAAGATTCTCCCAACTCCACTGACATTAATAGGAATGGTATCCCCCTCCACATCACTCCTTGACAAGCCTCCCTTTTTTTTCCATATTACTTATAGGATAGGCCTTGGTACTTACCTGTCTTTTCCTTCACAATTAGAAGTTCATTTTGCTGTACAGATCTGTTCAAATATCTAACTGCAAATGGAGATCCTCCTTCTATTTTTGACTCAGTTACAAAAATAATATCTGATAGTGACTGCAGACTTTATTTTCTGTAATGAGTATGTAACTGTAATGAGAGATTATGTTGAGTTTTGATTTTGTTTTTTTCCCCTCAAAACTGTGAAAATGCACTATCTGAGGATGCAGCAAGAAAGTACTTCTTAATATATAAATATCTGGTTAAAGCTTAAGGTAGGCTCCATTGCCACATACAATCAGGAACCACTGTTTATAAGTTCACTTTTCATAAACAAACAAACAAAAAAAAAAGTCAAGGAAGATTTGGGGGTTTTTAGAAAGAGCAGTTGGGGTTTTTTTTCCTATTTTGGTGAGGATTATTTTTGCTCTTTTCATGATAGCAGGTTATTGTGTTTAATTGTAAATGATGTGTGAAATGCAAGCCAAAAGCACAACTTAAGTGCATAGAAGACTGCAGGTGGATGAGCTGTTACCAATTTTCCTAAATATTTTGTAGCTTCATTATAATTCTTGGGGTCTTTCTGTTTAGGACACAGAATCTGTGCTTGTCAGACACAAGATAACTTCATGCTGCAATGTTTGGGTTTTTTTTAATTTTTTTTCTCTCTCCAGTGGATGTCCCTGTTTTTATTTGATGCATTGTTGGGAGGGTATGAAGGGATGCAGCTCCTGTTTGTATTCTGAAGTTCTTTTTAGGTACAGTTTGTAACTCATGATTGATACTTCTGGAGGAGTTGGAAATCATGAAAGTCCACCCTAGCTACCTTGTAACTTCTACTTTTTAAGGCACTTTCACTTGAAGAAATGTTTCTCTGGGAACTTTTATGTGGATCAACCTTGAATCATCCATTCAGTGAATCAAAATAAAAATGGGATGTGACTACAGAAACTTGTCGATATTTAAAAATTAGAAAAGGGAGTTTTCTTCTGTCCTTTCAGTCATGTAACTGTAATGGCCTAAAAGAAATCAGTACTACGTCCACAATACTGGCTTATTTTTTTGGATGGTGCCTTAAGTAGAAAAGGTGAATCAATTGATTCAATACTGCACATAGTATCTGTTCTTCTGTAGAAGGTAGATGGGAAGGATTGTCAAGCTGAAACTACAGAAATCTGGAGAGGGCATTTATTCATTTAACTATATTTAAAGATATGTAATATCACATCAGACCTCCCTGACTCCCTCAGCTTATCTGAAACCTATTAAATGTCTGATTTTTTATGGTATCAGAAGTTAAACACCCACTCATTGGGATGAAAGTCTGCTACATTTTATTTTTCTTATTACAACCCATGGTTAAAAAAACCTATGAAATCTTTCAGTAAAAGCAAGCACAACAGTGAAAGAAACAGGAATCACTGAAAGTGCTGGAAGCACTGCTTTTAAAAAAAATAGCACACAAAACAGTAAACAGCAGGGACTAGAACAAATAGTCCTGTGGTAGCAAAGGAAATGATATAATGAGTTCCAGGGACTAGAAAACTCTAAGACATATTTAAAATTTAATAATGTAGATATATTAACTGGACATACATAAAATACAAATTTATACACTTTTGCAGAACAGAAATATAATCAGTCATCTATCATAATTTCAATGCATTTTCATTAAAGAAATATAAAAATGCATAGAAGTCAGTGCAAGTAAAAAAGACAATTTTAAAGCATTAGGCCCTGCAGACACATCCAGTTCAGTTGGTATTGCAGCAGTTTAGAAATTTTGCTTAATTTCTTCTTTTGCTGTGAACGAAATATCTGATTTATTCTATTCATGTCCTAATAGTTCAGTCCAATCAGAATCTGTAATGAGCATTGAAATATTCTGTGTATATGCAAATGAATGAGTCTGGCAAATCTCACTCTTCAAATAATGGTCATATTGATTATTGAGAAGGATAAACTTTCCATTTTCATGCTTTACTTTCATCAGTTTGTAATTTTATGAAGTATAACCAACATGAACAGAAAAGATGCATTGCAAGAATTTACCTTTGCCCTACTTAATGTTGGAAAGCTTTAACTAAAAATGTTATGCTTCCATGAATATGTTGGGGGAAAAAAGTTTTTGCTGTTAGAAATGTTCTTTAAACCTTTTTCTTATTACCTTTACTCATAAAATATCCCCAGATGGCAGACCATTCTTCATACCTATACTTGTCAAAAATCATTGTTCCTCTACCTGCATGATCCTTATGGCAGCACCACCCACCCACATATAAATATTTTGCCTTCTTCGTCATATTGCCCATTCTAATTTTTGCATGTTCCTCTCCTCCTTCTACTCTCTGATGTTGTTCCAAAGTTCAGAAAAACCAGAGACCTAAACTGAGCCTCTGCAACTTGCTGGTACCCCAACAGACCTAGTTTACATATCTAGGTAAATCTGGAACTGACTGAGAACCTGTGTAGCTGATATCCAGGGGAGTAATTTCTTTTTGCTTTTGCTTAGCTTTGTATAACTATTGCATGTAGTGCCTACTGCTATGGATTACTTTTTTGGATCACATAGTAAGAAGTAGCAAGGAGCAGATGTGTATAAAGGAGATTCTAGAACTGTCTCAGAACTGTAAACAATTTGTCAATGGCCAATTTCTTGTCACCAAAGTGCAATTTCAGTGATAGCAAAGAGAGCAGAGAAAATTTACAGGAATAAATTTCTGTTTAGAAAAAATCAATGTATTTTGATTAGATAACAAAAAGTATTTGTCCTGGTATTAATTAAGAAATAAAATATCACTTTAACCTTACCAAATTTAGAAGACTTGTGAGAGATTTAGATTTCTTTTCAAGGTGTAGTTTCATTATCTCTGATAGATCCTTATTTCCATTCTTAAATAGAAGATAAAGGTTTTGTGTCTTGGTTTTTATTTCTAGTCTGAAATTTCAGTGTGCTGATTATGAAAGAATAAAAGATAATGCAGATAAAATATGTTTCATACCAAAGTTTTCAGCTAAATGAAGTGTGCCTTCAAGGAAACAATAGCATATTGTTCATTGAAATAATCTGCCAATCTTGTCCCATTCAGTTGCTAAATCATTCTTTTGATATTTACGTTCCTAACTAACATTATGCATTATATTTTATAAGTCCCAATCTTTCACTTACCATATTTTAATCACAAAGATGCAGCTCATAGATGTAAACATTTTCTGTGTTTGAGATTCTAGCTGTAACTTTTCTCCTCTGTAGTTAAGGAAAATTTTGTAGTTTTACTTGAAATAAAATGTGGTAGAATTTCATAGCAAATACGTAGGAAACTTCAGGACTTCCAAAGCAAAAGTCACAAAAAGCCTTAGTTGCTGATTACTTTTTTCCTGTGATCTAAGCATTTTCTCCTGATGATTCACTGTATTATTTTCACATAAATACTTGAAAAGAAAATGGTAAGCAGAAGCAACCAGACTCTGAATGCTAAGGTTACAAAAAAAGATTGTTATCAATTCAAAGCAAATTTTTAAAACTCTTTATTTCAGGAGCCTACTTTCAGCATTCTTGATAAAATATAATGTGTTTGGTTCCCTGTCTGGCTGTCTTGTTTCTGTCTAGTTCTTACATCCCTAGACAAATGCTACTGACTAGATGAATAAATGGCTAAATAGAGCTTTGACCTGGCATGGCACAACCATCCTTATGGTTAAACTCTTATCATGCATATTTTATGAAAATAACATATTTAATTTTTAATTCTTAAGAAGGACTCCCAAAGCTTTATGAATAAGGAACTGTGTTCAGGTGTTGGTTCATACAACTAGACTATATGTGAAAAGGTTTTAGTTTTGCAGAAACAATGACAGAAAAAGAAATGTCCTCCTAAACGGGGTTTTGTAAATCTGAATTGAGGTTAGCATACCTGACAGTCTCTTCTAGTTTCATACTACAAGACAAGAGGCCAACTTGCAAAGAATTGTTTATGTGTTTCTTAAACACAAATGTCAAAATATAGATCAAAAATTCCTTCACAAAACATTCCCAGATCACCCATAAATCTAGACTTTTATGAAAGGAATAAAGTGGTTAAGGTAAGTCCAGGTTCTGTTAATATTAACTACCCAATGGAAACCATATCCAACCCACAGTCTTGTTACTTTGGTACAGTTTAAACTTGGCTAAAGGTTATTAGGTACTTCTTATAAAGCTTAAATAATCTACAGTTGATAACTCTGAAATTGTTGTTCCTTTTTATTCAATCTTTTTCTGTTTTCCAGATTTCTAGGAAGCCCTTAGGTAACACATTCAAAGAATATACAGCAGAAAACCCTCTGAGTAGAAAACGGCTCATGTCTAATAGTGCACTCAGAATAGAGTGCACAAAATAACTTTGCATTCTGAGCAGTCTTGCAAGCAGCTGATGGATATAAAAGCCAAATATGTTTTTCCCTGAGCCCTCATGCACTGTCTCTGCATGGCCAGGGCACTTCTGCTGAAGGGGCAGACAGAGACTTTGCCCATAGCACAAGGTGCGTGCGTGAGCATGTGCACATGTGCATAGCACAAATGGGCTGGATCTTTTCTTCTCCTTAGCCATCTCCAAAACAGTGGATTTTGTGTCAAAAGTTCTCTAATAAGATACTTGTCATAGAAAATATGTGATACTGATGTAAAGGCATTTTATATTATCTAATTTTCTTTATCTTAAACTGGTATAAAATGAGGATATTATATCCTTACGTGCTCTTAGTTATAGAAGTTATTTCCCTTTCCTGAAAAGTTTACAATACAAAATAATTTCCCTGTGGAAAAAACCTAAGGAGTAGCTCTCTACCTCTACTCTTCTCTTTCAAGCCCCCAAAATTTAAGGGCAAAACTTCTTAGCTGTTTACAATGAGTAGATTGTCTCCTCACCTTTTTTCTTCCAAAATAAATTACTCCAGTTTCCTCATAAAACATGGAAAAAGAATGTTTCCAGTTAATATGCAAATTTGAAAGACTTGTTTGCTATATTGCAAAATAACAAACAGAATCAGTTCAAGATTTCTCAGGACCAAGACTGCATGGAAATTTTCTGCCCAGAGAAGAAAATAACCAAAATAAAACCAGTTGGGGCAGCTGTAGCATGGTGGATGTGGAGTCAGAGAGGAGGAGTCAGGGAGTCAGGGTTA
Source organism: Poliocrania exsul (assembly GCA_035041345.1). Classification (NCBI taxonomy): domain Eukaryota; kingdom Metazoa; phylum Chordata; class Aves; order Passeriformes; family Thamnophilidae; genus Poliocrania; species Poliocrania exsul. The sequence goes on from JAWWLZ010000118.1 coordinate 97,002,531, forward strand.
GGTCAGTGGGAAAGATCCTGGGGTGGATCACTCTAATTTCAAGGGGTTTAATTTGGGAAAGAGGTTGTGTCTCAAAATTTTGAGGCAACTGATATTGGCCAGTGGGGTCTTCCCTTGCACAGATTGCTGTCAAAAAAGGAGGAGTCAGGTTGTTCTGGAGAAGGAAGAAAGGTGAAGGTAAACTCACAACATACGTCAGCACATGGGACAGGACAGGCAACAGCAAGCTCATCATGGGCCGTCCTCTGTGTCTGTCCAGTCATGTCTGCAACAGCCCTGCGTTAGGAAATGTCTGCTTTGCTTACACCCCAGACTTTGCTTTCTACCTCTGAATGCAGAAAAAAACCCTAACCCTTATATAGTCCCTTGCAATTTCTTAAATATTAATGATGTGATTTTTTTTTAATTATTGTAATTCAAGAAACTCAATTTTGTCGGATTCAAGGTAGTGGTAATATATTAATTGTGCTTATAATATCCCTAATCAGGTACTTATTCATCTCTTGTCCCTATACATAAATTACATATGTGTTTTAGTGAAAATACAAATCCGAAAGATAAAACTCCTGGATTACTGCTTTCAGTTGGAGTGGATACAAATTAATTCCAACTATTAATTCTACAGGAGAAATGTTAATTTTATGTTATTTATCCATTCACTTGCTATGAAAAATTAGAGAAAGATACCTTTTAAAACTGCAGAGATCCATACATGTGACATGTGGTAACAACCTACTTCTAGGAGTTTTTAAACAGTCAGCATTCTAATGGACTCCCTGAGCTTAATCATATACTGTCTACTTTTCCCTTGATTTCATTATGCTTTATATCAATGAGACAGAATGTTAGCATATTGCTAGACCAAGCACATTCAAAGTATATCATCTATCAAATTAAGAAAAATATAATTAATTGAAGTAAAGGAGCTTGGTTACATGAGATTGAAATAGATATAACATCTATATATATATATATATATATATATATGAATATTTTTTCCCATGTTTTAATGTGATGGATGGATTCCATGTTTCAAAATGTAAGTTGAGATAACAGAAATAATAATATAATAGGTAAGGAAAAAATTTACAATGTCCAGAGTGAAAAATAAAGGGATTGCATCTCTCTGCTTCCAGACCATAATTCAGTAAACCTGTATTGACTTTTACTCCTTTGTCTCTTCAATTATATTCAATGACAATCAAGTGTCATTTTGTATTACTACCACAAGAAACAAAAAGAACATGGTACCACCATATGTGAGTCTGTGTATTCCATGGGTTCCTCTCTGAGTAGAATTAAATAGTCAGCAATTAAATAGTCCCTTTAATCAGTATAAATAAAGTTTGGTTTTTATAGACTGCAGTATGAAATACATTGTTCTTCCTTCCCATACAAAACATCTGGAATACAGCAGTTTGTGCAGCTGACTCTCCTGGTTTCTTTGAGAAAGGGTTTTCAAATCAAGTCAGTTGAGACTGGTGCCATCTTTTTCAAAGCTGGCAAACACTTATAACATTGTCATGGTTGCTGAAACCAAGACAAACATGTAAAAGACTTTTTTTACCTAAGGGCTTACTTGTTCTGCTGAATCAGAAACCAGATTCCAAATTTTATTTTCACTCAGGCTATTGAGCTTAGAGAAAAAAAATCTTAACTATAAAAATATTTCTTAATAAAATGGTACTTTACTCCCAAAATTCGAGATCTGAGCGTCTAGTTTCCTTAGCAATATTCCTTGCTAAAAATTATAAACTGATCAAGTTTTTTATTATTAAAATTTCTTTGACAAAGTTTAGTGTTTTCAGATTCTCCTTTTGCTTCCTTTCACTAGTTCAGCTTGGGAATAGTTCAGGTGGCAAGTCCTTGTTTCTTTCCAGTTCTTCCCTAACAAAAAGATCCATGGAGTTATGTCAGCACAGAACTGAAGTGAAACAGCAGCAAATTAGACCCAGTGGAAATGGATGTGTAGACATCTGAGCTGAAGATCACAGGGAAAGGAACATTGAGCAGCCATTGAATTTGCCAAAGAAGGAACAAAATAAAAACTCCTAAGTCAGATCACACGACTGTGGGACTTCACTAATTGCTCATAACAAGTGTACAAAGGAAGCACTTGAAAGGAACTTCTTTGTATCAAATACTCTCACAGTGACTTATAAAGAAAATAGAGCAGAGGATCACTGCCACCATGCCATGAATATTGTCTTTCAAGATCATAAGTTTGATCAGTTCCTTTTTTCTCCCTGTTCTTCCTTGAACATGTTTTTCTCTTGTGCAGAGTGATTTTCACTTGGATGAAACTTTCTTGCACAGAGTTGATATTTAGGACAAAAGGGAAATTTGATGTTATTATGAGCTAAGAGGATGTATATCTATTCATCTTAAAAAGTATTGACAGAAAACAAAACTAACATATCTGACAAGATGATTTCACACAAGATAAATCATACACAATCATTTTCTTTTTAAAAATAAAAATTATTTGGTGTGTAATCTTTCTTTTGAGTGTTTGTTTGGGGTTTGGGGTTTTTTGCTTGTTTTTCCTTAATTTTTGCTCCTCTTTTCCTTGTTCTTTGTTTCTCAGCCTTCCTTGGGAGCAGCTGATATTATAGACACCACAGAGCAGTATAGAATGTGCAATACGAAAAATTAATGCTAATCATTAGAATTCTATGCCACTCATGAGGATGCTATACCAGATTTCTCATGTTTGAAGTCACAGATGTATATATATAAAAAAATCATGTTCATTCTATTCTGCACTTCCCTTTGTGTTTCTCTCTCTAGCTGGTGAGCTGAACGTCTCTCTGAGCTGCGTTGACCATGTCAACTAGATCTTAATTGACAGTACTGGGGCATTTAACAACTATGGTGTATTGTGGTAGCACATTTGCCATGTAAATTTAGTCTTGCAATGAATTACACCAAAGATGTTTATTGAATTCTTGGTACTGCCAGGAAAACTGAAAAGGATTCAGAATTTCTTGGTTCATAGACTTGATTTAGAACTTGTTGACAGAGCAGATCGTAGCAAAACTCTCTTTTGAAGTCTCAACACAGTAGGCAAAGGTATAAATTGGGGTTCAGGCCAAGTCCCAGGCTCTAAAACCAAGAGTTTATGATGAAAAGCCATAACACCATGAAGAAAGGGATCTTTATCACTCACTCCAGCAACTCAGTTGTAATCTAGCATCAAATTTGGAGCAGCATGGTTTTGTGATTCTGATTGAATCTTAGAATAGTATTGTCAAGACATGAGAAGGCATTGAACAAAAGTCATCCAAGAATAAAAAAGTGAAAATAATTAACTGCTCAAGGCTACGATAAAAAATGTTCTGACACAAAAAGTTCTAAATCACTAACTTAAAAAAGGCAACAAAACTGCAGAGAATCTGCAGAGACTGCAGTTCTGCAGTATCCCAGCACAGCCTCTTTTAAAAGAAGTAGGGAGTGATACTTCCCCATCTGACTGACAGCTCTACAGACAGTCAGTCCTCAACTAGCATCTTACCAGCAGTGGTCAGTATATTAAAGCTTAGCATAACAGCTCATTAGCCATAACCATCTTCTGTGTGTTGGCTGATACACAATTGCTTTGTTGAGTGAATATTCTCGCACAGTGTCTCTGCTAATGATAAAAGAAGCCAAAGCATAAGCACTCAGAAGGGGAGGGTTATAGCTGGATTTACAATGCAGGTGTTTAAATGCCAGTTAATATGCAGTTAATCTAGCTTCACCAGGCATCTTTGGTAGTACCAGTCCAATAATCCAATGACTATGTCATAGTTTGACTTTAAAAATGTGCTTAAATTAATTCCACACAGTGATAAATTCACTAATATATTGTGGGAACATAGTGAAAGGTCTCACATCTTTGCCAATTAGAAAAACTTCAGCAACACTGCTGCTAATGCTATGAGCTGAAATTTGGGAGTAGACAGTGTCCAGTTTTCTAAGAAATGGGCAAAAGCTAGGAAAACATTTATGATCACAGTGGTGGCATCTTACTGATAGTGAAGCACTTTTCTGCTTGTGATGTCAGGTTTTCTCAGACCACATTTGGTGCAGATTGCTGATCAGTTAGAGAGCAGTGCAATGTCCAGAACTGCCTGATGCTTGCAGAAAGGGCATCAGAAAGGGCAAAAATCCTCATAAAAGTACTAAATGCTGTGTTATTCAACATGGCAGTCACACAAAAACCAAAATAATTAAAAAGCAAACTTATTGCATCTTTCAAATAGAAAATCATAGAAAATGAAAGGTCTCAAAGATGCACTATAGAATGCCCCAGCAAGGTACATCTGTTTTGTCAAAGATGGCTTTTTGGGATGGGTTTGATGGAAATGGCAGATTAATAAATTCACTATTATAGGCATGTACTTCATAAGGTGGGGTAAAAGTTTTTATAAACCTTCTCAGAACACTGTTGAAGGAAGAACAAGAAAAGTTTCCTGTCCTGGAAGATAAGCAATGCACAGGGAGGAGATTCACTCTGTAAATGAATATATGAGCTGTGAGAAGGTGCATGGTGGAGATTTGGAATTATCACAGTTCTTTTCCCAAGTAAATGTTAATGGAGCCCTGCTTTCCTGGACATGGCTGAACGGCTGCCTTCCAATGGGAAGCAGTGAATGAATTCCTTGTTTTACTTTGCTGGCGAATGAGGCTTTTGCTTTGGTTATTAAACTGTCTTTATCTCAAACTGTGTTTTCTCACTTTTCTGATTCTCTCCCCTGTCCTGCCATAGTTGGAAGTGAGTGAGTGACTCTGTGGGGCTGAGTAGTCAGCTGAGGCTAAACTGTAATATTCCTTAAAACCCACTGATGCTACTGAAGATTTTCAAATACTATTAGGGAGCAATAAAATTTCTCATCAGAAACATTCAACAGTTTATGCAATTCTCCATCTTCCATCTCTGATAGAATGGCAGCTGTAAGCCAGTGGTCAGCAAACTGCAGCATCATCTATTTTTGCTGAGGCCTTTTGAAACCATGAAACAGATGGCACAGTGTAAGACTAAGCACTGCTGATATTTTTTCCAAAATAAACAAATCTGGAGGTTAGATTCTAATCACAAGTTATTGCAGCTGTTACACTACTATATGTTAAATGAGGGTCCATAGTAGCTAAGGGATGTACAGGTCACCCACCTTCTCAAACTGAAATTTGTCTCATCACAGTATGATAGTGACTGGGATGTATAATTTCTGCCAGTTGTTGGGGAAATCTTTGCTGCAGTTGATCTCTACAAGCCTTGGATGTGGAAAGTGATCCATAGAAAGCTTATATTACGCCATGATTGAGGTGATTTTTTTAAGCCATGACGATTCAAGAGACATGAACAGAATGTGAGTGTCAATCAGTGGAGGACTTTGTCCCTTTGACTATACTATGACTACCTGTCAGGATTGTTGGAGAAAGTTTCACTTCATTCAGCTATCCAGATTAACTTGCAGATTGTTCACTTATGTCACAGTGACATGACAGGAACAATCTTTAAGGAAGCAACAGTGCCAGGGTCTTTTGCTCAGTCATGTGTCGCTCATTAAGGCTTCATTGTTTCACTAGTATGACCGCTGTGAGGGAAAATCCTCACATTTAGGCATGATGCTGTACAGTCATATATCCTTTCCTTTAGATAGTGGCATTTTTGACCTACAGAGAATCTGAGGTTACCTAAAGCACAGATCAAGTGGTCCTACCAGCACAGGGCTGCTCCTGGTGCAGGCTGCAAACCTCATTGCTGGCTGCTTTGTCTGCACCATTAAGCATCTCAACCTGCCCCTCAGCATGAGGCAAACAGTGATCCTGTCCCTGCCTGTCCCAGCCATGTGCACTGGCAATACAACATGGAAATCTATAGACAAACTCTGCCAGTCTGGCAGAATCCCCTCTTGCTACTCTCATGATGATGAAGCCATGCAGAGAACAGCAAAATCTGGTGTAGCTTTTGAGAGATTAAATCAGCATGTCTGGAATTAAAAGGGCATCTGACTTCAAAGAAATGTTAATGTGCCCTGTGTGGTTGTCACCATTCTTCTCCATGGTTGTAATACTTGGACAAATGAACACTTTTCACATACAGCCTTCTAGCCAGTTCCATGTGAGTTATTTTTTATGCTTTTACTGATGTTAAAATGTATAGCACAGTATGATCCCAGGCAGTGCTGAGGCAGTGTTCCTCCAGGGCTGAGCTATACTGGTCCAAGCATCTGATGATTAGCTCAGAAAAATGGTTGCTCAGAGCTATTTTCTTATTTTAAAATGTGTGAACAGCTGAGAGGTCAGCCAATGAATTGTTAACCAGACATGCTAAAAGCAAATCTTCAGCTGTGTGGCATTAGCTCAGCAACGCGGGACACTGTAGCTAAAATATGATCTGCTGTGCCAGTGAATATGAACTGATACTGTCAAAGCCAACGAGCAGAACTGACTGACATGGTGCAGCCCAGAACACAGCAAGGGAAGGCAGGAGACTACCTCTCATCCATGTGGCTGTTTTGATGAAAGTATCAGTCATATATGTCACCAAATTGTCCATAAAAGGAGAATCCTCATATGATTAACTAGAGGAAGACTCGTGATAGCATTTTAAGCATTTGCTATATAGATGAGTTTTGAAGGCTATGCAATTGAGCATCTTTGTTTCCCTCTGAACAGAACATACAATAGAATCTGATATAAAATAATGTAATGGCATCTGTTTCTTTTAATTCTGTGAAAAGTGCAGTTGAAGATATTGACTGGGGAGGTTGAAATGCTTTAGTTAAAACACTTGAAATATTTCAGTTTTCATGAGGATTTTCTGAGGAAAGATGAATTCTGCTCTGTTTTCATCTTCAGAGAAAAGTGGAGTATATGGCAGTTGCTGCAATATTTTAAAATCACATTTCTCAGCTGTTAACTTCTTTTAATGTTGCAGTTCAATATTCTGCCCAAAAATCATATTTGGAAATTGATATAAATTTAAAATTTCAGGAGAATATTTTCATAGAAGAGAAAACCATGTTTCAGTGATTTTAGTGTAATATTTTCAATAATCTTTGGACTTCCATACATTAAGTCTGTCACAGATAATTTCCATTGTATGAAGGAATCAATGGAAGTGTTCTGTTTAAGAAAAAAAAAACAAACACAAAACCAAACAACAAAAAACCCAAAACCATCGGATGCTTATCCAGTGATGCCCATTATTTCCTGGTCCATGAACAGCAATATTTATTAAATGAGCTTCATACTATGTTACACTTTTCTTTCTCAGCATAAGTTTTAACTTTTTAATCTCCTGAGGTAACAGAATTAGTCCATTGGGCTGTACCTTGCACACAAGGTTTGGTTCAAGTCTAATCCAAGATGATAATCCTGACAATAAATGTCTAGGATTTTCTTAGCAGCTTAAGTTAAACCTACAGTTTCTGTCTTAGCATTTGACATAGTGTTTGAGGAATCAAACATCACTGGTTGCCAATCTTGGCATACTTTGTGCAGGTCTCCTAAACCCACTGTCTCCTATATGAAAGGACAATATTAAATGAAATAAAAATGCCTGCTTAGGAGGAGTACCTTTTTTTTTTTTTTTGAAGCCCACATTTATAAAGTATTTTGAAAACAAAAATACCACAATTAGGGGTAAATATTAATGATTTTACAGCAGTTATTCTATTTACAGCACAGGTAGCTCACTTACATGTCAGAAGAGACTCAAATGGTACCATAGAGTAGATACTGTGGGTTTAGTGGTAGGAAGTGCCTGATCTTCCATCTAAAATTATATCAATATGATCTTTTGCGAATCTGCATTGCTTGTTACATTATATAAATGGAAATTCACTGACAATGCAGAGATGATTGCCAGCACATACCAGATTTCTGGCCCAGGTTAAAAGAACACATAAAAAATTCTAGGAAGAATTATGACACACATTCTGATGAAACTTTTCATGTGTTTCTGTTTCATAAATGAGCATTTAAGATAAGATAGGTGGATCAATTATATATTGATATAATTGTTTACACAAAATGCTAAATAAGCGTAACATTTTGGGCTTTTATTTTCTTGATTTGGTTTTGTTTTTGTAAAAATATTCCCTCACTGTTACATCAGTTTTCCACGAGAAGATAATTACATAGCAAAAGTGCTGTAAATATCAAACCAGAAATTTGTAACATTTTACATATCTTTTACTCAAGATAAAAATGGATGATATTTACAGAAAAGTGAAGATAAACTCTCATATGATTAAAAAATAATTTCATGTAGGTAATGTTTTCCAGAAATTATTCTTGAAATTTGCAATAATATAAGAAGTTATAGATGAGATGTAATGTTTCCACTGGCATTATAGGAGATGTAATGCATCCACTGCCAACTACAGCTCTTGTTTATAACTTGTTGGGATAATATATTGCTGTTTTTCTCTGACAAAGGATTGTGCTCTCATCACACATTGTTTATATAGATATAGCTTGGTGCAGACTATAAATTAAAAGATTTATTCTAAAGCTCATAGGAATTAATTCTGAAGTAACTTCCAAGTATGAGGAGAGTAGGAACCAACAGGCATATATTAAAATAAATTATATTAAATTTATGCTTGATATTAGGTGATCAGCTAAGGTGGAAACATACCTAGAAAAACTCCTCTCTTCCCTGTTCCAACTTATGTTACTGGTAGATCTTTATTCTGTGCCTAATATGCTATTTGCTGGTAGCCAGTCTTAACTACTCAAAAAGACAAATGCATGTAGAAAAAACAATCTAACTTCATGCTACCTGGTTTTAGATGCCTAAGAGTTAAAAAGGAGTAGCTAGTCCCCATCTTATAAAAACATCATGAAACTTGCGTCTACTGTCTTTGAAGACCACTTAAACAAACAGCCCATAATTAGGTGACTAATGTATGTTTGCCTCGTTTTGGTAAATCAAACATAAGACACTGCTTGATAAATACATACAGATCACACTAATTAGGTACAAATATGCATTATTTAAAGTCTATTTGAAACTCTTTTATACTTAAAATTGACTTTGCAGTCATACTGATGTTGAGGAATTTTGTCCCATTCATCTTATCAGTTTATAATCAGGTATAGACAACTGTCCTATAATCTTGAGGAAAAAAAGGAAAATACATACCAGAAATGTGTGATTTCAAACCTAGTGGATTCTACAAATATTTTGTTGCTTCTGTAGCACTTGATTCAAAAGTATAAAATGCCTCATTGTGCCAGTCTTTCAAACTCAAAGACTTCTTAAGGACTTGCATTTTTTAATTCAGCAAGATGACCAGATTTTGAGTCATTAGACAAAGCGCAAGTTGCTGAATGTCATCTGCTAGCTAGTCATGCTTCAGAGAACCTGTTCCCTTTTCCTTTCTAGGCTTTCATGACCTTTGTGATAAGGACTGGGTGCACTTACATGTGTATCAGTGTAATAAATACTGCATTAAATGCTATTGTCATTTTAGCAGGGGTTCAGCAATGAGATCAGTTTCTGCTCACAGATTTTTTATTGTGGAAAATTATTTTGCCTTGAACAAAATCTTTCCCTTTTCCTCACTTGACTGCTTGCCCTGTTCGTTGTATTTCCATATCTGTGTGCTTATATTGTCTTCGTTCACTATCTTTATAAGAGAACTGGAACTGATCTTGAGACAGATAAAACTTCTTTAAACTATAAAAAGAATTTGTTTATAAAACATCCATTAGCTCTATGTTTAAACCTATACATTGCTTCAAAATGCTAATCTTCATGAATTCAACTTGTTTATTTACTAAATAAAAGTTGTTTTCATCACCTTACAACAGCTCCCCAGCTCTCCAGTAAAATATGAAACTTTAGAAATCATAGCAGACTCTCTAATTGTAGGGCAGAATGCATCCATTGTCAGAAATGCACCTAAAAACCTACAGATGCTTGATTACAGCTTCCAGGGGCAATCATCTTCTTAAATGGCAAGAGTCATAGCATTTGTAAACCTTCAATATTTCTTGTAATAACCAACACCAAAAATTCATTTTTGCTTAGAAGAACATAGAAGTTTCTGTAAAATGTAGGAAGCATTTTCAGAAATTACTGAGAGAAATACAATCCCCTCAGAAGCTTCCACTCATTTTATTTTTTCAAGTGCTTTTAATATATTTCTAAGAAAATTCAGAATCAAGTGTAAAAACTGAAGCCCTAAACCAGTAAAAAAAAAAAATCAATCATCATATCTGATCAATTTCCTTGGTTTAAATTAAGGTAAAAATTGGAAAAATTTGTAAAATTTGTAAAATTTATAATAGGCAGTACATATTCAAGGAAAAGTGTAAACGGTATCAATAATAAAAGTTGAAACTGTCAGGTTTTTAAACACATGAAATATTCCTTTGAGACTCAAAATGTTTTCAACAAAAAAAATTATACTAGGCTTTGATTTTATTAACCCAGCCCTGATTTATGTAACCTATTTGTGTGTCAGTATAACTTTGTTATCCTAGGTAGACCCTAATCTATATCTATGAAGTGATGCAGTTTATTGGTTTTAGAGAACCCTACATGACTGCTATGTACCATAGCAACACCTCTTTTTCCATGCTCTGTGTACTGAAGATCACTATCAGATATGTCATTACCTCACACATTATTTGGAATAGCTATCCATACTTGTGAAACAGAATGACTGAAGTACCATTCCTCTGCATAGTAACTGATTTTCACAGTCTGTTCTTCAAAATTAATTCAAAATTACTGACAGTGATCATTTATGCATGAACATTGTAGACAAACAGCATTATGCAACTGACTGCTTAGTTGGTATACACTGTAAATCAAAGGTGTGTTTGTCAGTACACGGAAGATTATTTTGGAAACTAATTGCAAATTAACTAATCATAAATATGGATGTGCTTCACATTGCTGTGAAAAATGTCTTTGCTTATATTGGGGCTAGAAGTATTCCCAGTCCTTACTGATATTTTCAAATTTCTTACTAGGTACTGACTTCAGTGATAGAGTTGAGTCTTCCAAATTAAATTCTTCAATTAAAAAAATCAAACAGTAGCTCACATTCTCTGAAAGTTCCTCTTCCACTTTCATTTGGCACATGTTATCCCTTGTATTTGTGTAGTAAAATAACTTTCTTAAATTTATTTAATACCACAATCTCTCTTTTAGCTGCTTCACTTAATCATGATTCAGACTGAATAACTGACTCTCTTACCTAAAGTATTTCTCTATAAGAATTTATTCTCTTCCTAGTAACTGGGTTCAAATATTAATTCTTTTGGAGGCTGAAAATCCACCCAGTGCATTTAAAAGCCTGGGAAGCTTTAGATTTTCAGACAGCTGGAGATCAAACAAAGTTTAAAGATAGCACAACTAAATATTTCAAAATTTTGAATTTGTATTCAAAACCATCAGATGTTTTTTCCTGAAACATGTTTTCAAGGTTTTTTCCTTTCCCAATGGATGTTGATAGGTTTTATTTAATATAAATGCTACCCTGCTTTTGCTGCTTTGATTGCTTCAGCCCTGAAAGATTTTTATGCAACACTGTACAAGGCTCAGCATATTTCTTTAACTGCAGAGATTTTAATTGTATCGAACTTGTATCTGCTAAGAATGATTCAGCTGAAGTGCATTTCTTGGTAACTGGGTGGTATCGATGCACGCATCCTTAGGCTGACAGGATTAATTTTGTCTGTCTCAACCTGTGTAACAGTCAAGGTGAAGAGTTGAGAATTTAAGGTCCTTAAGTCAGTGAGTAGAAATGGCAAGTGATATGTCCTGATTGGGTTTTATCTTAGCCTTATATAAATATCTAAGATAGGTGGATAAATTTCTTTCTGGGGCTATTTATCTCTTTATATGAACAGTAGAATAAGTCTAACTGACAGATTGAGGATGGGCCATGCAGTCGCATTCTGCCTGTACAACATTTCCCAACATTTTAGAATAAATATGCATTTTCATTATTCCCCAAGTATTTTCCTAATTGGTGCATTTTTCATCTGGACAGGATTTCTGAAGAAACAAATGGCACTTTCTTACCATTTTTTTTCTTCAAAAATTTTTTTTTCTTCACTCAGTACTGCTTCTCAGTTTCTCAAGAAAATACAAAGATCACATCTCAAGATAAATTTATTTCTTGAATTTTCTGGGTTTTACTAGTGAATAAGAAAAGTCTCTCAATATGGAACATTCAGGGGAAAAAATAAATCCCCAAAATAAATGGGTATGAGAAAGAAATTATTCTTCATGTACACTCTTCACTTATGTATAAAGAGGCAACGCTGTTCTTGTAAGAAAGTCTCAGTGTCACCACCCACAAAAGAAAATATTGATGAAAGGGCTAAGAATGGCCTTTATGGTTCTGAGAATTAATTATGTATGATGTGAATGTGGGAGGAAGATCACATAAAAGGGTATCAGTATTGTCACATAGAGGCCCTAACAGTCTACGGAACAACTCAAGAAAAGTTATGTTAAAGTACTTTCAGAGCCATAACTTTGAATCTAATAACCATGCCATCAGAAACAGTAAAGAAATGGCCATGCAAGTTTCTACAGCACAGTTCTAGCCAACCTAAGATGATGAGGAAAAGAATTACTTTTATCTTTATAAGCATAAACATTAATTCTATTAGGACAGAAGGAGAGATTCTTAGTTATCACACAAAATCGCTACGTTTTTATTCTGAATATAATTTCATGTAAATAGCACTAGGAACTGATCCGACTTGAATGCATTCTAAATCAAGGATTCACACATCCAAACAGGTAACACCCAGGACTAGAGGCCATTTAGTCCCTATGCAGAGGATGACTGGTGTGAATCAGAGCAGTCACATTGTTGAGCAGCAAGCAGAAAAGCATCTGCAGCTAACCAAAAGGGTAAGGCACACAGCCTGGCTTATCCTACACTTAATATTCTCATTACTCTCTTTGGGGTGGCAAAAGACACTTCTGCTGCTTTGGTATGGCCCAGAACAAAGGCTTTATGAAGAAGCTTGTGTTTGGGATTACGGACTACAGAATTTGTATCACAGAATTACAAAATTTGAAGTCTAGGATTAGATTTTAATCACAAAATTTTGAATTATCTATATTCTACCAGACAGTGTGACAAAATTGACTTTAAGAGTGCTGAGCGTCATTTATGACTGGGGTCATTAATAGCTAATCAAGTCATAGTAGGAAAGGGGGATAGAGAGATCTACAAAACAGAATTATAGAGAGGATCAAGGAAGAGCTTTGTTGAGTGGTGACCCAGTGAGAAGGACTATAAAGGTTTTTCAGTTGGGGAAGGTGAGTTTGAGCTCAGATTGATCTACAGATCTCAGCTGAGACTGGAAGGGCTGGTGAGTTGTAATACTTCTTGTATTTTATAGTCTACCATACCAATGTTGAGACTGAGATCACAAATAGAATTTGTTCAAATAGGAACCAACAGGAACAAATGCAATACTATAAGGGTTTACTCTTCCTGAAAAAATAAAATTAAAAAAGTAAATAAAATCAAGCAACCAAGCCTGTCGTAAACCTGAGTAGAAATAAACATATAAACAAGTTAGGATTAGGTCAAGGTCTCACTCATCAGGGATTGATGCAGAGGTATTTGGAACAAATCTAATAAGACTTTCTAAACTATGGTTAGTGTTGGTATGGATGTTGGCACTGGGTTTAGCCCATGAGCCAGCAAGAGCCAGGAAATCTATGTTATGTTTGTTCTGATAGCTACAGATTAGGTTTGAGGCCAGGCAGAGACCACTGGCACGGAGCCTATGGATCTCTCATCAGTGCTTGGACTTGCTAAACTGCCATGTTAGTATTACTGAGAGTCTTGATGGAGGATGCTGACCTCATGTTAGGACTTGAGCCATTAAGGGACCACTGGACAAGGTTTGCCTCTGTTTTTCAAATTCCCAGATCTTTTGATACCATTCAGAATGAAAGTTCTAAAATCAGTTAGTCACTTATTGGTGTGAGACTTTGAGCATGTTTATGGGTTTATTTGGTATTATTTGAATGGTAATTAAATAATGCTTCCCTCAGATTATATATAAAACTTGGTAAATAAATTGAATAAAGCAATCTGTGAAATTCAGTGAAAACCCTCTACTGAAGTTCACAAATAGTCAACTTTTATAAGATATTAATTTAAAAAATATAATAAAACATAACACATACAGATTGAAATAATTTTCCTAAACCAGTAGAAACATATGTTGTTTGTGCCTTGTCTTTACTGTTTGTTTTTATTAAATTATGATCCTCTGTCTAGTTTTCTTAGGAGGGTTATAATTACTATGTCCTTATTATGATGATAAACAGAAAGAGGAACAAAAATGAAATAAAACATCTCTGGTTCATCCTTTGATGATATCAACTATTGCAAATCCTCACAAAGTCATTATTTTAAGGTACTGCTCATTTCAATGACATTTACCTTCTGTATCCATAGGTTTATCAGCTCCTTTACCCACATTTACTACAAAATGAATTGCATATTTTCCATGAATTTTTCTTTTATAGAATAAGCTAAATCTTTTTCTCATTTTCTAAAGTCAATTGAGAGGGAATAAATTGCAGAGTTCTAAAATTCAAAATCATTCAGTACTGCATAGAAAAATCCATCAGACTTTTCTGTCACAGCTACCACTCCAGCAGTGAGCACTGAAATAATTTCAACCAGTAACTATTAAACTGGCTTCTCAGTGTCCTAGCAGGTATTGGAAAAATATATATATTATATAAAAAAAAAGAAGAAGAAGAAGAAAAATTGGGGAAAAAATTAGAGTGAAATCAGAAAATCTGAAAAAGAACACTTTTCGTGTTAGCAATCCAGAAATCAAATTATAGGCCATCTCTTCCAATTAATATTGTAAGGTTTCAAAGGCCATAGCCTACTTCTAGTCATAGTTTAATTATATTAATATCTTCACTGGGAGGCAAAAAGATGGATTGATAAATAGAACTGGCAACTTCTTTAACTTGCTCCAGAGGAATAATGGACTGAAGTAAACACTGACCTTCATGTTGATTGACTGAGTTTCCTGAATTTCTAAGAAAGCAAATCTGGGGCACAGCAGAAAGAGCTAATGAGATTGTAATTCAAGGTATATGGTTCTTTTACTTCTTTTCAGCCTTATATAAATTCAGCTGAGACACAGCTTTTCATTTAGCATGTTACAATGTTGTTAGATGTCACACTAAGGCTCTGCCATTGTAGTTTTGATGATGAAGATGGAATAAGTATAGTAATCAATTCCTTAGACCAAGAGATGTTTATAGGCTTGCTGATATCACCCTGTCATTTATTGTCTGAAAAAAAGTAGAGATGTTCATGGGATTATCTGAGGGAGTCCAGTATATTGTTTATTATATACAGTGTATATCTGAGGCAGGAATGTTATCTTAAGATTTGGCTGAAAGCTCATTTAGTGCTACATATTATGGAAATGTCCACAAAAATCACTCAACAAATATGACATAATACTGCTAATATAAAGTTTAGTGATACTGCTGTTAATTTAAAATTGATTTGAGATCAAAATGAGGTGCTCCCTTCAGCTGAAGTTTGAAATGGCATGAAAAGTGTAAATAGCTCTAAGCTGCAGGTGATCAGCTTTGTATCCCTTCAAATCTCACAGTAAGTCCATAAATGCTGATGTGGCACATGTGTTTGATGTCAATAATGGTTGCCTGAATAGTGAGCTGAAATGAAGTAATTAAACAGGAGGGGTGTTGGTTTTGTTTAAAGATTAGGCAAAATATTTTGTGTAGGATTCCTGTCTTTTGATGTCCCCACTAGAGATGAATATTTCAGAGGTAATTATCTGGAACTTTTTTGTAGTGAGGAGAGAGAAATAAGCACTTATCTATTAGAATTCATCTGATTTTTAGAATAAGAGTAATTGTGCCCTACACATACGTTATCAAACTGATTTCAGACAACTGACCCAGGGGGGCAGATAAAACTTGCCTTAAGTGTTCTGAGCAGCTTATAAGAGGGCCAGTGGTCTGGACCCTCCCAGGTCAGCAGTGGAAAAAGCTGCCTCCAGCAGTTCAGGCTTATAGAGATGTCAATGCAAGATTTGACTTCAAGCATTTTCTCATAAGGTGAAATATGAATCAAGAGTGTACTAAAGGGTGGACAGCAAAGCTCTGAAGGTGCAGGATACAAATGAGGACAGTGGAGTTTATTTCACAGCTCTGCAAAAGCACAATTATGCTAGATTCTGGCTTAACATAATGTAGGCTTAAAAATATTATTTCACCAGCCTTATGTTTTAGTGAAAGTAGAAATTTAATGTACTAAATTGGAGGGAAAAGTCAAATATTTTCTTCTGCTAAAGTGCAAGACATTCATGTTACCAAAGGCAGGTTTCTAGTGTGTAGCAGAAGTTTGTTCTGAGCTAATTGTCCTTTTTTATCAGAACTTATAGAACGGAACTTCCATGGTAATATTGGTCTCATCCTCAAGCAGACTTCTAAAACAGGCCATTTGACACCATAGGAGACTACTGTAGTCTGTTTTCTTCAGATGTGAATAGCAGCCAGAGGTAATGCAAGAAAAATACATCCATATAAAAAGTCCCTTTTATTTGTTAATTTTGTTCAAGATCTCTATTCTTACAGGTGCAATATAATTAAATACAGATATAAGCAAGTGTTTCTGTGTTTTGTCAGAAAATCATTAGTAAGACTGTGACAATGAATTTCCTTCACTAATTCTGTGATACCTTCTAAACTTGAAGTCACTCTTTAAAAAGTGTTTTAAAGAGTTTGGACCTCATCTTCACAAATGAGAAATGTGGAAGGACTTTTTCCCATTATTTCTCATCATTACAGTGAACAGTGTGCTCTTGGAAGACAATGTTAAATTTCATATAAACAGTGTATAGTAAAGACTGAAATGCAATAAACTTCCTTACAGTAGAAGATAAGACAAATTCCAGCATTACCACAAGATTCTGATGATTCAACATAGATCTGAATTCCATTTTCTCTACCACAGCTCTCCATTATTTAGTTCTGGTTCATGTCTGTTTGGAACTTACTATTCAGGAAGAGCAATTTTCTTCTTAAGAATTATGTGGTGAAGGGTAAGTAGACAAACAGGTAAAAGTTAGAGAATAGGGAACAGATGATTTGAGATCTAATATTAAACTTTTAATGTTAGCGCTTTGAATAACATTAATTCTTTTGTAGACAGCACAGTGCAAGAATAGGTCTCTGAGTGATGTTTAATGAGGAATAGGTATGAATCTCATAGATAAGACCTGGAAGTTGTACCATGCAAATGAGCAATCTAGAAGAGGATGGTGAAATAATGACTATGGGGGAAAATTACAAAAGAACTTTGTGGATAAGTACTGGGAGTGGGAGTTTATAAGAAAATTAACAGGGGGGATAATGTAGGAAGAAAAAAAGATTTCACTGCTGTGGATGACTGTCAGCTGCTTAACAAGACACAGGCACCATACTTTCTGTCTGAAGCTTTTTGAACCACAGGGCTTTCAGGAACTCCACAGGAAAGAGAAAAAATGGCCAGGAGGTACTTCCTTCAGGGCCACCAGATCCAAATGCCTCATGAGTCTCTGAAGAGGCAAAAGCTGCAAGAAGTTGAACTTCCCTTTTCATTTCTTGCAGCCCAGGAAACAAGAATGCCTCAGCTCCATGTCCTCAGGTCCAGCCAGTAACAGGACTGCACACATATCTGCAGAAGGCACACACATCCAACACATATGCATATATAGTGGATGAACAGACAGATAACACAGGTACAGTCCATACTCACACAGACACACAGCAGCAACAGATTCATCCTGTTCCTTCTCTATCTGAGAAGAATGAATACCTATTTGCAAAATACATATATGCATATGTTCATGGTAGATCCCTTCAGCAGCTGGGCTCAGACAGCCTTTCCAGTAGCTGCCCCTGGATCCTTTGTTTCTCCATGTGCCATTGCCCCTTGGGGCACTTTCACACAGAGACACTCTCTGGAAGCTGGAAGAGGCACCTTTGCTACCCACTAGCCAGCTGCCTCATTGTCTCACCTTTAGAGACACATCTGGCTCCCAAGCTACTTCACCTACTTGCCGACCAGTCCAACTTCAGCTTTGCTAAAGATCACATTCTCACTCCAGTCACTGACACAATGGGCATCAGGGCCTCCAAACTCTGGTCCCATGACAGAGGCTGTTGCATGGTTTCACTCAGTCCAGTCTCTCCAGTTGCTGACATCACAGACACATGGCTGTTCCAAGCTCATGTCTAACTCCAGCTTCTGACACCATAGACACTCCTCTGTACACACACACACAGAGGAAAGAGATTTTCCCCTTGTTCCTCTACAGGTTAGCTCAACTGGTTTGAGCATTGTGCTAATAATACCAACACTGTGGATTTGAGCCCCAAAGGGGCCATTCACTTAAGAGCTAGACTCAATGATTCTAGTGGGTTCCTTCAAACTCAGAATATTCTGTGAAATCTGTAAGGTTAATTACATCCATACCTCTTCTTATTTCTGCTTCTCTCTGTAAATATCTTGTAGTAAGTCCTCTACAGTCTCCAAAATGCTCTTCTTCTGAACCCCATAATGAACCCCATACCCTGGGTCAGCAACCCTCCTTAGTCCAAAAGTCCAGTTCTAGACTCATTTTTATGGGTTTCGTGACTGGACACTTGGGATGTAGGGAAAGCACTGGAAGGGGCCCAGCCAGAGTGTTCTTTCTTCTGATTCCTTAGTTTGGCTTCCTGCCTGCCTTTGTGCTCTTCTACATCTCTGTGCTAGTTGAGATGGACCTCGGATGGGTTGATCACACTTCTGTGATGACCTTGGAGTAGCCAAGGCATGGTACCATTTTGATTTCCCCACATGCTTTTGGGTCAGAGGAGCTTTTATTACAAAATCTTAGCATTGCCAAGGAGTGGGTTCTGTCAGTATTTGGATATGTCCTAGGATGGAGATACTACAACCTCTCTGAGCAATCTGTTTTCGTCTTTGACTACCATTACAGTAAAGAGTTTCATTCTTCCACTTAAAAAGAATTTTCTGTGTTTCAATTGGTGCCCTTTGCCTCTTGTCCTTCAGTGGACATCAGTGAGAAGAGGCTGGCTCCAACTTCTATATGTCCCACAATCAGTAGATAAATGCATTATATATTCATACATAATGCTGAGATCACTCCTGAGCCTTCTCCTCTCCAGGTTGAAAAGTCCAAGCTCTTTCAGTGTTTCTTCATATGAGGGAAGTTTCAGTCCCTTTCATAGTTTTTGAGGCCCTTTGCTGGACTCACTGCAGTGTGCCCATATCTCTCATTGACTTTGGAACCTGGAGCTGCACTCAGCTTTCTGGATGCCTCTTACCAGTACTGAGCAGACAGAAAGGATCACTTTGACTTGTTGAAAACACTCTTGAGGTGATGAGATGTGGCAGAAACTCTTTCTTTTGTAAGATTACATGAAAGCAACTTAAAGCTAATTGATAAGGAAAGTGGAAATAATGTGGATAAATATCTCTTAAAATATGCCTTCTATGATGCCACATATATGTGATGAGTACTGCAGTAAAGGGAGCCTCTGTCACTTTAAATAGCATAGGTAGAATCTGCAGATTCTCACAGTGACTGAGTAAATTGGATTATTTTCACAGGGCATTTAGCATTCTTGGCAAATTTGTAGCTGTTACTCTCCTCTAGCTATGACTGCACACCTGCAGATTTGAGATCTTTATTTCCAAGAGTGATAAACAGAAGAGATCCTCAAGTCTTTTATCCAAATGCACCAGTTAGTTTATAATGGTATAGTGCAGAAAATACATTTCTATTTCCTATCTATTATATTACAGGTTACTATTTTGCTTCTTCTTGACTTCATTTCATAGCACACATTTCATCTGCACCTTCTTAGACAAACTCTGAAGAACTGCTGTGCTTCTGATGAGTGAATGGCCTTCAAAGTTCTCCCAAATGAGTCCATTCATTCTGAGGTTCCATCCACTAATTTTTTTCCTATTTAATTCCACTTTATCCCTTGTATATACAAAGTTGTAATTGCATTATTGAATGATATAATTTTTCTTTAAGATAACTTAACTACAGTATTCTAACTCACTTCAAAGCACTACAGATCTTTTTGTATTAAAAGGATGTTTTTACTATGCCACAATATCTTAACTATAGCTTTTGAATAAGAGCTTGAAATACTCATCTCTTCCTCTAACATGTAAACAATCCATACATCTTACATATTTTACTCATTTTCTATTTATATATAGTACTTATTTTCAAGTCAGAATTAAAATATGCAGATACAATATATTATATATACTTATATATGTGTGTGTAACTACAGTATATCCTAATTCAGTTAAAATATATTCTTCTCTTCCTAATATAGTTTTCTTTTCAAAGTATGCCACTGCAAAACTGTAGTGCATCTGATTTTTGCAGAAATCAGTAGAGTTCAGTTAAATATAAAACTCTGCTCAGCTAAGCAAACAGCAAAAGAGCAGAAAAATGGTGATCATCACTCTGATCTTTAAAGGTCTTATAGAATCAGAACTGTTATTTTTATGATTAATCAAATTATTCACCAGTTTATTTTTATCCTTGATATAAACACAAATGAAGTTTGGAATACAATCATATTCTTTTAACTCTTTTTTTTTTTTTTTAATTTCTATAGTATATTATTTTGAACCTAAAGCATAAGCAGTGGTCCATTATAGATGTCATGTAGAAAAAAAAAAAAGGCTCATAATGACATTTATGCATAACACAGCAAATCAGAACATCCTCTGAAAATTATGGTTAGTAGGTTAGCATATGGGAATTTAGAACAATGACTAGTGCCACTGCATATGATATTTCAAAATTACCAGAAATATACAGCTGTAAGAAAAATAGCAGTAAATTCAGCATGGCTGAATGACTGAGTTTGATAATAGTTTGAGTAGCTTTTATGTAATAGTGCTGTGAAAGGCATCTAAGTCTAGCTGCCTTCTAATTATGAGAAGCAGGCAATTTGTATTTTTGACAAGTACTTTCAAGTGGAAAAAATAGAGAAGTACAAGCTTATCATGACTGTTGATGAGTTTAGTCTCAGGGTAAGAGAGAAGGACAAGTGAAATAAACAAAACAATACAGAAGATAGGAGGGTGCCTGACATAATCAGAATAAACTTAGCATAGCCTTGTGTACAATTTGTAGGAGTAATACCACAACTTGAAACAGAAAAAAAGAAATAAAAGAATTCACCATCTGCTGAAACATTATAGTATTACAGTGATCTGCAGCCATCCCTACAGAGCAAGATAGAAACACAGGACAGCAAATTCTGGTATGTATGCATGTGTTTCTAGGCTAACCTGTGAGTTCTGTTTGTTTTGACTATACAAGAGAGTTTGCCAATTTTAAAATCTCAAACAAGGGATTATCCTGTGATAAATTATGGTATATGTTTGCTTCAAAAAGTCTTTATAGATCATCTCAGGAAGTGCATTCTAAAAAACAATATTCTAAAAAGAAAAGCATTTAAATTCTTTTCTTTTGTTTTATCAGTGAACTTAGTGAAATTAAAACAACTGAACCAAATATTTATCTCTTTCGTTTCAGATTGTGCTTCAAAAGAAAAATGCCTGTCTAGTTACTTATTTGCAGAGACAGTTTCTTTCTTCCTTTATAGTGCCCTGTAATTAATGGGTTCAAACCTAATCAGAGACATAAAAGACTTTAATGACAAGTTAAAGTAGAATGAAAGAATGGTGCAATAGTCATCCTTAAATGGGTTTATATTAATTTCAAGATAGAATTTTAATAGACGGATTAGCTTAATTGATAAGAATGTGATACCTTTTGCACTTTTGGAGTCTAATTTAAAGAGATGGGTCTTGGAAACCTACCTGTTAATCGACTCTGTTAAGCATCTATGAGTAATCTTCCTTGTCTGTCTCTAAGGACTACATTTAGAAAGTGAGTCTCTGCTCCTTATTTAAACCATTGTAACAGCATGTTAGCTGAAGTGCTCTAATCGCCCATGCTTGAAAGTTTGTGACACTAAATGATAAATGGTAACCATGCAAAGCAATGAAGCAAAGATGAGAATAGCTGCCAAATTTGTGACAACATGTGATTATACATGCACCACTCTTGCTTATAGATCTTGAAATAATTTCAGTTACATCTGGGAGTGAAGGGGACTAGATTTATCAATTTATTCTGTTGGAGAAATTTGCTAAATTCAGTGGCATGCATAGCTATTAAGATTTATTTTCAGAGGCTTTAAAATCAATTTTCTGTTAATAATTCTGGCTATGGGTCACTAATTTATATTATTTTCTTACTTCTTTGCTGCTATGCTAGCACTTAAAGGGGCCAGGGTTTTCTTCCCATTTATTCTTGTAAGTATTTCAATAATTTGCATCTGAGTTAGTTGATGGTGAACCTTTTTTATTTAGTACATGGAATTATTTATTTTTGGGCAGATTTGCACCTATACTGTGTGTTACCTACTGTGACAACTTGCAAAGCTAATTGCAAGTTTGTCTGACCCTAATTAAAGGGTTCCAAAGTTCTATTAATGTATAGACTTACTGGCAACAATGTTAAGTGCAAATAATTTTCTGTTCTTCATACAAGTAGAGTTTTCAAAGCAGAGAACAGCAGTCTGACAGAAGATTATATTTGTTAAAATTATACAAATTTAATAAATACTGGAACTAAAGAATAGTTTTAGGTATCTTGTATTTTATATATTATCAGAAAAAAACTAAGGGTTTGTTGAGTTTTTTCATTCCTGAAAAAAAAATCATCAGCTACTAGGTTTTAATATTGAAAGCTACAATCAAAAATAAAAGTAACACAAATAAGAAGTCCAACTAGTTCTGTCTCAAGGAACCTGTCTTTCATACCTCATACTTGAAATTACCTTAGAGACACTCTCCAGCCTGCCTACACTGCAATCTATGTCTACTCCATTTTGTCAATTCAGTAATTCTCGCTGCATACAAATGTAATAATTCAGGAGAAGAAGCTTTTTCTCCAAAGAATTTTTAAAACAACAATATAAGTAGTATATGGAAATTATTTTTTTTAGAAACTAAGCAGGATATAGGGGTGGATGTCTCCTCAGTGGAATGTGCTCAGCTCTGTCTTTCTGCTATATCAGATGGTAAAGGAATGCAGTTAACTCTTTCTCCTTTCTTCCTCTAATTATTTAGTGTTTGCTTAGGAAAATGATATAGTATTCATCCAGTTAATGACTGACCACCTGGTTTTCTCCCTTTAGTTTTCTATAAAGATCTGTTATAGGTATGTTATAGGCAGGGTTGTAACTACAGTTCATACAGTCATGTTTTTATCTGTTAGATGGTATTTGGGATGTCTCAGTCCTTTTCTGTGAAAAGGCTTGTCACAACACCATACATACTTAGAATGAGGAGAAGCAAAATTATGTCATTGATCTGAGCTAAAAAGTAACCCAAATGAAGCTCCTTTATACTAGTACTCATCCCCTTCTTTCATTTTCATAGCAGCGACCCATCTCTCTAAAACGAATGACTTAGTGCTACCTCACCATGTACTCTTCTGACACCTGCCTTTGTGTCTCAGAGTTTTATGGTTTTCTAAGACATTAGGAAAGCTGCAACATGGGGTAAGCATAAGAAGGCATCTGGACCGCAAGAAGCAGGTTATACGAGGATGTGTTTTCTTACTCTTCCCCTTGCACTCACATAGCTCATGGCAGAAGACAGCGTTGTTCTACAGAAACAGTGACAATTAGTAAATGCAAAGGTCACGGAGAGTTTTCTGCCTCTGAAGCCAGCTATGCCATGGCTCTGCTTGTTGGCTGAATTCTGCCAAAGGCAAACTAGTTGGTGTGATCTCTTGTTCAATCTTATCCTCTACCTTGTTGAGAGACAGCTCGTGGCTCAGGCCAAAGCAGAGCGTCAGATATTACTGTGTGTAGCAGCTTTGAAGACTCAGCAGTAGCTGTTCGGCTTGTGTCTTGGCCCTGTTCAGTTTGCTTTTAAGGACATGGTGATTTTGTCCTGTTACGAGTAAACATGTCTGAATATTCACTTACAGAACAACAATATTCTTTCGTATTGCTTCAAACTGGGCTATAAATGTTTAGTATATGCAATTTCATCAAAACAAGTAAGGCATAGGGATTCAGTATCCTCTCACTCACAATAAATTCAGGAAAATCATTCAACCAGGATTCTTGCTTTTTCTGAGGAATAGTGTCATTAGTACAAGGCTCTAACATTCTACACCTCAAGTATAGATACACCTAGACTGAGTTCTACATGATATCTCCTTACAAGGTATTTGCACTTACAAAAATGAAAACCACCTTTTCTGTAAAATCCAGGTTCTATTCCAGATGCTGACAGGTTTGCAATACTCTGGAATTTCATAATAATCTCCTTATGCTGCCTGGGTAATATAGTTATTACCCTGATTTGACGTGTCAAAATATCCCTATAGTCTCTGTCATGCTGCTTAATACACCTCAGATGACAAGCTGCCTTAGGTCTTCAACAGTGTGAGTGAAGAATATTAAATGAGCATCATGTCAGCTCACAGTTCTATAAAGATCAAAATATGAAAATTTTTATCAACTTTTATCATCACAGTTAAAACCTATTGCTGCTTAAATTTGTTTAATAATAATGGTAACAGATATACCTTCTATGTACATAGGTACAAGGTTTCAAGAATATAAAACTTTTTACAATGTTTTACAATCAAATCAAATCAAATCAAATCAAATCAAATCATATCAAATGTTTTACACTCAACATTTTTAGAAGCCACATTTCACCAAGATCAGAATTTGACCACCAAATAGAGTTTTGCTTTTTGGTTGCAACATTAGCACTATACTTATTATTTTAGGAAGAAAAATAAAAATATTGACTGCAAATTAGTCATTTTACTTTGAATATCAAAGCAGGTTAAATCCAGGAATTTTCAAAACGTGTCAAGTTTGAGGTTAAAACCATAAAATCTGTCATTATTGCAGATTTTGAATCTACAACATAAAGTAAGTTACAATGTGTCTGACAGGTCTTAGCAATCCCCCAAAAGATTTGCCTTCTGCAGTAAAAGAGACAACAAGGCAAATAGAATGGAAAGGAATATCAATTTGCATGACAGCAACCACAGTGTTTTCACAAATTGAAACAAGAGGCTTAGTGTTGGCTTATATGCAAAGTTATCTTTAGGTATCTCCTCATTGTAGCATTCAGAAGTGATTTATCTTTCCAGATCTCATTGAATATGATAGATTGGGACAGTGATATTATGGTCTAACAGATGGACTCTCTGCATGAAACAATTACTGCCAGTGAGGAAAGATGTGAGCAATTGGGTTAAAGCCTAATGGAGACAGAAGGGAATGTTTTTGACCCAGAGGTAATAATAGAGGGCTATGATTTAATTATTTCTAAAATGAGTAAAGCTAATAAATCTTCTAAATCTAAACTAGACTTGATTAAAAATAAATTACTGAGAAAAAATATTTAAATTTTGAGATTTTTTTCATTCAAATGTTTTCCAGGGAGAAGACACTTCATATTAAAAGGAAGGCCAAAAGTATTGAGAATTCTTTCTCATTATCTTTCAAAATCATGTTATTTTTTCCTGTTAAGGAGTGAAGTTTTGTGTTCTCTCCTACTACTAAGAGAAAAATCTATTTTGAAATTCTGTCTTATCATTTACCTCAGTAAAAAAATATGTCCAAAACAATGAAAGACTCAAGGAGTCTAAATATAGTATTTAATCATGCTGTCAGAATTTTTTCGTGCACATCCTCATGACCAACATCTCAGAGTCTTGTGAATGGATTTGGACAGCTAATCCTATTAAAAAAAAATCATATTTTTAATACTACAAGAAAAACAAAACCAGAAATTTAAACAATAAAGTTCTGGGCCTTATTCCCCTTGCTTCTTCTTTAAGAAGATATATTGCATCAATTATAGAAGATAATATTCCCATGAAAATATTTCAAGATAATAATAATAATAAAAAACAACAACAAGAATTCTGTCCTTCACAACTTTAATATTCAAAACTTCTGGAAATAATAGCATTAGAAAGGTGCATGTATTGACAGCAGACTAGAAAAGTTTGAGACAAAGAAATAAAGTTATTTGAAAGAGTTGTCCATAGTTTCTTTGATGTCGTATAGAACTGATTTGCTCCAAATTTTTGATGTAACAATTAATTTTTCTTGTGAGATATAAGTTACAGAAGCTCTTGCATGTTATTACTTTTTGTAACAACCTCCCACTCCCGCAACATACAGTTTAAAAAGAAAAATTGAAAAAAATCTATTCTTTGTTTGCCTCTAATTGCAATAAGATAAGGTTATAAAAAAAAAAAATCAAAAAACCGCCAACAAACTGAACTGATATTACTTTCAGTTACATTCTTCATTATGAAAGGTTACATTTTGATGCTCTCTTCCCTGAACTTTACCTACATCATCCATGTAGGGCGATAGACCCATTCAAGGCCATGATGAGGTTCTTGATGTGTTACGGGAAATGTTTCAGCACCTGGAGGGGATGTTCCCACAAACCACTGTCAGCTAACAATGGATTACACAAGAAGGTACAAAGAGACACCAGTGGCTCAAGTCAGACTGATAGGAGTGTTATGGAAATAGCATTGCCTTTCTTCACAACATCCTGTGGGAACACAGGGAGCCAACCCTTAGGCCTATGTCATCTGTCTATCACCCTAAAAATTGTTATTGACTATAGTTACTCAAACTGCCTAAGAAAAAAGTATTAAAAAAAGATTGGATATGAGCAAAACTGGGGGGAAAAGTACCATCATCTCTGCAGACATGCTCGGTCTCCTTCCACTCCTTTGGGCACTTCAGGGGTGAGCAACCATTTATTCTGTTTTTCTATGCAGTATATCATACCTTATACCTATACTTTATATGCCTTATGCCTTAAAAATTGACATCATTCACCTTTACCTCATAAGATATCTTATTTACTAATTATACTTTGCTATTTTGATACCAATTTTATCTTGCCCTACCCCTCCTAACTTACTGGGTAGAGATATATATCTTACTTCATATTCATTGTTTTGTTTTGTTTTGTTACACTGTACTTTATTGCTGACTTGTGGTTAGTGGTTTGCCTTAAGGTGTGCAGTTCTGGTACTATTAAGTTCTAGTACTACTAAGAAGTAGCACTTTTTGTAGAATAAAATATTTGTGTAGTGCCATAATATAGAGTAGAATATAGGGATGGGATGAGAATAAAGTATTGGAAATCAGAACACAGGCAGAGGATGCTGTGTGGGGTAGACATGACATGGCATCATAACAGTTGGGCACAGGAGGATCCTGCATCCTTAAGCCTGTGAACAGCTCGTCAGCTGCAGAAATGTCAGTGTAGGGAGTTGAGCAAAACCAGCTATAAGGGTAAGAGAAAACAAAGAGCTTATATGTGGGGTAACTAACACTCCATAAAATTGAATAAAGATTCAATGTAGCATTTTAGATCAGTGAAGAATATACAAGTGTCAGGAAGTGTACAAAAGTATGCAAGTGGACCCTAGAGTATGAGGAAGGAAACCATCAGTATCAAAGTCAATAGTCCTCCTGGTAAAAAAACTGAGAATGTTGTAATGCCCCTGGCCACTTTTGTCTGAAACTAGCTACCATAGGATGTGAGATGGTATAACAGTAGATCAAGGTACAGATACTAGGAATCCTGAGCCTTTAATTCTCTTGCCTACCTCTTTTCTCTTTTCATTTCTCTTTTATCAGGCCTTGGCTAATAATACTTCTTCATTGTGACTGTGAAGTTTTCATTTACACTTAGCAATAAATTCCAGACTTTGCATATAATGTGGATTTCTTTTACCTTTAGTAGCATTTTGAATGCAACAAAGGAACAAATGAATTCCTTAGTATCAGCACTGAATGGATCCAGTTACAAACATGGCAACAAACCCGGAAAAACTCTTTGCTGTTCCACAGGTGAGATTTGAAAAGAGGAGTTTTCCAGCAAAACAAAAGTTTCTTGCTATCATTTGAAAAATAACCTGTAACTGAGGTTTCATAGAAAATTTAAAACTTAACTAGTGAAAAAAAAATGATGTCCATACTGTCCCCAAAAGCTCCACCAAACAAACCTGAGACAAGCCAAGACTGTTTGGTCAGAGCTCATTAATTCTGTATTTTTGGAGAGAAGTGGCAGCAGCAATATATGTCTAGTAATATTTATCCTTATATGACTGAAGTAGTAAATAATGTTCTTACATTTGAAATAACTTACAGTGACAAAGATGTAGGCTGAGATTCTGCTCACATACTTGCATGTGTCAATCAGATGTCGGGTTATTTAAATAAATGAAGTTACACCCGTGCAAGCTCACTGTAATTGCAAGAAGGTAACATTTCCAGGGTTATGATGGTAGAAAGATGTTATGTTAAAGTGACACAATTAATTTTCTCCTCTTCTCCCTGGTGCAGTTTAGGGAAAGGTGGTGACAGCTCAGAGGTGGGAAAGAAGTGACAAGGGAAAAGGGGAGGGAGGAGGAATGGCCAAATGTCCATCAGCAAGCAACTCTGCTGTCAGCCAGTAATACTTTGTGCTATAAATGGGCAAAGTCAGGGGAGCAGGATTTGAAGCCCATGTCAGGAAGAAAGTGTTACCACTTTGCACATTGTTTAAGTAACCCAATTAAGAGGGGAGAAGTTGTTTCAGGATTTTTGTGACAGAAGTCTGGCAGCCAGTGAGGGTCTTGGCCAAAAGAGACAGCCTGCTGAATCCAAACACTTGTCTAAAGAGACAGCAGGGATACCTGAACAAACACACAGGCTGTTCTAAAATATTTTAAAAATACTGTTTGAAAGTGTTCAAGGTCAGGTTGAATGGGACCCTGAGCAGCCTGATGTAAAGTGTGGCCTCCCTACCTATGGCAGGGATATTTGGAACTACATGATCTTTAAAGTAGGTCCCTTCCGATCCAAACCATTCTATGATTCTAAAAAAATAATTCAATTTCTTGAAGGAACAGTCTTGGCTCCTTCCAACTTGCCTCAGTGTGGCCCAGAGACTGCAGCAACTGCAGCCAGGCCCTAGAGCCCAGGGTGTGCAGAAAGACTCCATCTCTGCATATCATTCTGTATTTTAAGCATAGAAATTAATCTTTTTTGCAAAATACAGGGTGAGATCCACATGCCAATTAAAGCTACAGTATTTTGGTGAGGAGGTGATGATGGTCTTTGCTATCCAGAAGAATTGCTTTGTAATGAGGCAGCTAAAGGGCAATAAAGTCAAACAGTCAGAGGAGCTGGGATTCACCCCTGAGATACCATGGAGAATAAGAGTGGGCTCAGTCTTTTGATGCCAGAGTTTGACTGCAGAAGTTAATAAATTTGAGAGTAGGAAAAACAGGGTAGATTAAAATAAATGAATAAAATCATGTTCCAGTGACAGATGTTTCCATATGGCCTAAGCAGAAGCTGAGACAGTCAAGTCTTTCGATACAACTTCTTACTTTGAACAATTATTTTATAGGAAAAACAATGCAAGGGAGTGATTCAATAATATATCATTAATTAAACATAATAATCTATAAGATAGATGAGACTAATTTTCCAATGGCTTATTTTTTAATAATTCTCACAGAGGAAATCAAAATACAAGAAAATGTAGACATTTATAAAAGTGTAAGCTTTGAAAATATATATTTTTATTCTTTTAAGAATAGCTTTTTCCAGTGACCAAAAGGAACATTGACCTTTATAACGTTCCTGTTTCCTGATGAGTTGAAAAATAAAAAGCATTGATAGAAGTTGTTTCTATCATTTCAGACAAAGAGTTGGACAAACAGAAAGTGGGAATTGCTTCTATCAAAATTAGACAAGTGTCTTTGCACAAAAAAATACTAATTTTGTCAAAGGATTGCATTAATCAAAATCAACATTTCTTCAAAAACCTATTTTTTGTTGAATGATACTTTGAGGGGGTATTTTAAATTTATTTAATGAAGATGGAACGACTTAGTTTATGCTCACTATCAGCCCATACCAAGTAATATTTTATTCTATAATTTATGTCTGCTAGCTTTGAGTGCAAACTTAACACTAACAGAAAATACCTGGCAGAATCTGACCACTCATTATCTTCTGAGGAGTTCAATAATTGAACCTCAACGAAGTATAATTAGGAATTACCAAATTTCAGTAATTCACATGATCTCTATGCTTTTTATGGAAAGGAATAATAAAATTAGCTCCCAGTTCATCTAGTCAAAAAATAAAATAAAATAAATAAACAAAATTATTATCTTTGGGTTTATTTCATTGATCCATCAGTCAAAGTAATAAAAACTGATGGGTAATCTCTAATTTGCCTGCATAGGGTTATGTAACAAATATTGTGGGAGTGTGGGGTGAATAAGGAAAATATAATGCTTAACTTTATAGTCTGTGTTTTGAAACTGTCTAGTGGTTTTGATAGCAGTAACCATTTGTGAAGGTAAAACATCAGAAAAAGGACTGGCTTCAAAGGAATGTGTCTAGAGCTTTCTGGAGATTTCCATTTTGTATCTCAAACTATAAATTTAACAAGTACATAAAACTGAATCATCAGCTGATTCTCAAAGTCTTAATGTAAATGGTTACACTTTTCAAAACTGACAAAGTTACTTTGGAGCCTAATTCAATTCATGATACTCAAAATATTTTTCAGTTTGAGCTCTCTCAAACTTTTGAATCTATTTATAATGCTGTATTTCTCAGCTACTTCTAGGGCAGCCAGGATAGAAATCTTTCTTGCTACATGCACAGAATTCTATTATTTGCCACATCTGCTCAAATAATAAAAAAATAAATAAAATAATAATGAAAATAATAAAATAATAATGAAAACTTATCTTCTTGCTTTGTTTTTGTGTTGGATTTTTTTAACAACTTTTCTAATGTTTTGCCCACTAATAAGTTTGTTTTTTTTATGCAGATTTCAGGTACTATATATCACAATGACTTGTGCTATTTTGGTTGGAATAAATGAAACATTCTTTTTCTATTTATTTATGAGTTTTAACTAGGAGCAGTATATTGGACTATTTGCTTTTACAAAATGTGGAATCACAACAATGAAATATGAATTCTAGGATTTCTGAGGAAAAATCAAAGTTGGGAAACCACAATTTTTATATAGTTGTCATTACAAGCTAGAGGAGACAGCCTACGTCAATGGTTCACATTAGAAACATAGAATCATTCAGTGGCTCTTTAAAGATCATCTAGTTCCAACCCCTCCATCATAGGCAGGGACACTCTCCACTAGATCAGGTTACTCAGAGGCCCATCCAGCCTGGTCTTGTACATCTTCAGGGACGGTAAGCCCTCAGCATTTCTGGGCAAGTTGTTCCAGTGTCTTATCACTGTTATAATAAAGAATTTATTACAAACATCTAATCTAAATTTTCCTGCCTTCAGTTTTAGGCCATTCCCTCTTGTCCTATCAGTACACGCCCTCGTAAAAAGTCTCTCTCCAGCCTTTTTGTAGGAGGAAGCTGCTCTGAAGTCTTACTTTCTCTTCTCCAGGCTGAACAGCCCCAACAGCCTAAGCCTGTTTTCATAGGAGAGAAGACCCAGCCCTGCTCAGGTCATCTTAGTGGCTCTCCTCTGGACTCATTCCAACAGGTCAATGACCTTAACAGCCCTATGATCTATAATGTTATGGAAGGAGTTCAGTGACAGTGGGTGGAAGAGAAGGTTAATACGAAAAGAATATCAATCTGAACTTCTTGATTTTGCCCTTTAAGTTAGACAGGTGCATCTTCCACTTCAGTGAAATTTTTGTATATATCTAATCTTCCCTTATGTAGCAGGGCTCCATCTTAACTGTCTTGATCAGGACAACCCTGTTGTGGTTATTGTTCTAAGAGTAAGTTATCAGTGCAGAAGTAGCTTAAGGATCTATTATGGTAAAGAAGGAGCAACTAAAACTCACAGCTGTTAAGGAATATGGTCAGTGCAGATAGCTCAATGTGCCAGCAGCAGTGCCAGCTGCAGATTGAGCTCTGGGTGGCAGGAGCATGACGCAAGAGGCTGTAAACTGGCACCAAGCTTGGCATAATGGAGGGCATGGGGATCTGTTGCCAACCAGGTGAGTGGGTACCAAGAGACACAGCAGGACCTGAGGACTCGGAAGACCCCAGACTTTTGTGCACTAAATACTGTGAGGGTCTAAAACCCCAGGGTTTCCTTTGTTCAGGGTCCCTCCTTGGAAGCACCCAGCTCAAGGTGTTATTTTTTTATTGAACTGGACCCGCCCACTAAGAAGGGGCTTTGGTCCTTAGCTCAGGTGGAGTGACTGCCAGAGTGGCTCCAGAGTGGTCAGGCAGGAAAGTTTCCTTAACACAACTACAACTTGACTTGTCTTATTATCATTAGAAATGTTGACTCAGTGCTATTGGAAATAATTTCCAACTTATAAAAATACAGATTGTTCCTTGCTAATTTTAGTCATCACAAGCCCAAGGCACAGGCCATGGAGATTCCCCATTGCCAGAGGTCTTTTGCCCAGCTACATTGAAGTAACACTTAAAGATGTATACCCCATGTTACAGAAGTAAAGGTTCTTCAGCTCTACAAAAACTCTGACAAAATCAGCACATTTTTACAGGCTAGTGCTGATTAGTCTACCTCACTGATTAATCACTACTCAGTGATTGATGGAAATGACTCACAGTGCAAAGACATTTGTCATCATGTTAAGACATGCAGAGTTAGGCTTATTCACAATGCAACATTTGACTCTGGATAGAAGTTCTCTCTTCTGTGATTGTATATAGCCCAGTGCATCATTCTGAGTTAATCAGGGGGTTGGGAGATCCTCTCATTATTGTGTATTTAGTGCATTGTGATGACTGCTGGACAAAAGAGTCAGAGGCAATAAATTCATAAGCATGGAAAATTTTATTTGACTATGACTTATATCAGCCAATAATAGCTCTAATATTAACAACTGCTAATATTTTAATGTTTTAATATAGCAAAAAATTATATTATTGGGCATTAGTGATTTAATATTTCCATCTTAACAACATATATGTTGGAACAAGCTTGGAAGAAACATTGTAATAGCTTCAGTAGTTAGTTCAAAAGATAAAATAATCATTTACTGAAATAAAAGCAGTAAAATTATTACTTAGATTATTAATGATGCTATAAATATACCTTATTTTGTAACTGGGAAACAAGGCTGAAAAGGCTTGGTAAATTTCTTTCTGGAGAATTAAAAAAGTCCTATCTATACTAAAAATATGTCACCTTTACTACTTGAAAGATGAAATTGGGCTTTGTGCACTTCTGGGGAGATTACGTTTCTAAGGGACTAAATATTTTAAAAATTTTTGCTATCCTGAATATCTAACTTCAGCTTTGCAAAATAATTGCATATGTCAAGGGGAAAACAAATACAGACATATTATTTTGCCTTAAGTATTACTACATTTGTTTTTGTCATGGAGCAAGACTTATGTTTGGTGTTCAATATTTACTATATTGTCAATGATTTACTATACTAGGGACTACTCACAGGGTTGTGAGAACTTTGGGAGTTTGTGTGAATTATCAGATTTTGTCTTAACAACGGCATCTTTCCTCCAATCTTAATTATTTGTTAAATAGCTTACATGCCCTGCTTTGTGGCTTCTTGTGGTGAGCAAGAAAAACATACAGCAGCTCAGCATTACCACCCCTACTGGGTGGGAAATTTGTTGAATTTTGCCTTCCAGGAGGTGGACTGTTTGCTGCAAATGTCTGGGAATGTTGCCTAGAAAGCTAAGCAGCTTCAGATATTTTATATGACATTTGCTTTTCAGATTAAAAAAAAAAAATAGAAATCCTACTTTGAAATCACCACAGAAACCTGTTCCCATTGCAGTGGCTAATGCCTCACATGAAGCCTGTGATAGTCTTCTATCCAGATTATGCTGAAAACCAGACCTGTAATTAAGCCCAGATTTTACACTTCATTGTTAGAATTACAAAAAACCCCAACAACCCAATATCAAACATATGCTAAGGCTGCCATGATAGCCTTTAGACAGAAGAAGCAACTGCAGCAAATGCTGTGGTGAGCAGTGAGTACCTGAGCTTGCTGTGCAGTGTGACATGGCAGGCACTTTGTGGGAGGTAGGCAATGTTTGGGACTTGCTCACCTGCTCTTAGCCAGAGAGTAGGTACATCCTGCCACTCTGAGTATCCCACAGATTATGCAGCAATGCCAGTCAGAAGGGCTGTTGGGACCTGGGTGATGTCTGGCTGACAGGAGCACCAGATTCTGTATGAGTACTGAGGCAGAAGAAAGAAAAAAGCCTGCAGAGTCACCAAACTATAACTGGGTGTCCCTGGACACATATATACGAAAGAACAGAGTTCTGCTATGTCTGTCACCATGTTGAAAGCATATATTGAGAGCATAATTGATTCAGAGGACAATTCAGGGTATTTTTCTTTTTGAAGGCAGTTTAGATCTCTGCCACAGAGTCCCACCAAAGCTACTCTTATCCAAAAAAGGGTGAGCAGAAAGACCTAAGTGAGGAATACTAGACCATGAGAGAGTTGGGGTTGTTCAGCCTGGAGAAGAGAAGGTTCAAGGGAGACCTTATTATGGCTTTTTAATACTTAAAGGGGGCTTATAAGAAAGACTTTTTATTGAGGCCTGTAGTGATAAGAGGCAATGGTTTGAAACTAAAAAAGGGTTGATTTACATTAGATATAAGGGAGAAGTTTTTAACAATGAAGGTGGTGAAATACTGGCACAAGTTGCCCAGAGTGGTGCTGGATGCCCCATTCCTGGAAACATACCAGGTCAGGCTGGAAAGGGCTCTGAGCAATCTGATCCATTTGAAGGTGTCCCTGCTCATTCAACAGGGGTCAGACTAAATGACCTTTAAAGCTGCCTTCCAACCCAAACTATTCGACAGTCTATGATAATGGATTTAACTCAAAGATATATAGGCAAAAGCAGCTAAACTCTTTAAAGACTGGGAAATTGTGGGTACTGAAAAAAACCCCAGTGATTGTTTCTGTCTTGGTTAGTAGTTGCATATTATTCCACTCAATAAAAAATAAACCTGTCAATTAATCACCAAGTTACTGTCAAACTGCAGCTGTTTGACAAAGCACCTATTTGTGCTTTCATTATTACAAACATATATAATATCTGACAGACTCATCTTGAACACCTGCATTTAATTCAATAACATTGTTCGTTGAATTTTAATTTTATATTAGATTCATGAAGTGTAGACCTATCATATAATTCACTCCATAGTTATCTGGTTGTTAGTTCTGATGAGGACCTAAAATTAAATCAATATTGACAATTTCTATGTATAATCAAATATTAATATTGAAACAGTTACCTCCATCCAGGGGTAGAAGATATTAGGAGAAGATGTAGAACTGTCTACTTAAAGTTGTTAGGATCATATGAATAAGGGAGATCTGATGGGTCATGAAATCCAAGCCCCATCTTATTGTCAGGAACTCAGTAATACAATGTTTTTAATAAATGGCTCTTCTGTTCTTCAGTACAGGAGACCTGAGATCTTGCACCTATTTTGTACTATAAGTTTGTTTTCATCTGGTGTCTGTCACTTTCAAAACCAGAAGATATTCAGTAAACTTAAAAAATAGAAATGACTGGGTATGTTGATTCACATAGTAGTTACAGAGCTTTAGCTTAGCCCATGAATCAGGTTGTCCATAGTTTTCTGTAATATGTAATTTTGTGTAACAGAAGCCACTTCACTGTCTTGAAATTTCGTATGTCTGTATAACACACAGTTATATTTATAGATGGGATATATTTACAGGTGGGATATATTTCCATCTCACTGCAGTCTCCTAAAGGTCAGACATTTAGACATTCTGTTTCTCTATAGGAAATACAATCATAGAATCATGGAATCATAGAATCGATTGGGTTGGAAAAGACCTCCAAGATCATCAAGTCCAACCCTTGATCCCACTCCAGTCTGTTTATTAGATCATGACACTCAGTGCTATGTCCAATCTCAGTTTAAAAACCCCCAGGGATGGTGAATCCACCACCTCTCTGGCCAGCCCATTCCAATGCCTGATTACTCTCTCTGGAAAGAATTTTTTTCTCATATCCAACTTAAATTTCCCCTGGCAGAGCTTAAGCCCGTGCCCCCTTGTCCTATTGCTGAGTGCCTGGGAGAAGAAACCAACCCCCACCTGGCTAGAACTTCCCTTCAG
>JAWWLZ010000118.1:97049592-97084703 GCA_035041345.1 Poliocrania exsul
ACTGACTTAATAGCCACCCAAAAAATACCCCACATCAAACCAACATTGACCCCCAATCAACGCCAAATTCACCCAAACACCCCACCCCCCCCCCAAACCTGATAAAAGGTTTGTAGGTCTGCAAAAGGCTTTCTCCCTCAAAGCTTAAGTATGTTATCTAAAATAGATTTCATACAGTTCAGCTTCACATTTTGTTCAAATGCAAATTCATAAGTAGATGTGTAGAGAACTGAGATGCTTGACTGATAATTCACAGTAAGAATTTGTTCTCAGTAAGCCTGATTCATATAATGCACATACTTGCTGAGCTAAAATCACTCATCATTTCTCAAATGAATATCTATCTTTAGAAGCCTAGTGAAAGAGTTTCTAATCAACTCAAGTCAATACATCATCTGATTTTCTTCTTTTCTCTTTCCCTATGTCCTAAGCACAGCTCTTTGCTGCTTAAGACTCTTTGAAGAGTGTATTCAGTGACTTGAATACCCTTCTTTCATCTGTGGGTTCAGTAAAATATTTTAATATCCATGTATGCAGGGTCTTTGGTTTAGTCCTGTCTTTCACTATGTAATAGCACCTTGTCTACTAGTGGGGGGCACGTGACATTTCAGAGTACTGGGAAATTTTCAACCAGAACCAAGTCTGTAAATGATTAAAAACAACTAAGAACCCTGTCTAAGGAGTAAGACAAGTCAGCATCTGACTGAGCAAGAGAAGGCAGAAAGGGGTCTCTTTCTCTCTGCCTAAAGGAACGGTCGTGCTAAGCTAGTTGGGCTATGTTTGCTACAGCTTTCAAGCAAAGTGTGAGATTATGTTTTTACACAGTTCTTCAACATCTTGATGGCCCAGACAGAGTAAATTACAACAGGAGGATTACAGTATTGACAAGCCTACAAAAAAGAAAAAAAAAGTAGAAGAGGAAGTGGAAGTTGAAAAGAGCTGGAATGTGAAACAAAAGACTAGGAAGAGTGAAAAAAGGAAAGAGTACATGTGAACATTAAGATAGGGAAGGAAAAGTGGAAAAGAAGGCTGCAAGACATCAACTACTCCATTTCTTTTCATATTTCTAATGTTTAACATTCTTCTTCCTCCCCTCCTAGTACTCTACCAAAATGCAAACTGAAAAGAAGAATTCTAGTGTTTCTTGGGTCTGGTCCTTTTTATTTGCAAAAAGGCTTAACTTTCACAGCAGTCAGTACTTAAATTGTGGAGTAATGGTGAAACCAGTTCTATAGGAGAAAAATCTCATTTATGATGTCTCATATTGCTTTAACAGTTGACAATTTTTACAGTATTTCAGACTGTGTCTTTTCAGTTTAAAGCATTCATGGTTCCTCTTTATCTAGGAGAAACAAAGGTCTAGAAGACTTTCATCAATCTAGCTCATTTACATAAATGAATTCCTTTCTTATTTATTTAGAAATTTTAAGTAGTTTAATATACATGAGAGGAAAGCAACATCCTCAATTCTCAGCCCAGATTAATTAAGTACACACCAACATATCATTGTTATCATATCAATATCTATTCAAGCTGAATCCTGGACCTGAAAAAGAGAATAATATTTTTCAGACATTATTATTCATTATGTGTGATAATATTTCAAATGATTTTGTCTTAACTATGCTTGTAATAGTTATTCTATATTATTTAATTTCAGCTCTCTGCCTCTGACATTTACTTTTATTCAGTTCAGGAGAGAATTGTGCATCACAATGGCAGACCTTTAATTTCCAGAATCATGCCTGTTTTCTTCTGTGCTGCTTCATAAAACAAATTGCTTTTATAATCTATAAAACAATAAACAAAACTATTACATCTTAGCCCATTCATCCTCTACTGCCCTCCTGAATACCATTTTCTAAATCAAGCACCAAAGGAAATTACCAAGGTAATGACAAGGAAATAGAGACAATTACTTTGAAGAGATTAAAAAAAGAGAGAGAACAAAAATTAGGGGTAAATTATATGAGAACTGTATTTATGATATGGCTTAATTTTAAACTAACTCACTTTAACCTTAATTTAAAAACAAAACAAAACAAAACATGAAAACACATACTGGTTTTAAATTATATTATTTGTGTAGAAGAGCATTCATTATTTGTACAGGTAAGCTAACTGTGCTGGTAAAACTTTCTGATACCCCTGGTGTAGCATGAGGTCCGAGAAAGAGCTAAAAGAGATAAGTATTCCAGAAAAATATAAAAAAAACCCAAAGCAAACAAACAAACAAACGAAAAACACCAAACCCCTGCAAACAAAACAGAGTAAAGCATTTTCCTGTGAAATATTTCTCAATGTCTAAATTTACGATTACCCTGTTTTGTCCATTTAAATGATAGAAATACCTTTCAATTCCTTCATTTATTTTATGCCACTTACACTTGCAGGAAGAGAACACTCTGCTAGTAAAATGCCTGGAGGCAGTCCCTTACTCTGATGTTTTGATATCGACTCAGCTTCTGCAGGTGCCCCTGCCACACATCTCACACCAACATCCTTGCACACACTTGTTCTTGGGATCTTACTAGACTGTGAATGTAAAAAAAATTAATTTTGCACAAAAATGTAACAAATGAAAACATAACCTTGAGCTGCCTGTAAGAAAGATTTGTGCGTGAAAGCTGACATATGATCTTCAGCATGTAAGAGGAAAACTGTCCATTCACTCCTGTTGGGGGAGCCTGATGAAAAACCTTCCACATGAGAGTACTTTGATGACTTTAAGAACATCAGCATTGTTTTCTTCAATATTGTATTAAGACAACTGCTCAATAAAGACCTAGGACAGACAAAGCAGAGTGGATTTCTAGGACAAGACATGAGTCATCCATAGCCTTTGCTGAGCCCCAGTGCTCCAAATCAGATATATCTGGAGTCTACAAACTTCACCTCTGCTCATTCCAGTTTTAGAACAAGGTGGAAATGCATAAATTGCTCTAGCTTACTCGGTTAATGACCCTCAGTGTAAAGCAGATATACACACTTATTCTTTTAGACATTATTTTTTCTAAACACAAAATGATACAGACCTGTTTTGAAGCATTGACCTAATGTACTGGCTAAATTGCACTAGAGCTTATGTTTTCTGCCTGTCTACATTTCTACCGATGTTTCAAGAGGACGCAACATTTATAATTTTCCATGTTGAACATATTGTTTTCTGTATTTTAGTTACAAGTGTTGCTGATTTTCACCCTAGGGTTGTCAAGATTTCAGTGATGGGAAAGCGATCCCTGCAAATACAATTTTTCATTAGTTTGCAAAATTTACTGACATCTTTACCTGAAATATGCTATATAACTGTCAGTTGTTATTATTGCTCTGAGCCCAGACACAAACATATTTAGCTTAGATATTTTAAAGATACCTTTAGAAGCCCAGTAAAAAAAATCACAATACTTTTCTTATAATCAGAAATCATAATCTCATCCTTTCTGTTCAGCAGTTTGACTTATTCTTTGATTTTAAAGCAAATAATATTTTCTAGCAAGAGGGAAAACTGATGTGCTTTTATCAGTAAAATTTCACTACAGCATCTCACTATTCCCTTAACAACCTTAACACAGGTAGCATGAAATAATTTTTCAGGCTCTTTACCATTTCAGTATTAAAATTATTTTATACTTAAATTACTTATATATATAACAAAAAAGAAAATTATACGCATACTATTTACTTGATAACAGACTGAACTCTAACTTCATATTTTCCTGTCCTTTCCATCACCATGATTATGGGACACAGACTGTGTTATTAATGGGCTACAGCAAAACTCACAGTACACTGAAGTGAGTGAATTTCTTCAAATTGCAAATTCCAGTTTTTACACTGTCTATATCTAAAAAATATATGGGGGATGGGGGTGAGGAGATTAACTAGAGGTAGTTTTTAAAAAAATCCTCTTAAGAAATATGATCAGATTATCCTTCTGAGACGTAGTCAAGTCATACTATCAGAACAGACAGTAAGAATATGGAGAAACTTTTACTCTAGAAGGAATCATTTTGCTTGGTAAAGCAATACCAAAACTTACACTCATGTAAAAAGTCAGGAATATATTTCTTTATTAGGTAATAACAGCATTTTAAAATATTTGTTTAATAAAATTTTGAAATAATTCTGAGGACTAAACAGATAGACATGTGAGTCTCAACAAGGTTGTAAAATATAATTTTATAACTTACTTTATTCATTTGCAGAATAGTATGGGAAAGCTTGTTTTAATAGGTAATATGCTTTGTGGAATATAAAGGTCATTTTGTAAACTTGTATATAAAATAAATAGTCTCTTGATTACTTTAATAAACATTGTTTTAACAGTCGCATACTTTTTGGTGAGGACTGAAGAGGTGTAATTTCATTCTTTGGTTCTTGTGGAATAGATGGACTTTAAACGCATTTTTGTTTAAAGCTTGATCTATAACAAAATCCCGAGCCATAATTTTAGGTATATAAATGCCATGTAATGAAGGTCAGGCAGTTAAATGCCACCCTGATGATCGATCCCATCTGATCTTGGAAGATAAGCAGGG
Organism: Poliocrania exsul; assembly: GCA_035041345.1. Lineage (NCBI taxonomy): Eukaryota > Metazoa > Chordata > Aves > Passeriformes > Thamnophilidae > Poliocrania > Poliocrania exsul. The sequence goes on from JAWWLZ010000118.1 coordinate 97,054,131, forward strand.
TCAGGCCCGGTTAGTACTTGGATGGGGGAACTCCTGGGAATACTGGGTGCTGTAGGTTCTAGTCCTGAGGACTTCACTGTCACTGTCCAAGTTCACTTGGCCATGGCAGATGAACCTTAGGAGTAAAGGGTGGGGCCAGTTCTGGGCACTCTGTGCCTCACCTAAAAAATCCACTGTGCAGGCTCAAAGGACACACCCACGTGAGTAGAGTCCTTCCCAAACCTTTGTTGGCAAAGCCTCATCATGATGAATGAAGGCCATATTGAATTTTTTGCGGTTTCAGTTCAGAGGTCTCTGTTAACAGTATAAAAAAAAGATGCTGAGAGTCCATAGCACAGCCAGGACTCCAAAGTGTTTGATGCCTTTGTGTGTAAGTTTAAGGAGAATGACAGGTCTAGACATGCCTAGTTACAGTTGCCTATATGCTAACCACTCCTCTCTTTCCCCAAATTGCCTCATAGAGCTTTTGAATGTCTGTGATAAAATCATATACTTGTAGAAGAAAACCTTACATAATCTCTGTTTCCAGGACTGAACACAGTGAAATCTTGTTGCTTGTGCTATGCAGGTCAGACAAGATTAGCACAACAGCCTCTCTAGGCCATGTAATGAATGTACTAGCATTAAAACGTGGAACACTTCATTTTATGTTCTGCTGAGGCTGCAAAGTTCATAAAGGCCAGTTCTGAGACAACAACCTTATTCTTTTTAACAAGCATAGTGTATTTGAACTAAACTCATTATTTTTGCCTTAGGTTCTTGTTCTCTATTTTTTAGTTTCACAAAAGACTAATACGTGTGTTGGTTTATTGATACTTCCTAAATCTATTTTTCCTACTTGCTCATTCAAACTTGTCCTGCTCAGAATTGGCTTTCATTAAAATAAGCTGGTAGGAACCTTGCTGTATGGGGTTTCAATTACACAAACCATTGATCATCTTCTTCTTTTAACATTTCAAATTTTTCTGAAATGTCCATCATCCTGTTTGATATCCAGAAATGCTCCAGAACCTGAGGGCCTTGTTATAAGTACTATAGCAGTGAAGTCTAGTTCAAGATTTTAATTACATTATAGAAAGTCTGACCAGATAGTAGCTATTTTAAACTGTCAGGAAATAATTTGAAGGGCCTTTTTTATTTAGAAAAAGTCACATCGTTACTATGTTGAAATTAATCTAATTATTTGTTATTGTTTTTGTAGAAATAAATTGATAGATAACATTTATTGATTTTGCAAGAGTATTTTCAGAAATTAAAAGGAAAGTATTGGATAATATATTAGGAATGTCTGATTTGCAACATTCCTACAAGCCATAATTGCATTTGTTAAAGATCTGGCATAAATGTAGGAATCTGATTTGTGATTTTGATTGGTTTTCAAGTGGAAATATATTTTGAAATGTAGAGACTTCCTGTAAGCAAAATGTTCTGATGAAGGCTGTCTGTCAAAACAGATGCTTTAGGAGTACTTTAGGAGCTCTAGTCCTTGTTCTCTCTTCCCCTGAATTTTGAGATGAACTCACACAGGGGATTGTTATAAAAGGTAATAGACATAGGAAATTTCATCAACACATGGGAAATTTTTCATAAAAGTGATTTAGTTGAAAATAATTCATGCCAGCACTGGCTCTGAAACTATATAGAAGATAATAAATAGTCCTAAAGAAATAAACACTAAAACTGTAAGTAAGTTGCATCACAATTTTTCAAAGAATTAGCACTAGCTGTTTATTAAATTCTAGGGCTTTCCTACTTGCTTCTGAACAGTGACTGCTTATATGCTATCTCTGGCAATGAAACACAAGTAATGTCCCCCATTTCTGTGTTAGTCTATGCTGGTCTGGTCATGGCTCTTCTCTGCCTTCACAGAACAATGTCACTTCCTTGTCTAAAGTAAGCAATAAATACCGTGGAGGAATAAGGACACTATGCATCAGACCAGTGCGATCAAGTGAATGCCATTTATTACACACTGCACACGGTTTATATAGGGTTAATGCTACATTCAATTGGCTAAATTGAACCTCACACCATCTAATTGCAAATCCTACTTGGTTATAGTCCATATCTCACAAGTTCAGTGTTTTGGTGAAATCATCCTGACTGTTTTCAGGAACACGTCCGGTGTTCCATGGGAAACCTGAGGAGTTCCCATGAGAAACTTCTGGGGAGTTGCTAAGAACTCCTAGGGAGTGATTTCTCGTTTACCACTCTGCAGTAGCTGTGGCCTTGATTATTCTTAGCTGCTTTCAGTCTCACAGGGCCTATATAGATCTGAATTGCTCACCTTTTTTTCTGTACCAATGCTTGTCAGCAGCCAATATTGATAATCTAACACTAGTCACTTCCCTATGAGTAATGCGAACAAAACCAGACAGTGTAGCCAGTTTTCTCCTTAACTATTACCTCCTGGTATTTTATCACATGCACACCATGTGAACAGACTAAATAAACACAATCTCTGCCTTGTTGTTTACAGTGATACCAAGAATTCTCTCTTTTAGCTGGTCTATGGGTAATGTCTCCCTCTTTGAATTTTAGCATTCTCATTGTATCAGTCACTATTTTTTGCTTGCTTGCTTGTAATTTTTGAGGTGGAAAGAGAGAGGACTGTTTCCTACAACAGTTACTATTTTTTATCTCTTGGGAAAAAAACTTCCTCCCTTTGTCCCTTCATAATACTTCAGCTTAGAATTCTAGCAAACACTTTTTTTTCTATAAGATGAGTTCTTCTGTTTCTTGTGAATAATTCCTTGACCATCTGCCTTTTCTTGTTAATATAGAAACAAGTTTTGCCTCAGCCTTTACATTCATTTCTCTGCTTGTTATTTTCCTTCCTTCCTTCCTTCCTTCCTGCCTTCCTGCCTTACTTCCTGCCTTCCTTCCTTCTTGCCTGCCTGCCTCCCCTGCCTTCCTGCCTGCCTTCTCACCCTGCCCCCTTCTCTCCTTTTTTAATTGTCTGGCCTCACAGTGACTCACTGCAAGAAGTTTAAGCAATAACAACACAACGTGATGCCTGTAAGCAGTCATTATACAGTTTGTAGCTAACTTCCAGCTTCAGCATATGATCATAAATATGAAATCTCACCAAATCTCAGGACAGTTTGTTGCCTGCTAAACTATTATTTCATGTATCATTACCTTGATTTCTGTCCATTTTCATGTATAATACAACTAGTCAAAACAATCCATTTGCTCATGCCCAAATGAGTGTATTTTGCTCATAAATGCTGTTTCAGCAGCCAGTAAAGGGGACTTGGAAGCTCATAGAAAGTACATTTTCTCAGCCGTTCAACCTAAATATGCAAACTGTAAAGTCACTTGAGAGCATTTTCTCAGCCAATTCCAAGGAAAGCAAGACAGCTATCTGCAGGAGAGGGATCAACCGCTAACAAAGTAGGACCACAAATATTCACACATCGATAAACTACACAAATGTCTTTCTCTAATGGTGCTACTGAAAGTGATCCAACCCATGATCAAAAAGTCACTTAGATTAACTCTTACTAGATACTGTTTGTAATGACAACCATGTCAAAGGAACACTTTTTTTCAGATGAAATAAATTTATAAATAAATGTAAATAAATGGCCATGGTATTGAAATTATAATTTAAGCTTTTAGGAAAACCATTTAAAAATTTGATAGTTGATGGTTTTTGTTTGTGGGGGTTTTTTTTAATTTTTATTTTGAAACAATAAAATACCCACTAGCTAAACTGCTTTATGAGATCACACCTATGTTCAGAATATACTCTGAATACTCCAGACAGCAGACAAACACATTCACATGAAACTTCTTTAAAATGGAACAAACTGTACACACTTGATTCTTACCATGTACCACTCTGGTGTCAGCTGCAACCTTCTCTGACTAAATTCTACTTATGTGGCAGAAATGTACTTTTTTATTGGATTATTTGTTACAGGATTAGTGAGTGAACTAGCACAAAGAGATACATAGTGAGTACTAGATAAGTTTTCAGGAAAAATTAAACCACACAGATGTGGCTATATAACAGAAGAGCACAGTAAGAGAGGAAAGAAATGAGGCATCAGATTGAAGTCATTAATTGCTAAATTGTCTTGGACATCCTTTTTAAATTCAACATCAGGCTTAATTAGCCACAGTTTACCTGATAATGTCACTGTGCATAAGAAAGGGAAAGTGTTAACTTTACTGAATGGAAAATATAAACTGATGGTTTATAAAATATTTAGAGAACATTATTTGATTTTTTTCTCATGATATAGAACAAATATCCAATGTCTAAGATTCTCCTATCTATTTTCAGCAATTGGGAAACATAAATCTGACATTTTCCCCTTGAGGAAGAAACAACCGTAACATTATCAGTGTCCATTGTGAAGCAACCTCAAATATGTAAATGAAAACATATTCACTTTCCTTGAAGAACCTCCAAATTTCCATGGCAATTTTTAAAATATTCATCAATAAAGTTATGCATAGTTCACACATAAAGGATTAGCCCAGTGAACTGGTACCTTTTATTGCAATTTACTTTAAATTTGAGGACAAAAAATAGATATCATATATGTTTTTTATCATCTGTCCTAAAAATAAAAAAACTTTCAAAGAACAAATATACAGAATGTTGAAGGAATCATTCTGCTTTGTGAAAGAAAGACAAAGCAGCAGTCTGGCAGGCTTTGCCAGCATGAGTTGTTATTGCAGAAGTTAATGAATAAACTGTGCATGCTTCTGGGGTTTTATGCATGTCTCTACTTCAAAGAAGTATACACTACTATGAATAAGGGCTAAATCAATGTGAAACAATTTTAAATTTTCTTATCTGTATTCATATTTCATCTGCCTTATGCAGGAAAGCAGATCTACCCTACTGAACTAAAGACCTCTCAAACCCTTTTACTGGAAGTTGGTGGCCCCTTCTTGCACTCAGTTTTACATTTTCTCAATAATACTAACCTTTACTTATCTATTTTTGGATACCTGCTAAAATTTGAATAAAACCCAAGAAGATGTTAATTTAAGAATCTAGTTTAGGAGTTTTTAAATGCTAATGTGATTAAATGGTAGTCTGATTACAAGAAACACTTTAAGAAAAATACAACGATTAGAGCATTTTAAAAAATGTGTGTTTTTCAAAGAACCATCCAAACCCATTGAATCAAAAATACAGTCCATAATAACACAAACACAATAGCTGTAGAGATAATGTGTCCCCTGCTACAAATATCTTCCTGACATCAGCACAGAAACTATTGTTAAAACTGAGATTATGAATTTTTTGTGGTGCTTCTGAGGCCTCTCAATTATTTACTGTTTTCACAGAATTACAGATTATGCTGAGTTGGAAAGGACTCGCAAGGATCATTGAGTCCATATAGGCCTAAAGAATATTTCTGTCAAGTTAAAAGTATCCTCCTATGTGAACTTTCCACATTTATGTCTATTTCCCCTTATCTCTCTTATCCCTGCTCTGTAACTCACCCTAGTTAGATCCTACTGTCCTGGTTCAGCAGGTGGGACCAGTTTATCACTGTGTGGGGGTTACCAAAGCTATGTATCCTACACCCTCTATTCATTTCCCAAGAACTTTTAACAATGGACCATTTGCAGTAGCTGCCCAGGGCACACCTGACTCCTCAGGTTGTGAGCTGGGTGTGAAAGACACCTGTGAGATAAGAGCTGTGATAACTCCCCTCCAGGGAGTCATTGGCACCTTCACACCCAGCCTGAAGGGGCATGTCTGCTAATGGGCCAGCAACGATTGCAAAATACCCCAGGACTCAGAGTCAGATCACCCATTGTTTAACTCTCCACCCTGGGGAGGTACTGGCTGCTCCCCATCTGGACCTGAGGGTACATAATCTGGGGGTTTGAAGACCTCAGGGAACTACTAGTTGGATCCAGAGGAGGACAAAACCTTGACTGAAGGAAACCACCACTCTCAACTAGACTGCAACCACCACCCCTCACCAGACTGCAACCACCACCCCTCACCAGACTGCAACCGTCATCTGCACCAACAGGTTCTTCACTTCCTTTTACTTTGGACCCAGGGAAACCATGTGGGTCTCAGCACAGGGGCTAACAAACCCCTTTGTGTTTGTGCCCCAGGGTGCTGGGTTATACATCTGGGTTTTGTGGGTTGAGACCAATTTCTCTTTGTGCCATTGCATTTATTGTAATATTGTTATTAAATTGCAATTCTGATTTATAATCTCTTTTGTGTTGGGTTCATTTCTCCTGCTGGTCTATCTTTAAACCAGCACACCTACTCATATAGACATAATGCATTTCTCACAAATGCTGAGAGCACTCAGATGGTAAGAAATAAGTATGGAGATTATTGTTTGATTGGTTTGGGGTTGTTGTGTTTTTTTGGAGCCACTAAGACAAAACGTTTGTTTTCCACTATAAAGCAAATACAGTAAGTATCAAATTAAATTGCCTTTTTTGTAGTGCATTAAAAACTGTTTGCAAATTTCGCTTAATTCTAAAAACACTTAATAAAAACATTATTTCTAAGTGAAGCTCAAAGTAATACTGGGTAAATAAAAGAGACCTCAATTTAGGTAAGCATTTAGAAGGAGAGATATTTCAGGTTTCAAACTCTTCGCGTATATCTATAATCTATGAGAAATTATATGTTTAAAAATACTTAATTTCCAAAATAATCAACTGATCATAATTTAAAGCATTGCTCTGTAGATTAAAAAACTTAAACTTACTTTTAAACAACATTTCATTATAGAAGTGCATATAGAATGTTTTAGAGATACAATTTTCTGGATATTTTTCTGTTAGGATTGTACAGGGAGGAAAAATATTTTATTTCTGTCAAATTATAGCATAGTCATTGCTCAAATTGTTGACTGCAATTAAGACAAATTGTGTTTAATGAGGTATGAGTGGGTGCCAATGAATGTGAGCAGAGTGATGTCAGATAGATTAAAGGTGCTCATTTCTACCGTCTCTTGTGCATAGTTCTGCCACATAAAGAACTGTGTCTGAGACAGGGACAAACTTTCTGAATCTAAAAGTCACAAATCTGCCTTTTTAAGAGCAACAAGATATGCACAAACTTGTTCAGACTGAGGGAGAGGGAGGGCTGATGAGGGTTTCATGACAACCATATCTGAAAAGCATCTGCAGTGTGATGTGAGGCAGGATGTTTTCTGTCACAGCCACTGGTGTTGCACTGGGAATTTGGATCCCTCTGCTGGCCATTGTGCTGCCCACCAGAGTCTATCTGCTACTGTAGTTCTAGTGTAAACTCTGGTGAAAATATTGGTGCCTTTTTGTAAAAGCACTAAATCATCAGGAGTTGAAAATCAGTGATAGCAGGCTATCCTGACATTCATATTTTCACCCTGGCTCTCAATTTAGCAGCAAATGAATGAGAGACTGCAGGGACCTGTGACCTTGGGTGTATGCTGCAGCAGACAGGGGTATTGGATTAGATATATCTTGTTTCAGGGTTTTATTTTGGACTTACTGAATGTGATCATAAAGCATAGAGAATAAAATAAAAGAATCATAGCATCTAATTCTGGCACACATTCCACCTGTTCTTTTTACCCACTACTGGAAAAAAAAGCGTTGGTCAAACAGCCTCCTTCAAAAAGATATGTCAAAAGTTATGACATTCTAAACTCCTTTCTTTTTATGTGCATTTGACCTCATTCTCAGCACCACAATCTGTGAAACCCCTCAGGTCATGGTACTTTTCAAAACAAAACAATTTTTTGAATAGGTCCCAGGGCTTGGTAGTCTATGAGAAACTTTATGAGGCTGTTCTGGCATAAGTAGAATTTGCCTCTGTGTTTCATGTCTTGTAAAAGTATTCATTGCAGGTTTATATTGCTGCTATTTAAAAATTTAGGAGGCTGGACTGGGAATTATGAAACTACAGTACCAAATGATTAAAATGAAGCTATCCAAAGTGGTATTACTATTTTGAAAACTACTCTTTTTTTAATTGCACCAGCTAGAGCCAGTGTACCCTTTTACATGGGTTCATGTTTTGGAACCAGAAACCTCTCAGTATTGGATTACTTTCTGTAAATCTGAGGCATGATTTTGTACCAATTCTTTGACTTCTCTTGTCCCCTGTTTCTAAACAACTGATTGTTACATTGTTAATGTCAAGAGAAAGTAACCAGGTACAACAGTGGCACCAAGACAGACTCACAGAAGAGACAATTAAGAATTCTTTCAGTGCATCACTGAATTCAGAGCTGTATTTCAAAGTCCTGTATTTTATTATACTAAGTCTTCACACAAGAGATCCATCAATGCCTGAAAATACTAGAACAGATTTTCCTAAAATATTTATCATTAATTTATTAATCTTTCATTCATTCTAAGATATAGTTCTTGAATCTGACAGGAAGTGAAATTAAATGAAAACTGAAAAACAGTGCTCAGTTCATAACTGTCAAGGCAATAACAGTTTTCAAAGTCTCCTTAACGATTTTTAGTGTTAAAGCCCTCTAATAAATATAAAAGCATTCCATAAAATTCCATAAAAGCATTCCTTGTTTTTCACATGGTCAAAATATAGGATATACTTAGAATAGCATGTTTAAGTTGGAAGGGATCTACAACAATCATCTTGTTCAATGGCCTGACTGGTTCCAGGTTGACCAAAATTAAATCATATTGTTAAGGGCATTGTACAAATGCTTCTTAAACAGTGATAGGATTAGGGCATCAATCACCTCTCTAGGAAGCTTGTTCCAGTGTTTGACCACCCTTGCTGTAAAGAAATGCTTTCTAATGTCCAGTCTGTACCTGCTCTGGTGCAGCTTTGAACTATTCCCCATGTCTCCTATCAGTGGATCCCATGAAGAAGAGCCTGGCACCTCCCTGTCCACTTCCCTTTCTCAGGAAGCTGTAGACTCTTTGTCCAAACTAGACAAGCTCAAAGTCCTTTGTTGCTCATCATAAGATGTGTTTTTCTGTGACAAAGGCATCTATTGATTCCTGAACAAAGATACTGCCTCTACAGTACTCTGTTACTCCTGATTGGCATGTTCCCTTCCCAAACATAATATTTAGGAATATCTATTAACATGTAATAGGCCAACCAGGAGCTAGGGTAAATTATGTCTCTTCTGTATTAAAATTAGTTGAGATAATTTCTATAGGATGTTTGATCTGTGAGATGCAGCAACAAAAAAGCAGAAGTTACCACTACAGACAGTCGGGTTACCTCTGTTCAAAGGACAACATAATGGAGAATTCCAAAAACTAGCTCAGCTCCTCTTAACAACTATAAGATTTTACTAATGCTCATAATCTCAGATATTTACGGTGTAAAAGCCTTCTAATTTCCATCTTAATTGTACCAATCACTAGCAGAGTCTTGTCTGATGTTGGTCACAGATGCGATAAACCATGCTACTACAATGAGAATAGGGCTATATGCTGTCCTCAGCTATTGCCATATTCCTAACAATAGTATGAGCTACTTAATTCATGTGCATCTCTGCTGAAATCACATGTTTTATTGCAGTGTGGGTATGTGACCTGTAATATATCCCAATTTACTTTTGTCATGAATTTTCCAAGAACTGCCAAGGAGAAAGGGTTTTTTTATTTTTATTTTTTTCCTTTTTTTTTATTTCTCTCTTTTGTGAAGATTAATCATAGTCTATTGATATTTTTGTCCTTAAAATTCAGGGCTATGCAATAGTTAAATTAGGATTCAAAGTAATCAAACAGGAAGCAAAGAAGGTGTAATGAGAAGAATTCTAAACATTAGAAATGAAGAATTAAATTTTATTTTCAAAAAACTGTACAACTTGGAGAAAGTTTACTATCAAAGAAGTATAATTTTCCACAATAGAGTATTTATAAAATTTGGAAAGTTGCTCTTATGGAAGTCCCCTCGAGTTCTTAAAGCTTTTATGCCTCCTTACTCCTCACAGGAGCTCTTCTCTTTCAAGTCAAGCTTGGTCACCATTATATTCAGCAGCATTTCTCACAGCTGTTTTCAAAGAAATTCAAGAGATATTTAATGGGCTTGTTGCCTAAAATCAAGGAAAGACTTTAAAGACAATATTAGTCTGAGTAAAGAAGAGAGCAGTTCTTTACAGAAAGCCTTTGAGTGTACAAGGTATATAAATGTGTACGCAGTGTAAGGGTCTTAAAAATTTATATTACCTAATTACCATAACTAATGGTTACATCCAACCCAAGAACCCTTTACCCCTGGTACCACCCTGGTGCCACCCCCAGAACTGCCCTATTGGAACATCTCCAAGGGTCCTGGGTCTTCTATCTTATTTTGACTACAATACGCCTTGTTATTCTAGTCCTGATACATGTGTTCCAAGCATGATGTTCTGGTTGCTATCTTACCCTTGAGACAGAAATTCAGGAATGAATTAGAGTCCAAAGGTTGGACTCTAAGGTCATTGAGTCCAACCTTTGACCTAAAACTACCATGTCAACTAAACCATAACACTAAGTGCCACATCCAGTGATTTCTTGAACAATTCCAAGGAATTGTGACTGCACTACTGCCTTGGGCAGCCCATTCCAGTGCTTGACAACCCTTTCAGTGAAGAAATTCTTGCTGATGTCCAACCTGAACCTCCTCTGGTGTAGCTTGAGGCAATTCCCTATTGTCCCATCACTAGCTGCCTGGGAGAAGAGGTAATCCCCATCTTGCTACAATTTTGTGGTCTGTTTGAAGTTGAACAGTCAAATATGAGTAATCTATTTTTGAAACAACTATAATCTCACATGAGTGATCTGAATTGCTTCCCAGCATCAGTGATACAAAGACTCAGCTGTCTGAAAGTTTAGTATGGGGTGGCAGAGATTGTGGACTGTGAATTATGACTGTTTACAAGAGGTTTGGTTTGGGCTATTTGAATCAGCATATCCTAAAAATGTTAGCAAAAGCAGCATCAAGTGCAGTGATAACATTTTAAACCTGTTTGCATTTCCTCCATCTTCTTTTTGAGTCTGTTTTTATAAGAGTTTGTTTTTATATTTTTCTGGAGGGTTCTGTGTGCACTGGCAATATAGATTTTACAGAATGTTTTTATAAACCAGTTGCAACATTTTTGCATGTTTCTGTATTTCCCAACAGTCTCTACATTTTAAAAGTGCTGCTATCAAAGTAAAGCATTGTAGCTTGTTTAGTATCTCCTGTATATTTTATGCTGAAACAAATTCTGTTCATTTTATGAGCTAAGTAACTCTTTGCAAAGGGAACCATATTTTTTTATTTACTTTCTTGTGTGAGTCCCAGTCATGTCAGGTAGTAACTGGATCACTGTCATTTTTATCACACCCATCTGACAAACTCAGGCAAATAAAACAATCAAAACTTATGAGTTTTCTGCCATTCACATGAGGGAACCTCATTTGTAAGAAGCATCCTGCTAGATTCTGCTGGAACTGTATGGGACAGAATAATCACACTGTGATGGGTTGACCTTGACTGGATGTCATGTGCCCACCAAGCCACTCTATCACTCCCACTTCTCAGCTGGATAGGACAGAAGGTAAGATGGAAAACAACTTGTAGGTTGAGATAAGGCAAACGTGAAAGGTTTCATGCGCAAAAATAAAGGGAATAAAAAAGATTTTATTTTCTACTTGCCATCAGCAGGAGATGGCTGGCCACTTCCTAGGAAGCAGTGCTTCAGCAGCTCCAGAAGGCAATCATTGTAAATAACATATACCTCCCTTCCTGCTCCTTTCCCTAGCTTTTATATCTGAGCTGACATTATATGATATGGAATATCCCTTTGGTCATTTTGGGTCAGCTATCCCAGTTGTGTTGCCTCCCAAGGTCTTGCCCACCCCCAGCCTACTTATGGAGATTAGAATGTTGAGAGGCAGCACTGATGCTGTGCTATCACTGCTCAGCAGCAGCCAAAACACTGCTGTGTTACTAACACCTTTCTAGCTACCAATTCAGAGCACAGAACTGTGTGGGCTGCTATGGGGAAATGAACTCCATCTCAGCCAGAAAAAACACACGCAGATGCTGACACAGATTCAGAGGAATAGTCTTTATTAATACTTCTACAGTGTGTTCCTCCCACAAACATCAGTGTTTTTTTTCAAAGTTATTACTTACTGCTCTAGTAACTTATATAATTGTCACTCTTGGTCTAAAAATTTTTGGTTCCTACTATTTCACTTCTAGTGGAAAAAGGAATAATGTCTGGAAAAGATACAATTTGAAATTTACTGCTATTCAAAGTATACATATTTCCTTAATTCATCATGAAAAAGAGATCTTTTTCCCTCTACCCTCCCCACTCAGCAGTAACACAGAATATGTGGAATAGAATATTTTCAATTAGAAAGTACCCATAATGACTATCAAGTCCAATACCCTGTTCCTCAACAGACTACCACATAACTAAGAATTTCAGCCAGATGCTCCTTGAACTCTGGCAAGTTTGGTGCCATGATCGATTCCCTGGAGCACCTGTTCTGGTGACCAATCACCCTCTCAGTGAAAAACCTTTCCTAATGTTCAGTGTGAACGTCCCCTGATGGGGCTTCATTCCAGCCTCATGTCCTGTTGCTGGTCACCAGAGAGGTATCAGTACCTCCCAATCTACTGCTCCTTCTGAGCAAGTTTTAGACTGTAATGAGGTGGCACCTCATCCTTCTCATCTCCAAGATGAACAAACCAAGTGACCTCAGCTTCTCTTCAGAAGTCTTACCCTCAAAGCCTCTCACCATCTTAGTCACTCTTCTCTGCACATAGTCTCTGATAGTTTGATGACCTTTTTATGTTGAGGCACCCAAAATGGTATACAGTACCCAAGGTGAGGCTGCACTAGGGCAGAATAGAGCCTCTGAGAGGGCTCATGAGAGAAAAAAACCCGACCTTCATTTGACTGTAAAGTCACCAACAAAGGAACTCTCACACTGCTCAAAGAGCTTCTTTGCCTTGAACATGAGTCAGACCTCTGGTAGCAAATTACTTCCTAGGGGAGGATTTCAGAACAACTGAGAGCTTCAAAAATATTATTCTTTTAAGGAAAGGTCTTGTTTTTATTTATTCCAATTTTCTATTTATTTATATCCAATATTCTGTTATTTTATCTCAATATGGCTATGAGTTGATGGAAAAATATTTCTACCTGGGCAACTAGAGAACTTCTTTTTCTTTTTATCTCTTTCTTTTTCTTCTTTTCTTTTTCCTTTTCCTTTGTCTGAGGGTGGCATGTAGGAATTAAGGTGTAGAATACATATGAACTGCTTTGTGCTTGTTCTATCTTGACTGAGGAACTTAAATAATTCACCTCCAACAAATCAGTTCATTATATCTGGGGTTTAGTATGATTTGTCTCCTTACTGTTTGTGAAAAGTGTCTTTTCATGTCCGCAACAGCAGCAACTTTTTCCCTCTTGTGGTGTACACCTGAGCACTAAAAGCCCTTTTGACAGCCCTGGAATTATACTTTTCTTTATTCAGAAAAGGAGATTCCAGAGATGGGTTGAAAATTACATGTGTCCCAAAGAATGAAGATAAAATAATGAGCACATTAATCAGCAAAATCCTAAATGAATCTAGTATATTTTTGGTTTTGTGAGAGGAAAACCAGAAATTTAAGTTTTTCTTCCACGAGACTTTATTCTGAGCACATTTCAGTGCAGCAGGGGATTGCTGCAAACCAAGAAGCAAGTCTGACTTTTCTAAATGTGAGTGACTGGCATGCTGAAAGCTGTATATGCAGACTATTCACCTGTTACTGTAAGTCAAGCTATTCCCTTTATTATCCATAACAACCTAATAGCATTTCTGGTGGGGAATCTAGATTTTTTCTTTGATACAATTAGAAATATATGCAACAATTGCTACATTTGAGGTATGAGACCATGAAAATATTAACTGTCTACTACATAGCAAGGAGAAAAGACAACTCCAAATTTCCAAAAGAGTCACTCTTGTTATTATTCTCTACTCCATGTTATTATAACTTTGTTTAATTCTTCCTCTCCAAAAGTTTAAAAAGGAGAAATATTTTCACTTTAGCATTTCCTTCCTAGCACATTTAGAAGTCTGACCTTTTTTTTAATGTTTCTTTTTAGACTGTGTTTGTGAACTGGCCTACTAAGCTGGTTTGCATCTCACATAATATGCCAAGTTGAAAGGGACCCACAAGGATCACTGAGCCCAAATCCTGGCCCTGCACAGGACCGTTCCTGAGAGTCATATCATGTGCCGGAAAGTATCATCCAAATGCCTCTTGAACTCTGTCAGGCTTGGTGCTGGGACCACTTCCCTGAGGAGCCTGTTCCAGTGCCTGACCATGCACTGGGTGAAAAACCTCCTTCTAATATCCAACCTAAACCTCTCCTGACACAACTTCAGGCCATTCCCTCAGGTCCTGTCACTGGTCACCAAAGAGAAGAGATCAGTGCCTGCCCCTCCTTTTCCCTTCAGGAGGAAGCTGTAACTGCACTGAGGTCTCCCCTGAGTCTCCTCTTCTCCAGACTGAACAGACCAAGTGCCCTCAGGTGTTCCTCATACAGCTTCCATTCAAGGCCCTTCACAATCTTCATTGCCCTCCTTTAGATGGTCTCTAATGGTTTAATATCTTTCTTATATTGTGGTGACTAAAACTGCACACGATATTCAAGGTGAGACCCCAGCACAGAGCAGAGTGGGATCTCATAGAATGCCAGATGTTACTGAATAAACAGGTGTGACAGAGATAGCTCTTATCACAAGGTGACATCTCACTGCATTACACAAGATACCACAAAACTTGACAGAGCGGATTCTGACACTTGGTCCTTTAAATTACCTTGGGTATTCATTTTATTAACTATTTGACTAAGATTAAAATGCTATCATCTTTCTTGTGTAATGGTAGAACAGGTGACCTTAATATGTCTTGAGTGAGGAACTATAACAGCAGAGCCCTTTGTAGCCACCCATCCAAACTTTAACCACATGGGCCTTCCTGGTAACATGTGATCTGTTCTGTCTTAAGCACTGTGGGAAAAGCAAAGTTACAGCTTTTTGAATGGACAGTCATTTTGTCATTGGCCAAAGGAACTTGTCATGCACAACTTTACCAGCAGCAACATAGGCTGACATAGGGAGTAAGCCTGTTAAACAAGAGTGTTTGAGCAAATGAGCAATAAAAAGGATGGGAAGGACTGGCTAAAAGCTAGACTGTATTATTTACTTATTCCTTTTAGAAGACTAATATCCTAACTATAAGTGACCAAGGCACTGGGGCTTTTACACTGAAATTGTCTTAAAGTATTAATTGTTTTCTTTTTGGAATTTGTCCTGAATTTCTTTTTAACTCTTCCTAAACAGTAAAACTATCCTTATTTCCAAGCCTGGAACAAAAACCTTGTAAAAGATATGATTCTTAGGGGAACTCAAAGTCACTTGTTTTTCCATGTAATGAGTAGGCTTCTGTTCTTTTTATGATTTCAGAAAATCACTTCTGTAATCAAAAACAGTGCCTTATGCCATCAACAACCCATGGCAGAATGTTACTTTTTATTGTCCTGCATTTGCTGTAAAGAAAATAAGCTCCTGGAGATTGAATCAATTCTCATAGAGATGCCATAACAAATTACAGTTGCTGATTAAAACTTTGGAGGCAGTTTTGTCATCCAGCATTTGCTTATAGCTAAATCTTAATTAGAAACTTTGTTGCATTAGTGTATATCAATGCTACAACTGGAGAATATTTAAACAGAGCAGAGAATTTAATGCAATCGGGGAACAATTCTGAAAGTTTTTACCCAGAAGATCCTACACATCTCAAGAAGAGCAGGAAGTTCAATTTGCCACCCTCTGAAGCCAGTGAACAAATTCTCTTTGACTTCACTGACTGCTGCAGAGACCTGAAGGGTTAGCACCACAGTTTTTGATTTTGATGACTAAATGAATGAATCAGTCACAAGAAATATGCTTGTAAATGATTCGGTTCCTAGTAGCTACTGGTATATATTTTCTGAGGATAAGTAATAGTTAAGGATTTAACAGCTTAACATACTTCAAGTAAAAAGTCTGTATTTCACAAGCAGGTTTTTTAACCAACTCATTGATATTTATAGCTGTAATAACAAAAGACATTTAAGATAATTCTCATGCAGTTGTATATGGCTCATGGTATTTGAAATGCTAGTTTACAGAAAGTGACGGATCATTAAACCAAGACTATCTCTCGGCATGGTCTCAGCTCCATGCACAATCACAGTAATTTCTCAAGACTTCTGACTTCTCATCAGAATTTCCCTTCTGCTTGTACACTTGATTGCATCTAATAAACTATGTGATAATAACTTGCCCTTGCTAACTTAATCTGCTAGTATGATGCAATGCATTCTGAAAATGACAATTTCTTTTGCAGTAAAAAGGGACTTTTTTGTGAATTTCATTGTTTTAGACTAAGTAACTCTACAGCTGCTCTTTCTGGATGCTTTGGATGTTCCACTGCTCAGCAAGTTGCACTAGAACTGATGAGGACTCCCAACATTCAAAAGAGTCAGGAACCTGCCTGCTTCCATGACTTAGAATTTGCAAAGAACATACTGTATTCACCACTGTCACAACAACTAGGTTCCCAATTGCCTGATAAATTCACTCAAAAAACCCCCAAGTGTCTCAAATGAAATACTCACACTTTAAAGATATCACTGAGGTTTGTATGGGCTTAGGCATGTGGGCCACTCAGAAGTCAGTGCAGCTTCAGTATCTGTAGAAGATGATACCAAATATTTCCAGAGGACTTGGCATTATGAATTCCAGTTAACAACCTTGAATACGACAGATATTAATCAAAATTTTATCCTAATATTCCTTTGATTAGCTGCATATATCTGAACTTATCATCTTTGTGCCCTCTAGGAAGAAAATCGTTTGAACTTCCAACCCATCTCATCACATCTTCAATTCTGAAAGACGACTTCAGAACTTTGCTCTAGGAGTGTCTATCTGTGGGCTAATGAGCATGTGGTTTGACTTGCCCACCTATAAATATCTATGATGCTGATAGCTAAATTCAGGAGCAAATACCCTCCAAAGAATCTATACAATTGTATGGCAAAAGCAGCTGGAAAACTGTTTTGCCAATTGAAAGAAGGTGAATTTAGGAAATAAACTTTTTTAAAGAAAACAGATAGAAAAGGACTTAGTCTGGAGTCTAGCAACCATTTCTGAGAGACTTAAGATAAAATATCTTACGAGAGATTCTACCACATGGCAAACAAACCAGACAGTTGCCACTCAATGATCTTTTTAAACCAAAATGATTCTATGACTCTATGAAATAAATAAATAAACAAATAAATCTAGTCACTGATTGAAACTTACATATGAATGGATGTATCTAGAAAAAGTGGAAATTGGGAGTTTGGAAGCTCATTGGGTGGAAAAACTTGCCAGTATCTTTGAATAGCCTCCTTTATACATTTTGCAGGAAAGTTCCAGTAACTAAAATACTTTTTTTTTTCATATTTCCTGACACAAATGAAATAAACTTGTGCAACTGAAACTATCAAATTTTTGTGTAGTACTTTATTCTACAGCATACTTCAGTGAAGTCAATATATACTGCTTATAGTCAACCAAAGAATATTATCTTAAGATAATAGAAAGGTAGTTTTCCTGTCATAAACCTTACTTGAATCAAAAGGAAGTTCTGTGGAAATGGAGACATACTTGGATTGCTCACTTTACCACAATATATATTCATGCTGAACAGTCATATCCAGCTGTTATACCTGATGCTCAGGTGCCCTTTCTTCACCATACGCATGAGTTTGGCAGAGTTTCTGGGCAGTTTATAAAGAAATTCAAAGAAGACCATCATGAGCAACTCACATGCCACCACCACTATGTTTTTGGCAATACAGAAAACCAGATACATTGTTTTGTAGAGATGGACATATTAACATTTTTTCAGTAAATTTACTTGCTAACCTGAAAACATACAAACTCTCAGTTACAAATACTGTCGTTCCTTCTCTGTTAGGATAATGTGGAAGCTGATTTACATATTTGCATATTTTTATATTCATGAATTTTCAGTAATCCAGGCACAGAATGATTGGATGATTTGGGAAGCATTACGTGACATATGAAGAGCTTTCAGAATGCAGAAACAGTGTTGCTTAAGGGCACTCAAGGGATTTATCTGTTTTTTTCTGAGTCCTGATAATATACTGTTTTAGTGGGTAGGAGCCAATGCCTTTGATCTGAGAATATAAGCTAAGAAATTAATTGCCTGATGAGATGGGAGGTCCAGTGATCAAGACCACAAAAATTTAATACTTTCAGAAAGAATATACTTTTATCTTTCTTCTGTATGATTTGAACAACATATGTATATGCTGTCAGTTACTGTGTCTTCCTTTGGGCAGCTATAAAGGCACTACCAGCCTCCGGAAGCAAGACACAGTAAAAGCTTTAATTACCTAATATTGTCTGACAAATATTTGGCATTCTCACACTTTCTATGAGAAGTGTTTGTGTGCTCTTAAATGAGTGAAGCCATATGAACGAGGCAATAACAATCTCTGCTGGAGGGAGGAGTGAAAGAAAAAAAGTTTATGAGTTGTTTTGACATTTGTTTGTACAAAGCTGCATTGTCCACAGAAGGGAAGAAGGTGGGGGACATCTTTTCTCTAATTTCTCATGTAAGTTCCTTCCAAAGTTCCTTCTTTTCCATGTAGATTGATACAAATCCATGGGGGTTAATATATATTTTAGTTAAAAACATACACAGGAATCTCTGCTTGGAATTAGTTGTAATTGCAAATTCAGTATTTGAGTGCCTCTAGCCTCAAAATAAAATTCATTACTAGCCTAAAGTTAAACCTATTATTTGCTGCAATTTCAGCAGGCATATGGATGCAGGAGGTAAGTCCCCACTGTTCCTCTGTATAGCATTCTGTTATAAAGGGCCTTACAGTTGCAGAATGAGCCATTTTACTGCACTTCTGTGTACCCAGAGACCCCTTTGGTTTTGGTGTCTCCACCAGCTTTCTGCTTTTCTTTCTCATTTCAGCTAATAAATGTTTTCTGTACACAGTTCTTCAGTACCTCACAGCTCAATCCCTGATGCACCTGCATCTATTACTGTGCCTGGTTGCGACCTCTCTGGAAAGCCCAGAAACTTGCACTGTTTCCAGCAGGTTTTGAGTTGGATTATTGCTTCATTCTCTCATCTGAAACACCCAGCCCAGTAATCCTACCTGTTGTGCCGACTTTCAGTTAAAATGTGTCACAGGAAGACAGACATGTCTATAATCATTACTGTTATATTATTAAAGTGTACATATACAATTATACATCATATTGTTGTTTCAGTCAAGATTGCCTTTATTTTATGGATTTTCTTAGTTGCAAAATGGGTAAAAATTTGAAATATGGTTTTCTTTCCAATTTATATATAACCAAATAAGCATTTTCTTTTCTTTTCTTTTTTTTTTTTTTAAGTATTTCTTGAGGAAGGGAATTGTTTCTTTTTCTCTTTTAAAGACATGTGTTGGAATTTTTTTAAATGCTTATATTCTTGCTATTTTGCTGTGTTGGGAAGATTAGGATACTTGAGACCTAATACTGTAAGACATTACTGAATAATGAAAGGTATACACTGCAGGTGAACTCAAGTAGTTAATTCTAAGTATATTGTGCATTCCAATGTTTTTGTTTTGAAGTATAAAAAGCAGAAAGAGCAAAGTAATTTGATAGAACAAAACAACAGTAATAGCTTATATGTCAGTAAACACTTAAACAACAATTGGGGGGATTTTTAATACAAACCATACTATCAAATTAGTTTTCTGAGGAGAAACTGGATCCTTTTTTGAATTATGTTCTTCATTTTAAAAATAGCATTTTAATAAAATGCATTTATGCAATGCTTTGTCTCATTCTCTCATCTGATTAGAAACAAAGAAATTGTCTTTCAGGCTCATATTTCACTGGGTAGCATCTTGATATCCATAACGATCATTCTGATTCAAAGCCTCTGGAAACAAGAGAGAAGTTTCATACTTGCACATCTGATCTCATCTAAGATAGAAGTCAGAAAGTCATCAAGTTGACGATCTTCTGTTATGACTGTCTTAGTTTGAGGGAAAAAACCAAGATGTTTACTCACAAGAGGAGGAGGGGGTTTCCTCCTCAATAATCACGCCACTCTTTATCAAATTTAAGAAAAGGAACTTTAATACAAGAAGGATAACTGTTCTTAACTGAGATATATATATATATATATATATATATATATATATATATATAAAAACAGGCCAGAGCAAACCACTTCCCAACACCAGAAGAGGAAAAAAAAACAACAAAAAGACCCCAAAACCAACAGGTTTCCTCCTGGAGCAGAGTTATACTTATGGCAGTATCAGTGTCATGGCCCAGCTGGCAGCAGGGTGAGTTCCCAGATGAACTCTGTCTCTCTCTCTGTCTCTTGTCCCAAATGAAGAAAGAAAACTGGAAGCGACGAACCGCTGCGTGTCCTGGAAAATCAGCTGCAGGTTCTCTCTCTCAGGTTGCTGTCCCAGCCAGGGCAGGCAGGCTGTGATGCAAGAAAGCAACAGCAGCAGCCAGCAGCCAGCAGCAGCAGCAAGCAGCCACAGCAGTCCCGGGCAGGCAGCAGTGAGATGGCATCTCCTCTCCCCCCCAGCACACACACACATCGCTCCTGCGTTCTGCTGAACTAAAAAAAAAAAAAAAGTCCGCAGAAACAAAAGGGACAACCTGACCCCACCCAAGTGATCAGCAGTCAACTACTTTTTTTGTTAACTACTGGCATGGACAGTTAGTGGCAGAGGAGAGAATTTACATAATAATTCCAAACTACAACAGAAGTACACTAGACTACATAAAATCAAGTCTTTTAATACATCTGAATATACTTGTTTGACACTGGCCCTCTGTGCTGCTGGCTCTTTATCTCGTAGTCTTGCATGGCATATTGCTGTATCACTAAAGTCAGACACATATGGTTGTGGCTTGATTGGCATCAGTCTGGATCCATGGAAAAATTTAACAAGACCAAGACTTGCTTGATCCTTTTAATTAAGAAAAATCCAGAATACAGGTCATGTAAAATCACCTTGTATTTAGAAAAGTCTGCAGGGAACAATTCAAACAGGTTGATTTTTTATGTTGTTTTATTAATTTTTTAACCTGCAGGTGTTAAGATGGCAATAGCTGTATTTTATTTTCTGTGGCCATTATCCTCCCACAACCTCCAGACAGAGTCCAGTCAATTATGGACCCCTTCCTCATGCTTGAAAAATACAACTGAAGGATGTTTGCTATTAGCAGTGGGTGGTTGCAGCATATGGTGATATATGGTAAATACTTCAGTTCTAAATGTACCTGATATAGTTAATAGTTCCTACAATGCTGGGATTTTATCTGTGGCACTTGATTTTTCTCTATCAGAGACTGTTCTGCCTCTGAGCATAATTGTGCTTCTATTGCCTTTTCTCTGTTCCCTTTTCCTTTGGCCTCCTAACAGGGTTGGGTCTACATTATCCCTGTGGTTGTCTTCAGTTAATAGAAATGTTCACCCTCCCTTCTCCACAGCTAGGAGTGGTGCTGCTTTTTCTAAGTAAATTACCAGAAAAGTACTGAGCCACCACACATTTGGTGAGAGCAGAGGTTTGTGTGTCCTAGAGGGCAGTTGGGGATGATAACCAGTTCAGTGAGAGGACAGAGTGACAGAGGAAAATTTCACCATCTCTCTATTGATCTGAGTCCAAAATCCACATTCTTAGGTGTATCTCCTCACCTATTACTAACAGTGATAAAAAAGATACAAATTGTATTCTCCACTATTAGCTACTTATTTGTCATGGTGCTGAGTATTGCTTTAATTGCTAGGAAGATAGGCTTCTCTTACTGAGAACTGCAACTCTTTTCATTTATACCCTTTATACACAGAAAATATAGAAGGTGTCAAGACTTTCTTGAAAAAACTGTTAAATTTAGCTGTTCGGGCAAAAAGTATGGCCAAGAGTGACTGATCCATTGGTTACTATCTTCAGTCAGAGGGAGGCTTAGTTCTTGTTCTGAGGTTTAGTGTCTTGCCACTACTGAAAGGGTCAATTCAATTTTCCCTTTCTCCTGGCCACACATTCCTGTTGCTTCCCTGATGCTGGCTGTTGTGTTTGTTTGATCCTACTATAATATGGCTCCACTAAACCAGAGAAAACTAATCCTGCAATAAAAGTGACTTGTCCTTTGGGATTTGGTGGGAGCTGATGCACCTTTCACAAGGGGCAAACAAGTGCTGCCAGTGAAGTAACTGAACTCTGTGTTGTCTGAAAATACATGTGTGCTAAATGTGCAGGCTTGCGAGACACTGGTTTTCCCAAGAAAGCCAGATTAGGAAAGTCTGTCTCCTTCTCTCAATAGCTCATTTCCATGTGTCCTGTGTTTAAATTGTCTACCTCCTCAGTTCTGCCAATATAGTTTATTTTTGATACATTTTAAACTGGATCACTGAAATGATCTGGCTTAAAAATCTACTCTGGGGCTGGGAATAAAAGGCAGGAAAGAAAAGCAGGATCTTACTGTTTCAGTGGTATTAAGCTCTCATACTGGTTCAAGCCAAACCAAGTATTTTCACTGTCATGTGCATCACAAAATGTTCAATTGATGAAATAGAACTAGTTACATTAATGGCTGTACTAAACCTGGAGGAGGCCTATAATGCTACTTTTCCATATTTTTTCCTGTTTTCCACATGCTGTGCATTAACACAGTGTTTTGGTGTTATGGTAACTGTATATTTATTTATTTGTAACATCATGAAGTGTTCTGAGCTCTCTTATTGGTGCGTTCAGGTAGCAGCCATCCTCCTTTTACAGAAAGTACCTACTCCACTGTCAGGCTGCAGCTCTGGGGGAGGTGCTCTGGATGCATCTGAAGCCTAAATCAAGAGACAGCAGTTTTCACCAGCCATTATTTTCAACCTGGTAGTATTGCTTTAATTTCTGGCTATCTAATGTGGAAAATCACAGAAATTTTTAACCTCTAAACCATATTTATCTAGCTTATGAGGTGTAAAGGAAAATGTTTTTACGAACAGCAGCAGACCCAAAGTAGTTAATCATTTGAGTGACTCTTCGAACTACATTGAGGTGATGTAAATGTGGAAATTGTTTGCTGATGAACCACAGCTGATTCCCAACTTCTTGGTGACTTCCTTCTCTTAATGCTTGAGATAGTTATTCATTCAAAGAGAACTTTCTTCTCCCTTTAGTATGAGGGAACATTTTGGTATCTCCTGTTGTCTGCATGTATTCCTGTGCTTATCCTTAGTGCAAGCTTTAGTCCTGCCTACACTCACTTTTTTTCCTTCACGTAGTTATCTTGTTGTTGAAGTGAAAATCTTGAAGGAGGACTTTTTTTTTTTATTGTAAAAGGGAACTGAATTCTTGCACTAGAACAGACAAGTTTGGGGTGCTTTTTATGGTGCTGTTACATCCTACACATATTCAGATTTTATACTTATGAGCTTACACAAAGTGCCAAACACTCTCCACTGGAAAAGACATATTTTTGGTTTTTCTTACATAATTTAAACGTAAAGTTCCTTCTTAAGCTCCCACCATAAGAAAAGGAAATGACACCTATCCTAAGTCTTAAAGAACCTAAAAATGGTATTCTTAAACATTTTGTTGAAGTCCAGTAGGCATGAATCCTTCTGATAATCAAACAAAAAAATAAACAAGTTAAAAATAGGGAGAAATATTGCTTCTACTCTGTTGTCATAACTGTAGATGTTTGATAACTGCATGTTAGATTCTGTAAGAGTTTGATGCTGATGTACCTTTAAAATCAGGTATTTCTAGAAGACATTTTGAAATTATAACTTAAGATTAGCTTTATCAATGACACATTAAGAATACATTTGAATATATTATTTATATCTTAATGCACTATTTTGAAGTGTTACAACTATGCCATTTTCTTAAATGTCTGCCATCCTCTGACTATCAAATATTTAACAAAACATGGAGAACACAAAGTAAAATCTACATGGAGAGCAATGATTAAATACTAAAGATGGTCCCAGTTTGATCATCTTATATACATGGCAGGGTAGAATTTGCAATATTTTTCTGAACAAACAGACAGGAATGCTCATCTGCTTTTCTGAATTCGTTTAGGGAAGCATTTTGAAAGGTGTACTGTGATATTAAGGGCCATTTTTATGCTTGATAGAGTTTTCCCTTGCCTGTGCTGGAGGTACATAGATAGCTGGGAAATCACTCTTCGATGATTCTTTGAATTATATGTAGCCCAAATCGGACACAGAGCTGATGAAAGAGTACAGGATGTGTTAGCAGTTCTGCTTCAAGCCATGCTTATAAGTAAATAATATTAATCCCTTCTGAGCAATGTACAGCCAAATTATTAAACCTGGTTCCTGAAAAAACTTAGACCACAGTGCTTAATAAAAATGTCATGTTCCTTGAGTTATTTGTTCCTCCCTCACTATGGAGAATAGTTTGGGGCTTTTGTATTTTATCCAAGAATTTGTATCTTGATAGGAATATGCAGCTACAGTACTATCACAACATTCACTGTTAGTTCAGCTGAAGAGGAATAGGAACTAAGCTGTGACAGCAAAGATTCTAGGAAACACTTTGATATATGAAGAAGATTTCTGAGTGGCTCAGGTGAAAGGGTGAATGGCTCAGGTGAATCTTTGTTAAAAAACTAGGCCAAAACTAGTGAGTTAGCTCCAAGTCTGCAGTCTTAATTACCTGTCCACCTGATTTTACAGTTCATCTTAAAAACACCCCTATGTTATAATGCAATGTTAATATATTTCTCTAAGAAGTCTCAAATCTGCATATTTAAATTGTCTTCATCTGGTTGTTGAAACAAAACAAAAAGAACAAGGCTAGTTGTTCAGCTGGCAAAAAAACATACTTCAGTTGAAATTATTGGAACTATTGCAATTTGTATCACCAAGAAACTAGACTATAGGTGTTACCAGCAAGTACAAGGAAATTAATCTAACCACATATTTTTTCTGTGGTGATTTTCTGTTTTACTATGTAGCTAATATAGGAAGTGCAAAAATAATAATTAAATCATATTTGTAGACACACATATCTATTTTAGGTGCAAACTAAACATATTACTCAAAGGTAATTAAGAGACAGTAAATATGCAGATTCAGTGAAATGCCTTGGACAGATTATTTTTACAGATTTACATTTTAATAGTGCTTCCTGCAATAATTACCAAATTGTTCATGTAGGTCATTTTTATGTGTGATTGCTCAGCAACTTTTGTTAGGTGGTTTTGCTAGTATTAATACATACTCTTTGAGTTGCTAAATCTTGACATTCTTCTCGGAGATGAATATCTCATTATTTTTAATTGAAAGATGATAATTTCCTGATATTTTCTATCTAGAAATTTAACATTTATGTTTTGCTCTTGAAACATCTTCTACATCATTAATATTTTGTGATCATCAGAAGAAATCAGTTTGGAATAAATCATGATAATAAAATATGACTGTTATGGGTTTAGCTAGGCCTAAATTTAGGCTTTGACTTTTAGAGCAGGCCTCAGATTACCAGCTGACTCAAACTGGGTCAGGCCAGCTAACAGCTGACTGGCCAATGGTATTCATAGCATATTTCGACATCATCTCAGTATACAGTGTAGGGAGGTCTCTAGCTCAGTTTCCATCATGGCCAAGGTAGGGACAAGACACTGTGCTGCTGTTGTGCTGTGCTGGGACTTGCTGCTGCCCTGCCGCTACATCGCATTTTGTTTTATTTCAGGGAAGTTACCCCACTGCTGAGTGCCACTGTGCCAGATATGTTTGAGCTCCAGTATGAGCTGGAGTCCAAGGCAGCGAAGTAGTATGCCACCACTGACATTACTAATGTGTTCTTTTCCATCCCCCTAGCCACATAGTGCCGGCTGCAGTTTGCTTTTATGTGGAGGGGCATGCAGTACACCTGGAACCAACTGCCCCAGAGGTGGAAGCATAGTCCTAGGATTTGTAGATTTATAGACTGATCCAGACTACATTAGAGAAGGGTGAGGCCCCAGAACACTTGCAATACATTGATGACATTATTGTATGGGGGGACATAGCAGAGGAAGTTTATGAAAGAGGAGAGAAAACCATTAAAACTCTCCTCAGAGCCAGTTTTGCCATCAAAAAGAGCAAGGTCAAGGGACCTACCTGCCAGAAAGATTTAGTTCCTGGGGGTGAAGTGGCAAGATGGACGACGACAGATCCCAACAGACGTCATCAACAAGATTGTAGTAATGGCTCCACCGACTGACAAGAAGGAAACGCAAGCCTTAGGTGGTCATAGGTTTCTGGAGGATGCATATTCCAGAATACAGCCAGATCGTGAGCCCTCTCTACCTAGTGACTTGTATAAAGAATGAGTTCCAATGGTGGCCTGAAGAGCAGCAAGCTTTTAAACAGATCAAGCAAGAGATTGCACATGCTGTTACCCTTGGACCAGTCTGGACAGGACCAGATGTGAAGAATGTACTTTACTCTGCGCTGGAGACAATGATCCTTCCTGGAGCCTCTGGCAAACAGTGTCTGGTGAGGCCTGGGGCCAACCACTTGGATTCTGGAGTCGAAGCTACAGAGGATCTGAAGCCAGTTACAACCCCTACAGAGAAAGAGCTCCTTAGCAGCTTGTGAGGGGATACAAGCAGCCTCAGAGGTAACTGGCACAGAAGCACAGCTCCTCCTAGCACCCCGAATACCAGTGTTGAACTGGATGTTTAAAGGGAAAATGCCCTCCACGCATCATGCCACTGAGACTACATGAAGTAAGTGGATTGTTCTGATAACACAGCATGCTCAAATTGGAAAACCAAGTCGCCCTGGAATCCTTGAGATCATAACAAATTGGGCTGAAGGTGAGAATTTCAGTCTGGCAGATGAGGAGGAAGGAGAAGAGGTGAATCGGGCTGAGGAAGCTCCACCACACAATCAGTTGCCTGAAGAAGAAACACTGATGGTTCCTGTTGCATTGTAGGGAAAACCCGAAGGTGGAAAGCAGCTGTTTGGAATCTCATTCAACAAGTAGCAGAGGCTATTGAAGGAGAAGTCGAATCGGGTCATTTTGCAGAGCTCAAAGCCATTCAATTGGCCTCTGGACATTGCTGAACGAGAGAAGAGGCCAAGGCTTTACTTCTAGCTCTACACTGACTTGTGGATGATAGCCAATGTCCTGTGGGGATGGCTAGACCGATGGAAGAGGACCAACTGGAAACATAGAGGGAAACCCATATGGGCTGCTAATATATGGCAAGACATCGCCACCCAGATAGAGGAATTGACTGTGAAAATCTGCCATGTGGATGCCCATGTACCCAAAAATCGAACCAATGAGGAACATCACAACAACGAACAGGCAAACTAAGCTGCACAAGTTAAAGTGTCACAAGTAGATCTGGATTGGCAACATAAGGGAGAGTTGTTCCTAGCTCGATGGGCCCATCATGCCTCAGGCCATCAAGGCAGAGATGCCACCTCTAGGTGGGCATGAGACCAAGGGGTGGATCTAACCATGGACACTATTTCCCAAGTTATCCATGATCGTGACACATGTGCTGCCATTAAACAAGCCAAGAGAGTGAAGCCCATGTGGTACGGTGGGTGATGGGACAAATACAGATATGGGAGGCTTGGCAAGTTGATTATATCACACTGACACAGACTCGGCAAGGCAAGTGCTCTGTGCTTACTGTTGTGGAAGCAACTACGGGATGGCTGGAGACATAGATATGAGTTTAACGTCATATGATATAAAATAAGGGGTGGAGATTGTAGTAGTTTTGGCCTTAGCTTTAGTTAGGCCTAGAGTAGGTCTTAATTTTAGTAGGCCCAGATAGTATTACGTAGATTAGAAGGGACAAGCATCATCTGACTTAAGCAACCAAAGAGGTATTTCATATCACCTGATGTCAAAACAGGTATAAAAGTGAGGGAGGGAGGTGCCTGGGGTTCTTTCTTCCATGGCTACTTGAATGGGAAGGATGCGTGTGTTGTTCTGGGCAGCCAGGCCTCCCTGCCCATCACCACTGCTCCGCAGCTGTGTTTTTGTTCAGGAAGTAAACATTTCTTATTTTATTGTTGATTTTTTTCTCCTGTCTTGCTGGGTATCTCTTGGGAGATGTCTTTTGGGGTGTTTTGTGGGTCCGGGTGGTGAAATCTGTATCATTGGTTGGGCAACTCGGTGTGGAGTTATTTATTGTTTCTTCCTACCTCTGTATATATTGCATTTGGCTTTTAATTTTCTCTCTTCTGTGTAAATATAAAAAGCTTGCCATTTTCAGTTTTAGTTCTAGTTTTTTTATCTCCCTTTCCCTTGGGGTTGGGGGTACTCTAACTTTATAGTTGTCACTTGGCATTTTGCCAGGTCAGCCTTCAACAATGACTCATTCCAAATTAAGGATTTTCTCTTCTACTGGTGTGACATCATTTTGCCATTAGTATAAATAATTGCAAATTTACAGGTGACATGGCTTACTTCAATAAAAATGCCAGATATCAATTTCTAAGGGATACAAGTTCATATACTTCATTACAGCTAATTTTACCACACAGTGCTTGGTGTTGTCTCTGTTATCAAAAATAATTGAAAAATGACAAAGATCTGTGCTTTCACATTGTGATTTCTGTTTTGTGAAAAGTTTTATGATCCATCCTGGACATTTCTTCCAATAATATTTCACAGGAGGCAGTGAAGAGCTGTACTCCCTTGAAAAGGAAATTCCTATATCAAACAGACTGTGCCTTGTACATCTGTAGAAGTGTCTGCACGTCTCTGAAGCATACTCTATCATGTAGTAAGGAGGTAGTAGATTTCTTCTCCTCGTTCTTCAACCAGAGACTGACTGAATTATGATCATGGTGCCTTCTGCTTCTTTTTACTGGTGACTTGCAGTCTATAGTCAAGT
Organism: Poliocrania exsul; assembly: GCA_035041345.1. Classification (NCBI taxonomy): domain Eukaryota; kingdom Metazoa; phylum Chordata; class Aves; order Passeriformes; family Thamnophilidae; genus Poliocrania; species Poliocrania exsul. The sequence goes on from JAWWLZ010000118.1 coordinate 97,083,072, forward strand.
CTCCACACTCTCAGGTTGCAAAGATCACGCCTGTTGTTAGTCCTTCTGCATTGTGCAAAGGCAGATTTCTTGGGCATCCCTCAGTTTATGAGTTATGTGAGATCAGTGCAATATGATTCTGCATGTGTATAATGCTTATAAAATCTTGTTTAAAAACCCAGCCTTCGGCTGTTTGGCTTTGAAACAGTTTGGCTGTTTTAACATGACCATCAAGAATTTCTGTTTGTCCAAGGCACTTTATGTCAATAAAGATTGCTTAAACACCTTAGAGTAGCACAGCATGAGTTTCTCAGAGGGGTTGTAGGTATGGGAAGGTTGAAGCAAGAAGCCTGAAAGAAGGAAGATGAATGTTCTGCAATGGCTGGAAATAGATGTGAACAGCAATTTGATAAAACAGTTTAAAACAGAGTTAGTTTTCTCACAACGCACACAAAAAAGCACATCTCAATGACTCACTGGAGGTACAGAGTCCACTACTGAGGGCCCCAATCTCTAGAGCAGGTCTTCTACATACTGAGGCTCTGATCTCAGAGTACCCAGAAAAGAGCAATGAATTTAGAACTCCTTGTGTGGAAGCTTTGATGTCTCTGACAAAGTTTGTGAGAGAATCATTGATGAATTTTGTGAATGCCTTCCCTCACCCCTGGAGCATTACTAGGAGGTTAATGGCATCCAGTGTCAACAATTTCTGATCAAATACTTGGAACTCTGCATTGCTAAAGTTATATTTGCTAATAAAACAATGGTCTTCCTCTCATATGTTTACACAAACTTAAATAGAGTTAGCATGTATATCATCCTATTTAGTATGGGACATCAAAATGTCAAGATCTATCCGGTTGATATTTGAGACACCTTACTGTTTGATAAATTAGATGGGATTTTTTAAAAATTCAGGAGAAGCTTTTTCTATGAAAATGTCTTGTTTTTCCTTAACAATCTGAACTCTGGAATGCTTAGTTAATTGTAGGTTTGTTATTTTCACTGTCATGTAATAGCTGTCAACATCTTTAATGGACTGCCTGAAATAAGCAGCATTTTAGGCATATGGGTGGGTTTCAGCATTAAATTAATTTTTTTGATTCTAACAGCAGAATCCAAGAAGATGCCAAGAAGGAGGAATCTGCTATTTGTTTTGTAACCCATATGAAATCTCTTCGCCAGGGACACCCCCTTGTCGCGGGGGAGAAGCTTGTGTGCCCTCATGAGGTTGAGAGCTATGCTGGCAGCGGTTTGTGCCGCCGGTAGGGTCTCCCATGCCAGACAGGTCTCAGCTGAAGGGTCAGACAAAGTGTGTCCACGGACAGGATAGGCTCACTAGCCATCTGGCAACCATCCTAGGAGAAGGACAACTCCAACCCCAAAGCCGGGCAGATGGAGCTTGCTTAGCCCTGTAAGGCCATCCATCTATGAGAAGGATACTCTAACCAAACCTGCGTCCTGAGGTATTCACTGTTCAAGCTTGCTAGGCCGTGGCAGATGAACCCTAGGAGTAAAGGGTGGGGCCACTTCTGCGCACGCTGTGCCTCACCTGAAAAATCCATTGCGCCGGCTGGAAGGGTTCACCCACATTGCAAAGCCCTGTAGCGACAGGCGAGGGTCAAAAACGGCAGGTGATAGGAAGCAGCTGGA
>JAWWLZ010000118.1:97106668-97140536 GCA_035041345.1 Poliocrania exsul
AGCACAGCCTGTCAGTCATGTTTTTCTGTGTTGTCATTGTTCTGTTCATTGCAAGGGTGTATATTGTGTGTTCCTTGTCATATAACCAGTAATGTGTTTGTACTTTCAAGTAAAAACAGAGATAAACTATCATAATATAATAATTAAATTGATACATGTCCTTCTGAAAGTATTTAGAAATTATAAATAATCATAGCCTATGAAGGGAAAACTCAGAAACTAATAATTTTTTCTATGATCAGATTCAAAGTTTTTTAAAAGAATGCCACATATTAAATGCAATGCTGAGTATATTTCAAAACAAAGGTTATCTTGAAATAAGTAAGTACTTTTAATCCAGATGCAAAGTGTATTCAAGTCCTGTCCAGTCATAAAAACTTTCTTTTGTATTATTTTTCTTAATTAAAACTAGTGTTTGTTTAGCAAATGTGTGATCTGTATGTGCAAGCTTATATCTTTGTATGAAATATCTAGATATGAGTATTTATAGATTTCCAGTATTTTTATCTTCAGAAATATTTATAATGAGACCAACTTGAGCTTATTGTGTTTGACAATAGCTATTCTTATTTGGACAGTCACTCTGTCCTAAGTATCACTTTGAAAAGGAACAGGAAAAGGAAAGAAATGTGTAGTAAATGAAGGCATTATACTTTCAAAATTATAATTGCACGGGTTAGAAACAAACTTGAGAGAACCATATTTTCATATCACACAATATAGCAATTAAGGGAAACATCTTAAAGAGGGACAATGGGTTCCTTTTTACCTGGTATGTACATCAAAGGACAGAGAGATTGTTTTTATAAATTTATTTTTTCTCTCATGATTAGACCATGAAAGCAATTCTCTGGCTCAGGGATGCAGCTCTGGCAAGAATAATGGCTCTGCAGTGTTTGTCAGGATGGACCACTCTTCCTCCTGCTCGCTGCTCGCTCAAAGATTCTCAGACTGCTGCAGCAGTATCCAGCAGCTTCTGCGACGGCACTCATTTTTTTGCCAGCATTTGGAAATTTTGTAACAAATGGTGATGAAGACAGCTGTAACTCTTGAAGTTCCTAGGTCCTGAGACAATGAAGGCTTTGTAGAAATCATAGTGAATTTTTGTGCCTACATAACAATTTAGTAACACTCATTTTTTGATCGTCAGAAATCTTCTGTGACTGTTACACTCACAAGATTGGGTAAACAGAATAAAACACATAAATTAAGCCGATATTTCTGCAATAGCTTGTGCCCACCTATACTAGTGAGTAATGATCTACTGCCCAGAGCTGCTCAGCTTTTGCAGCCTTCCCAGCCTCTGGAGTTCAATATCCACATCAAGTGTTCAGATTTCCTACTGTGGCCTGCCAGTCTTGACAAATGAAACCTGTGTCAGCACTGGGACTGATTCCTTGTTCTTGGTTCTTTGTTCAGTGTTCTGAAACTGCTGCCTCTTGTGCTGTGAAACTTCATCTCTTTGTGCCTGAAGGACCCCAGCTGGCAGGTGAAGGGGCTGAGCCCACTGCCAAGTGTCTGGCTTCTGCACGTGCAGCCAGGACACCCCTCAGAGAATGGGGAGCATTGCCTTCTGCTCCCTAGTGGCTCTCTAAAAGTATCAAAGGAGTCATGGGAAAGATTTCCCCCATACTTTAGAAGTTTATGCTTCTAAATAAACTCTAGCCTGAAGATTTCAAATTTCTTTCAATTTTTAACACACTGGCTGAAATAGCAAATTTGGTATGCTTTGAGTTGCATTTTATAAATGTTATTCCTTCAAGTAAATTATGTCAGACCATTTTTGTTTTGTATTTCTGTTTTCTTAAGGGTGCATTGACCTGTGTAAATGTGAAGTTTTTCATTAAAAAGTTCATGTTAAAAAGAGCAATTTCAAGATTTCTGAAAGTTAAATTTCAAAATGGGGAGCAGATATCAAACAAAATTCTGAAGGACATTAAGGTATAGAACTTAACAGAGAAGGACCACTTGTAAATTAACCTTATTTCAGGCAGACTGATACTAAACTCTGAAAATGATCCTAGACGATTGTTAGTACTCCTGAGACTACCGCTAGTGATCTCTGAGCAATTAGCTCATATGGACACTAAGAGACTGATATTATACTGTTCAGGCTTACTTTGCTTATGAAAAAATACATTCTAACTCTAATTCTTTATGTTTATGGATCATAGAAAAAGTAAAGATCAAAGTATACCTCAATCCAAAGTTTCAGGCACGTACCCCAAGACCATCATCAATCCTAAAAGTTTTTTTTCACTTCTATGTTCATTCTCAAAAAGAGTCTTATGAACTGCATACAATATTTCCTTACACTTCACTTTAGAAAATGTGATTGTCAAGGTGCTGTTATATGAATTGTATGTTTGCATAAACATGTAAGTAGTTAGCTCAGAAGTAGTCAATGATTTCCTTAAACAAAGATACTGGGAGCAATGTTAGCACTTTATTGTCTAGACAAAGACATTAGCACTTCCCAGGCTGGGGAGGAAGTCAATAATTGTCTAAGTACAATGTTACAAACTGACATTCTGAAACAGTGATGAAGAACCAGGGAGTTGTAGAGCAGCAAGGGCAAATGTCTGACTGTGAATGTAACCTGCAAAATGAGAATGAGCCTAGAGAGGCTGATGCATCCTGCTACCCAGATTTTCCTCAAGATAAGCAATATGTAACCTGTGTATCTTGCCATACAAGGGGATTTGAGCCAGTAAATCACATCAGCATGGTTACAGTTTGTTAGCTTGAGTGAAACAGAGAGACAATCTGAAATGTACTTACTGCTTATAATATATATATATATGTTTATCTCACATATAACAATTATAATAGTGCATATACATAAAAAGTATTTATTTATATGTTTGTGTATATATAAATATAAATTTTATATATATATTTATATATATATAAATATTAATCCTGACACTGCAGTGCTTTATCTTCGTTAATTCTAGGGTTTCTAATGATTAATTATCTACTTCTACTTTAATGTTGTCTGATGCAGAAGTGATTTTAAAGAACCAGAAAGCCATATGACTAGTGTTGGAGTGATTCATAAAGCACTTTCATAGAGCCAAATGTTCCATCAAAAGTTCCACAACCTACCAAATGATCATGGGAATATTCTCCAGTTCTTTTTATGCCACAGTAACATTGCTATTGGCCTGGCAAAAAAGCTTCTTCTGGTGGGAGATTTGATGGAAAATATAAAAGATATCCTACAAGACTAAAAATAGGCCTAAATTTCAAGGTTCAGTGATGGTCAGCTGTTATGGTTATGTCTCATGTGAAATTGCAGTAGAGTCTGAGTTCCAACTGCAGTTATCGGTGAAGTGGATTTTCCTCATAAGGATTCATCCTCATCTGAAGGCTTCTAAACTCATCTAAAATTATCTGCTGTATTTAAGCTTCACTTAATCCTGAGCAGTCTTCATGGATGGAGTACCTGCTTGATTAATGACATTGTCCATCAAACTGCGTTCTTTAGCACGAATTCTAAGGAAAAAATTAGTTTGTTTTCATTCAAGGCATTAAGAACTGTAAAAAATAGCTATTATTTATAAAATAATACTTTTTTATGTATGGAGCACTTTACACTGCATTTAGTGAAGAATTTAAAGGTACAACAGTTAGAATACTTTTAACAAAATGCTTCTGTAATTTCAGTTGCGTACTTACTAAAGGCATTTGTTAGTGAATGTTCCTGATGACTTCCCTACTTTTAAAAAGCAAAAAGGTTATTTTGGTAACTGGTATTTCTAGTATCTCTTGCACTGTACTCATTTTCTGATGAAAAGCAAGCCCTCATATGGAAAAGCTTCATATTTGTGTATTTGTCCTTTCCATATTGAGCACTTTGTGGAACATGGAGTTGTTAAAAAGATTTCTGACAACTTAACTATGTTGAAAACAGAGATTCATTGAACTAAAGATGTTTATTCTGAAACACCTTCAATTCCAGAAACTCCTATCAAAATCAGAACAGGTTTTCAGGAAACTGTTTGACAGAGTCCCAGGTAGCCTGCCTGGGATGAAATGGATTGGAAGCTGCAGATCACAGGGTTGGTTGGTTGTGGACATTTCCTAGCTAGGATGAGGGATTCTACTACAGTTATCTGCTTAGTGGAAAGACACAAATCAGTTTCTCTCCCAGTACTTTCATTTTTCAAAGCACTGCCGGGAACAAACCTGAGAGATCATCAATTAATCAAAGCAATTGACTGGATTCCAGTTTAGAATTTTTAGAAAAATGTGGCTGCAGTTTAACCACCTCATAGCCTTCAGACTTGAGAAGCACAAATTCTTCAGTGTGGATGTGAACATGGGTCTGAACTGATAGTCTTTCTTACCTTTCCATGCACAAGTCTTCCTTTTATTTACATTTATAAACATTTTTAAGGTATTTATGGGAAAGAAGAGTCTGAACTCACTTGTCAAATGCAATCCCTACTTTCTCCGTAGTAACTACAGGGACAATACATCTGTTCTAGTTGTTCCTAATGTGTTTTTTAAATATGTTGTCTGTGATTCAGCTAATTATGGATCAAATCCTTCAGTAACTCTTAGGCAAGAGCTGCAAAGATCACTCAGTTTCACGGTGCTAAAAGGGGTGACTGGGATTTCACTAGAGGAACAATCACTCCAGGGTCTTGCATGAGTCAGCCTTGACAAAATCAGAGCACCTCTTAGAGTAAGAATTCAGGTCAGAGGGATCTGGGAAACACTATAGAAGATGGTTCGCATACATGGCAAAGGTGGTCAGAATAGGTTGTGTTGTCCAAACTAGAAATCAGTTTACTGCCTCTCTAGCAATAAAAGCATATATATGAAGCACCTACCATATCATGCTGGTTTTGTAAGTGGTTCTGAGTCCTCATGGAATTTTTTTTTCCTCTCTCTTTTCTTTCTTCTCAATGCTTCTTGTAGACATTTGATTTCCTTATTCTCTTGCTTTGGGAATTTCTAAAGTCTAAATGCTAAACCTCTGCCTAAAATAGGGGCATTAAACAGTTCCTGGCTGAGAGACATGTGACATTGTGGTGGGTTAGCCTTGGCAGCAAGACCCTCACCCAGCCACTCTCATGCTCCTCTCCTCAACACAACAAGGGGAGAAATTAGGGTGAAAAATTCATGTGTCAAGACAAAGAGATCAGTTACCATCATGGGGAAACCAAAATCAACTTGGGGAAGATTTATTTAATTTATTGCCATTTTTTTAAAAAACAAAACAAAACAAAACAGTAGGACAGTGAGAAACAAATGCAAAGCTAAGAACACATTTTTCCCACTCCTTATTTCCTCCCTGGCTCAACTTTGCTTTGAACTCTTCTTAGTTCCTTCTCCAAGCACCACAAGAGGCATGGAGATGGGGGGCAGGGGAGGCAGTCCATAATACTCCATCTCTGCCTCTCCTTCCTCCTCACACTGTTCCCCTTCTCCACTGTGGGGTCTTTCCCACAGGACAATCCTTCAAGCACTGCTTCAGAACGGATTCTTCTCAGCAGGTTGCAGATCTTCAAGAACTGCTCCAGTGTGGATCCCTTCCACAAGTGCAGCCCTTTGGGAATAGACTACCCCAGTCTGGGTTCTCCATGGGCTGAAGTTTTCTTCAGGAAGCATCCACCTGATGCCATGTGGACTCCTCCATGAGCTGTCAGAGGACAGCCTGCCTCACCATAGTCTGTACCATAGTCTGCAGGGAAATCTCCCCTCTGGCACTTTCTCCCCTTCTTTCTGCTCTGATCTTGGTATCTGCAGAGCTGTTTCTCTCACATTTTCTCCCAACTTTATGAATTCAGTTTACGTCTCTGTCCATTCCTATTTGATTCTTGCATCATTCAATGCATTTTTATCTGTTGGTGGTTTCTAGTGCAGCAGCTATTGGAACCTTGTATGAGTTGCTGCTTTCATTTGGCTCATATAAAATTAATTTTAGTTATAGAGGTGGAATAGAAAATATCCTGAAAAATAATGGCTGTTTGTGATTAGTTGTAAGCAATCTTTTACATTAGATTACTCAGTGTAAATACTTTGTGTTCTTTTAAGCCAAGCTTTTTTGCAGAACACTACTGACAAATTTCTGCTGACACATATCAATTACTTACAAAACAAATAGAATAATGAGAGTACTCTTTGTCTGCTCACTTAGAAATTGTTCTGTTCTCTTGTTTCCCGAAAGATGAATTATCTCCTGATGTAATGCCTTCTATGAAATCAAATGCTTTTAGTTCATCACTGCCATGAGATTTTTCTGGACCCTATAACTACTCAAACACTGTACTTGATTGAAAAGGGTTTGGATTTATGTTGTAGAGAAATGTATGTGGATCTCCAGGATAGCTTTCATACTGTCTTAAAAAGGAAAAAGAATGTCTTGTTTCTGTATAAAAAGCCCTTCATCCAATATAGTATATACAAATGTGAAAGCATTGATAGCTACTAGCATATATATTTTGTTAAGAGTAAAGGGTAATCATTTTTCACAGGTGAATAAAACAGAGTTCTAAACTTTGCCTTCCATGGATAATGGCCATCCAGAGTACCTCCACTGAGTTAAATCAGATTTAAAAATGAGACAGTATTTGATACTAAGTCTTTATAACAGGCTAAAATGAAAGTGCTCACTTTTGAACAGGTGTCCTTCATGAAAATGTCTGAGCTGCAAGCTATGTTCACTCTAAAATTGAAGGAAAGTTGAGCTGAAGTGACTAGCACACTAAGCACTGTAGACTGTTAGATCCCAGGGGGTTAAAGTCTTTTTTTTACTTTTGATTTAAAATTACTAAAGAGCTACCTATGGGATTGTCTTTTTGCATAGCAGCTGTTCCCACTGATATAAACAATACTACTTAAATTATATGAAATAGAACACTTGCATAAGTCTTTCTAGAACTAGAGATGACATCCATTAGTAGTTTATAACAGGATAATTTTAATGCAGTATGCTCAAGTGTAATAAGCAAAATATTCAGTAAAGGAGCTCTAGTTTCTGTAGGATATAAGTTAAAAAAATACAAAATTAAGTAGGAGGATAAAGATTAAGGCAAATGAATAGGAGGAAATTATTAAATTTTTTGAGTGCATGAAGACATTGCTTTTAGCAGATATACTATTAAATGAAGAATGGAAATAGCCATTTGGATGAGGACAGGGAACCTGGGTTGAGAATTCACAGCAGTTTAGCATTGACAGATAGTCAGGATACAAATAAGCTAACAGTCTGAGGAAGGGGATGGGATGACATCAGAGCAAATACTGCTTCAATCCAAAGGTACCATAATCTACAAGACCATATTCTTTGGAAAAAAACCCACCAAAACTAAAGCTCATAGGCATTTTAAGCCTGGAGCAGTCAACGTCTTTTTGTCACTCTTATGAAATGCTGTCGAAAGTTGCTGCCTTTTGCACTGCAACAACAGATGTGAAATGTATGCAAGTGTAAAGCCAATCTTCTCAGGAGATGCTGCTGAGGGATTTGAAGGTGTCAGCAAGATTCTCCCATCAAAGAAAATAAAGCTTTGGAAAAGGCTTGATAGTGGGCAACTGAGGAGGAAATGATTTTTAGAAGACTAAGTATCATAAATTGATCAATTTTTTATTATGAGTATTAAAGGTGTATTAGGTTTTTGAAAGGCAACAAGAATTTTGCTAGTTAATAGAGGACTACAGTGGCTAGTAGGAATAGAGTAATAAACTTGATGATGTGTCAAGGCATAAAGATAAACTAAAAAGTTGTTGGCTTGACAACTTAGTAGTCACTAAGTATATTGGGGTAGAGTCATTGGACTCTGCATGTCTGGAATAAACATCAAAAGATAAGGTTTGTGATGTAATATAACTGCAGTTGCATGGAATCAGTTACATATGGTACTTGGAATTGTTGTGAAGTTTTATACCAAAAACAGTTAGCTAAAGGATGCGTGGGATGTAAAAGGAGTATTAAAGATTGGTGTTATTTTATAATTGTTCCTCTGCTGAGACATTGTGACGCCTGTCAATTATATTTCTGCCAAGCTGAGTTTTTGAGTGACATTGCATGTGTATATTTTTACTCTTACTGACTTGAACTTTCGTTGTTCAGTTTTGGCTGTGAAAATGGAGAGTTCAACAAGAAGGCTTTTATGATTCAAGTGGCAAGTATAACAAATGAATCTGGAATTGAATGCACTTTACCTTTTCCCCTGCAGTCTTATGACAATGACAATGGCTATTTTAAGGTAGACTATCAGATCTGAATTTGGATATAAAACACAAATGAAAAAAAGTAGAGAAGGATAGTTCTGTAACAGAAGAACTTGAAATAGAGTGAGCAAATTTTTTATATTTTTCAGTTGAACTTTCAGGTTTTGTATCTGTTATTAGATTTTACTGTTTGTTTATTTATGCATTTATTTTTGTTTCTTTTTCTGGAATCTTACTCTATTATCTCTTTCCATGTGAAATAAATTCTTCTTATTAATATTCTATCATCTAAGTGCTGGAGTCAATACGTAATAGAAAGTTGTCTGATGAGTCAGCTCTACATGTGTGTGTGCGCATCTGTCAGGCACACGTATGTTTCTATGCTTACTCATGCATTGTATTTGTAGACATATAGACTAACAAATAAATTTCATAAATACTTGTGTCACAAATGCAGTCCTTGATCCAAGTATTTTCTTTAGGGTCATAAATATTTTATTGATTTTTAGGTACATTTGGAAAAATAATAGGAACAGGAAAAGTATATACTGTATTAAAGCTTTAAAGGACTATGTAACAGAGCAAATAATAAGAATCAGTGTTTTAGAAACTTTTCACATATTTGGAAACCTGTGCTGTCCTCATCTTATTTCTTTCAACAAGAAAATGTATCATTTAAAGTACAGCTGCAGAGTTTATCTGCTTTTCTTGTAAAGATTATATATACAGATACCATTAATGCTACTTTGAAATAATGGAAAAGTTTCCAAGATATTTTATCAATTAATTTCAATGACTACTTTTTGGAGTATTTTCCCCTCAACACTGAGCATTAACGAAAGTGTGTAAACATCACAATTTTTTTCTCTTCATATATTACAGATATCAAAGACAATTAAAAATGTCTTAGGAGAGCCTGGATCAACAAAAATCTGAATTAATCACTTGGTTGCTGATATGTAGCTACATGAATTACAGCATGCCAGCTGTGGTGATTTAACCTCAGAAGACAAATAAGTACCATGCAGCCACTCCCTTCTTCCTCTGGTGAGATGGGAAGTTAAAAAAGGTAAAACCCATGGGTTGAGATAAGGAAGTTTAATAATTGAAATAAAGTAAAATATAATAATAACACTAGTTTATAGGGAATATCCCTTTGGCCAGTTCATGTTAGCTCTCCCAGCCATATTCCCTCTCAGCTTTCTGTGCACCTGTTCATACGTAGAACATGGGAAACTGGAAACTCCTTGATTTAAGGTAAGGACTACTTAGCAACAACTAAAACATCAATATTACTCTCAAATTAAATTCAAAACACAGTACTGCAATAGTTACTAGGATGAAAATTCACTCTATATCAGCTGAAACACCATTTCCAAATTTTTCCAAAACTAAATCCTTGTGAAAGGCATATTTCTTAAAGAAGAATCATTTCACCATGAAAAGAGAAGAAGCCATTTCTGTCAATAAGTCAAATTTCTTATAGATTTTCCTGATTGGAAGTTTACAGGAAAGGAACTTATTCATAGAACAAAATGATGTTAAATACATAGTTATATGGCCAAAATTTAATCAAGTTTTAATTTATGCTAATGGCAAATTTCTGAACCATATTTATCATTCAAAATGTTTGGTGATTTTTGGATAAATTTGTCTTCTGTGAGAGTAGTGCAAAATAAGAAGTTTATGAGAAAGTAGGTGTTTTATTGATTTGTTCTTATGAAATTGTTATTACATTCATATTGCATTGCTTGAGTTTTCAAGCCTTTGAACTTAATTCTTGCTTTTGTACTTATTCATGCCAGTAAGGCTCAATTACTTGAAAGAATGCTGGCAGCAAACATGAAACAGCAATGTTATGGTTCTACTGAAATTTACTTTTGAATTCACATGGATAGTCAAGGGAATTTAAGAAGATAGGGTTTGCCCATTCTAGCCCTCTTTGCACTTCTGAGCAGTGTCAAAGGGTTTCAGATAAAGTTAGACTCCAACTCTGATTTTTTTTAAGCTTCCAGATGTCAAGCTACATCATTATGAACACTTTCCTTTACACATAAATGACTGTCTTTCATAAACTTAAAGGCAAAACTTTATAGATGCTGGACTGTATAATTACCCAGATTTTATTTTTATAAAAAAGAGACTATTATGCCACTATTTTTTCAAGCTCTTCTTTCATAATATTGGACAAAATGCAACTCTAATAACTGCATTCTCTCTTAAAGATGAAACCAATTTCTTTCAGTTTTCTGTGTGGTCTTTTTTGCTTGCCAGCAAGCTAATTGAACCTATCTTTGAGGACCTGATATAAATGACCAAGAAACAGTGGGAAAAGTCCAATTAAATACAAATTCCTTCTGAATTAGGTCTTTTTCAGAATCCTAATTGCAGTTCTGTTTCAGTTCTGCCTGAACTGATTATTATGACTGAGTGAAAAAAGACTAGAAACCTCAAATTTATAAGATTTGAAATTTGATTTGAAACAGAGGTTACAATCATTCAGTATCTCTTGGAATCCTACACTGCAGATGGACCTAGCTGTTTTGTGCATTCCCTGCTAAACATGCCTTGGATTTACAATATTTATTACTGAAGAGCTGCAGAAAGATTAACCAGCTCATCACAGGACCGACTTCATCACAGGTTACGTGCTTTTTACATCTCCAGCAAATTAGCAAAAACATACAGAATTTTTCTTGAATACAATTATCAGAGACCTCCCTTAACATATTAAAATCCCAGAAATCATGAAAATACTAAAAAGCTTCTTTTGTTTTTGAGTTTGTTTTTGGTTTTTTTTTTCTGTTAATGGAACACCATTTTTGTCTTAAAATGAAGTTTCTGTCCTTTATTCCAACTAAACTCTACCTAAGTTGATGAAAAAGACATCCCATGTACCTGAGTCCTATGGTGCATTTTGATGGTCTCTCAGAGCACGTTATGTAAAGTAGCCTCTGAAACACAAGTGCTGAAATCACATCCTATTTCTCTTTGAGGGCATTTCAGCTTAAGTTACAGCAGTAACTGCTAGACACCAGATCAGTAATTACTGGGTTAGAACCATGTTGTGGGGGTGCGTGTGTGTGTGTGTGTGTGTGCGTGTGTGGAAGGGGAAGGGATGGGTCGAACCTCATGGAGATGGGGAGGCATTGCGTCCCTCATGGCAGGCTTCTGCAGCCCACATGGGGAAGCCTTGGAGTAGCTGTCAGTCACAAACAGCCCGGGAAAACTGTAACACACCACAGATCCTGGAGCCCCTGAGCCTGGCTTGGATTAGCAGGAACAGTGAGAACAGTGTCCCCCACTTTGGCCTGGAACCCAACCGGCCAGTGAGTTAGAGGCCCCAGCTCGGAGGTTTGGCCATAGGGACCTGAGCAGATAAACCCAAAGGAATGTTTGCCACATGCCTTGACTCTGCCATCTGGACATATAAGAGCTTGTCTTCCACAAAGTTCCAGTGGTAGTTATATGATCTGTCTCTCCCTCTTTCTCCTTCTCTCTTCTTGCTCCCCCTGCTTCTCTTTCTTTGCTCCTTTATTGATGCTTTGAGTGGCTTGGAGCTGGGGGATTGGATTTTAAATTAAGTATTGTGGATAGATTGAGTCTTGACTGAAGTGTTGTGGATTAGTATGTAAAGTAAAACTCCTGGCTGAGCTTGTGAGGTTGCAACTCCCTGGGCTGGAGTATTACAGCTACTTCTTAGGAGTCTGCCAGAACTATTCCTTTAAGAGAAATCACTTCCTGATTTCCTGTGGAAAACCAGTCCATTTGACAGCATAAAGTATTTAAATCCTTAAATAATCAAGGAAAAAATGAGCTTGATTCTTAGACAGGTGGTTACAACATATCCTCAGCAGAAGAAATTCTTGGATTTGTCATGATTCAACTAAATTCCTAAGATGAATGGAAAAATATGGGGTGGCATTTACTGACACATTTCAATGTTACATATCAAAAGTGGCACCCAATGCAAGGTGCTTGTGATGTAGAAATATAAAAAGGTCAAGGTGTCCCTATTTGATTTTTGTTTTGATTTCTGTAAGCTTAGTCAACAGTTTAAATTAGCAGTATCTTGTGGGCCTGAATCATAACCTTCTTTTTTGTGTTGCATAGCGAGTTAGCAGCACTTGACATCATTCTATGAATTAACATTTCAATGACCACGTGCTAGAGTGGGATACCAGCTATTTCTAAGGTCACATATCTTAACATGGAAGTACACTTTGCTTGACTCACAGGTGTATTTGATTATTGCATACTGCAAAAGTAACTTTTGTCTTATATTCTTCACTTCAGGCATAATGAAAAATATGCTGAACAAATATATAACCAACTCATAACCTGACTGTAAGTAGTTCAATATGACTATAGTCATCAGCTATATGTGAGAAGGTTTTTTGTTTCATGCCAAACCCTTCTCACAAGACCCTAGGAATGGAACTTAGTATTTTCTAGTTTGCAGCACTATAATACATAGAGATAATATCTTTATTTTCCCTCTTCTTTGTATTTGAGATTTTAAACTCTGACAATAAGAAAATAAGAATGGATAAATTTGTGACATGAAGCCAGTCTTTACCTTAGAGATGTTCCTGTAGGACAATCACATATAATGGAAACTCTTGGAAAGATGTTTACATTAAGCTTTACTTTTGTTGAGGAAAATAAGTGATCAAAAAATAATAGTTAGTTGCTATTTCAAGTGGTTATGGTTTTCCACTGGAAGATTATATACAATCTTGTCATGGGTTTGATCCATGGCTTCCGTAGTAACCAGGGTATCCAAGGAAGTAGACATTACAAAGTATTCCACACGTGTTTTTCCACCTAACAGAGGAGGAGTTTTACTCCCCTCCTTCCTTCCTGCCTGGCTGGGCCTTCTGGCTGGGAGCTCGGGAGAGCAAGAGAGAGAGAGAGACCAGACAGTCCCTTGGCTTCTGTTGGTTTTTTCCTCCCTGCCCGGAACAGGGTGAGATCATTTTATGCTTGTTTTCTCTTGAAGTTTCTATTGTATTTGTTTGTTTCATTTGTTTTGGTTTGAGTTTCCCTTTTTCCCTCAACCCTCTTCCTTTTCCCCTATTTCCTTTTACCCCCCTGGGGTGGGGTTTTTCATAGTGTGTACACATTGCATTGTAGTTGCAAATGTTAGAAAATATAATTTCTTTTTTAAATCAGTTCAGTTTCTTTTGAGTTTGTTTCTTTCCAGTTTTTTTTTCCCTTTGCCGGGAGGGCTCTGCGGGGAGGGAAGAAGCAGTCTAGGGTTGGTAAAAAAAAAGCCAACCTGTAACAAATCTAAATAAGCAAAATGTATTAAATTTCTAATGTATTTTAAAACAGCATTTTTTTGAAGAGCTAAAAAATTTTATGAATGAATCAGAAGAAAGAAAATCTAAATTATAAAAATACTGAATACCTTTGAGAAATTCTTAAGTGATAAATGCACCTAAACTCTTACTACTGGTTGAAATCCAGGTTGAGGTCCATGCTCCATTCAGAGGGATCTATAAGCCATCATACAAATCTTCCTAACATTAACACTGTTAGATTTAAAGAACTGTCTACAGTGCAGGGGCTATGAGAACCTACACGCTCTCTGATAACGGTATGCCAAAGAAACTAGCCAAACAATTTATTAAAAAGGTAATGTTGAGAGGATGTTTGGGCTGTACTCTGCCCCTGTGTCTGACTCTAAGTACCCAGAGGTGTGACAGACCTGGTTCCCAAAGCTGCATACTTTTCAAAAGCTGCTCAAAACAGCATTGAGACATTATTCATCTGTTCATCCCAGTAGTTTTCCCTAGTTGCTATATATATATGCATTTTAACTAACACAGAGAAAAAAAAATCTTACTAGGTACAAAAATCTTTTTTGCTTTAGTTCAGCTTCAAAATTACGAAAGCTCAAGTAATAGGAGTACCTAGCTCCAAGAGAGTGCAACACCAAAAGACTGATTAAAATCACAAGCCACAGTACAGCTTAAGAGTTTGCTTAATGGATACTGACTTGGAATCACAAATAGTTCTGGTTAGTATTTAGTTAGAATAAGAGCATGCAGAAATTGCTTACTTACAAAGCACCCCAGTTCATGTGAGTTTGTTATTTTCCCGTCTATAAATACTTTGAATTTCCTGTTTATGCAATATGACCACTAACTTTCTGCATACTTACTGTATGTGAATGAGCCATATTCATCCTTTTTAACAGTCTTGAGTACATGTAATTGCTGCTGCCCCTGTGAACCTGCTTAATTCTTTGAGAAAATTAGATGCCTCATGAGAAAAAGATAGGTCACTGTCACTGGAAATATCAGCATGACAAGGCCAGGCCTAGAGCTGAAATATCACTGTAGCCGTAGTAAGTGATTAGAAAAGAACAAAGATGTGAACAAAGCAGAAATTTTGAATTAAAAAGAAATGGTGAATTCTTTTGGCACAGGAAGTTTTTTATGCAGTTGTGGGTAACTTGAACTTGCAGACACGTCTATTTAAAGAGAAAATTACTCCTGCCATTTTGTATCATAAAGTGCCTACAAAATTGTCTTGGGCAAATCTGTTCATTAGAAATATTAGTGTGAATACTGGTGAGGTGGGTTGGCCCTGGCTGATGTCAGGTGTCCACCAAAGGCATTGTCTCTCTTCCCTCCTCAGCTGACATGGGAGAGAAAATAAAAGGATCATGGATTGGCATATAGGTAGGGAGATATCACTGACCAGTTATTGTCATAGGCAAAACAGAAGTGACTTGGAGAAATTAGTTTAATTTATTACCAACCAAATCCGAGTAGGAAAATTAAAAATAAAACCAATTCTTAAAAACACCCTTCTTCATCTCACCTTTCTATCAGGGCTCAAATTCCTCCAAATTTCTCTACCCTCTAACTCCCAAATGGCACAGGGGGATAGGGAATGGGGTTTGTGGTCCGCTCTTCACACATTGTCTCTGTTGCTCCTTCCTCCTCAGGGAAAGGACTCCTCACATTCCTCCCCTGCTCCATTATGGGTCCCTCCCACAGGAGGCAGTCCTTCATGAATAGACAGCTCCCGTATGGGTCCATCGGAGCGTCACAAGTCCTGTGAACAAACCTGCTTCAGTGTTCAGTTTGAGGGGAAAAAAACCAAAATGTTTACTTGCAAGTGGGGGAAGGGACCTCCTCCACAATAATCACGCCACTCTTTATCAAATTTAAGCAAAGGAACTTTAATACAAGAAGGATAACTGTTCTTAACTGATATACATATATATACATATACATATATATATGGAAACAGACCAGAGCAAACCGCTTCCCCAACACCACAAGAGAAAAAAACAACAAAAATCCCCAAAACCAGCAGGTTTCCTCCTGGAGAAAAGTTATACTTATGGCAGTATCAGTGTCACAGCCTGGCTGGCGGCAGGGTGAGTTCCCAGATGAACTCTGTCTCTCTCTCTCTCTCTGTGTCTCTTATCCCAAATGAAGAAGGAAAACTGGAAGCGATGAACTGCTGCGTGTCCTGGAAAAGCAGCTGCAAGTTCCCTCTCCCAGGTCATTGCCCCAGCCGGGGCGGGCAGGCTGTGATGCTGCAAGTAGCGGTGAGACTGAAGCAGAGGCCAGGACCCCAGATGCAGGAACCAGGAGAACAGTCATTGCATGGAGAAAAAGAAGCGGCTCATCAAGAAGCAGCAGCCAGCAACAAACAGCGAGCAGCCAGGAGTAGTCCGGGGCAGCCCACAGCAGCTAGCAGACAGCTTCTCCTCTCCCCAGCACACACACACACACCCCTGCTCCTGCCTTCTGCCGAGCTAAGAAAAAAAATGTCCCCAAAAACAAAAGAGACAACCTGCCCCCACCCAACCAATCAAGAAGAAAATGGTAGCAGTTTACTTCTTTTTGTTAAATAATGGCATGGGCAGTTAGTGGCAGGGGAGAGAATTTACATTATAATTAAAAACTACAACACTCTCCCATTATTGAGTTTCTCTCTGGCTGAAGTTGTTGATGAACATTTTTCCCCCTTCCCTCCTTAGCTACATTACCCCAGAAGTGCTATCATCACTGTTGATTGGCTTGGCTTGGCCTGTAGTGTGTCCATCTTGGGGCCAGCTGGCATTGGCTCTGTAGGATATGGGAGAAGCTGCCCCTGTATTTTGCCACTACCAATACCTTACCTTGCAAAACCAACACAAGTGGATATAGTCTATGGAGCACAAATACAGGGACTTTATTAATGCCAGGAAAGAAAATATCTGAACTGGACTGAGTTCCTGAATTACTGTTAGGATCTGATTAATGTACATTAGAGTGTAACCTGAGCTATGCAGTTTGTCAACACAGCATTTATAGGTTCAGTACATGCACTCTATGATACAGTTGTTTGTGAACTTTGTGTGACTTTGAGCCAAGAGGAAGCTGACTGTTCCTATTTATATCCTGTGACTGGAGTGTAGAAGTGCTTACAGACCTTACATCAGCATTCCGACTGAATTGTCCCTTCTCCAACAACTCTACTCATGTACACATATTGTCTATATAATGCTTCAAAATATACATTTAGTGTCCATGACAGTCTAGAATCAAAAGCAAAGATTAATGATAAGTCATAATGTATGAAAACAAATTCACTAGGAAAAAAGGAAGATAAGAATATTTTGATGCTCTCCCAATCACCAAAACTGATAAATAAAAGAATGAGCTCCCATGAGACATTTCGTGACTGTGTAGCTTGACCATTTAATCCGGTTGTATCTTTCTTATTCATTACACAAATGTTCAGGTAAATATACCCCCTGGAACTCAGTTTTCTGTGTTGAAAGATGTCTGTATAAATAGTTTGATTACTTCCACACTATTTGCCCTGCAAATCTTTAACCTTGCATGGACACTTTTTTGGTATTTCTCATGTCAAGCAGAAATCCAGAGTGAAAAAGATAGGGCCAACTCCTCCTTATGTGCTCCAGGGCTTAGCTGCTTGTGAAGTTGCCAGAAGAATCTGATTGCAGATTCTTCCAGACAGTGGTGAATCTGGACATGCCTATCAGGCCTCCTTGGTCACAAATACTCTGTTCAGTAATTATTCAAAATGACAAATCAAAAACCCCATTGCTAAGAGATTCTTTCCAATTTTCATCTCATCTCTGTCTCCAACAAAACATACTTACTTAATGGTTATAAAACTTTTTAAAGATTCAGGCCTTGGCTGCAGTTTAGGAGAATTAATAGATTATCTGGATTTATGTTTTGAATTTCAACCTTTTGCTTTTACTTCCATATTATGCTTTCAGCAACCAAGGTTTCTGAGCAGTCTTCCATAGATACAAGTTTATGTCTCTTTTATCTTCAGCTTAGTGATGTGTGCTTTACACTTTTCACAACTAGGTGATCAGGAAAAAAACTTTAGGAAGTGTAAAGCACCATAGATGACTTAAGCTCAGCACTGTAAAAGAAAAACAGGCTATTTTAGACAGTAGAAAGCCTAGTTAATTTGAACTCAGACTCACTCTTGCTCCAGTTCCTATTGAACCATAAACAGCTGCCCAGGGCAGAGAAATAAGGAAATATGAGGAGACTGCATTTCAAAGTCATTCTATCTTTACAAAGAAAGAATAGCCACTGATTCAGACACTGATTATACGTGGCAGTTTTGTACTCTAAAAAAAAAAATCAGAAAATCCCTACAGATTAGATATAGTCACATGTATTTTTCATTTCCAATAGGCAGGAAACTAGGTTGTCCTAGATCATCTGTCTTCCACTTTCTTCCATTCATACCCAGAGCCTGAAAAAATAAGCAAACAAACAAACAGTCATGGGAATGTCAGCCTTGTCATAATTAATGAAATATCATTTTAAATGTCAGCTAGCCAAACTTCTCATGAACATTTCTAATGTATCTAAACACTAACTCATAGATTGTAGCCCTAGGTATGATATTGCCTTGCATCTAGGACAGCTAAAATGCTGTTGTCTATTTCAGCAGGCTCATCAGCATAACAGAGGCATTCTGGAGTCTGTTTTATTTTAGTATGTGCTAAAAATAACCCTAAAGTCAAGTGTCCATTTCAAAGATTTATTT
The DNA here is from genome assembly GCA_035041345.1 of Poliocrania exsul. NCBI lineage: Eukaryota > Metazoa > Chordata > Aves > Passeriformes > Thamnophilidae > Poliocrania > Poliocrania exsul. The sequence goes on from JAWWLZ010000118.1 coordinate 97,124,906, forward strand.
TCAAAGAGGTAATAGTTTTGTAAACTTCTCTTTCCAACTAAAACCAATGAAAACATTGCTTTTAGTCACCTTCTTTCTGCACTGTTTCATTAAAAGAAAAACAGCTTTTTCCCTACAAATAGCATAGATTAGAAACAAAATTGTGTTGTCAAGATGTAAGTATTCTTTATCTTGGTATCTAGAAAAGTTTCAAGTCCAGTTCCTACAACTTTATGCATATACTTATCAATACTCATATGTGTGGAACAATTGAAACCTCCGCTTTCTGCACTACTTAGTGTGTAATTGAATTTGCTCAGGCAAGATGTAGTACCTCTGTCCAAAGAAACAAGGCCTTCTAAGAAGTAGCTTTATTTCTGATCTGCCTACCTTCCATGTCAGTGTTCCATATTGTCTCATGAAAAGTAGAGAGAAGTAAAACAGTAAAGGACATGAATTTGGCCAGGAAACTACATTTTTACATACTTCTCATTCCTGCACTAGCTTTACTAAATTGTGTCCTGTGTTCCAAATAAAAACAGAAATGATTAAGTAACCCAGAGATTTAATTTTCATGTCTAGTAATAGTACATATTTTGCATTTGATATTTAAAAAAAGAAAGAGGATTAATTTTAATGTTCATGAAATGAACATTATTTGGTTTGGTGCCATATTTATAAATACTTGTCATTTGTCCAGTTCCTGAAGATCTGTTTAAATTTGTAGGACAACAGATAGTTCCCTGCACCTACTGTCATTAAATCCTACTTGGAGTAGATTAATTATTCAATTATCACCTTCTGCTTCTCTAAGAGTCTATACATGAAGCATGTGTAATATTAGGGATTGAGAATCTCAATATGATATTATTCAGTTGAGGTCTGACTGAAATATGATTGCTGATGAGGGAACCTTTCCTCCAACTGAGTCAAGCTAGGTCAACAACAAAAGGCAAACCACTGAAGCAGACATAAGCATAAAATTTTTAGGAGATCTGTGTTTTTTCTTGAGGGATTTTCCTTTTTAGAAAAAAAGAGCAAACTTGTATGAAAGTTTTATGCTAAAAATAATGCTTAGTTTTGTTTGGCTGTTCCTCTTTGAACAGAAAGTATTCTACTGTATTTTAAAAATGCCTTTATTCTTTTGTTACACTACACTCAAAGAATCTGTACTTAAAATATTCAAGAAACTAAACTTTCTAAGTTAATTTTAAAAAGGAAGGGTAATAATGGAAAAAAGCAATCTCCTGTTGCATTATTTCTCTTCAAAGGAAACAAAACATGATACTTTTATCCCTCTAGGCAGGAATTGTAGTAATGTTACAAGTTACATGAAGACTATCAAACAATACAAATTTTGGAAGAGTGAAATAATATACAGAATAGGTCAAATTCATCCCATATGGAGCTCTATTGACTTGAACAGGCTTACAGCATCTATTCCATTGTGTGCTATGTAGTAATTCAGATGGAATTGTTTGCACATCAGTTGTTTCTAAGAGCAACTCTACTCGAAGCCTCAAAAATGCTGAGGATTACAATGTCGTTATTCCCAGCTCCATTGCTTTCTGTTATGTTTTTTGAGAAAGAAACAACTTATATTTCAATGCTGTTATGCATTAATGTCATCATTTATGTAGCATTGGCAGAAGTGGAAACAGTTCCTACCTGTCCTCCAGAGCTAGGGAGCACTAAGACAGAGATCTGAATGGTCTGGAGGTGAGAGGCAAAACCAGCTTATTGTGAAATACACAAGGCTTTTATGGGGTCCCTGATGGGAAGGGGATGGAACTTGGAAAGGATTGGATAAGAGCTCCAGAAGGGGAACGACTTAGGTGCCTCAGCTAGCCAATAGGGGAAATGGAGGATAAAAAACAATAGAAAACAAGGGATTGGAGATAGACAGATGCCATAACTAAGAGGATTAGGACAGGGGTGGGGGTGGCTGTGTGAATGGAGCAATATGGAGCCATATGGAGCTGATCAGGGAAGCCATGTGGCTGCTGTGTGCAGGGATGTCCCAGCACAGAGCCACCCCAGATCCATCCCACCAGACTGGTCCTAGACCAGCGGAGGCATGCCCAGGCACAATCCTGCGGCTTGTACCCCGGTAATGCCAGCGGGGGCAGGATTGTCCTGGTCACCTGGGTGGGACTGTCCTGGTCCTGGGCGTCCCCGGCCGGTGGCCACACCCGGCCCGGGAAGAAACAATGCCTATGCTTAACGAGCAGGTCCATAACTCATCTGGGGAACAAAAGCCCCAGGAGAAGACAAGGGAAGGGTGGTGGTGACACTGCAAGAAGGTGATAATGATGGGGAGAGGTGATACAAAACCTTTGTAACTAAAAACCCAGTACAGGTAAAATGCATAATTTTAAAACGTCAGCAACAAGTTTCTCATGTATGCAGCTGGTCAGGTTTAGGGTGCTTTTCAGCGCTGTCCTTCTTGGAGGTCCATAATCAAAGCTTGTTCTTTCCATACCTTATAGTCTGATGTGTTTCCCACAATCATTAATGTGTATCTTTATCAGAGACAGCAATAAAACCTATGATGAGAGAGACCAGCTGCATTTTTTAAAAACACAGTAGTAATTGTATAGTGAATAGCAAACAGCCAGGCTGAAATATGCAAATTAAATCACTGAAAAATATATGCCATATTTTTTCCAAAGAAAAGGAACAAATGGAACTAGATTTTATTCTAAAGTCCAGATACTTAAAGCTATTTAGGTTAATTGCTTTCATGGGAGTTTTGATTTTAGATAGCTTTAAAAATTTTCATGTAAGAACCAAGGAATCACTGGGAAACTAAAATATTTCAGTTCCCTTTGAAGTCTGTAGAAATCCAGCAGCCCTTAGACAATAGCCTGTACTTTGCAGGTTTGAACTGTAAAACAGCGTCTCTTTTAAAGTTGCATAATTTAAGTAAACTGAATAGTAGGAATTATTATTATTACAAAAAATTTACCAATTTAGGCATGAGTCTATATAAAGAGTTCCTTAATCTTCTATCATGCCAGAATAGGGAAGCACAATGCATTTAGAACAAGATATTTTATTTATCTCTATCTAGTGTTTCCCCAATCATCCTCATTTTCATAATTTCTCAGTTGTTTTTTGTAACATGGGAAAAACTAAATGAAGTCATAAACTAAGGGACTTTCTACAAAGGTACCAGTGTGACACTGCTAAATATTTCAGTAGCAAACATTTTTGAACTCTTACCATCAAATGAAATCTTCTGCCTTAAATTCAGTGGTCAGGTTCCTAACAAGGATGGAGGAAAAATAAAAAAAAAAAAAAAAAAAACCAAAAAAACCCAACCTGGTATATTAAAGAAAAGTATTCACAGAATCTAATAGATTAAAAAATTATGTACCTAAAGTAGTCAATAGAAGATGCTGAGAAGGCGGCTCTATTCAAGATCAGAATGCAGTTCAGCCACATATAATTTCCCCCCCTATTTTTGGAGACTAAAGGCAGGCTAGTGCTGTTCACAAAGCTCATGATTCAGAATACACACAAATGGAGTGGGGGTTTTACCAGTATGTTCACTAGGCTGGAAAAAAAGGTGAGCATCATTAGAAGTTCTTGGCTGAAGTGTTCATTTGGGAGACCCAATATCGTATTTCAGGACATATACATATCTGGATTTTCAAGACTCCTTTCATTTCTCTGTTCCAAACAGATTTTTTTTTTCCATCTTACCCAACCCTATTGCAGACTTCAGTCTGGAGGGCTAGAAATAACATATATTCTTCCCATCTAAGATGTTTCCTGACAGCTGAAATTGGAATTTCTACCTTAAGAAGAGGATGTTCCCTCCCGCTGCCTAGTGGCAAATGCACCACTTTTAAAAAAACACAGCTAAAGGTATTAGAGGCAACTGAAACCTTAATTTGGAAGGATTCTGGGGCCTCTGGCTAAATAATGCACGAATGTCAAGGTGTGGTAAGTTGTAGTTTTTTTCAGTACCAGAAAAGTAAGTATTCAAACCTACTAAAGGTAATATAAATACTCCTAAGCAGAATTTAGATTGAGTACCCAACATTTTGTAGCCCTTAAGGTATCAGATATAGGCAGTTTAAGAACAAATTGTTTCAAGGATCTCAGTGATGCCTAAATTTTGATTTAGGAATCTGCACTGGGACAAATGCAATTAAATTACTTTGTGAATTTGGCCCATAAAGGAGTTTTTAAAGTTAATAGGAGATTGAACACAATTCAATGATCTCACTATCAGAGCCCTCAGTTTAGAGACAGTTATTCAATATTTAGTAGGCTAATCCCAGTTAAATATATCAGTTGACTTCTAATAATACTTAAATCAGTTGAGCCATCTATATCTGTGAGCAGATGTACATTTATATTTTACTTACTCCTCCTCTACTTATCCTCCATTTTAGTTTATTGTAAGATTGCCAGTTAACCTAGCAACTAAGTAACTTTATATGATGGAAAAAGGTTTCAGCATCTTCTGGCCGTAAATACTAGACCAATTCCAATGCAAACATTGCAGGAACCTGAGCTGATACTTTAGATCAAAATGCTGGCACACAGCATGCGCGAAATGGATCATACAGCAGCTTTACATGGTTTAACTGATTCATATAAACAGGGCTACTGCTTCATTCTTAAAACTTTAGGTCTGATAAGTAGGAGGCTGTACCTGTTATCATCAGCTCACTCTTGGGTATAGAAATCAAAATAATTCTGAGTAACTCAGTAGGTTTCCCTAGCCCTGTAAGGAGCACTGGTGTTCAGAACTGAACATCAATGCAAAGAATGAACAAGAGAAATATGAACAGTTTTACTTAATTAACAGAAATAAACATGAGTACATATTTGAAAATCATTGGCCTGTAAAATGATCTTTAAAATTAATTAGAAACTCTTTGAAGGGAAGATGAAAAAGGAGGCTGTACATTATTAGTATGTTGCAAATAGCATTAAGATGTTCTACTGCCAGAAAAATTTTGACTGAAGGTGGGTTGAATACTACAATGTTAGCTCCTCTGTCTCATCTAATGTAACCAGTTATGATTAATTCCCTCATCGAAATTTAATTACAACAATTAAGGGGTACAGGAATATTTTGCACCTCAAGATATTTCTGGGTGCCACTCTTTTATGATTACTCTTTGCTTCCCTTAACAATAAAAATTCTTGGGCTCTACTTTAATAATACACTTAAGGCAATTGAGTTGATTGAATACCCAGTTATAGACACATATAAAAGTCTTGTCTTTAATTTTTGAAGGCAATACAACAGATTTTAAACACTTCATTACTCCTTTCCACCTCCCCTGTATGCTGTCAATCAAACACTTAGCATTTAATAGCAAAATCAAAGGGTGGCTTTTCAGCCTAAAATTTTCATATGCTTTTATCAATTAGCAGTTTAAACTTATAAAAGGATTGACAGTACACCAAAAGAGAGTAAGATTATACTTCATCCCTTTGGTCTGATTTGCTAAAGGATTTCTTGAACAGCATCACCTCTTTGCTGTCCAACATTTTGTTTTGCACTTGGGACTGAAGAGATCATGCCTGGGATATGGCAACGCTAGCATGCTTTTCTGTCTTTCAAGGACATGAATGTCCTTAAAGTTGAGATTTTGCTATAAATATTTAGCCATTGGCTGGATTCAATAAAAAGGTTTATTCATGTTGCCTCCAAACAGCTATAATCTTAACAACTTTTTGGTAGAGAAAAATAAACCAGTAGTTCTGTATTCTACTCCTATGTTTCCCAGAAGACCAAAATTTATCCTTGACTCTCACATTTATTGAAATCAATACCCTTGTTTCCAAGTTCAGCCTTCCTGATCATTCAGTCAGCCTTTCTGCTGACACTACTTATTCCTTCAACTTACTCTTCTTTCAATTCAGTTCAGTGAGTTTCTATACTATATAACTAGAATATGTAATTATATATGCATATACTGGGGTGTATGGAGCACTCTATTCCTTTTTATTCTGAAATGAAAGGAAGAATGGCAATGGACCTTTTTTTATTTTATTTTTTTAAACTGTCAAGTGCATTCAGAACTCAAAGCAGCTCTAGAAAGAAGAAAGGACTTTGGTCTCATCTATTATCAAAGAGAGGAAAGCAGAGATACAGATGTTAGTCACTAGACTGCCCTGCTACTAGGAGGACTTTGTCATTCAAGGTGATGCAAAGAAGATTTTTCCTATTATTCAACGTAGATTTTTGGTAAAGCTGTACAGAACACATATATAGCCACGGGAGTGTGGACTTGCTTGCTTAAATGTCTTAGTATTCAAAGATTGACCTGTTCACAAGCCCTGTGACTGTGGTTTATTGGACTGGTAAGGGAAAAAGTATGGATAATGAAGATATTGTATCAGAACATGAGAATTTTGGAAATGAAATGGTATTACCAGAAATATGTTAATGTAAATCATTTGTCATTCATGTATTTAGATCTATCGCTCTTTCTTTTCTACCTCTGTTATATTTCACTCTACCTTGTTAGTATTCCTTATGATATACTCTTATGATTAAAGAGCAGTGAATTACTCTTTAACTGTCCCAGAAAAATAATTTTGAGTGAGAGCTGAAACTAATGAAAATTGCTTAGGTGGGTATGACTGCTTAAGAATCCATATCTTTAGCTTATCTTTTGAACAGATGGCTACACAGATAAATCTCATAATGATCAGCACTAACTAGTAAAGAAAGGAACTAACTACTGCCCTTCTCACATCATCTTTTCCCGTCTATTCTAGTTGTCTGTTTCATTCTATCAAAGCTACTGCAAGAAATCTTGTTAATAGTCTCCTTTATATTTAAACTTGCAGAATCCATGCCATCTTCAGAATAACAACAACAAACTGTCTAAAATGTCATCTGATGAAAAGCTTGTCACATGTAGAAAAAAAACAGACATATGCCGCAGTGTAATTTCAGCCAGCGTTTTCAATCTTTTCTCCTACCCACACCGTTTTTCTCTTGCAGTCTTCTCTCCCATAGTGGATAGGTAAAACAGGAACCTTTCTCCAGACTGACCCTTTAGCTTCACCAGGTAAAGTGATTTGGAGCAGAAATGGAAGTAATCTGAACTAATGTATATGTTTGTTATAGACCTTGGTATCTGATGCAACTATCTGCACCCCTCTTACAAGGGCATGTTTCCAGAGGCAGTTCCACTTATCCCAAATCAGAAGTCTAACATCAATCATCCTCATTAGGCATCTACAGTTCTAGTGGGACTAGATTTTTACACCATTTCCATGACTATTTTTGCAGTGGCTACTCTAGTACATTCAGAGAAAAATATTTACTTCTTCTCATATTTCAATAATTAGAAGAAAAAAAAATTAAAAAAGAGGTAATAATAAATTTTCAGAGTAAAACATGAAAAGTTAGTTTTGCTACTTTATGTCTTCCAATATTAATAATACTTTTTTCCCCTTGTTTCCTTGCTACTTAATGAGCTAGAACCATTTCTTAATGGTCCTATAAAGTATTACCAGATGTCTTTAATAAAATATGATCTGTTGTTTTCCCAGGAAATATATTCAAAGACATGAAGACAAATAATTTGAATAATATCAGAAAGTGAGAAAATGTATTTGTTCTGGATTTAGTGACAGGCAGAGTCCTCAGATAGACATCTCCATTTGAGTTAGTGATCTAGGTTCCTTCATAGCAAACATAGGAAACCATAATTGAGATGTCCAAAAAACCTACCCCAAAGCCAAGTTCTACAAGTTCTTCTTCGACCAATACTTCATTTGTAGATGTCTTCAAGATGTTTTATGGCCATGCCAGTATAATGTTGATATGATATATTTTTTAAAAATTAGAGAGGTTCTTATACTCATACAGCTTTATTATGTCTGAACATTTTCTGGCATAGTGTTTTCTGTATGTAAATCAGTACTGGAAGGCAGAACTGAACACTTAACAGCGGTGACATATTTAGCTATTAGAAATTAATCTCTCTGATGTTAAGGGAGGAGGAAGTATGAGATTCCTGATTAAGGTGTTCTGGCCAGCTCAGAAATTTCAATTATTTTCAAAATAATCTTTCTCCTCTTCTCCCAGAAGTTGAGGAATGTGAATAGAAAACCATAGTAAAAATAATTCTACTCAGACTTATTTATATATTAAGAAAAATAAAAGCTGACATTTTAATACTAGAGATAGGGATGATCACATTCATAAATTATTTTTTACACTGATCAAACAAATTTGTTAATTTACTTCCTTGATTTTCTCCTTGGTAATGCTCTGCTTCAGCTCTTAGCACAACTAAAATTTGTGAAAACCACTCATTACCTATTACTCTTCAGTTTAGAAATGGATAAGTTTTTCAAGCTTGCTATAATAACTTAAAAAAACCAAAAAAGTACCAATGAACATTCAGAAGACAAAGAAGAGGAGTTCCAAGCAGGCATTTGCTTCTCCATCCAGCAGCCAGGATTTCTTGAGTAACCTGAAAGGAAACTTGATCCTGACCTGTGAGATGCCTCTTCATATAGTCAAGAAGGGTAGTCCTTATCTGAGAGCTCATGACTTTTCTAAGAGGACCAAAGTAAACAAAAAGGGAAATTTGGAAGAAATTAACTCCCAGTTATTTTGAGGCAAATTTTGAAAGTACAATAGAAAGAGCTTTGATACTCTAGTCCATTAACATTTTAGTACAAGGCTGCGCAGTCTAAAGAGAATCTCCACACAGCACAGGCTCAGCCCTCATGATGACCTCTTCTATGTCCATGATGGCCCAGCCTCAGGGAAAGGCCCAATCTTCTTCAAGCAACCAACAAGAGGCAACAGTCTGGACTCTTAGCTGACTTGAAAGGCACACTTCTACTCCTATATTCAACATTAAAGCTCTAGCACTAGCTTGCAATCATCTATCCTATTAAATTGTTGGACATGCCTGGTTAGGTTTTACAGGGCAATGAACAGTTCCCCAGTGCCATTCAGGAGTTAGACCCAGGAAACTTGCAGACAGGTAATTAAGTCCTGGTCCTTTCACTTTGAAAGCTAAGAGCATATGTAGACAATTTTTTCTAAGTCTTAAGTGCAGAGGACAGACCTTGGTCCACTTAAATCTCCTGTTACAGACACAGGCAATAAATCCAAGCTCTGAGAATCCAATCAGATATGTGCTTATGTGATGGAAAAATCCACTGAGTGTTCTCTTTAATAACTTCAGAATTTAGTCAATGTAGGATTAGTACATCAGGAAGCAAAACTGTTTGCTAAGCAAGAAAAAGGATCAACAAAAGAGTTCTGATTTCTATATTTTTGTCAAGATATTTTGAAATTAATTAATTAATTCAGTAACCATTTCTTCTGCTCACAGAAGAACAATCCTTTGTAGCATAGAATTGAAATAAGCTAAGGACTAGTAATCTACATGTTTATTTTCTTTGTTTCCATGGACACATAAGGACACTGTAAGCATTCTTTGCTTAACTTTAAGATCCAAAGAACATGATTTGTGTTTAGCTTCCTGGCCTTTTTCTGAGTAGTTCTACCTCAGGGTATAATCCAAAGAGCAGTTGTGTGCAATGCTCTTAAAGGGCCTCTCACTATATCTACAGAGTCTATGCTCTTGAACCCAAGAAAGTGTCCTAAATTTTTTAATCTACAAAAAATAAATATCTCTAGTTCACTTGGACCTTAGATTAATGCTTGAACTTTAATCTTCTGGGAATATTCATTCAGCATATAGCACTGCATGGATGTTAAAATTATCTACAGTTTTGGACCAGAGCAAGAATATTTTCAGATTATATTGCACTCATGTGAGTCACTTTAGTAGACAGTGCATTCAAATGCTAGCAAATAGCAATGTACTATGTATCTTTGACCTTTTCTGCCCTTTTGTACTTCATAACCCCTCTAGTGCTAAATGCGTGCAAATAATTTCAGTCCCCCTTTTCATACCCAAAGTCTGGAGCTCTGCATGCAAGGACAGAAAGCTCTAACAAATAACTGTGTCATCAGAGGAACTAATGTTTCCTGAGTGAAACTCACTAAATTACTTACTTTCAAACACATATTTCTATTCCTGCAGAACTCACGCTGGGTTTGGAAAACGACTATGGAGATTACCTTATTCCCCCAGAAATTATCCTTCTACCTTGTGAGACACTGAAATGGTTTATGGTTTAAACATTGTTAAAATCATTGAAGGACTTCTGTCCACTGTAGGAAACTGTGCAAAGAAACAACTGGTGACTGAAGCCCACCTCTCTCTGAACACGCCTACGAGTTTGGACTGTGAAGGGAACTTAGGATAAGACAAAGGATGTAATTTTATCCCAGGAGAAGAATTTATCCAGAAGTGTGGGTGACTGGAATGCTAATGGCTCAGACAATCAAGGTGCAAGCTGAAGATGTGCAAAGTAACTGCCTAGGTGCTGGTGGCAAGCACACCCACCACCTCAGGCTACAAGCTAGTGTTGAAAAGATAAAGAAAGAGGCAAATCCTGCAAAGCAGGGTAGGTTTCTTTGTCCTTACAAAAGTGTCTGTGACAACTCCCCTCCTGCAAAGCATGGAGACTCTTCACATCTCTGCTGATGGACCATAATGGGCCATAACGGGCCATAACTGCCTCAGCTGTGCTGACATAACAGGCAGCTGTAACATCTTAGAAGGAGTCAAAGTCTCTGATCCAGTATTACATCATCCAGTGTAAAAACTCCCTGCTTCATGGAAGGTATCAGGGACATCTCCACTTAACCTACGCCAAATAAAAGACCACACATGGACTTCACTCAACACTTGGGTTTTTTCCCTCAACACATGGGACCTTCCTTACAACCCTGGGCTTCACAGACTTCTTCCTTCACTGCTCATTCTTCCCTCACCATGCTGGATTTTGCTCACGAATGGACTTCTCTCGCCACACGGGATTTCCTTCACCATGACGCGCTTTTTCCTTCACTATTCTGGGCTTCCCTCAATGGATCCAGTCTGCAACCATCACTTTGACAAGACTGGGACTCTCATCACTGGTAAGACCGTAAGAAGGGGATCAACAGGATGCTGTTGGAATCCATGGAAACTATTTTTTCTACTTAATCTGTCTCTCTGTCACTCTCTTTATCTCTCCCCCTTCCCTTCCTATTTCTTTCTATTTCTCTGTACCTGACATTTACTGTTAAATAAAATCCATACTAGTGACTTCACCATATGGTCTTATTTGCACCTTTATTTGGGCAGAGGCATCTCTCTTATAATGTTAAGAATCTGATCATAACAGTCTGATCTGTGCAGGCACACACATAATCAGTTAATTATTCCATATCTCCATTTCAGTGCCCTGCATTGATCACTGTTGTGTTTGTATGTGTGTATGGATAATTTTAAGGGGACTCCGGACATCCTGATCTCATGTATACTCAGACCCCTCAAAACATGGCGGGCATGACCTCAGTAAGCAATAATTTAGTAGTTCCTCTGTCCTTCTGTTGAATCAGTGAGCTTCTCTGGCTTATGACTCTGACCATCTCAGTGGGCAGTTTCTTGAAATAAGCCTGAACATCACTTGTTAGCTTCTACCCTTCAGGTCCCCTCCAGGGACTCCATAGTCCCTGTATGCAGTTGATGAATAGGACTGGGAGTGAGTGACAGAGCATTTGACAAGAAGTCATAAAAACCCACAAGCTCTGTACTTCTGGGCTCCACACTCGATCTAGGAAGTCTGGTGTGCAACATGCCCAGGGCTACAAGCACAAGGGTAGGATGATCCACCAGTCAACACAGAATCATAGAATGGTTAAGACTGGAAGTGACGACAGTGGGGTCATCTATCCACCCTACCTGTTCAAGCAGTGTCATCCTAGAGAACATTGCACAGGATTATGTCCTGATGGTTCTTGAATATCTCTTGAATATCTCTCAGCCTTGACAGTGGGCAAGCACAGCAATGGAGATAGGCCAGTGAATGACACACATCATTTCACTGCCATGGTAAAAATGAAGGCAACATGATCCTGCACAGGTAGACCTTGCCCTAGGTTGTTGGCTCCTTTAGCTGAACCAGAGGTCGTTCACCAGTCCTGGAAAGTGCCCTGTGACTTCCCTGCTCTAGTGTGTGTGCATCTCTGTTTGCAAAGACCTTTTGTTTAGTTTATCAACAACACAAAATGATCATCATCAACAAAGACCTGAAATCAAAACTGCTTTGTCCTTGGTAAGTCAGGCTCTCTTTGCTGTGAGTGTAACATCTCAAGTATTTAAATTTAATTTTAATGAAGTTGCTTTGTTTGATAAAGGTCAGTGTTGTCAACACAGAAAAATGCTGAAGTTCAAAGTAGCTTGTTTGTTCAAAAGATTGAACTTTTGAACTGATGATATATATTAATAGCACTTAGTGTTCATAGTAAATACATATGAAGATGAAATTTACTAATCCACCCTATTTATTAGGGTTCTGAAACAAACAGAGGCTTCCAGATAAATGTCTGTGAGTGTAAGTAGGTTGGGAGTATGTATTGCCAGTGATTTATTTCATTATAAATATTACAGCCTAAGTTTTGTATTATTCTAAATTGCTAGGAGCAAGGAATTAATTTTATAATTTATGTATTTGCAACTTTCTGAGTGAGGTTTTTTTATATAGTAGTTGCTATGAAAAATAGAACGGCATAAAACAACATTTTTTAGTTTATGTTTTACAGAAATGAAGGCAGCATACCCCCATCCTGTGATTTCTGCGTCCTTCAGACACATAGTCATTTGGCTGGCTGTTGTTCTGTCTCCATCTCACAGAATCTCTGCTCCCATTCTGCGTACCCACACTAGCACTAGTAGGAGTTCTCAATGAGTGTAATGCAGGGTCAAATAAGGTTAAAAGAGGACATAAATCTCACAAGAGATGTTAGCAAAATGCTTCCATTATAACTAGCTTACACATCAAGCAAAATTCACTTAAGCCACAGAAAGAAACTACAGTGAGGAGCCAAGTGAAAGGTTAATTGTATTATAAAAAATGAGTGGCTGTTACTCCAGTTACCTTCAGAGGTCATGATAGAAAGAGCATTAGATGTTACATGTGCATAAGAAACCATTACATTTAATTTGTTTCCCCTTTAATGAAGCCAGGAACTTGTTTCTGATCAAAACAAGACTTGTTTTGTGTTAAATAGGTGGACACAAGCTTAGTAGAAATCTAAGGTGTTGAGAACAAAATTGAGAGGCACCAAAGGCACATTACCAAAAAAAGAAAAAAAAAAAGAAAAAAAAGAAAAAAATCCATACAAAACTAAACCCCAACATTTAAATGCTTATTCACTAGAAACTGTTACTATGGAAAAAAGATAAGATGCACTGAAATGTCTCATTTAGGAGTACAGATATGGATGATATTTGAACTTGGAGATGTGCTCTGTCTGACTTGATGTTAAAAATCAAAATCAGAGGGTGATTGGGTGCTGGTACAGGCTCCCCCCACCCCCCCACCCCACCCCCCACCCCAGAGAAGTGATCACAGCACAAAGCCTGACAGAGTTCAAGAAGTGTTTGGACAATACTCTCAGGCACATGGTGTGACTCTTGGAGTGTCCTGTAAAGACTGGATTTGATACTCCTGATGGGTCCCTTTCAACTCAGAACATTCTGTGTGATCCTATGATTCTCTTTAAAAAGAAGCGATTGGGAGAGTCATTCTTTGTCAAATATGGCATTATCTGTTTCCAAATCACTGACAGCACAGAAGGAATTATCTTGAATATCGATGTATTCTAACATAAGATGTTAGAGTATATTAAGGATAAGAGTGTAGATATTACATGGTGTCTGCTACAAACCACCAAATCACACTAGAGAACAGAAATGTTGGTTTCTTAAACCTCTATCTATAATGGGATAGGAGGAAAAGAAGTTATATTTTGTGACTTCAATCTGAATGACATAATCTTTAGTTCACATACTACAGTTACTCAAACAGGCTTACAATATCTAAATACCACTGCAGTCAGTTTTTGAGTGTAGGAAAAGCTACAACAAAGAGTTTCAATCAAAACTTTCTTACAGATAAGGAAAATCTGATCAGACCAATAAAATTAATGCTACATTAGGAAGGATGATCCCTTTATGTTTGGTCTGATAGTAGGAAAGAAAACAGCACATGCTTTTGGTGTGCTAAATGTGACACTTTCCCTGAGTTGGAACCAAACTTGGATGGAATCACTGAAAAGGTTTTGAATTGAAAAACTTAAATTATCATTACCAAAATATTTTAAGAGTACTTTGACAGTTATAAAATCTGAGAATGAGAGAGGCTACAGTATACAAACCCCCAATATATACAACTTAAAATGGAACAAAAGCAAAACATTATTTCTCTTTAAAATAGAAAAAGAAAAATTTGATTCTCAAGACAGGTTTCACAGCTATTTTTTCCCCTTAATTTCTCTATGAACATTCCTTACAATTTACAATCCTAACCTGAAGTTATTCAGAATAGAGCTTATTCTGAGGCATTTAGCAGGTTTTGAACATAAACATACTTGCCAAATGGTCATTCCTCTGACTAGCAGCAGGAGACGGAAAAAAATCTCACATCAAAGACAGACTTTCAGCATAGTATATTTTAAGACAGTTCCTCATCAAGATGGCTATCTATCCTATACCTCATTCTGAATGAAAATGCTTGGGTGAAGGGCTATGTTGTCTAAACTTTCCTTCATATGGAAAACTTTCACATGATATTTTACTACCCTCATCAATACCTTGCCTAGAAAAAAAATTATCTTAGGGTAATTATTAGAGGCTGATAAAATGGCATACATTGTCTTTTAAACCAGTCAAAGGGCAAACTATAGCCACCTAAGGTCCTATTATTTTTTTTTACTTTCATATTATAAAATTTGGTATTTTCTCATTTAAGTAATTTTATAAGTAATACTGTGCTCCATTTTAAATATAGATTAAAGCAGGGCATGCCATACTATGCACACAGTCAAATTAGGTACCCTATGGGCATCTTCTAGATTCAAAAACCATTAACTCGAAGTATCCTCCAAAAATCCTGAAACTTTGAGTTGTAACATCAACCTTAAAGAATTTTCTATTCCCCTTGATACTTTGTTCCAGTGGTTAATTACCACTAAAATGAGCATCACAGTTTTTAATTCAATTTTTCCATCTTCCTTATTCCTATTGCATGTTTTTTCAATAAATTATTGCCTTCATAGTATTTAATATTTCTGCTTTGTGAAATAAATTTCATTCTTGAATCAAGTTACTTTTTCATCCAGATAATATGAATGAATTGAAGGCTTTTGATCTCCCTTTGGAGACGTCTCTTGGAATATATTTTAGTTTGGATTTTTCTTTTTGTATGTGTATGTGTGTGCAGCTGGATTTCTGTTCTCTGTACCCTGGCTTTTGTTGCGCTCATAGATGCCAAATACAAATTTGGTCATCAGTTTTGATTAAATGGCAAAGGTCTTGCATACTCCACTATGCCCCATAGCCTTTTTCTGATGAGGAGTTGCATGCATTTCTTTTCAATTTTTGCCTCTCTTTTCTGCCTGTAAAGATGGCAGAAAGCATGCAGTGGGACAGAGAGTGCACACATAAAACCTAAACATGTCTGAAGTAATTCATCCTGTTTTGCAAGGAGAAGTGGGTCAGAATGAGGTACAAATCTATCCTAA
>JAWWLZ010000118.1:97140636-97162175 GCA_035041345.1 Poliocrania exsul
CTGCTTGTTTATTTAGGTAATGCTTTTGTGATATTTGATGGGTCTTGTTGTATTGTTTTGGTTATTTTTCTGTGTCTTTTTTTTTTTTTTTTTTTTGGGTTTTTTGTTTTTTTTTTTTTTTATAGTAGTCAATGTCCAAATGCTATGTTTGAGTGCAAGACTTACAGAGTAGACATTAATTATTTGTTAGGTATACCATTTAGGTATGCAGTCAATTGTAAAGAGACTTGATCTTCACAAAAAAATCCTAGTGATATATCAGAAAAAAGGAGATGTAAGAAATAATCTTCTGTGTCTTGTAACTAAACCAAAGTCATAAAAGTGTGGAAAGCATACAAACAAAAAAAAGGAAAGAGTAGAAGTTAATGATACATCACATTGTAAATTTAAAGAGATCCCTTGTACCATACAAGATTCTTATTTGGTGATAGTATAACTCCAGTATAGCTCATTCAAATTAGTGTGATTAACTTTAAAAGTGCATTTCTTGTCAAAATTATGTTCTTTTATTAACCAAAGGTTCTATTTAGTAATTTTTCATTATCAGTCTTTTATGCTAGATTGAATATGCCCATCAATTTTTTGAGAGGAATGTAAGCTAAATCTCTGAAAGTGTGACCTAGAAAACAGCCCCCCCATTTTTTAATAGAAGACTAAATATATTTTCATATTTTGAATAGAGACTTCTGTTGATATTTCAACTACACTTGACCCAAACTCTTACAAAGTGATGATTTCTGAGAATTCTTTTAGATTCACATAGCAGGAATAGAATTTGAAGTAAAGGCTGTTTTCTTCTAGCTGATCTCACAATCAGCTATCAGCTCTATAGTTTAATGTACTGAATTTCCAGAAAGAGATTTCTGGCTGGCATATATTGTAAAGTAATTATTTATTTTGTTGCACGTTATTCTTGTGGTAATATAACTGAGATGTCTCATATAGGTGGCTTAATTAGAGAAGTAAAGTCATATGAAAATGTTCTCCACAGCAGGTATATGTAGATGATTAATGCTTCTTTTGAGTAGCACTTCCAGATTCACACAAAGGTTTCATCTTCATTTTGTTAAATGAACACACCACAGGACTACTGTATTTCCAGCCTTACTATTGAGGAACACAAAGTGGTTAGGAATCATAAACTGAAGGCTAATCCACATATCCAAAGTTGCAGTTCTATTGCTTCCACTCAGCTGCCATATCTCTGGAGGTTCCCATAAACTCTTAAGGGTTCCCACTTTTTCCAAATAAATGGACATGTTACCATTTTGTTTCTAAACATTCACTGAAACGTGTGCAGGGTTGTCATGGTCAAACAATGAAGTACTTATCTTTGCCAGTCTTTTTTGAGCACTTCAACCAAGTAGCTGAAGCAGTAGTAGAAGACCAGCTATGAAGCTCAGCTCACAAGGTAACAGCAGAAGGAACATGGAAGAAGCAAGTAAAATGAAGGTTTGCATAGATTAAATACATTAATTAAAAGCTTTTATCATAGTACTCATTGCAAAACAGCTGAAAGACGAGCTAATGTCCAGTCAGGTTATAAAACATGTGCATTGTTTTTTTGGTTTTTTCTCTCTGAATAAGAAGCTAACAAACAAACAAAAAATCCCTTTTGTTTACTTGTCTCTTCTTCTAATGAAATATTCCTTATGGAAAATGCACTGTTGGGAAGAGTTTTGTTGTTTATTTTAACATTTGGGTTAAGCTCTTGGATACTGTAATAGCCCCTTGGGGAATTCTCATATGGTCTTACAGAAAGCTACTAGCACATTCTGTGTCCATTTTAATAACAGGTGACAAAAAGAAGAGAATAGGTGGCTACTCTATAATTTTTATACTTATAGACAAAGTTTATACTATGCTGACTGATGTGGATCCTATTCCCCAATAATTTTTCAGCCTTACAACAAGATGGCCATCATTTGGAAGCAGTGCCTGCCTCTTTCCTGTTACGATAAAGTACATGGAGATTTACTACTAGACAATGAGTTGCAGCCAGGTTAGACAAGAATTGAGTGGAATTTTGTAGCTAAAATAAAGAAATAGTAAGTCTGGGCTGAAGTTTATCACATAGTACCATTGAATGGTTCAGACTGGGAGGGACGTTCAAAGATTATCTAGTGCAGTCTCCTGCCATGGGCAGAAACATTTTTAACCTGATCAGGATGCTCGAAGACCCATCAAACCTGACTTTGAAAAATTCCTGGAGTTGGGCATCCACAGCCTCTGTGGGCAACGCATTCCAGTGGCTCACAACCCTCACAGTAAAGAGTTTCTTCCTTATATCTAATCTAAATCTACCCTCTTCCAGCATAAAATCTGTGCCTCCTGTCCTGTGATATAGGCCTTGATATAAAGTCTCTCTCCATCTTTCTTTTAAGCCTCCTCCATATATTGAAAGGACACATAAGTTGTCCCTGAAGCCTCTAGGTTCTCAAAGCTGAGCCACCCCAACTCCCTCAGCTTTCCTTTAGAGGAATGGTGTTCCAGCTCTTTAATTTTTTTCCCAGCCCATTTCCAACCAGTACACATCTTTCCTGTACTGAAGTCCACAGCGTTGAATGCAGCACTTCAGGTGGAGTCTCACAAGAGCAGAGTGGATCACCTCCCTTGACCAGCTTCTTTTTCTGCAACTCAGGACATGATTGCCCTTCTGGGCTGAAAGGGCACATTACTGGCTCAAATCCAATTTTTCTTCCAACATTATCCTTCTCTTCAGGGCTGCCCTCAATCCATGTATCATCCAGTGAGGAATTGCTAGAGTGAGGGCAGTGTGGAAAGGGTATGGTTCAAAATCCATCAGAATAAACACAGACTTTTTTATTAAATTAAACTTAAACTTAGAATAGACCCCCAGCTCTCGACAGCTTCAGTCTCTTGGCTGATGCATTCATTGTCATAATAGGAGTTTAATAATTTTTATATCAATGTTGGTTTTAGATAATCAAATGACATCTGTATACAGAACCTCCCTATAAAGTCTCTACAGCCTAAGATCCTAGAGAAAGATTTGAAACATAAATAAGAATAAAGAATTATTTTAATCTGATATCCTGATTAAAATATTTAATAAACAAAATGTTTTGATTTGATGGATGAAACACTAGCAAATTCTAATTCAGGGAATTTACAGAATATTCAAAGATTACAAAAATACTTGAAATTAAAAAGGACTTGGAGGTTGTTTTTCTCTTTCCTCCACATGCTCTCAATGAGCATAGATGTCAATTACAAAGGTAATGCTGTGATGTTTAAGGTTGAAAGGGTTTTCTAATGCATACTGCTCAAAGCACTGTTCTCTAGAAAACAAATTCCCATGTACCCACTATGTATAACTCAATCAAGCACTTCCTGACAAGGTGCAAAGAGACAGTGTTTTGATGTTTCCTCCACTGAAATATATATTTTTAATAGATTTTTCTCTATTTCTTGTTTTTGGCTTTCTTAGATTTGATGCTTTATCCTTTGTGAAACATTCTGCCCTCTGCGAATTCCTTTAAATCCTATAGTTATTCCATAGATATATTTTCTTTTAATCCTTTAATCTTTTATTGTCAGTCACACCATGTACCTTTGATGTGGAAAATACTCATAAAACACTTAAAACATGGTCCAATTATTATCTTAAATGACCATGTTTTTATTTATATGTATGAACTATTTATAGTTCTCATAGATGCGTTCTGTCTTCCTTTCCAAATTCTTACCTTTGCTAACAATTTTACAAACTCCCTAATGAGGTCAGGCTTTTTCATTGCTGTGAAGTCTTTGTGACTGAAATGCAATTTGTGAAATAGATTTGTCCCCAAAATAACAGCAGTCACCTGAATGTACCAAGGGATATATAATTGGATATGTGGCTCTTTCAACTTACCTAATGGATACATAGAACTCTCAGCTGCCTCAACCACCCTAGGCCAGCAAGGAAAAATATTTAGCCATTTTTTCATGTCCTAGATTGATGGTCTTAGTTCATTTCTTAGACCACATGTGTGACAGCATTGTGGTTCACTTAGTGGTAGGTTCAACTGAAAAGAATTTTGTCATCAGTCATTAAAATAAGAACATGCTGTTCACTACTATTATACAAAGCCATAATGGCTTCACATCTGGAGTGCAATGTTTGGTTTTGGACTTTGCACCTCAATACAAGTATATCTACTTCTTATGTGAAAGTGATGAAAAAGCTTTCTTGGAATTGGAAAAAAAATTCGTTTACAGTATGTACAGACAAACTCGGAAAAAGTAGTCACTAAAGGTTACAGCAATTCTTAAGTATGAATTTAAATACGTACAGGAGTTGACACAATAAATAGTTAAAACAATTGGAGAGGTTTTTGTGGAAATAAGAGGAGGATTCTTCCCAGGAAAACTAATGATTTATCTGAAGTCAAAACCATAACAGTTTAAATCTTAAAGCACATACAGTGTGATTTTAATATGATAAAAAAATAAGAAAAAAATATTTTCTTCTTCACTGAACACATGTATTATGTGTGAAAGGTCAAAATGAAAATTGTAGAGTCCTGACATGCTACTATAAGAATTTCTGGTACTCAATATCTTTTTCTTCCGAAAAGTGAAGAGATTTACTTATCTGACTGTACACCATTTTGCTGTATGACAGCCTTTTCCTACTGAATAACAGATAGAAATAACCACAGCTATCCATAGGTATTCAAAAGTGAAACATCTGAATTTCAACTAGGCACCCTTGGATCCCTTCATGCTCTGCAACACAAATCATGCTGCATGATCCAGACAGATGTACAAATTAGAAAATGGATCCAATCTAACTCATTAGTGTTACTTGTTTGTTGCCATGTTTGTAGCTCACAAGCAGACTTTATATTATGTTCTTATTCTGCAGTCAAATCAAAACAAATGGTGACTTAACTGCACCAAAATTTTATAGGATACCTGGTTCTGGTTATACTGTGACACTGGTATTTGCCATTTCCTTTATCTCTGCAAGGTTCAGCATTTTCCATCCTTACATACCTTTGTCTTCAAAAGGAAAAAAGTTCAAATGTTATTGGATGGCAATATTTAGGTGTGGCAACCATTTAGTAGGCCATTAGAACAATGACTATAATGTTGAGCAACTATAAGGCTCCTTTTTATTTTTTTCTTTTTTTTTCCTTGCTCCCACTCTCCCTGCAGGTTTTCCATTCAAAGTGCACCTTTGTAAGTATTTCTCAGATATTTCCTTATTAAAAGTAAAAATAATGCATATTTAAGTCTTTAAAGTCAGCATACAATTGAGGTTTTTTTACTGTTCTTTGTGTCCTGTCTGTTACCACTACAATGATCTCTGAAATTGCAGTCTAAAAAACAAACATTAGAACTGAAGTGAAACGTTTTTTCTTTGATTAAGTTTCAGTCCAAGATGTAATGAGATAAAGTTGCATCATTGTCACATTTATCTTACAATATTTAAAACGAGTTTTGAGATAGTGGGATTATGAGAGACTCAGGAGGCATGACACTTTTTGAAATAAGTAGCTAGTTTTGTCCTTTTATAATATGTTGTGATTTTACACTTTTTATTTCTTACAGGAAAAACAGCTGACTGCCTGAAATAGTGAATGGAGGAGAGACCCACTGAACTCCATGTCTTTGCTTGCAGAGAGAATGTACCCTACTCCTAAAGTTCAGAAATTCAAATGCTTCAGCATGTCTTTTGTATAAAAGAATCTTAAGTTAACTGAAAATTAAGTTGCAGACACTAAAAATATTGAAGCTTCTGTGTCTGTTGCTCTGATTAAGAATACCCAACAAAAACTGCTGTAATACACCATATTGGAAGCTAAATGTACATAAACAGTCCCTTCCGCTAAGCTTTCTCTGACCTGCCTCCCAAAACATTCAAGATGGCCAGTCTCTCAAATTTGCTTCCAGAGCATTGCAGAATTTATTTGAATTTCTCTCTACGTATTTAATATCTATGTTCTTCTCTGCCCATTCTACAGCTATGGGTAAAAACTTCCCCAAACCTCAGACAAGCCATGAGGATTTTAAAACAAGCAAAGGGTTCCTGTTTAGTTCATTATGACTAGTATAAATCTGAAAAGAAAACAAATGAATATGAATTGTGTCTTCCTAGATTTCCTCATAAGCTTGAAGAAAAAGAAGCATGCTGTCCCATATTTGCGCATTACTAGTGTTTGTTAAATTTTGCACACAAAATTATCTCCATAATACTTGCTTTTTTGTAATATTTACAACACAATCATAATATATTTTAAGAAAGCAGGCCACCATCTAAATGAATAACACTATACTTCTTATAAAAAAGCATCACAGAAATGCTATTGTTTGAGTGTGTCTTCTACCTGGGGAAGTATAGTCAAACTTCAATGGGATGCTAAACCTGTACTGCAATTGTTTATTTTGTTGTTTATGTCCTAGAATTTATTGTCCTCAGCTAGTAAGTACACACTCTAAGGTTACACAGATAATGTTCTACAGTGTTGAAATACTGTTATTTCTAAAATGTGTCTTTCTTGAAACTGCAAATGGCGCATTTTCATTAGTTGTTTTTTTTTAAAATTATTCATAAACACCTACTGAGATTTATATGATTACCTGACAGCTTCACATATTGCCTCTCTACCCTCCTTTAATTTATACTTTCCTGCTATTTCCTATGTGTATTGCATGACAGGTTATTTGTAAATATCATATTTATATTGCCAGCCTCTTTCTGCACTGATAATTTTCACCCAGAAATATCCTCTGTCATACATCTTCCATGCTTACATGTGTGCTGGTTTAAAGGTAAACTGGCAGGAGAAGTGAATCCAACTCAAACAATAAATACAATGAGACAGAGAAAAAAATTGGGTTTAACCCATAAAAACCAGATATATAACCCAGCACTCTGGGGTACAAATGGAACGGTGTTTCTCAGTCCCTGTGCTGAGCACCACGTGGTCCCCCGAGTATAAAGTAAAAGGAAAGAAAAATCTGTTGGTGAGGATGATGTTCGAAGTCTGATCGAGAGTGGCAGTCACAGTCCTATTGAGGTTCTGGTCCTCCTCTAGATCTGACAAGTGGTACCAGAAGTCCCAAAATTCAAAGGTTATATATGTTCAGGTGGGAGTGCCCAGTACCTCCCCCAGAGTGGGGAGTTTCATAATGGGTGATTTAACTCTGAGCCATGGGATATTTTGGAATCTTTGATGGTCTAGGTCATTGCAGCTGCCTGTTGTGCCAGTCCCTCATAGTCCATAGGCAGACATGAGCCCTCAGCCTGGGTGTGGAGGTGCTAAGGCCTCCCTGTGGGGTAGTTATAACAGTGGACTCACTGATGTGAAGACGGAAAATATTCCCATGCCTTACAGAGTTCTCTAACACCCACTTGAGGAGTCACGTGTGCCCTAGGCAGCTGCTGCAGATGATCCATTATTAACAGTTCATGAGAAATTACAATGGAAGGTGTAGAACACACAGTTTTGGCTACACCCACACAGTGATAAACTGGTCCCAGCTGCTGTAACTAGGGCAACATGTCAACTAATTCAAAACATGTAAGGAAGCCCTCAATTCCTTTATTATGAAGATAAATATTTTATCCTTTTGGAAGATGTTGAAAAATCATAATAACACAATAAAACAAAACAGAAAATCTTGTATGAATCCTAGTTGTCACTATTTATATATTGTGGTACCCTGTGGCTTAAGAACCAGTTATGATAAAAGAGGTAAATACATGTATGCAAACATCCAAAGCAACCTAAAAATCTTAAAATCTGAACAGCTTCATCTAGTGGTCAACTGTTACTTTATTTATTCAGAGATGTAATCTAGACATCAGCTTTAAAATACTTTGATAACTGATTCTTATTTTAGGTACCTACTATAACCTAAGTATGACCAGACCATTTCAGAAGAATTTTAACCCTTCAAAAATTAAATGCCAAGTACAATTATTTTTTAAACAAAACCTGCTTTAAATAATTTTGAATAATATAATTCTTGGTTTTATCCTTGTTTAATCCCTTTATTTCATCCCAGGAATCTTGTAAAAAATGCATTCTTTTGAAAGAAAATTGTTAGAACAGCTTGATAATACGGAAAATAGCATCTACCACTTTGATTCTTCTCATTCACAAAACAATAGCAACAACAAGCAAACAGATGTAACAATTTTTTAAAAACTTAAATATTAGAGAATTTATCATATTTCAAAATAGTTATCTTTCTTTCAGGAAATTAGTGACAATTTCTTGAAAATTTCATAGCTTGAGTCTGCAAACTGGACACTGCTCTTGAGTGCTCTTTTGACACCATGAGTTCAATTATTCATGTTTTGAAAGATTTTTTAAATTTAACTGTGACTACATAGCTCACCTGATTTTCATGCAACTATGTACAATGCACAATGCACAATGTTTCTTTGCTGGAAGGTAAAAACTTCTCTGTGGGAACTTCTATGCTAACTTCCTTTTATACAACAAAGTGGAGGCATGTAGTTTCTTTCAGGTTTAGGTGCCAATTCCCTATGTGGAAAGCACAAGAAAGAGAGAGTCAAGTTACTGAGTAATAGTGTTTAATATTTTATGGTTTTCCAAAGAAGAAGAATTCAACAATACCACTCCTGGAATGCTCATAATATTAGTGGAAATAATTGCATGGTAAATAAATAATAAAGGTTTTTTATTTCTTCATATTTCTTTTTTTTATTTACAATTATATGTTGTGTTATACAGAAGATGCAAGTCAGAATTGGGAAAACACTAAGAGTAATTTCACTTGTTTTTATACATACTAAATTTACAGTAATATGTTTTGAATGTGGCTATAACACAATTTCAGATATAGTTAATTTCATACTAAAAGAATAGCACTTGCTAATGATGCATTTTTTCTTGCTGTCATGGTCCATCCCCAGCCATCAGCTCAGGCCCACATAACTGCTCACTCCCTCCCTCCTGAGTGAGGATGAGGTAGAGAATCAGAAGAGTGAAAGTGAGAAAGCTCATGGATTGAGCTAAAGACAGTTCAATAGTTAAAGCAAAAGCTGTGCATGCAAGCAAAACAAAACAAGGAATTAATTCACCTCTTCCCATGACCAGGCAGGTGTGCAGCCATTCTCAGGAAAGCTGGGCTCCTTCATGTGTAACGATGACTTAGGAAAACAACACCATCACTCTGAATTTCCACCCCTTCTTTTGTCTCCTGCTGACTTTTATTGTTCAGCATGACACTGTATGATGTGGGATATCTCTTTGGTCTGATGGGGTCAGCTGTCCTGGCTGTGTCCCCTCCCAACTCAGTTTGCATCCACAGCCTCCTTGCTGGTGGGATGGGGTTCTGTAAGGAGCAGAAAGGGCCTTGATGCTGTGTGAGTGCTGCTCTGCAATAATGAGACCATTCCTGAATGACTAACACTGTGTTCAGCGCAAATCCAAAACACAGGCCCCTACCAGTTAATATGAAGAAGATTAACTCTATCTCAACCAAACCCAACATATTTGGTTAAGTTAAAATTCTAATTACATTTACACTGTGAAGTTTGGGAGATATCTTAGAGTGTTATAAAAGGAAAACAATTAATCTATACTCTATTGTGAGCTGCATACCATGTATCCTTGATAGTGGATGAAATCAGTGGAATATGAGCAGGGGTCTTTACCAGCAGCAAATGATTGTTCTAGAATATGAAACAGAGACATAGGGCTAATAAATGGAAGCCATAAAATTCAGTAAGACTTTGAACTTGCATTCCCCTGAAAATGTCACATATTGCATACACACTCAATCAAGATATTGTATTTGCTTTCAGAGGAATAACAGTCTGTCCCTGTCAGATATTGAGATAAATCCTCTAGATTTAAGGTTTTATACATTAGTCTCCTAGAATATCTAAAAATGAACTCAGAGACTTAGACTCAATTCAACCTATTCTTCAGTGAAATATTCTTAGATTGGAATGCAGAGAAACATTTGTCATTTATTCTACTATAGTTTTCTTATGTGTAGGAATAACTGGAGCTTTCTTAACTGCTTGGTTCTTTCTACAGTAATTAAGAAACTGATTTGCTATTTCATTCTCTACATTCTCATTTTAAGCAAGCTAGTTTGACATGCTTCAACTGAAAGTAAAAGTGCTTTTATATCATCTTGAAAATATTACATATTATTTTCTATATGTAACTTTCTGTTTTCCTTCAATCAAAGGTAGACAGTCTGCAAGTTCTCTTTTTGCCCTTCCTTTTGGGACAGAAGGAATCTTCAATGTGTGTAATTCACCACTAAAGTCTGCAATTCCACATGCCTTTCAGGATACTAAATTGGTTAATGGAGCTCTTTTGTAGGAATAATTCCTCCTGTGCCTTTTACTGGGCAAATATTTTGGACACAGAATGAGGTTCAATGGAGTTTCCTGTGTAATCTGAGCAACTCAATGTTCACAAATCCAAATACTGTTTGTACTTCTAAGACATCTCAGAGATGTCCAGTCTGTCTTTTTAAAAGTTTTTAAATTTAACTGATGAAAAGGATCACACAAATCATAATAAATGTAGTTTTTTCCAACACAGCAACCCAGCTGAAGGCAAATTTGCTCTAGTGAAACCAAAGACAAAAATACATACTGATGTTAAGAAGGTCATGGTCAACACTGAGAAGCTGGTGACAGCAGCTGAAATGTTCAGCTCCTGTCTGCCAGAAGCAGAACTTGGAATCTCTCAAGGCCTTTTACTTCTTCAGCATCCCATCATGGATGAGTTCAGCAGGATCTGCCAATCCACTACCTTCTCCTTATCAAGACTAACTTGGCAAGCGAAAGGAAATTATTCTAATATGTAAAAAAAGTAGTAATTTAGGCTAATCTTTTGAATAAGTTTCAATTTTCTCATTAGTAAATGTGTGTAGATATTTTTAAATGCTATTTTGATAGTGTTATATGAGCAATTGAAAAGCCTGAATTTTGACTGGCTAAACACTTTCTATTCACACACACAGGATGTAACTATTATGCTGCAAATTGCAATTCTTACAGAAAGTGTGTTAATGGATGAATCCAAATCTCACATATGAAAGTGTTTTTTCTCTGCTTTTATAATAAATTAAGAAGTAATTAAATGACTTCTTGTTTAATCATAGTTGGAACTATAGGAGCCTCCTCCCATGGCGCAGACTGCTGTGGCGAAGTCTGAGTGGAAGCTCAGCCATGTAGTCTGAAAGGTTTCCTCTGAGACTTTTTACAATTGTGATGACTTTGGAAATGTTTTGATTACAGTTGACTATCTTAGTTTTTGTGGGATGAAGCAGAAAGCAAGCTGACAGGCAGATACACAGTGTGAGTTTGGTCTTGAGAGAAATAGAGTTCCTTTAAGCACTAGACTGTTTGGAAAGACAGTTTCAATTAATAAACAACTGAACTTTTGGGTGCTCTTTTTACTTCAAAAGAATGTGTTATAAGCTCCCCAAGAGCTTTCCTATTCTTCTATGATAGAAACTGTGATAGAAATCTTTTGTCCTTATATTTGCTAGCAGAAAACCCTCCTTTCTCCTGAGCTTGTTAGTCACTCTTAAGGCATCTAATTTTGCTAGCTGGAAGGGCATAGATTTTCTCATTGGATACCCTGAGAATAGTTAATATGGACCCTAGCCACTGAAAAAGTGCTCCAAAAGCCTACTCAGCTTGACTTAACATGGCTTAACATGGTGAAATAATGACACAGTCATAGCTAGAGTTTTAAAAAAAAATAAAAGAAAACAAAAAAGACACCTCACAGGGTAAAAGTAGAAGAGACCGTCTTGAAATAAATAGAATTATAAAACTGGCTCTTCTATTTTGAAAGTATCTATCTGGAACAAACATTAAAAACACTGCTAAAGAGCAAGTACTGGCAACCTTTCTACTATGCTGTTAGATGACAGTTTCAGTGTAGTCACAAATAGTAAACTGAAATATTAAACTGAATTATAATAAAAGCTGAGCATTTTTTAGACCTGAAATAGACCATTTCACAGATCAATTATATTTTCTTGGAATTTCAAAAAGTAAAAGAAATCTTATGAAGATATAGAATTTGATTAAAATGTAATTTTCTAAATCTAAGTTATCCATTTTAAGCTCTTCCTTTATAACTGATTAAAAAAACCGTAACATACATCATTGAATGCATTCACGGACAATATGGAGTAGGAGTCTATTCTATTTCCTGAGAATACTAAAGGATAGTAAAGGTGAGGCCAACTGGGAATAACTGAGATAAGGACCTCTGAATATTGAGTAACTGATAGGATAATTTAGTGTAGATTAAATGCAAAACAGTTTGAATTGGGAAATGACAAGTGAACTGCATTCACACAGTATGTTACCACAAACTCAGGAATGAAACATTGTCATTAAAATTGGTAAGTCTATTGAAATGCCAGTTCATTTCTCAGTGGTGGCCAGAAAAACATGCTAGGTTTATCAAGGGAAGAATATTGAAAAAGAAAATAGAAAAAAAAATTAAAAAAATATGCTGAGTAATATTGGCACTTCCTGAATGAACTATGTATTATTGTTAATTTATATCTTCCAGGTTTGTGTGGCATTGGAAGTGTGGATTAGAACTTCCATTTGGTGGTGTAAAGTGAGATATGTATCTGGAAATGCTCAGCAGAGCACTCAAGGAGCTGTCAGCACAGAATAGCTCCCGTCTACCTTTGCCCTCCATTTAATAGACTGCATTTACAGAAAGTTATTTGGAGAGAATGTGCAAGGCTTTCTCTTCCCATTCCCACCTTCATGAGTACTTGAGGATGGGCTTTGCATTTTTCTCTGACAATCGATCTAAATGATAGGAGAAATAGAGGCTACAGAAAGGAGAAATAGAGGCTACAGAAAGGGCAGCTGCTGTGAAAACAAAGGGGGAAATGACACTGCCACTAGCAAAGTTACAATCTAGAATGCAGAGGTAAGCAAGAGATTTTCTCTTAACCCTCAACCCTAACAAAATCTGTTGGGTTTCAAGACAGGAGAGAATGAGGAACAGAAAAGTTCAAAATACAAATACAAAATACAAATCATAATAAAGCCTAAAGGGCATTGCTCCAGCTACCTCATGGGTAACCATATGAGTATAAATGTACTGGCTGGTCCTGCCACTAGTTCTGCTGCCCATGTAGACATGCCCAGTAAAGATGGAAGAAATGCACCTGAAAAGTTCTTCTTAGATAGATATGACTCCTGTTCTGTGTAAGAGTGAGATTTGTGTTGGTGACATGACTTCACCTCTACAGCATGTAGAAGAGAACAGACAAAGAACTAACCTTAAATTCATCAGCTATAGGATACAAAGTAATTTTATCACAAGAACCAAATGACAATAAACACTGGAACAGGATACAGACAATAAAGCAATAACTGTTTGTGTGAATATATATATGTGTCTGTGTGTGTGTGTGTGTGTGTGTGTATGTGTGTGTGTGTGTATGTGTGTATGTGTATGTGTGTATATATATAATGGAAAATGGAATCATATCATATGTATTGCTGTCATTCAAAGGCTTTATGTAAGTTCCTTATTATCACAACTTTTGCCACATTATCAAAAACGCATATTCATTTCTCTTTCTTGTTCCACAGGATAGAATATACTTAAATTATTCCATGATGTGATTTCTATCAATACTGTTTATATGGAATGGTTCTCCCCAGTCTGAAGGTTCTATAACTTTGATATGTGAACATTCTGTGCTTGAATGATCAATGTTGAGGGTTATCTATGGGCTAAAATATGATTTGAAAATTTATAATGTAAATAAAATCACAATGTGTAGGTATAAAACAGGCGCTTGAATTACAGGTGAAAAACTCATTTGGAAACTTTATGTGCCCATATATTACCTATAAAATACATTTTTCCAGTATGACATGTGACATTATATTTAGTGTCCATTCTCTTACTAAATGTGTTATGCATAAAATAAACAAGTTCTAATGATACTAAAGCAACACCCCCAAAATTCAAATGGGAGAATATAAAGCACATAAAGACAAATTACATCAAAAGGTATAATTACCCAGAAGAATGTAATTCAGATGGAGTTTCTGCATAGAAATAAATGCAACTGTAAATCATGTGATATTGTTTTGCATTAGTCCTTTCAGCTCTAATCACCCACAGCAATGATAGGTGACAGATGAAGCTGTAGTGAAGTGGAACTAAGTGGATATAGCTCTCTCACTGATCCTGCTAAATATGGTCTATCTGTCCAGGATTTCTCAATGCCAAACAACCCATTTGCACTAGTAATAGTTTTAAATGTGCTGCATGGCTCCCAGAAATCCTAGACAACTGTCCATGATGGCAGGTACAAGCTGACCTGCAGATCTGCAGTACATTTAATCTGTTGGGTTTGCACTTAGTGTGAATTCTCTGCAAGTGTATAGTAGGCACCCAGTGCACGCTGGCTACCCATGCAGTCCTTGTTATAGAACAGGGCATAGACCCAAAATTCTGTTCAGGTTTACCCAGACATTCAAGCATCTGAAAGCATATGCTTCCATGTCACATGCTGCAACCTCCAGGCCAGGATCAAGGTACTCCTGTTCTGAGTGGCTGGCACACACAAGAACATAAGAGGCAAGAGAGTTTGTTTTGTTTATTGCTGTCTTCAGCTACCTAATGGAAGGGCACAAGAAATGGAGCTGGACTTTTCTTGAAGGCACATGATAACAGAAGAAAAGGTAAAAACCACAGCTTGGGACATGAAAAATTCCTCTTAGATATAAGGAAAGACAGCAAAATATTGGAACAGGCTGCCCAGAGGCACTGTGGAATTTCCATCACTGGAGCTGCTGCTCAAAACTCAGCCAAACAATGTCTGGAGCAACCTGATCCATTGAGTCTGCTTCAAGCAGGAGGTTGGACTGGATGACATCCAGAGGCCCTTTTCAATTTACATAATTCTGTGAGTCTAAACTGCCTGAAAGAGACTGAAATTGGCTGCTGTTTCCAACAGACTGAAAGTCACACTCTATCACCTTGTCATCTAGATAGTGCCTTTGCTAGTGGTTAGCATAAACAAAATGCAATATAAAACAAGCTTGTATTTATCCCTTTCCCTTCCCACAAGATAATAATTCATTTCAGAGACTCACTTCATACTAATAATCATCCTGGTGTTACCTTTCTCTTCTTTCCTTTGTTATTTCAAAGCTCAGAAACCTGTGACACATTTGAGGTTGTTTATTCAAATAAAACCTATTCCATTAGAATTACTGTGATATGTAGTCCTTATAATTTTACAGTTGATTTGGATTTAATGGATCATATTTGTATAAATTAGCATTGAAAAAATATTCTTAATTAGAATTTTTGGAAAAGCAGACCTTTTTATTGATACAGGCTTTTTGAAAGGAGAGGCAGAAGAGATGAGAAGGCAGTGTTGACCTCTATGTCAATGACCAAATGGAGTGCAAGGAGCTCTGGGGACAAATGAGGAGCCAACTAAGAGATTATGGGTCAGGATTAAAGCAAAGGCATGGACAAGTGACATTATAATGAGGATCTGCTACAGGCCACCTGACCAGGAAGATCAAGTGGATGAGGCCCTCTACAGACAAATAAGACTTACACTTGCAAGTTCTGGTCCTCATAGGGGACTTCAAGTACCCCAACAGCTGGAAGGACAACGCACAGGTCATAAGCAATCCTGGAATGTCCTGGAATGTGTTGATGATAACTTCCAACCACTTGAGGGTGTTGGTGGATGAGAAGCTCAACATGACCTGGCAATGTGCACTTGCAGCCAAAAAGCCAACAGTATCCTGGACTGCTTCAAGAGTAGCATGGCCAACAGGGAGGTGATTCTGCACCTCTCTCTCATGAGATCCCACCTCAAATGCTACATCCAGATCTGGGTGCACTAACATATGAGGGACATGGACTTGCTGGAGTGAGTCCACAAGAGAGCCATGGGGATGTGCAGAGCAGGGGTGAAGCACCTCTCCTGTGAAGAAAAGTTGCAAGGGAATTGCTGGGATTGTTCAGTCTGGAGAAGCAAAGGCTTCAGGTAGATCTTACAGCACCTTCCAGTACCTAAAGTACCTTATAAAAGAGCTGGAGAAGGACTTTTTGTAAGGGCAGATATTGATAGGACAAGGTGGAATGGCTTCAAACTGAAAGAGAGTAGGTTTAGATTAGATACTAGGAAGAAACTCTTCACTGTGAGGATGGTGAGACACTGGAACAGGTTTCCCAGGGAAGCTGTGGATGACCCATCCCTGAAAGTGTGCAAAGCCAGACTGGATGGAGCTCTGAGCAACCTGCTGTAGTGGAAGGTGTCCCTGCCCATGGCAGCAGGGGTTGGAACTGGATGATCTTTGAGATCCCCTTCAACTCAAACCGTTCTATGCTTCTGTGATATTATCTGGAATTACCTGCTGGATTTTGTTCCCAATAAGCTTATTCATTCAAAGTTATTATTGCAAATGTATTTATTTGTTTGAAATAGTAAGAGTGCACATATATTGAGGGTCTAGCAGATCTCAACTCACTGATTTGCCTTCAATAATACAACTCCTGCACCCTCTGTATGCAGTATAAAACTATCTTGCCCCCTTAAAGTGTAATTGAGCAATAGGATACAGATTCTAAGGGTATTTTTTGGCACACAGTTCCCAGTAAATTTCAGTAGAAAATTATAGCTCTGTTTCTCATTAAATGAA
This sequence comes from Poliocrania exsul, assembly GCA_035041345.1. Classification (NCBI taxonomy): domain Eukaryota; kingdom Metazoa; phylum Chordata; class Aves; order Passeriformes; family Thamnophilidae; genus Poliocrania; species Poliocrania exsul. The sequence continues at coordinate 97,157,318 of JAWWLZ010000118.1, forward strand.
CATCAACACACAGAATCAGAATTTGGTTGAAAATACAGGGATCAGGTAATTTAGAATGTATTCTCTTCAATTATTCTCCTTTTTCTTTTCTTCAACACAAGCGGCAAATTGTTTATTCAGTTAAGTGTTAGTGATAACTGAACATAGAAAATGCACATCTTTGTATTCATGGCTCTGGTTTTCCATCTGTACAACATTTTATGAACAATGGTTCTTAGCTTAGATTCCTTTTGTGAGGTATTGATAATAGATTCAGTGGGTTTGATTCAGCTCATGACATTTGAGAAATTAGTCTTAGGTCAACATCGCTAGTTTAGCAAATATTCATGACAGTACTACATTTTTGCTCTCAAAAAAATACACATTAAAGAAGAGAAAAATGCCCAGAGATTCCTCTCTTGCTCTTGGGGAATGTTCTGCTGCTTTTGTGTAGATATAAGTGAGTTTACACCTATGCAGCAGTGGACATTTACTCACTCTGTGTCTGTGATACTCCTGGGGTAAGCTTCTACATAACAGTCACATCCCAACTCATCACTTGCTTTTATTCCCCAAATATTTGGCACATATTCCTCACTGATCTATTTATCCTAAGATTAGCTCACCTGGTTAGAGCATGGCGCTAATAACATCAGGGTTGTGGGTTTGATCTCTGTATAGGCCTTTAAGTGAAGAGTTGGACTCAATCATTCTTGTCTCTTTCAGCTCAGAAAATTCTGTGATTCTGTGATATAACTTTAAAATTTCAAATGACCAACAAGAGGATCAGCTGTCAGTCTAACAAATAGAATTGTTTCTAAGTGTGTCTGTAATAAGATCTGGTTTGCATCCTGATTCAGGTTCTTTTAACACAGCTCTGTGTCCAGAAAGTTTTTGTTAACACTTCGACTATTTGACTTTGCCAGAATATTAAGGCAACTGGCTATCATTTGCTAGGGATGTATACAATTTTTGTTACCACTATCATGCAGTTACACTTGTGTGGCAGTCAAAAGTATGTACAAGCAGTATCTTCAAGCACCACAGAAAACCTAATTAACAAAACTCAGTAGCTGTGTTTTTGCTCTTGGTTTAGTCTAGAGCTGATGCTAAAATCTGTTTGTTTTTTTGTGCTGTATGCATATTTAGCAGCTGCACCCTGTCAGTACAAATAGCTCCTCAGGACCTGTTCCATGCATTTTATGGTTTTGGATCTGAAGTGCTAGAAAATGTTCCAGCTGTAAATAATCAAGCTGGCATTCTGTCTGGCATGTATAGGCCATAAACTGGCTCCATCAAATACCTTCTACCGTTACCTGATACGGGTACTAGAACCTGTCTCAACACTGCATGGAGTTGAACAGCTGCTGGGCCTGTGCTACTATCCTGGTCACATTGAGACACTTGGCCACAAGCTGTCTCCCTGCCCACTTTACAGGAGGAGCACATTATGGTTTTTTATGTTGTCTGGAAAGGTGCCCCAGATGGGCAGTTGAGACTTGGCACGGAAGTGTTCAGGCCATCTTGCTTCAACCACGGTCATGTAATTTAGTGGCAGTATTTTGCAGGATTTTATTTCTAGTTGAGGAGACTCAATGCTGACTAGAATCAGAGAAGCAGCACTGGAGCACAAATGGTTACTTAAATAGCCTTTTAAATGCTATTTGGATAGCAAATCTCTTTAGTTCATTAATAATATTCAGTATGATGTGATTTATTCTGAATTTCTATATCTAGAATCCCTGTGAACCAGAGGAATAGAGTTGAATAATTTTGTGTCAGTTTATTAAAAAACCCAAAACATACACACACACACAAAAAAAAAAAACCAACAAAAACCAGACAGAAACCTACAACAAAATAAATCCCCACAGCGTCTGCTCCATCCACTGACAATCCAAGGGCAAAGACAGTAGCAACCAAAGGACAAAACAAAGTATAGAGAAACTTGAAAAGAAGGTAACAGAAAGTAAATGGAAACGTTTACAGGAGGTGATAAGAAGGGGCGGGGGGGAAAGCCCTATCTATTTCTTAGGTCCATTCAGGAATATCTACAACTGCATGTCATGATCTATGTAAGTAACATACTCTGTGTCTCAGCAAAACTTACAGGTTAAGGAACATCCTGTAGTTACTGGATAAATAGTCCCAAGGCTGCCTCATATACAGTCAGCTTTAAATCAGGACAGAACTTGAACCTATTTGCACTGTCCATAAAGATTTTATATGTTATATATATACATATATGTATATATGCATCTATATAAAACATGAGACGTCATCCTCTCAGCAGCTTAGTTATCAAAAAGCAGATCAGAAGAGGGCTTAAGAAAATAATAAAGTAACTTTGTAGATATCTAGAATGATTTACATAGGTCAAAGAAACTTGTTTGAAAGTGTAGCAAGAGCTTGGGAGAGCCTAGTACCAAATATTGACCAACGGTATGAAAAGATCAGTTATGGCATTGACTGGAAGGTTAATTAGTCCAGGAACAAATTATGAAGGACCAGGAAAGCAAAGACAAATAATTAATCTCTAGTAGACAAGAAAACTGGTGGAGAAATGAATGGAGAGGGGCCTTACAATACAGGGCAAAAATGTAGAAGACGGCTGAAAAAGTTGTTAAGGAAACTAAGAGGGGAAGTCTTTATTATTTAACCAACTGAGAAATGATAAAGGAGAAAATTAAAAAAAATTAGCAAGCATACAATATCTGTAGAAATTTTAATGATTTTCATTAAAACATTTCTTCTTTTGGGTCCTCCAATTTGAAGAATCCTGCAGATATTTACAAAATGCTGAACATTTTTCCAAGAATCGTTTGTATAATCAGTGTAGTTCTCATTCTCTATTAAAACAGTACAAAGGTCTCTACACCACTTAGCTCTCACTCCAGCTAAAACCCAGAGCATTAACATGACTTCTGTGATGCATAGCCTTGTGCAAATTCTAGGCAGAGGGCAAGTTTCACCCTAAGGGAAGGTTAGGTAGTACAATGTGTATTTAAATGAACTGCTAAGTTCAAAAATTCTCAGAATAACAACACTACCAGCAATTCTCTGCAAGACCATGTGAAAGTTCATGAAATGGCTCTCTGATAATAAACACCTACAGGATCTACATATCCTTAAAATCACCAAGTCACTTCTGCAGAGTGAATGGACATATGAACCTCCAGCATTTTAAGTCCTTTTCAAAGGAGACATTTGATACACCTGTAGGACTCAGACATAATGGTGAGACCAAATTACTTAGGTTTTGCTGTGGGGGTCCCCAGCCTGCTGACTTTGATTTCTTCAAGCTGAATGCACAACTTGTTTAGACTGGTATTTCTGTCTAGTTCACTGGATGCACTTCTGTAAGTCACTGAGTATACTGTGGGCAAAATAACAAAAAAAAATTGAAATCTTAGTCCTTCTGCCTGTTCACTTATACCACAGTTACTGTTTCAGCTGTTCCATTAATCCCATTAGTCTGGGAACAAAAAAAAAAGAATGGATTCAACTTTTATTACTGCTCTTTTTATTTTTTCTGCATTGTCTTCTGTGTAATTTTATTACTATTACATGAAAATGAGAGTGTATCCGATTTTGGTCACTGCCTGTCCGCATGTGCAATTCATTGTCTTCATTCTGTGTAAATCCAAATTAAAGCAAGTTTAAGCATGAATTTGGAAGTCTTTCAGATTGTTTCTGAGAAGTAAGTTCAAAATTTGAATTTAATTTTTTTCAGTGTCAATATAATCTCTTTTCCTGTAAAAATAAAAAAAAATGGGGAAAATGAAGTATTATATTTTAGTCTTTCTCCTTTTTCTTTTTCCAGACCAGGAATTAAAACATAACACTTTACTTTCCCATTTTTCTTTTCACAGGAAAATATGAATGCCTTTAGATATCAATCTATGACTTCCAGAAGTCAATAATAATAACAATGACAATAACAATAACAATGACAATAACTATAACAATAATAATAATAATAATAGTAATAATAATGATAATAATAATAATAGTAGTAATAATGATAATAGTAACAAAATACTCATGTTCATGTGATGCTATCAAACAGGAATCCATCTCTTCCTAACTAATGATAGGTGTTTCTGATTAGGAACAGGTGGCTATCAGTAATAAGAAATTGCATTTATCAACATTTTAGATGTAAATGAAACATGGAGAGGAGTTCCCAGATATTGGGAACTCAATTCTGTATGATTGTTACCTCCCTAGGAATATACTTCGTTCATTCCTATCATGTCTCCCTTAGGGCCATGAAAGACAGTTATAAACCCCCTCTTTATCCTAATCCTCTGTAGGTTAAATAAACCCAGATCTCTCAGTCACTTTTCGTAGACATTATATGCCAGATTCCTAATCATCTTAGTGGTCCTTTGCTACACTTGATCCACTTTATAATTTTATAGATGGACCAAAACTGGACATGGAATCCCGAATGCAGCTTAATAGGTGTTGAATAGCAGGCAATAATCCCATGTCTTAACCAGGTGGTTATGCTTACGGCAATGAGCTTTGGCCTTCATCACTGCAAGGGCACATTTCTAAGTCACATACAACTCCCCATCCATCAGAATCCCCAAGTCTTTTCCCCAGTCCATTAAGTTCCAAGCCAGAACTGGGAAGATTGTTCCATGTTTCCACTTGGGACATTTCCCCAGTTATTTAGGCCATCTGAGCAGTAGCATGGTCTCCAGTGTACCAACCATTCCCCCCACTCCAGTGCTATTCACAAACTTGCAAGTACCTCATGCTCTTGGACAGCCTCCATCTAAAATATTTCTGAGCATAGAATCATAGAATCATAGAATCGATTGGGTTGGAAAAGACCTTCGAGATCATCAAGTCCAACCCTTGGGCCAAC
>JAWWLZ010000118.1:97162275-97234463 GCA_035041345.1 Poliocrania exsul
CTTTCTTTGTTAACCACTGGCGAGGACAGTTAATGGCAGGGGAGAGAATTTACATAATAATTCCAAACTACAACACTTTGCCTGAGAAAGGATTTATTGTTACATTACCCGTTGGCTTTTGCATGAATGAATGATGGTCCTGCAGAAAAAAAAGAAGCACTGACACATCTTATGGTTAAAGTCCTATAGATGTCCCTGTGTTATCTCTTTGCCATTCTTGTTGCTGTTCCTCCTTCATCTCTTAGATGAATTTATACAAAATGTTATCCCCTGCCTCAATCTCCCTTAAAAAAAGAAAACAAACAAACCCACACAGATACATCAAAAAACCCCCCCAACATAAAGTAAACCAACTTTGGTTTCCTCATTTCTCTCCAAAAGGCAATATCCCATGTAAATGTATATGTTTTGCTGACAAGCTGTGAATATGCACAAAATACAGAGGAGCTAATATGCTAGTATGAACAGCTGTTCATAAGCTGGCTGAAAATTCTGTCTTCTGATGTCATAACTTCAATTTTCCTGAAACATTTCACTACAATAAATCATTTAAAAATCAAAATGTGCTTCACTGTAACAAATTAACACAGAAACTAATGACCTGTAATAAAATTGCAATATTACAAATGGTTCTGAATTAATTTATTAGACCATATAATCTGTGGGTGTGGGTCTAAATGTATAATTAATTTTACAAAATCATTCAATTGACTTCTTATTTTTTTGCTTATCTGTCCATACAGTAAAGCCTATCCATTTTACTTATTAATAAGTAAGATTTTAGAATACTCTAAAAATATTCAAAGAGAATATTTTTCAATTGTACTTTGAAATATTAACTTTTGATCAGTTAGTTTTGAATGAAAGTCTCAGTTCTAGCAGTAAATTTTTCAAGAACTTAAGGGAAACTTTAAAATGCTCTGCTAAAACTATTTTAAATAAAATTAAAATCTTCATAGTTTTTCTCTCTCTTTCTAAGAATATTCAATACATGTGTGTTGACCATTCAAATCTTTTTCCTCTTTGGAAACTGGCTTCACAATAATAATGAAAAATTAAAATCATAAATTCTTACACACATTTGGTGAAATGACTTGAGTGAAGGAAAAGAAAAACATTCAGATATACATTTTCATTTACAGGCTGTGTGGTTTTGGTCCATGACAAAAACAAATTTGAAAGCAGTTTGTTATTCATAGCCAATGCTTCAAGCTACACTTAAATTGATAAAATAACAGGGAATTTTAGTAACGAGGGAATTTATTACACGTGTGTGCTTTTCTTACAAGAAAGTTTAGTAAGTAAAGTCACATTTTTACTTTGTGTCAACCAGTCTAATATATTATACAGCATAAGGAAGTAAACCTGCTATTTTAGGAAACCTTTTTGGATTCCCTCTGCTGGACTTTCAATAGTTTTTAAATTGATGAAGGCCACTCAAGGAGCTTGTAATCAGTCTTGCAAATTTTTAGTAGAGTGTAACTCTAATAACCCCAAACTTGCATTTTAAATCAATTTTTTTTCATACAGTTGCAAAACCTCCAAGGAAAGCTTCTAGCACAATCAGTTCTAAATAAATTATGAGACACCTGGATGTCTAATGAGGAAATTAAAGTACAAGACAGAAAATCTGTGATTTTACAATTATTAAAATGGTAACTTCAGTGTCATGATGACAGCAAGTAAAAATGTGCAGTATAGAAAATGAAAATCTAAGCAGACATATTTTTCATCTATTTTAGGCTTATTGAAATAAGATAGCATTAATCAAAATTCTTAATAACCAAACCTATCAGTTAAAATAAGTCGGTCACTAAACATGTCCCCTTGCTTGGTTTCCTTGCTGAATTCCAGGGAAATCTTGAGGCATCCTTTTTTAAAATACTTCTATTAATGCTTATTTTAAAGGTTCTTAGCCATTTGCCCTTGCCACTAATATTGTTCACTGTATAGGATTTTCATGGCAGTGTTGGCAGCAGGGGATTGCAAAGGTGGCCCCTGTGAGAAGAGATGAGGGGCTGCTCCATGACAGGCACAGCCACTTCAGTGGGCTCCAAAATGGGCCCACCACTGATGAAAGCTGAGCCCATCAGCAATACAGCTGTCACCTCTGAGAAAAGACATTTTTAAAAGTTCACACAGCAGCTTGGACAACGAAATCAGAAAATGTTGAAAGAAACAACTCTGCAGACACCAAGGTCAGTGCATATCCTGCACTCCAGGCTCTCCAGGCATTGTTCCTGAGGTTCCCCTGCAGCCCATGGTGCAGCTCATGGTGAGGCAACTGTGCCCCTGCATCCCACAGAGGTCCATGATGGAGCTGGTATCCTCCTGCAGCCTGTGGAGGATCTCCCACAGGAGTAGGTGAATGTGCCTTGAAGGAATCCGCAGCTACTGAGAGTCCATAGCAGAGATGGAGTTTTATAAACTGACCCCATTCACCATCCCCCTGTGCCACTTAGGAGAAGAGACAGAAGAGCTGGGAAAGAGCAAAGATGAGTCTAATCTATTTTTAATTGGCAATAAATTAGTCTTCCCAGAGTTGAGTCTGGTTTACCTGTGATTGTAATTTGTGAGCAATCTCTATGTCCTTGTGGTGACCCATCAGCTTTTCATCTTATTTTGAAAAATAAGAACATTATCTTTGTACCTTTGAGAAGAAAGTATGCTAGATATGGTGAGATTACCAGTATTACAGCATATTCAAGGAAGTATTGATAGAAGAAGACACAAGAGACTAGCTGTGATTTTCATCTTTTTTCTTCTTCTAAATATCTGGAGTAGTTAGGAAATGCCAATTTTTATTTAAAAAACAAAGTTTCAAGAAATCCAGTGCCAAAAGTGAGAAACCAATACTGGATCACTATCATAAACCTGGTTTTCTTGTTATAAAGAAATGTTTATCCTTTTCTATAAATGCCATAGGACAGTTCTCTGCTCTGCAATGGTATTTGGCACATTGGGAATTTACATTTGCATTGCTAATACCATTTGCCATGGCATTCGGATTTTTAAACTTTCTTCCAATTTATCCAAATAGCTGTTCCTCAGTCTCTAATATGCTTTGTTTCTGAAGCACAGTGGTCCTTTCCTTATTTTCACAATTGGATCCATCACTCCTTCTAAATTCCTAGAAACAGCAACTTCAGTTTTTGACTTTCCAGGAAGACCTTTAACTTCATTCAGGTGGGCATAACTTCCTACAATGCCTACAGTGGCAGAAGGAAATAAGTAAGAAGTAGGAATATACTCTTATCCCCAAGGACAGGAAACAAAAGATAAACAGAAAAAAACATATTAGGCTTTTTGCTTTTCATAAAACTAGATCAAATATGAGGGTACCTGGTTATTTACTTAACTAGATAAAAATCTACATATTTAGACTCTGCAGAATAAACCTAAATTTTCTAAAATACTCAGCAAAGCCCTAGAATTAGTTTTATATTGAGATCTGAATCTCAAACCATGTACTATGCATATTAGGGTAACATTTTTTTAAATGTTTTTGTATGTACTATTAGTGGTGCTCAAGGAATTTGACTTGAGTATTGACTATTTTGGGGTGACTTTCATAGTATTTTGAAATGGTCACCTATGTTTCAATATAAAACTAACAAAGTGAACAACATGTTTAACTTAATGATTTCCTGAGGCCCCATCCAGTTTGAATGACAGATTTTGCAAAAGTGATGGATGGAAAGGAGAGAACTCATACATTATGTCTGTAAAGTCTGTAAGTGATGCAGGTTGTAAAGACCACAAATTTTGAATGTGAAAGGCACCTGCAGAGGTTTATGATAACTCCAATTCTTTATGGTTGAGAGGTTTCTGCAACTCATCATTGAAAAACGTTGAGAGAACAGATCTGGAGTAACCTCCTGAGTGATGACCTAATCTCTTTTTGTTCCTTGCTATTGATGGTATTTTAACAATTCTTACTGTGGGCAAGACAATGCCATTAATTTTTAAGCAGAAGTCCTCATTAATATAAATAGGTTTTTCTACTCAGCAAGAGATAAGACCCTGAGTTTTTACTCTGTCTTCACTTTTTTCCCTTCCTTTTTTCCCCCATCCTAAACAGAATGGAATTTTTTTATGTAATATTCTACTTTCATTTACTTTTTTGCTTTACCCAATTACCTGGTTAATCTCAAATCCATCACCTTGATAGTGGCAACTGTCCCCTCTGAAGCAGTAGTGCACTGAAATCTGTACATCTCATGGACTCTTCCTCTTACTTTTCCTTCCCTTCCAAGATTTAATTCTCTGCTCCATCAGCTGTGTTCTCTTCTCATTTCTTCAAAAGAAATATTTGATCTCCACTAATCAAGGAATTGAACTCTTCTCCAAGTTAACAGAATATTCTTCACCATAGATAAAATAAAGCACTCCACATCAGTAAATTTAAACATATTTACTTACATTATTATTATTTGTATCTTTTGATTGTATTTATACTTAGCATTTAGCAAGATGCCCAAATTAGATGGAAAATATCTGAAGTGGGCTCTTATCAGTATAATGAAAAATTATTTTGAAATATTAGTTATAACTTTGCTGCAGAAGTCATTTAACACAGCAGTAGAAAAATAAAACAAAAGATGTAGCAGAAATGACAGTGTGTCACTTTAGAGAATCCCTTCATATGCACTGTAAGCATAAAGATTATATTACAAACTTGTTTTGACTTCTTAATGAAGCTTTACAAGAGTATTCAAGGCATTCAATAAATGCTTAAGATAAATACTTACCAGAAGATTCAAAAATCCAGTCCTTAATGTCACACTCACCTGTTCTGAGATTCTGCTGTCACCACATCCGACTACCTACTTACAATATCCCTTTTCTCTCTCCTGTTAATCATCCATTTTACCATACAATGTTATTTTCTTATTCAAGCATTTTTCTATAAATGTGTACACATTAGTGTACAAAATCATCAGAGCATTAAACTTTCAGCTGACATTCAACCTATAACTACTACTCATGTAATCATATTGTTCAGAGGCTTAGAAATGGACTACATATTAATTACATTTACACCAGGGCAGACATCTCTGACATCCAGGCAAATCACTGTCAAAATGTCAATTTCCATTTCCAAAACAAGGAAGGTACTAAGACTTCTCATTTAAAAAGTAGAAGAAAGGATTTTGTATTCCATTTTAAAACTTTTCAGGACCTTGCTGCACATGTGGAGGTTGGAGAGCTGACAAGTACTTTTCTAGAAGTTGTAAGGATGACCTTGCTTGTGTCTTCCATCAGTCCCATGTGCCACAGTATAGGAATGATTGGTTATCTCATGTGTCAACAATTTGTAACTTTAAGGAGCAAGTCACTCAGTGGAGTAGCATCACAGGGAGAGCTGTGCATTAGTTATTGTAGCAGTGGCTGTCCTGTTCTAGGTAGAAATCTGCATTGACATAAATGTGTATTTCTGAATGCTAATTGATAAAAATATCTGACCTTCAGACTTCTCTGTTTTCATAGTGTTTATTTTTTTCTTTCTCCTGGCATATACAGATTGGTTTTCAATGCTGCCTTTGGCCTTGTATTTTGAGGCCACAACACCCGTTTCCCTCTGTGTCTAATCTTCCATTCATTTTCTGTATTTTTTATCCTATATTGGTCATTTGCAAACTTTTGTTAGTTTTTCCAGAACTGATAAAAAAAATCTTATTTAAATGGATTGCAATTAAAAAAATTCAGTTGAAGAAATTAAAATGTAATGGATGTAAATTAAAATGTAATGGTATCTAATGTAATTAGATATTTTTTCTTTATTGTAAAATTTTACTTTCTATTGTCAAAACTGCAACATTAGTTTTCCATTTTTTGTTTCTTTTATTAGTAATGAATTTGTACATAAACTGGGAACCAGTGTTTTCTGAACAATACTTTAAGGAAGGATTCTTCATCATGAGAAAAGTACGCATGAAGGGATCAAAAATTAAATAAAAATTGGTGATCTGATACAGTTTCTTAATGGTGAACTAAAAAAACCTCAGACTTATTAGCAAGTTTTCATTAGCCCTTTCATTAATACAATATGGTTTTCTTGAAAAGGGGATAAAACATCATGGATTTTACTCAGTGCCTGGTGCTCAAATCAAATCTGAACATTGATTTTTTACACTGGACAGTAACATCTGTGAAGTTTCCAGAAAACAAGTGGTATCACTGCATGAGACAAAGGACAGGGACATAACCTTCTATCCTGTCCTTGGGCAGTAATTGTTCCTGGGAGCCATCAGAGAGCTTCACTAGACATCAACTCAGCTTCTAAGACTTTGTTTCTTGACTAGTACAAAACAACTAAGACTATCAGCACTTGGAGATGGAAGTTCATAACACTAAAATCTGGTAAATACTATTCACATATCATATGGTTTGTCTTAAATACTGTCAATAGGTAACAGGGAATTATTATACTGGTATATATATATATTGCTGTCCCATTATTTAAAAAAATCATATGTTATTACAATAAATTAGAATTTTAACACAGTCTACAGCTGAAGATGGTGATAAATAAAAAAATTGTCTACAAGGAGAAGACACTGAAATAATTGTGTTTCTTTTCGTTACCAGGAGAGAGAGAGAGAGAGAGAGGGGGGGGGGGGACTATTTCAATTAGACCATCTGGTGCTCACAAAATCTGAAAATTAATTAAAGTATTATTTTTTTAATTAGTGTAATTAACCCAATTTAACTTTTACTATGTAAAATGTATTTAATTCTTGAAACTTCATAAAATATCTACTCAAGTAGGAGACAAACTACTTCTGAGTGCCCCGTTTCTCAATACTAACTGTAAACAAAGACCAGACTGATTCTCTTGAATACTAAACTTTCCTGTAGCAGTTTCCTGTCTTTTTGTAACAAAATGGTATTATAAAGAAGAACGTATTTCTCATATTTCTTACTTTTCACACTTTATTCTTATTAACTTCAGCCCTTTCAAACCTTTTAGGAGACAGTGACTTGAATTATATAGCTCTAGAAACTCCAGTATAAATAATCATATTAGTTGAATAAAAGCTGAGATCAACATTTCTGTGTTGCTTATGATACACTAGAAGACATGCCCTCCGGATTGTACAGCAATTAGAAAGTAAGGGTTTGAAAGATAACTCCTTCCCTCCTTTCTGTATGCGACACTGAAAATAAAAGTCAGCTTGAAAATAATAATTCTCCATCATATGTCCCTTCTTATATTGATTTTTATTTTACAGAATTTCATAATATGCTTTAATTGTCAACAAAGATCTCATGCCCTTACAAAACATAATCATCTTAAAATGAAAAAAAAAATATTTTCTCCTTTAGATTTCACTGTATTATGTGGTTCTCTCCAGTGTAATTCTGCTAGAGAAAAAAATAACATATTTATGGAATAGCAACACAGAATGATTCTATTTGTATCTGTAGATTTCTTGCAATGAATGCCACTCTTCATTTACAAATCCCTTTCCATGGGAGACTGCTCATTAAATCAAACACTGTAATATTGCTATGATGTAAGTTAAATACTAATTTGATAAGGTGTCATGATCAAAATAATTTTTACATAAAAATTAAAAAAATAAAACCAGATCTCTCTAGACAAGGATTTTTGTTGAAACCTCCTAAAATTTTTTTAAAAAAATATTTCTCAGATAGCTTCATCTTACTGGTATACCTTCATGCTAGAGAAACTATTTAAAATACAAGAGAAGATTTTAATTTATTGCTGACCATTATGTGTCAAAAGTGTGTATATATATATATGCATGTATTTTTAATATATATAATATATATTATATATTTTATATATTCTTATATATATAATTCCATATATTCTAATATATATTTCTATTTATATACAGAAATATTGTTTTATATATATACATATATAAATATCTACATATATATTTATACAAATACAAATATATATATTTTTAAGTGAAAACTCTAAAGAATTGGAGAAGGTAAGAAGACTCAGTATACAACATTTAGAACATAAATTCATAATGGTCTGGAATCCAAGGGTTGCATCATACACAAACTCTCCATGAAAAGACAACTAGTATAAAAGCTAGAGCATAATGTACTGCTGGACATATACTCCAGCGAACAAAAATTGAGTTATCTTGAAATAGGATTTCGAGGCAAGAGACATTGTCAAACTGTACTGTTTTAGTGCTAATAGAAGCAGATTATTCATCTGACATATCTGGTATCCAAACAGTTTTGTAAAGCATTGACTGACCTACGTTTGCTAAGTTACAGTAATCGTAAAAGAAAACTGCACAAGGAGGTTATGTGCAAAACCAATATACTTTTAGTTTTGTCTCCTAATTCAACCCGTCTGAACTGCAAATGTAATTGCTTAATACTCTCTGTATTGCTGGGGGGATTCACCTCTTTCCCTTCCTTGAACCTGCAGAGAACTGAGACAAGTAACTTACCTTCTAACTTAGATGCTTCAATAGCTTTAAAAAAACCTGTCACACATAATTATGTTCTATTTCAATTCTTGGTCTGCAGAGATATCACAAAATTACTCTAACTCTATTTAGAAATGAACAGACAGTTTCCACCTATCTTTGAATGGTTAAGAGATCTGGGTAACGTACATGATTTACATACTGATAAATCATAAAAAAAAAAAAGAAAAAAATCATGTATGTGTATTTTTCCTTGCTCAGATGATGACTTCAGTGGAACTAATGTGAATAGCAAAAGAGCATGTAGAAATATATTGTGATCAGTGTTAAAAATGTACAGGTATTTCAACTGCCACAGTCCAGTCTGGCTTTCAAAACCAGTTTGCAGTCAATAAATTACTATTTCTAGTATTATTTTTCGTCTTTCAGCCACAAATCTTGTATATGTTAAAAAAAAAAGCAAAAAAAATTAATCATTTATTTGCAGCTATTCAGGTTGTTTTCAGTGACTAGTAGACTTCACCATAATCTGTGATATATATTGTATATTGTCTCTGGCACGAGTGAGGTGTTTTAAGAGAAATTAAATAAAAACAGAATCATAAAATGGTTTGGTTTGGAGGGGACTTTTAAAGGTCATCTAATCCCACCCCTTGCAATGACCAGGAATATCTTCAAAGCCCCATACAATGTGACCTTCAATGTTTCCAGGGATGGGGCATCTATCACCTTTCTAGACAATCCGTTCCACTGTTTCACTGTCCTAATTGTAAAAAACTTCTTTATATTTAGGCTGCATTTATGCTCTTTTAGTTTAAAATCATTTTCCTTTGTCCTATCAATACATGCCCTTATAAAAATTCCCTTTTCAGCTTTCTTGTAGGCCCCTTTAAGTACTGAAAGGCTGCAATAAGATCTCTCTAGAGCCCTCTCTTTTCAGACTGCACAACTCCAGTTCTCCCAGCCTGGTTTTATAGAACAGGTGTTCCAGGCTGTGGAAGGATAGCCCACCCTGACAAGGCCTAGAATCCGATGGGAGAATGCACACAATGCAAGCCACCGTGCAAGCTGTCATGCAAGTTCAACTGCTGGTGCCAGGGTGCTGTTTTGCTGTTGCATTATGCTAAAACCAGCCTGGTTCACCAGACTTCAAACACACATCCTGCTTTTTAAAACAGGATCTGACAGATAAACTAGTCTGCTGGCCTGTGAATCTGTGACTACCAGTCCATCGCTTTGTAACTGTAAAAGCCCAGGCCAACTTTCATGTGGCAAACTCTTTCACATACTTTTTGAAGAGTGGAGCTTCTCCCATGAAGCAGGGATGCCTCTACATGGTTACCCCCAGGGGTTAAGAGAAAGTGAGGGAGAGATTTTCCTACTATTTCATAGAGTTACGTCAATCTCTACTTAATGATGGTTTATTTTGCTAGCTTTGATACAACTGCTTTAATGTAATTGCTTTGTCACAGTGCACTATATTACTTTATGTTGTATTATACTGTACTAGTAGATTTTTAGTTTTTACACTGTGTAGCAAATAATTCTGATTAAGGTTTTCCCTCTGTTTATTTGTCTTTTCATTTATCATAACAAATAATTAATTTGATATAAATATATCTGTTCAGCCATCATTAAAACCTGAAGGACACAGTGTTTTAATCACACCTCTGTAATTCCTTAAATTTAAACCATTGACACAGTCTGAGGCTAGGATAGGATTCAGCCACACCTAAACCCTTCTCTGAGGAGGAGTTTAGAAAGCAAGAGAGTCCTTTCTGCAGTTTGTTACTCAATGGCAGGGCATTTTTTTTGTTTTAATAATTTTGTCTAAGCCTTCCACTCTCTCCCATGACACAACCCTCTAAATATCCTCATGAGCTTCCTCTGGATGCGATCCAACATGTCCGTCTCTTTCCTATGCTGAGGTGGTGACCTAATAGAGGCCTTCAAGTACCTAAAGGGAGATTACAAGAAATATGGAGAGAGACTTTTAATAAGGGCCTGTAATGACAGGGCAAATGGGAATGGCTTAGAACTGAAAGAGGATAGGTTTAGATGAGACACTAGAAATAAATTCTTGGTGAGGAGGAACTGGAACCAGTTTCCCAGAGAAGCTGTGGATGTGTCATACATGAAAGTGTTAGTGTCAGGTTGAACAGGGACCTGAGCAACCTGATCTGGTGAAAGGTGTCCATGCCCACTGCAGGGGCCTTGGAACTGGATGATTTTTTTTTCACTTCCAACTGAGGCCATTCTATGATTACATGATTATATACAATTTTCTGTACTCTTCTTATTCAGCATATGTATCATTTTCAAAAAAGGCAATAGTAGGTCTGTCAAAAAGTAACATGAAGAACGTGATAAGAATCAAGAAAAAGAAGGAGGAATCTAAAAATAACCATGGCCTCAGTACTTTTTAGTTATAGTTCTATCCAAAGAAAGATATATCACAAGTATTATAGAGACTGGAAGACTGAATCACACTAAATATACACAGGTTCTGTTTTCACAGATAATATTTTTGTACTTTTTTTTTTTTTTTGTAAAGTACTGTGTTTTCTTCCCACAAAAGTGTATGACGGAGCAACAGAGGGAAAATTGTTGCTGGTTTTGGCAGGGACAGCCTGGGCAGGTGGAACCCATACAAGGAGATTGACTGTTCCTTGAGATGAAATGTGAGAAGTTCTTGGAGGGCTATTTCTTGTTGAGCAAGTCCTGACTGACGGTGAAACAATGCAGAACTGACATGAAGTCAGTCCTTACTATGAAAAGTATTCTTCCTAGAAACTTATGGACTCTGTAGATTCTGTTACAACAAAGCAAATAAAAACTCTGCTGAAGGTTTCTGGGCTGAAATCAAGCTTGGAAGAAGGGATTTTGCAAGGTTTTGTGACATCTGTGGAAGTTTCTCCATAGATTAATATAAAATAGGCTAAAAGAGATGAGGGTTTGAGAGGACTTTATCTGAAATGGTTCTTCATTACTGTCAACATGGAATGCCTCAGAACCTGGGTAAAGAACAGGGATTCTGATCAGCCTGGTTGTTTACTTAACTACATTCCATCCCCATCCCCCCACCCCACTCCACCCCCAACCTCACCCCTACCTCCCACTTTTTAAGGTTTTACATGTCTAGGTGTTAGATCCATATTTCTTTGTGATCAGATATCCAAGAGAAATGACAAAACTGGGAATTAAAATAGTAAACAGTGTTGCAAGGGAACTAAATATAAAACATGACAGGCTACTTAAATATATAAAAAGCCCAGAGCTCTGTCAGGAATTACTTGAGCCATTAAGGGATGAGTGGGAAGCTAGTGACAGATACTGTAGCTGACAGCCTGAAAGAATTCTTTGCTTCATTATTCACACAAATAAATGGAGGGTCAAACCCCAGAGAGTAACGAACAGTAATTTTTCCTATGAAGCAAATTAAAAACTGAGGAACAGGGAAAGATTGGAGGCTTCATGTCTGTACCAGACCAGACAGTCCAAAGTAGCGTATTAAATATGGTAAAAGTATTAAGCCTATGAATCATAGCTGTGAATGATGAGGAAAATAACAGTGGATCTAAGAAAGGTGCCGCACAGGCTTTTGAAAGTGTGTAAACAGATATTTAAAGTAGGAAGCAGAATTTTTCTTCCTATTGGTCGCTCTGAACAGAGCCAAAAATGGACTCAATCATTTGCACTTACTAGAGAACAGAAACTGGCTTTTTTGAGGAACAAATAAGTTTGAAGACATTAAAGCCAAAAATAATCTAAATAGGGATAAACACCCTCCACCATCCAGATTATCCTTCCAACTGTGGTCCTAAAGGGCCTGCCTGTATACATCCTTCCTCCCTCTTTAATTCAATCATTACTGAAGTCCCACTGTTGCTGTGAAAATCTCTGCTGACAGTTAGGAATTTCTCTAGAATTTTATGTGGCTGGCATTCTTTCAGCCTACTGGAAGAATACAGAACTACATGAAATGAAGTAAAAAATGCTTAAGAGAAATGGATTCCCTGATGTGGACTAAGGGAGTCTGAGAGGGATTTTGGGGATGTTCTTAAGGTGCATTCTGTAGTCCCATAGCAGGCTACATTTGAAGTTTGCACTGGGGACTGGAGAACTCTGAGAGCTGTACTATCCTCACCATAAGTCTGCTGCTTCTCATGACAGTCTTGATTGGTTACTGTGTATCTCACGATATCGCTTTCCCTACCCGATTGTCCCACCTGTAGCAGCTCAAAGGGGCTGTTAAAAGGATGCTCAGTAGCATTCAGCTCCATCACTAATTTCAGATGAGACATAAGATATGATTACGAATTATGCAGAAAGGAGATTGTTTTAGCTTGTTTACTTTGTCCTACTTCATATTGTTTTCTTAAGCAAACTCTCATTGAAATCCCAAGGAATTTTTGTATGAATACGGCTTTCTAAACTGAGACATTTTCTATTCAAAAAGAGAAAGCTCTCTCTTACATATTGCAGTCTCAGTGTAAGCTTGGGGTGCTCCTGGCATGGCACTGTAATATATGGCCTAAAGATCTCATTGTGAATATTCATTTTTTTGCCTATTAAGGAAATACTTACATCCCTTCTTTGGGTTTTGTTCCAAAATTTCTTTCTTTTATTTTCCTTTCACAGATTGTGTGCCATATTTGACTATGTCGGTCACTGCGCCATGTATCCTTAAGTACTACAAACATTTATCTGAATATGCCACAACCCATTAAAATGTCTAGATTTATCCTTAAAGTTAGCTGGATAGACAATATTTATCTAAGCATTACAAAAGTATTGTGATAAAGATGAAAAGCAAAAAACACAGGTCTCAGCTTTGCAAACAATTACATCTGAGCTGTATTTTCAGCATGTGAGTTGTCCAGATTCTTTGGGAGGATCATTTATCTGCTCAAACACCTGTTTAACTGATTGCAGAACTGCTGCTTTATGTTGGTATTTATTTTTTTGTTATGACTTTTCATAATATACTTTCAGTTTTTCATAAAACTGTCTTCTATTTCCATACCACTTGAAAAAAATACCAATTTTCTAACCATATGGGACACTGCCTTAAGTTTTTAAAGTATTTTAATGTTATTACTGAAATTCATAATGTGTTTAATAATGTAATTCTGAATAAAGAAACGCCTTGCTTTTTAAAAATAATTGAAAACACAGTGGGGACTTTTTTTAAAGGAATTGTCTTGATTAAAAAATCAGATATGACAGTGAATTTCTGTTCATTTATTTTACACCCCCTGGATTATAATGGTGTCTTGGTTTTCAGTCTGCTAGTATTAAATTCAACTGAAAACAAATGGACAGAATGCATGTTTTGTATTGATTGACTTTCCAACGAAAGTGCAGTCTCATGTCTTTATTTCTACACTTTTCACAGTCCCATCCCTTTTCCTATTCTTTCAGAATTTTAGAACATTGCACTGCCCTCTAGTAACTTAAATTTTATACATCTTGTCTTCCCTCCCTAAATTAATTAAAATAAAGTAATTTTGGGAATATATTTTAAGAAAAATCTTCAGGTAGCACAAATAACTGATGTCAGTGCAACTATGCTTATTTACACACAATAATGATTTGATTGCTCCAGGTACTTTCAGGCTGAGCAGTCTGAAACAGGCACGTAAATGCAAAGTGCTCTCTGGCAAACCTGTGGAGCCAGTTCTCTTTCCATTAACAGAAAACGTTTCAGTTCAGTTCATTTCTATCCATGTCTAAACAATAAAGCAAAGCAAAGTTAGAAAGGTGGTTTATCAGGGTACAAGCATTAAATAACTGTCTGCTAGCAACGTGCTTTTCTGAGAGGAGATTTTTTTTCCTTAGGAGAAACCAGGATTTTGGATGCAAAAGGTATGCATTCTTCTTAAACAGAACATGGCAGGGTTTGTCTGTGTGAAATGGAAACCTTCTGTGTTGTGAGGCTGACCAGATTGCCCAGAGAGATTGTGAAGTGTCCCTCCTAGGAGAAATTCAAAAAGTTACTGCACATGGACAACTTTCTTGAGCAGGAGGTTGGACAAGATGACCATCAGAGGTACCTGCCAGCCTCAGCCATTCTGTGTTCCTGTGGAATGTTGATGGTCTGAAACTAATGGACTTTCCTGTTTTGATTTATAATGGGTAATTTTTGAAATTATATTGGTTTTTAATCCTGTGTGGGCAACAACTTTTTTCTATCCAAACTATTTGTACATGAGAAACTGTTCTTTAAAATAAAATTAATTAAAATATCTTCCATATTAACTTTATTAGAAGTGAAAGAGAAGAAGGAGAAGAAGGCTTAAGTCCCTGTGGTTGCTCTAAATTGCATTTTTCTTTCAAAGATTTTTTTTTCATCTACTACAATATATGTAAGATCACAGAGTTATTGAATGGCCTGGGTTGGAAGGGACCTTAAGGATCATCCAGTTCCAAGCCCCCTGCTATGAACAGGAACTAGACCAGGTTGCTCAGAGCTCCATCCAACCAGGCATTAAACACTTCCAGGGATGGGACATTCCCAACTTCTCTGAGTAAATTGTTCCCATGCCTCACCACCCTCACAGTAAAGAATTTCCTCCTGATATCTAATCTAAACCTACTCTCTTTCAGTCTGAAGCCATTCCCCTTGTCCTGTCATTACATGTTCTTATAAAAAGTCCCTCTGATAAGCACCACATCACTGTCTGTTCAGTGCAGCCTGTATTAGCAAATATGCTATTCAAAACCAATACCCAGTAGAATTCTACCAAAAGATGGAGTGAAATATAAACCAAGTGTGAGTTCTGAAGTACATTAAATGGGATTAAAATGGGATGAGGCAGACAAATTGATCTATAGCAGTTCTAATTGCTTTGTTTGATAGAGTTGGGAGTATTTTTTATATGTTTGGTTTATAGTCAAGGGAATCTTTTAAATTTTTATCAGACAATAAGAAGTAAACAACTGAAGAGCCATGAAGATGAATTTTTTATCAATCCCTGATGCTCGGACAAAATGTATAACTTGCAGTGAAGTTTTGTGCACTCAGTGGACTGAGAATGCCAGCTCCTCCACTATGGCATCTGTGGAAATGGGGTAAGGGTCATCTTGTTCATTATCAGATGAATAGGTCTTCTGATAAAGATTAAATGTGTCCCTATGTCACCTGAGGACAATAATCCTATGCATGCTCAAATGCTGCTCTTAGTGATGAAGAAAAATGCATTTATGAAAAAAACCACCACTTCCTTATGGAGATTCTTTTAGAAGACATCTTTAAGAATCAGGAGAAAAATCTGAAACTGAATGTCATGTTTCAGTTTTGCTACAAATACTCAAGTTAAAGCAAGACTGGAGTGGGGAGAAAAAAAATGACAATGAAATTATGAAAATAGGGATAACTTATCATGTTGATTACTTTAATTCATTCCATTACCATAGCAGGAGAGTTTATTCATAGATGCCAGTTGGAATACATTTATGAATGCTTTTGAGTACTCATCTAAATCACAAGCAATTTTATATGCTTCACAAGATTCATTGCTTAAAATTTGAGTACAGTAAAAAATCATCAGTTCCTTTTTGAAAATCTCCTTAAGTCTTATTGTTGTGATGCACACATACTGAATGCCATTCTGAAGTTTGATATAAAACTTCTTATTGTGGTATTAAAATGTTTTCAGGAGTGATTGTTACTCTTGTTGCCACAATATTAATCTTTTCTCACTAAAACATATGAACAATATAGGATATCTAAGGGTAATTCCGGATGTACGCAAAAACTTTAATAAGACAATAAGGATAACTTTTTCCAGAATTGTCAGGAGTAGTACGCGCATATTCAGTTCTTTTAAAAAGAGTTGTCATGCATCTCACCTTAAGAAAATTGCTATTTTATTCCAAAGATTATTCATGCCTTGTCAAAATAAAGATAAGACAACGAAGTTGCTTTGCTAACACCAAGTTGTGATTGCCTTGCCTCTGATATTGTATTTCATGGCATAAAGTTATCTATCAATATCCTATGCCCTCTGCAGCCATATGACATTCAGACTTATGTATCAAACAAGGCTATGCTCTGTCTCAGTTTAAAGCTTTAAAAGCTTTAAAAGCTTTAAAAGCTTTAAACTGTGCTGAGATTCAGTTCTATGTTTTGATGTTTATAAATCAGACTCTCCTCAGAGATATCATTAGAACACTTCACAGATAAGGATCTAGAAAACTAATTATGAAAATCTCAGTGGTCTTTTCTTCATCATAGTGATACCAAGGCCCAGTTGTTCTGTCAAAATTTGAGAGATTTAAAACAGAGGTTAATCTGCATTACATCTAGTTACAATATTTTGTGATCACGTGCACAAAGCATATAAAATGTCTAAAATGCAAGTAAATGTTTTTACTTTGGTATATACAGAATAGTGACCAAAGGAAAAAAGACTGAACTGTGGTCTTACATGGAATGATGTTTTTAATTCAGTAAGTTTTAGTATTGAAAATGTTATTTATTAGAAAAACTGTCCATTGCATTTGATATAAAAAAATTTTCTAATTTATTAATATAAATTACATACTGAGATTCATCTTGCCATATCTGATATGCCATGTGTTTATAGGTTATAAAACATCTTTACCTTAAACAAAGAGGGCTAAAGAAGAAAACATCATTGATACATGAAAAATATCACAGATGCAACAGTATATCCAATCAGGACTTCAAGATGTTCTCTTAGTGGATGAACACCTTACTGTCTCTATAGATAAGTTAGTTAAATCACAACTGTTAAAGACACTAGTCTTTAAGCATAAAGCACTTGAAATATCTGTATGTTTTACTAGTATAGCATAAACACTGAGATGAATCCAGGTGAAGTACAGGAAAACAAACATTCTGGAAAATACAAATAGCAAACCCAGAATGTTCAGGCAAATTAAAGGAGACCAAAAATTATAGACAACATAGGCAGGATTACCCAATCCAAGCTATACCTTTTAAAATACATATAAGTGGATTTCAGTCATTAAAAGCCTTGTCAAGACCTAACCAGGTAACAAAACGCTTGTTCACAGTTTACTTCTTCATGAGTCTATGCAGTTAATGCAGTCATGTCTTATCAAAATGTATAAGTGCTAATTTCATTTGCAACACCTACAACCCCATATTATGCTGAAAAAAAGGTCAATGTGGATTTCATTTGTATCTTATAAAGAATCCTGATGTGAACATGGATTTATATATACATTTTATATTAAAACATTCAAAACATACTTCATGGCAGTAACTTAAAATGTATATGGAAGGGAATGCACACGTAAATATGCAGTAGTTTGCAAATATGTCCAAAGTTTACAATAGTCATAAGTATATTAGTAGTTTTATGAGTTTCTAATCCAGTTAATATGGAAATTATTTGAATAAAATTTTAAACATTGTAGATCTTGCCTCAGAAGATTATTTTTGCAGGAAGAAATCCTTAGACTTTGATGCTATAATTGTATAATCATGATGTCATTTTGTGTCATTCTAAAAGGATTATATGTATTAAATCTATTAAGACATGTGACTCTGAGATTTAAAGTTCATAATTTTGACATCAAACCTCTATAATGCTGACATAAATCTTCAGTACTTTGTGGAGGTGGATGAATTTTGCTGAAATATATTCAGAAGACAAGATTGAAATTTAAACTGTGATTTCATTTCAGTCCTACTGAGTAGGAATAAGTAAGACTCCAAAAGGAATATTCAGAATTTAGAAAATGCTTTTCCTTGTGTTTTAGTCTAATGTTTCAAATGGCTCTGTACAATAATTTTTACTTTGGACTTTTGGGTTGGGAGTTGGTTTGGTTTGGAGTTGTTTCCAGAAATTTTTGTAAGAAAATCCAGTATTGCCAGATTTATGACTTCAAAAATGAATTCAAAAGATTTCAAAGACCAAACATGTATGAGAAAACCACAGACTATACCACTAATTAAAACCGGGGGATATCATTTTCAGGTTTGCCTTGCTAGCAGTACCAGCAGCATTCTGTTCTTGACTAATATTTCATCTAATAGCTTGATCCTAATCCCTGGGAGTTTAAAAACCCAAGAGGTTCTCTGTGATACACTGCATTTACAGGGAAAAACATTGTTTTGTTTTGTTTTTCAAAAGTAGCACAAATATGTTGGAAATCAAAACTTCTACTATGAGTCATGAGGGTATAAAAACAGAAGTATACTTGTAAAATGTAACCTTAAAATTCAACAATAGTCTATAAAGTCTGCAGGTATATAGAATTCTTGAAATACTTTAACACCTTGAAATTATGACATCCCACTCTCTTGCTGGCACTATTCATCTATGTTTCTCTGCACCTTTTGTCAAAAATCTGTCAAAGTTTAACACTATTTAGAAGGGTTATTTAATAAAGTTTTGTATTTACATTTGTGCAGAATGAGTGCTGAATTTTTCACACAAAAACATTTGCATAATAAATTATATCAGAATATTGTTCTCATGTTCTCTTCACAGAGGACTAATTATCTAAGTGGTGCACGTAAAAATACGTATATAGGTAAAACACTGTGTGGTAAGCTAATAATGTGCACACCATGAATGTACTGGGAGTGAAGAATATTTGTCATTTCTTAATTTAGAATTGAAAAAAATCCCAATCAAATTGTATCTTTGTTTTAGAAATTTTGAAGTCCATTTAGATCCAAACAGGAGGAGTGGGTCGTTCCAAATAAGCTAAAGATAACAGAGGGATAGAAAATGGTTACTACAATGAAGTAAGAAGAATGGAACTTGGGAATTGGAAACATACAGTTGGTCTTTCATTCACAGAAAGTGGAGACAAGCATGTCTGGTCACTGATGAGGTGTGTCACTGCCCTCTCAATAGGCAAGAAAAGAAATCATAGTGGTGGCAATTGCGTAAGGCACTGCATGTTATGTTTCACAAAGATAGGAAGATACTATCAAGTCGTTAGTTGGAAGCAACGTCACAGTTCTGGAGACAAGAGTACACCTTTTAGAAGAAGCTGGCAGGAAAATAGGAAACAGATTTCTAGGGAGCCTGAAATAAAACATGATTCCCTTTCATAGATCATTAACATGCATTACATACAATAGGACTATAGCATAACTCCATGAAGGACCACAGGCAGCCCAGGAAAAGGAATATAACTAGATCACAGTTGCATGTTGGCTGCAGCAAAGAAGGGTCATTTGTGGAGAGAAAGAAATTTGAACAAGTTTTGGGTCCACAAGTGGTATAATAAATGTTTATCTGATCCTTTTGTGGATTTCAGAGGAAAGTAGATGGATCACACAACCAGTTCTTCCCCTGAAGAGACGCATTCACACTTGAAATCAAAGCCTAGCCCAACATACCTTCTGGATTGTTTTGTTTTGTTTTGTTTTGTTGGGGTTTTTTTCTGATTCCATGGTAAATTTTATTGTAAACATGGAGAAAAAATTACTGTTTGGTATCTACTGTTTTAGTGCTTTATTGAATGCTAAATGAGCAAACAGTGTTTAATCAAACTATTTTTTTTTTCCAGAATAGACTTTGGAGGCTGTTTTGTGTTGGTTTTTGTTGTTGTTGTTTTTGGTTTTTGTTTTATTGTTTGGGTTTTGTTTGTTTGTTTTTTACCTAAGCATTGTAAGAAACTGGTCTTACAATAATCAAATAAGATCAAAGTCTTTAGTTTGGGTAATCAGCCTTCTGTCTTCCTGTCTTATATGATCTAGATCTGAATTTGACATTAATGTCAAAATGAAGAGGGACAGATATGGGCTCTGAAGGATTGCTATGCACATGTAAAATCAATGGGTTATTTTTCTAAAACATGTTTTAATCTTCCCTTTCTTTCTCCCCTTCTCTCTTTCTTTCTTGTAAAAATTTGCAAAGCTGCCTTAAAATCCTTTTTCTCATTCCATCTTCTCCTTGCATTTTCAGTGGTGCTTTCTTTCTCTAGGAGACAATATATTCATGCAGGTAATACTGAAGTACTGTAATGCTCACATGGATGTAAATTCCATGTGGGTGGAAATCTACTTCTGCCTAAAGCACCACTCGATTTCTGGGACAACAAAGCTGTAATATTCTAAGCAAAACAGAAATACTGCCAAAGCACAACATTTCCTTAGGCTTTCTGAAAAATGAGGACAAAACCTGGTCTATGAGCTTCGTTTGTAATAAAAGAGGCTCATGAGCTTTCTTTTCTGGATCTGTGCTAATGGAGGATAAGATGCATAAAGTCACCCCTGTATTTGTTTATTGCATGGTATTTCTAGCCCCAGGCTTGTATAAAATTATGTTGCATTCAGTACTTTGAAGTTCTGAGAACCAAATAAAGCAAACTGTATGACAGCTCAGGAATACACAACTTCTTAAAAAGGTGTCATTTCATGGCATAAAGTAACATAATTTTGCTGTCCTAATTTTTTAGCCAATATGACAAGCTTTCTTACACCATTTGAAGATAAAGCAGACTCAGCCCCTTGCAAATATGTACTGTTGCTGTTACAGTAAATTTACAAAGTACCTGCTAGTAGATACAGTTTTGTTCTAGATGTTCTTCATTCTGTAATTATCAATTGTCTTTAAAGGGGGATATAACATGACTTTTTCCCAGCATTTCTTTCAAGAATCGAATTCAATATTACATCTCATCTAATGAAACACTAGACATTCAGTAATTTTCTTAAAATCTCAAAAGGGATATCTGTAGTTCTTTTTAAAGGAATACACAGAAATTATAATAGATCATATCACTGGCAAAATTGCTAGTTTTGAAAACAACAACAACAACAAACCACCCAATCATTAAATAAAATCACATTTTAGACCACTTGCCATTTTTCTGTGCTGTAGCACAAACTTTTCTATACAAAGAAAGTCGTAATAAAGGGCTTTAAATACCAGGAATGGAAAACTCCTATTCAAATACAGAAATAGGTTAGTAGCTTTCCTAGTTACATTAAAAGGACATTTGTTCAATTCACTGTCCACAATCAATGCAATTAGCACATGAAACAACATTTCAATAGAATTGATTTGCATAATAAAGCTTCTTCACTCAGATAATTAAGAAGGTTAAATGTCATTTGTTTAGCACAGAAAAAATACTGTTTAAATACCTCCCTCATAAGATTGAATCAAATCAGAAAAATAATCAGCAACAGAAGCATTTTATATGTACATATTTCCAAGTAAAACAAACAAAACTTCTGCATATTCCATTGGGATTTTTGTAATTGCATATACTCAAAATAAAATTAAAAAGTTAATATAAGAAAACTGAAAATAAACTATGTTTTCAATAACAAGATTTTTTCCCCTCTCTCTGCTGTATTTAAGAATAAAAATATATTTTTCATAACACTGAAAAATGCTGATGCTTTGTATGGCAGATAATCAGTGAACATATTTGATTTTCATCTTACACTTTGAAGGCATAGTATGTTGCATTATCAAGTTCCCATTACTCTCTTATTTCAGATTTTGACATTCTTAGATGATTTCTGTTAGACTATTTTTAGACTCCTTCTGTTTGCACGAGTAACTTCCACTTTGGCAAGGAACCATTTTCCCAAATAAGTAGCACTGCTACTGTCTCATTCCCACATTCATTTACTAACCATACATTTCTTTTTAGAATCTGAGTTAAAAAAAAAATCATCTTAGACGTCTGAGGTATTTAATGAAAGCTATCTTTTAACTAGTTTTCTATGACAATGTAAAAAAAAAAATGTAACATTTTGTCAAATAAGGCAAAATTTGATTTTTTTTTTCTAGGATCTATGGCTTAACATATAGTCTTCAACATAGAAAAGAATAGTCATAAAATTTACCATCTCAGATATATAACTGAGACATTGTTGTAACTGCAGTAAATTCTATTTAATCATTTATAAAATGTTGATTAAGTTTAAGACTAAGATTGCCTTTAGCTGCAATTAAGTCCCGTCAGAAGTATAGAAAGCAAGGGGGTCCACTCTGAACCTTGTGACTAAACTGGAGGGTCTCCCTTACCCTCTTGTGTCTTCATTCTCTGTGTAAATAATTCTAAATCAATTCTAACCTTTTTTTTCTTTGTGTGTTTCATCTATGCAGTAAGTAATCAAGAGAAGGCTGCCATGATAATTTATTAAGTTGTGCTTTCACAAATTTATATTAAACCTACTTTTGTTAATACTTTTGTCCATGATTCCTTAAGTAACCTAAACCACTCATTCATTACAACAGACAAACTTATATATCTCTATAATAGCAGCAACTGGCCACACTAAAAAGCAACTAGCACAGAACTAAAGTTTGGATTATATTGCTACTATTGCAAAGTTCTGAGTGAGAAACTCTAAGGGAAAACTTAATAAGCTTAGTTGAATGAGTAAACTAATCTAAGTCATTATGTAATCAAGTTATGAGAGGAGACTATTTCTGTAGGCCAAATTCATGAAAAAATGAAGATTCCTTTACCCAATATACACATCCACTTAGTGAGGTGATGGATAATAAAAATTCCCATTTAGATTTGAAAAACTTTGTATTGTATGGCTGCTCTTTCCAAAAGTGAAAAATTGTCTAGTTTCTAACTGACACAAATGCCAGTCTTATCCTTACCCTGGAAGAGCAGCAACTCTAACCTTGGCTTGCAGATACCTTTGAAATTCTGAGTTTCCTCAAGCTACAAAACACTAAAAACATAAAACTGATGATGGTGTCACTGAGCAGGTATAAAGTTTGATCAAAATGTCATCTAAAGACTGTTAAGTCTGCAATGTTACTGCTCATGGCCAGAGGATCACTGACCTGGAAGAATATGGGATATAATGTTACAAAACAATCCTGGAAAAAGTCAGTAGCCCACCAGACACTCTGCTACATGAAACAAATGAAATGTTCATTGTCAATGACAGTATATTTCCATGTCCCTATGAGTAACTGAAGAAATTTGATTACTATTAAAGATGTAGAAGAAATTTGGGTTCTCAATGGGAAGTTTAAGTGAAAACTTGCATTTTAGTATTTGTGGAGGGAAGGGCTACTGTGAACAGTAGTAGGCATTTTTTATCAAGTTCCATTGTGCAATAGGTGTCAAGGGAATGCATGACTACACAAGTATTTTCAGCCATTTTAATAATCTATCTATATTTAGGATCAAAGGAGAATGAAAAAATATTAATATTATTGAATAATCAGAGTTCAGCACCTTTTGTAAAAAGGAACTCTTTTAACTAATAGCTAAATAGTCCTTGGCAAAAGCAAATGCATTTTCCAATGACACATGGAATGGAAACCGTAATGACATAGCATTGCTTCTTCAAGTAAGCCAAAAAAGTTGATCTCCTTTTTGCTACTGAAATAGCTGTCATTCCAGGGGCCAGTCTCACAAGGTGCTTCGTACCATGAGCTTGGTGATAGGCCTGTGTTGACGTGATGGCAGGAGCAGGGAAGGCATCATGGTCTGAGACCATTTATTCCCATGGGTGTGTCAGATTTAGTGAAAAAAAAGCAGTATAGGAATGAGTTGGAAAGGGAGAGCTTCTGCCTTCTGATAATTTAGAGTAAGACTCTAAGACAAGCACTTCTGTGTTCAAACTACATTCTTACAGTCTTTTTAAATTTAGTTTGCTGCACTAGGCAGATAGCTGTTCATGTAAATATTACATGTAATTGAAATGAAAAGGACATAAAATGCAAAAGAAAATTTGGTAAGCTTTGGGAAAAGTCTATTTACTTCAGACTGCAATAAAAGTGTCATGTATTGCTTTATCAGTGTTACAAAAATGAAAAAAAAAGCTTTTGACAAGTGTGCTTTCAGTATGGATGTCACTTTCAGCAGCAGGTGGGAATTAGTCTGTATTATCTGTATTGTCTATCAGCTGTGTCCTATACCAGAATGTGTGGTGTGTTAGACCTTAGAACAACTAGTACCTAAAAGGGGCCTATGAGAAAGCCAGAGGGGAACCTTTTACAAGGATATGTAGTGATAAGACAAAAGGGAATGGCTTTAAACTGAAAGATGGCAGGTATATATTAGATATTAGGAAGAAATTCTTTACTGTGAGGGTGGTGAGGCACTGGAACAGGTTGCCCAAAGAAGCTGTGGATATCCCATCCCTGGAAGTGCTCAAGGCTGTATTGCATGGGGCTTTGAGCAACCTGAACTATTGGGAGATTCCCTGCCCATTTCAGGGGCTTGGAACTAGATGATTTTTAAGATCCCTTCCAACTCAAACCATTCTATGATTTTTTGATTATTAGGTTAGCTAATTAAGGTTTTAATTTTGACATCTTATTTAGCTGATGCAGATTTAAACAGTTTATTAAAATTTATACAATAGCTCTGTCACAGAGTTACCAGGGCCTTGGCCATTTCCTGTGACGTCTTGAAGTGCTCTGAAAAATTAGGCAAGAATGCCAGCATTATAAAGGAAAACTACTGTAAAAATTGGGTATTCTTAAAAAAAAAAAAAAAAAAAAAAAAAGCACTCTTGACAGTATTGTGTACTTTTCAAAATAGACAGTTTGCCTAAGGAAATTTGTGTCCTTTCTTCATTCTCTAGGGTTAGCTGTTGTATCTTTTTCTACATTTCTTACTAGATTTTTTATGAGAACAATGTCTCATCTGTTTGATTTTTGTTATGTTGTTTTGTTTTTCAACACTGCTAGATGGATCTGAGCTAGCTCTGACTGGAAACAAGAGTTTAAACTATTTGTTGTTTATCACAGATTATTTACAAGGCATACATCTATAGCTCAGCTACAGAAGGTAGACATGTCTCACATCTTGTCAAAATGCCACACTTCCTGTCAATTATATGAGTTCTCATACCTTTTGAGAAGGAATGGATCACATACCTAAAACCGGGACATCCTGATCCTGACAGTTCAGTTGGGAAACATTTATATTCATTGATTGCTGCTGTCACAGTATCTGCTTTGAAGGCATGCATACACACTCACAGAAAAAGCTATAAGACTAACTTACAGGCATGACCTGAGCTGTTTGATGACTTATATCTGTTTCTCCAGCTAATGACTTCTACCGAAATGCTAATCAAATATCATTTGTCCAAAGGATTAACAGCTCTTATTTTTTTTCTAAATATGTTCTATACTTTTAGCCTGTATGATTGGTCAGATGTTGAGAGTATTGCCAATAATGAGCATTTGAAAATACGGAGCTGTTCCTTGAAATGTTATATGTTAAGCTCATTTTAAGCAAAATGCTCCTTGATTTCATACAGGATATTTTAAGGTCTTCAAGATTCCTCTCACATTCACAAAGGAATGGGAAATCTGCTTTATCTTTAAAATGGAGACAAGGTTATTAAAATATTATGTAACAATAAAGGAATGAGGCTTTTAAGTAAGATTCCAAACACTGTAAGAAAATAAATTTGGACAGTTATCAAAACAGACAGACAGCATAAAAGTAGAACAGAAAGAATGATATTTCTTTTCATTATTAGTAGAACCAGTTGAGAAAATTAAAACGAGGATAAATCTTTCTACTCCATAATCAGAGGAGGAACCAGAAGGTATGAATTCAAGCTAAGGAGGCAGTGCCAAGAAAAAAGTGCCCAAAATAAAATTACAACACATTAATCAGGATGCAATCCCATCACTGCAAAATCCTGCTAGGGAATCCTAAAATATAGTGCTCAGGGGTACATTTACCAGGGGAAGAAGGTCGCAATAATCACTGCCCTGAGCTGACCTGTGTGTCATGGGAAGGCAAAGGTGTTGCAGCAGAGCCAACCTTCCAAACTTTTCACTGCTACCATCATCTAGGACACCCAAAGCTGTTTGCAGTGGCAGAGCAAGGTCATTCTCTCTCAAATCAGACATGGTCTCTTGGGATATCTCATGGACAGTTTAAAATAACTGTCTGCCCAGGAATATCTAATGTTTGTGAACCTCCCTGCCCTTTGGAGAGCAGCAAGTGGAGAGAGAGGCCAAAGTAAGTGCTCTTCAGGAGTTGCACAGGCTCCCACTGGAGTGTGCAGTTATTGGCCCTTGAAATCCATTTGAAAAATTAATGAACTGCACTGATAATTTATCAGACATATATTAATAAAAGATTTCTACTAGCTAAATGGCTGATCAGCTAGCTTTGGAAAAATAGGAGATGCCTGTAATTTCACAATAGTATCATCACTTCAAGACTTTGTGGGACTTATGCTCTAAAAACACACATGGCAATAACTTCCAGGTCAGCTGCAGGGACAGGTTGCACTTGGAGGCAGTTGAGAAGGTGCTGTGACAGATTGGCACAGGACTAGGATGGGTTTCACAGTGTTTCCCTCCAATGGCTTCCCCATAACTGAGCCCTCAATGACAGTGTGGTTGCCACACAGTAAGGAACCATCTGGGGAACAGTCTGGGAATGCCCCATTGCAGCATCCAGTCACCAGCTGCCAAAGGAATTTCAGCCAGTCAGAACCTGGGCATTGAGTATTCTCTGCCTAATCTCGTAACAGACAGAGTGCAGAGTTACTGTGGAGACCCAGTAGAGAGCCCACAGGCAGCAAGTTTGAGTGTCCAAGGGCTCATGGCAGAAGATGCCTGGAGGCCACAGCCCTGCCTGTGGGTCGAGAAACCCGTGCTGACTCTGCCAGTGCCTCCCTGGACTGCCATGTGTCAGGAAGGTTGTGTGAGAATCCCTGTGCTGGCTTCTCTCCAGAAGCAGGCACCTCCCTCACTGTGAGACCGGGATGTTGAGTACCTCATCAACATTAAATATATTCATGACTAAACGTGCTTTGGTGTAGGGATCAGTTTAAAACAAAGGTTTGCAGGCACAGATGCAGGTAACCGGAAACAGATGGATGTAAGACCACATCTCCCAGAAGGAAACGAGACTGCCAAGGGAGGAGTGACTGACTGCACATGCCCCGTGAAGGAACAATGCTGATTTGTGGAAGGGTTGTGCGGGGTTATTCAATTATGTTACTGCCCCCTTCCCGGGGTTTATATACTCTCCCATAATGGTCAATAAACAGACATTGTGCTGGCAGTTCACGTCTCGCTTACACACTACACTTTGATACCTAAGCCCATCTAGTTCCTACACTTCAATTCCATCTCAGACCATCTGTTTTGGTCAAAATCACAAGGATTGGGACAACCAGTGCCATAATGATGCCAGTGTGCTTGTTCTTACCATACCAGCAGTTCCCTTGCTGTTTAGGGAAACAACCCATCCCATTCCATTATCATGCCATTTCTCATCTTTTCATCCTCCTTTCCAGCACACTTGTACCTACCTTTCCCCATACCAGGCCCCTCATAAACAATCTGCCCTTTAAGTATTTTTTCCCATTGTTCCAAATTTTGCTACACCTATACCAAAATTTGGTACTTTTTATATAAATCAAACAAATAATCTTGGTCTTATATATGTATATAAATACTGCTCTTGTGGCTATTTAAGTCATATTGGCCCCACACGTGTCTATTATCCTGCAAATCCCCAGTAGTCCCCTTCAGATACTTGGGAAGTATAACTGCTTCTCATAGAATTCCCCTTTGAAATTCAGGAATCCCCCCAGCACTATCTGTAACTTCTGTCAGTTTCTTGCATGGTTATCTGTCATATCTGGCAATTTCTCATGTCCTTCCTTATTTTACCTTATGTCCTGTACAACTGACTTAAATTTAGACCAGTGGCTAATCAGTGGATTAGTCACCTGCCTGCAGCCCTAAGAGTACACATGTACTAGTTTTTGCGTCAGAAAATTAAATTGGAATTTAAGTTACACTGGAGTTCAGGAAGATTCTTGATAGAAACAGATCCTGGATTTATTTCTATCTAGAAATTACATCTGTAAAGGTACAAAATTATGTACATTTGAGTCACCAATCTTGAAAAGTAAAAATGAAATAAATATTTTCTTTGATTCACTTAAGGGAATGTACAAACCTGATATTTAAATGACAAATAGATACATCAGTGTTGTTCTGGAAATTCATCTGTTTAGTTAAGATGCACTCTCATAGATCCTGAATCTTACATTATTGGCAGATTTTTTTGCATCTCTGCTCTAAAACTTCCTTTCTCTAATATTTTTAAAGCTTTCATAACCAAGCATAATGGTTGGCCTGCTGCCTTTTATGAAAGCATTTACCTTGTATTGAACCTTCACTTTAATTTTTCCAATGTGGGCAGGCTGACAGAGGTGAGCTGTTCTCTAGCAAAGGTTTTATACTGATGTCAAATAGTCTTTCATTTTGTCATTACATTTCCTATATTTTTTCCCTTCTCAAAAGCTTTTTTCAGTTTGCCTGCCCTTAATTACTCTAAGCCTCAATTACTCATCTCTTTCATTAAATACTATTCTGTCTTAAACATAACTGGATATATTTTATTCAAATTGCTAAAATAATGGATATTTTTGAAAGTTGCTGGCTAGTTTTTCCAAGGTATTCAGTTACAATTCTTCACACATCAAAACCCAGCATTTCCTTCCTAAAAAGAAACAGAATAAAGGGAACTTGTGGTGTGTTTTTAAACCACTACCATTCATTAAACTGAGTGGGATGGAAGTAAACGACTTGGATAGAAACTTGCAATTAGAGTAGGAGCATGTTCTGACAAAAAGCGCCCAGTTTCCTCAGAGGAATATGATACTTTTTAAAAAATGTAATGTGCTCTACTTCAAATTAATTCACAGGCAGAGGACTTATTTAACCATCAATGCTGATAAATCATTAAGCTATGGGGCTTTGGCAAGTTACCACAATTAGAAAATGAGTTGCAGTCACTCTATAGTCATGTGACAGGCAATAATTTTGCACAAACTCTTAACCTGTCCAATAGATATTATTTTCTTTTAGCACAAAAAACTTGAGTAGCAGACACATAAAGCTGAGGACAATAGCACCTTCTTGCAGAACTCTATTTTTCCTATTTAAGACTATACCAGAACTACTTTTTTCTTGGTTTTTTGTTTATTTTGTTTTTTATTGTTGTTGTTTTGTTTGTTTACTCACTTTAAGTAAAATACATTTGTTGATTTCTTTGAGCTTGGTTGATTGATTGATTGATTGATTGATTGGGTTGCATTTTTTCACTTCACATAAATTGTTGCAAACGGCTTACCAAGCAGAACTAGGTAGCAATGAAGAAAACGAACAGGCCTCTCTCAATAGTTTTATAAAGTCCTTCTGAGACTGATCTGGCTGTGGTCTTGAATAATATTGAGAGACTTTATCTTCAATTTTGTTCCACTTTTCATAAAAATAAAACACAAAGTATCTAGTTTATCTCAGAGTGACACATGGGTCATACTTCAAGGTGGCTAACCGCTGGAATTGCTCAGGGGTCCATTCTGGGACTTGTCCTATTTAGTGTCATCAGTGACCCAGCAAAGGAGCAGGCAGTGGCACTGGAGCGCACTCTGATCAGACTGGCAGAGGACACAGTCTGGGGAGCACAGATGATACTCTTGAGGGCAGGGCTGCCATACAGACAGCCCTGGTGAGGCTGGAGGAGTGGGACAAGAGAAACCATAGGAAATTCAGCAATGAAAAATGCCAAGTACTGCTCCTGAGAAGGAAGAGCTGCTGGCTACAAAACTGCCTGATGCCTGTCTGCCTGCGAAACAGCTCTGCTGAAGAGGGCCTGGGGGTCCTGTTGGGCAGGTAGCTGAGCCTAAGCCAGCAGTGAGCCCTGACAGCAGGGACAGCCATCAGCATCTTGGGCTGTGATAACAGAAGCATTGTCAGTAGTTTCGGACTATGTCTATAATACAACATCCAGTTTGAGTACCATAGTACAATAAAAACATTTATAACAGGATAAAATTCTGCACAGAACCACTAGGATGGTCAGATCCTGCAGCACTTGGTCTGTGAGAAGAGGCTGAGGGACATGTTCAGCACGAAGAAGAGACAGCTCTGGGTGGGAGCAATCAATAGCCCCGCAGCACCTACAAGATTATTAGGAAGATGGAAGCAGACCTTTTGGTTCATGGCAGCAAGCACAAAGTGTCATAGAAGAGTTTCTAACAGGACATAAGGAGAAACACTTTCTCCATGATGGCAGTCCAGCAGTGGAGCAAGTTGCTCAGAGTGGTAGTGAAGTCTCATTCCTTGGAGGTTTTTAAAATGAGACTGGATAATGGCCTGAACAACCCTGTCTGTTAACTCTGCTTTGAACAGGAAGCTGTACTAGAGACCTCCTGAGGTAATTTTCACTCTGAGTTATCCCAAGATTCTATGATATTTTGGTGAATAAAACAAAATCCCTTAAAACTTACAAAAGCAAAAATGAAAATGGTACAGGTGCAGTCGAAGTGCAGCCATGTGTTAATCATATGCATCCTTTGGAAGATATTTTATTTTACTTATCCAGACAGTGTTCTTGGCTGCCATCCTTTGTGGCCACATTAGAAATACCCTACAATCCCTAACTGTGTCAATGTGCCATTTAAATGTGAGATAAAATATATGTACCTATCTTGGTACTGGTGTGTACCTCAGCTGCTTCGCCGGCGCTGAATTCAGCACTTGTAACAATTTTGGCTTTGTATAGCTCAGAGGCCATCCACATAACCAGAGAGAACTGTGAGCCTCATTGTGCCAATCTTGATGGTTGAAGCAGTCATGAAAGGCATCAGCCTGAACTTCTAGAGCAAGAAGTATTGAGTGAGACCTGTTTATCCTGGTTACTTTGCTCATTTCAATGAGCTTGATAAGGCTTTTATAGTCTAAGTGTAAGACATAAAAAAGATTTGTAAGTGGAGGTTACATATACTTCCAGAGATAACCAAATCACATGCTACATGCAGAAAAAAAAATAGAAAAGCTCTTGAGTATATCTACTTTTAGCATAAAAAACCCCCTCTCATCCTTCCCTACAAATCGTGTTTGACTATATCCAGGGTCAAAAATGTATTACTCTTAAATAATTTTCTATTTGGGGAATATTATCTACTACTCCAAAATACAATGTTTTGGAATAATACACCATTTCTCTAAGATTTGTAAAACTAATCCTGAAAGGATATATAGCACATATGAATTGCTAGGAAGACTAAAATTTTTTGTCCTAGTTTGGCAGCAGGGATCAGTTTATCACTGTGTGGGTGTGACCAAAGCTGTATATTCTCCACCCTCTATATCATTTCTTATAAACTGTTAACAGTGGACCACTTGCAGCAGCTGCTCAAGGCACATCTGACCCCTCAGGATGTAAGCTGGGTTTTAAATAAGCTTTTGAGATAAGAGCTGTGAGAACTCCCCTCCAGGGAGTCGTTAGCACCTCCACACCCAGCCTGAGGGGGTCATGTTCCAGTTTAGAGGAAGTCACATCATGTGGTGGGTGAGCAATTGGCACACAGGTCGAGCACAGAGGGTAATAGTGAATGGAGTGACATCAGACTGGTGACCTGTCACTAGTGGGGTTCGACAGAGCTCCATCTTGGGCCCCGTGCTCTTCAGCATCTTCATAAATGACTTGGATGCAGAACTGGAAGGGATACTAAGCAAGTTTGCAGATGACACAAAACTGGGAGGAGCTATTGACTCCCCCAAAGGTAGGGAGACCTTGCAGAGAGAAATTAGACAAATTAGAGGACCAGGCAATCACCAATCATATGAAGTTCAACAAGAGAAAGTGCTGGATTCTGCACCAGGGATGGGCAACCCTGGATGTTTGTGCAGACTGGGAAATGAGATGCTGGAAAGCAGTGCCATGGAAAGGGACCTGGGGGTCCTGGTTGACAGCAAGCTGAATATGAGTCAGCAGCGCCCTGGCAGCCAGGAGGGACAACCGTGTCCTGGGGGCATCAGGCACAGCATCGCCAGCTGGTCAAGGGAGGCGATTGTCCAGCTCTGCTTTGCACTGGGGTGGCCTCACCTTGAATATTTTGTACAGTTTTGGGCACTTCAGTACAGGAAAGATATTAAGCCATTAGGGAGCGTCCAGTGGAGGACAACAGAGATGATGAAGGGCCTTGAGGGGAAGTTATGTATTGCAGGGGGATTGGAATGAATTGATCTTTAAAGTCCCTTTAGTTCTCCCCTTCCCCCACACCAAATAAATATTTGTAAACACACATGTAACAAAGTCCATTCTTAATAGAATAAATATACACTCACATGGCAGTATCTTTTACTACTTTATTTTCACCCTCCCTTTTTTCTTGAATACCTAGAGTATAACATAACTTTCTCAAAAATAAATTAGGAATTATTCATTATCAGTAACAACCTCTGCATATTTTTTCAGATGAAAGATAAGATTTTTTTCAATGATAATAAGACAAAAACATTCTTGAAATATTGAATCTCAGAGGTACAAGAAAGAAAAAAATCAGTGGATAGGAAATGCAGTGGTTATGCAGCTAGAGGCTGAACTGAACAGAGAAGATTCCCTCAGGAAATATGAAGAGGATTTTAAAATTTTTGTACATAAATGTAGCTCCTATCACATTTTTCAACATTTAAAAAAAGTGTTATTTAGCACAAATTAAGTAGATCTATATAGAAAAAGCTATTTTCGGTCCACAGAGGAGTAAAGCAAAAAAGCCAAATTCTATAAAAACCTCTAGGATAACCTGCTCTATGCTTAACTTCCAAAGGTCATCTGTGTGACTGAAAAAAATACGGCTTGTTTTCAGTGACTATTGAATCATTTTTCTGAGAATGAAAATGAAAATCTGTCTCAGAATGTAAATGACACCAAGTGCCTTTTTAAAAAATTTTTTAAACATCTTGACCAGTCAGAAAGGAATAATACTACAAATTAAATTGTATATAAATCACATTATTATGATCAGAGAGTAATAGATATTAATGTATACCAACCGGAGGGGTTTGACCCTCTTGCACTAAGCCTGAAATGTTCTGTAAATCCTTGCCCTTCCTCTAGGACTGTCTTTATTCCTTTCCAATTTTCCAATGAGAGTGTAAAAAATGAAAACTAGCATATTATTAAGGTTATTGTTTTTCTTTTTCTATACATTTTTGTAAATATATGTTTTTCAGCTCAGTGGCAAAGTAGATGTGAAAAAATGTGTGTTCATATTTTGAGACATGTTAATTCAAGTATTCATCTAATGCAAGAAGTATTTGAAAACAAAATTAAATGTGACTGGTAAACTCCTTCAGTTTTGGAGTTATTCCAGGCACATTGCAACTGAAACATGCTTCCATCTAAAACTGCTGAAAGGAGATAGTCACGAGTAACCATTATTTCAAAGCTCATACAAGCCAGTAAATGAAGGAAAGATCAAGAAAGTCAATGTTGGATACAAAATGTTTAGTCGATGTTGCCTCATTCACTTAAAAATTTTTCACCTTAAGGACATGTTGACATGTTAACATTCTTTTGTGTTTTTAAATCCATTTAGGTTTCCATCTGTATTCAGTGCCCACTACTACAGTTATAAGCCAGAAACCTCATCTTTTTCTCATCACAGATTCTGTGCTCCTAAATTGTAAAGCATAAGACTTAAGATATTCTCTTGAATTTCTGGATCCAAATCTCTTCTTGGATCCAAATGACCTCTGGAAATACTACATATCCTAAATTTTCATACTAACATTTAAGATTTTTGGCATACTGCAAGCAGGACCTTTCAGATCCAATTTTACAATGAAATACTGCCTACAGAATTAGCAAATAATAAGCAGAATGTTAACAGGTGAGGTCCTGCCCAGAGGGAAGTACTTTTTTTTCTCAAGAAGAAAAAATGTGCAGTTTTGCACTGATACTGAGAAATACGTTCTTTGTTGCCAGTTTCTTCTGAATCCTCTCCTGAATTGTAGTTATTTCTCTAAAACTGCAGTGATCACAAGTCTGCTGGAGTCCATGGTAGAAGTCACAGGATTGTCCATATATCCTGGCAACCATATTTTTAGTCATTTACATGGTATGGTCATTAGTTCTCCCAGTGATCTTATTGGAGTCTGATTTTGGCTCTTTGACTTTAAACTCTTTGAGGATGTGTATGACAAATATTTATTTCTATTGAACTAAAATGTATGAACTAAAACAATAGTCTTGGACTAGAATTTTTGACTGCATTGCAGAAAGACAAAATCTCTGTCCTTAGGAGATTTCTTCAGGAAATGTTATAGTGCTATTTCAAAAGTATGTTGGTCTCCATTTACCAAGTGAAGAAGATGCATTGAGGATGTGCTGTCCCAGGAAGCTTAACCATCTTTTCTACAATCACCTTTGCCAAGTTAAATTTGACCACACTTCTGGCAGAGTAATAACAGCAGATTCTGAGCAAAAGACAGAACGCCCAAAAGCAAGAATATGTCAGATGAGCAAGGATTATTTGGTCTCAGAGGCAATCACGTTAGTAACTGCCAGGATAGATATACTATTCTGAGTTAAATGATCTAAGGTACTGGAAAGCTGTACTTTAACTGGAGAAATGCACAAAAGAGTCACCAGACAGATCTTCTCCACTGGCATGTCTTTCTCTTCTCTTATTCAGTTGTGAAATTGGAGAAAGCCATTGGCAGGGACAGCTATTGAGTCATCCAACATTTTAAAATGAGACTGACTTTAAACCATTTTTTAACTAGATAGGTAGAAAACATACATTTAGACAGTCTCATTCCATATCAAGTGTATCACACACTGACTATTTTAAAGACTTTCTGAAATGCTCTAAGATAAATTGAAGAGGCCTTTTTTATTATTATTTTAAATAAAGGGCAAATATCTACTTGATCTAGGCACAGATTACAGTGGGAGTGAAGGATTATGAAGAGGTTGTATTAGGGTGACTTAGTCTCTATATTAGCATTGTGTGACAGTCACACAATAACACCACTCACAATACTGTGCAGTTTGGGCATTAACATCAAGGCTACATTCAGTTCTGCACAGGATTTCTGTTAAATGTGTTTCCAGCCTGTGTTCCTAATAGAGAGATGTCAGAAGACACAATATTCCTGCCCCTTCACCCCCCATCCACTCTTCCCCATGTACTTTTAAAAGATGGGCATTCATGTCTTAAGTTTTTCAGAAGTGAATTCTCAACTCGGAATCTCTCCCTGCCAGGACCATAGCAGGTTCAGTTTCTTTCCTCTTTAAAGTGAATGTCTCTCACACAATTCCCAGTTCATTCTGAATTCATCAGGAGCTGTAAAAGCTCAGGAAGGCAGTAATACAGTTCAAAACTCAGCAGGAGTCTTGGATGCTCATAGAGTCAAATGGAGACTTCAAAATGCAGACTTTCCTGTTTTCAGCTCCCGCTGAGTGCTGTGAAAGCCCACCTTTTGCTGAGCTGGAAACCATTACCTCATCTCTTTGTTATCAGAATCTTGGCTCAGAGGTATTTCAATAGTTACCTTCACTTCAGCCACAGCACATTTCTTCTGTATAGATTTGTCTGGATAGGAATAGGAACAAGGCTTGCAAAATACCACATGCATTTGTCTTTGTGCTCATGCTTAAAAATATCTTTCTAAATTATACAGCTCTAAAGCCAGTAACTGACCCAAGTATGAAGAACAGTATAATTACATCTAAAATGGAGAGGAAAAAAAATTCAAAAGTTAAAAAAATGAAAGACAAAACCCAAAAGAACCAAAAAACACCCTCAAGCAAACAAACAAACAAACAAAAAAAAACCCACCAGAATTTTCCATAACGTACATCTGTCATTCACAGCTGAATTTGTCTCTAGATATTTATACATTCCAGTTATAGTTTGAAAGAAATAGCGGGATGTATTTTGGTGGTGGATCTAAAATAATATTCTAATCTCAACAAAAATCAGTTTTTGAGCAAAGACTGAATGTCTTTGTAGAGAGCAGAAGGGGATTTCAAATCAATTTTATTCTTGTTCTACCACTGTTTAGAGAAATTGTGTGGCACCACAGCAGCAATTACTCCCAGTCCTTTGTTAACACGTGTCTAGCCTCAAAAGAAAATGCGCATCTACTGCTTTGAAGGACAAGAATGTTTTTAAACGTCACATTGAAGTAATGAATAACAGTATGGATTCCCTTGTTCTAAAAGGCTCAGAGATACTTTGAATTGGTGTGATAGAATCCTGATCTTCTTATGAACTGAATGCTAATTCACAAGCAAATTCACTTACATGAATAATCCATCTCCTACTGATGTCACTTTGACAGGATTATTAGACAATATTTTCACCAAAGTGTATCATATGTAATATTCAATGAGATCAGAGACACTGAAATGTTAAGTATGATTTTTAAACTAATTCCAGATGATATGGTGACAAAATACAATTTTTTTCTGTATACTGAAACTCTATCATGTCTGCTATAATCCATCTGACATAAAGACAAGTGTTTGATAATCGAATTTTATGCTGTATCTTTTAGATCAGACCAGTCTCCAACTGTTTCACATGAATCCATTTCACTGTTTCCAGAGGTCTGTGGAATTTTGCATCAACAGGTGGCTTACGGTAAAACACTGGAAAAGATGATCTATCCCATTCTTAAAGACCTCTGTAATCGCCAGGAATACATCTATTAGAAATAGTATCATTGATTTGATGCTGAAACAGAATTAGGATCCAGAACAAGCACTAGGTAGCTTTCTAAGAGCCCTTTAGTTCTCCAGTTCTTTCCTTATACATAAGTGACTTCTTACACCTACAGTGACTGATGTAACAGGACCTCCATGTGTGCTTGAAAACAACTGCAAAGTATTATTTGCCAAGTAAAAGCAAGTCTTATTTATTGTGTGTATGAGACAAGGACATACATCCACACTTTATGGTGACAGAAATTTAATAGACTCAAGTTCATTACTGAATTTTATTTCTACACCCTAAAAAAACTCTTTCCCAAGAATTTTCACTTTCCAATAGCTTCTGTACTTTTTTTCTTCATTCAACAGAAGTTTGTGTTTCCTAAGAACAATTTCTAATATCTGGATGTAAGAAAACCCCTCTTACTTCTACTTGTCAACCTTTGTTTTCTTTCAAGTGCTTAATCTTCTTTGGTGAATCCATTCAAGTATTTCTTCCACATGATTCTAAAGTACATAACAAATTGTACATTAGAAAGTTGTTAAATGGGACATTTTTCTTGCGAGTTCATACAGCATCAGAAAATGGAAAACATGTTTCTTGGTAAATTACCTAAAAGTGATTTTCAGATTTTATCAGTAAGCATATCCCCTTCTATGAACAGAGGCAATATTTTTATGCTTCTATTACATATCTTCTGCCAGAAACAACCAGGAAAATATAAAACGTTTCCACACAAAGTCTTATTCAAAACACAGCATAATAGACCTATCTAAAGTGTAATGCTAAACTGGGCTAACTGATTTCAAAATAAAATGATGTAATGCTACTCAATTTTTTTTCTTTCAGAATGTAATAAGTTTAACAATAATTCTAGAAAATTCAAAGCATATTTTTAACAAGACACGTTTTTTATTATTAGCTCATTTTTATCTTTTTATCATGAGGCATTAAAGAGAACAGCCATGTTTCTGTCATAAAAAGTCTATTCTTTCATTAATGCACAGAGGATGAAAGTATATAATTCAAGAGAAAAAAATTTGGATAAATCCCCGTACATCTATAGGAACAATATCCTACAGCCTTTACCCTGCAAATAGCTCAGCAGAAATTTATTTCAGGTACATGAAAATTTTCACAGAACATGGTACAAGATCAAGAATTAAATGACTAGCAAACAAAGATAAACTTTCATGTTACATTGTAAAAACTAAAAGCAATTATTAAAACTATATTTAATTAAAATAATTCTTTTCAAGTAACATGAGGAGGAGCAACTAAATTTATCTCCTTTATTGTTTATTTAATATTAAATAAAAAGAACCAAAGTTCAAGATTAAAACACACTTAGAAACATTTTCACCTTATAAAGTTTTCATAAAAATAGCACATTAGCAACTAGATTATTTCTTATTGAAGTGTTCCAAGAAGCTATTTTAATAAAAGATCATTCTCACCCCCAAGCTATA
The DNA here is from genome assembly GCA_035041345.1 of Poliocrania exsul. Classification (NCBI taxonomy): domain Eukaryota; kingdom Metazoa; phylum Chordata; class Aves; order Passeriformes; family Thamnophilidae; genus Poliocrania; species Poliocrania exsul. The sequence continues at coordinate 97,200,630 of JAWWLZ010000118.1, forward strand.
ATTTTGTGGTAAAGTAATCCCCAGTTCCATACCTTAAAGAGCCAGTGAAAAAGCTGTATTTTTAAAATGCTGGTTGCTTTTAATGAAATATTTTTCTTTAATGGCGTTTTAAATTTTTGCACTACTATCTGGCCATGTTTCGGAAGAATGGAAAAAAGCTTCACCATATAAAAAAAGAAAGTCAATTTCTGTCTCACTTCAACTGTAACTTCACTACTGCCTGAAAAGCAACAAAACGTTTCTGATTTTGTAAAAGAACTAAAGACTATTAAAAATTACTTAGAAGTTTGAGTTCAATGAATAGCTTACCGAATTCACATCCTTATACAGACTTTATTTTCTTTTTTTTTTAATACCTAAAGTATCAATTAATGAAATTTAGTGACTCTAATAGCTCTTCATAACACCATAATCTCTTTCCAGAATATTTACATCTACCTCACCAATATAAAATCCATTTATCAATCTAAATATACAAGAACTGATGAATGTTGGTTAAGTACAGTTTCTGGGCTAAAGAGGTAACAGAAACATCAAAATCTGACTTCTATGACCTGCTTGTTTGTGTTGTTACTCCATCATCACAAATGGCTTTGAAAAACTATTCCTTATCCTACTGTTCCTGCCTGGACTGTCTCTGCCAGCTGTTAACGCTGGCACCATGCTAATGCTTCCTGCCCACTCTGAACCCAAGTGCTGTTCAGAGGAGTATTATAACTTCTAAAGAGAGTATTTGCCAGAACAAAAGTAAGAGACTGTTGCCAAGCATTTTCATGCTTTCTTTCGTGCAGAACTCATTTTTAGGAAAAAGTTGTAAAGTAAAGAAACTGAAAAAATTAGTGCCAGCATCCAGACAACAACAGGTGAGGGAGATATGTAGTTTCAGGTGACTTTACCTTTTCACAGGAGATCATGTGTTTTCCCCCTATATTTAGCTAACCATTTCTCTGACCTTGCAAACAAACAAATAAAAACAAAAAACAAACAAAAACAAAAAAACACCAAACAACAAACCAGCAACAAAATCCATTTTTCTATCCTAATGAAAAGGGACAGTGAAAAATATATTATCATGTCTGAAGGGTTATTAGTCCCATGGAGGAGATGTAGTAGCTTTGCAGATGTAGTAGTTTGTAGGAACTAAATATTTGATTGGAAACTATGGTCCCAATCAGAAACAAATTATTCCCAGCATTAAATGTAAATCAATTAAACATCAAAGAAGTTATGTTTCAGTGTTGTGTAACAAAGTCAAAATGTTTCCCAAGCTAGTCTTGCCTCTGTATAGCACTTGCACAATCTCACTGTCATAGCTGTAATTAGAAAGAATTCTAGCCAACATTTTACAACTTGTCCTAGTCCAGATTCAAGTATCTGTTCAACGCTTATTACCACCTGCACACAGAGATATTTTTGCTTAAACTAAAGCAGAAAACTGAACTTATTAAAAAATAAACAAAGGTCAATAAGATTCATATAATGTCCCTTGATAATGTGTTGTTACAAAGATCATGTACAGCACCATGTTCACCACTAAATCATGTTGCCAGGTGCCACATTCAGATGTTTTTTGAACACTTTCAGGGATGGTGACTCCACCATTTCCCTGGGCAGCCTATTCCAATTCCTGAACATTCTTTCAGTGAAGAAATATTTTCTAAGAGCCAATCTGAACCTTCCCTGGTACTACTTGAAGCCATTTCCTCTCATCCTGTCATTTGTTACCTGGCAGAAAAAACCCACCCCCACCTTGCTACAACCTCCTTGCAGGTAGCTGTAGAGAGCAATTAGGTTCCCTCTCAGCCTATTCTCTAGGCTAAACAACTGCAGTTCCTATTAATGTCTATATAATATGTACCAGTTCCATTGATGTTGAATTTACAGAGCTGCATGATCCTATAAAAAATTATCTGTTTCTACAGCTTGTCTACTTCACCACTGTGAAAGCATTTGCATTAATACTCAACAGGAATATGACACATATACTTGTTATACCCCTTCTGTATTCTATTTGTCAACATAGAAGACTAGATAATAGGGTAGCTCCAAAGGCACAAATACTACAGATTTTGTTACCAGTGAGACCAGAAGAATCTTCTCAGGATATAGAAAGGAAATATGAAACATATACTGTGGTCCAGAGCTTGAAGGTTCACAATGTTTACCCCAAATAAACTGCTAGCACAAAGTGTGAAGTTCATATGGAACTCAGAGATACATGGGTTTTACAGGCCAATACACTACAGAGATGAAAGCCCTTGACCATTCTTGCCAGTAACATGTAAATTTTCAAGTCTAACTCAAAGGTCAGTGGTCTAAACATAAGGCCTGATATTCGTGTGTAATGTTAATTGTAGTCTTTTATTTTCATGGACACATCTATTTATAGAGCTTTTCTCAGTCTAAAGGGAGGCACAGGAGATGAGGCAACACAATTAATTTAGTTAAATTTCCTAAAAGGCAAATTGTTTATAAACAGTATCAATTTTCCACTTAAGTGAAAAGATTGCACAAGCACTTAAATATATAAGATAGATAGATAGATAGATGATAGATAGATAGGTAGATAGATAGATAGATAGATAGATAAGATAGATAGACAGACAGACAGACAGATAGGTAAATAAATAAATAAATAAACAAACATATTGGAATCCATTAATCCATTTCAATCTGCGATACTTAAAAAACCCCAACAAAATATTAGGCACTTAGGGCTATAACTTAGAATTACATTTTATTAAAATAATAAATCAGAAGTTATTAATTGACCATAAATCATAAAATAAGATATGAAAGGTAAAGAAGGAAAAGTATTCAAAGTTCTAGGAAAACAAAGGGCCAGAATTATCTCTGGGAATAATAACAAAATTGATGACCTGTCACCATGATCAATTTCTTTGTTGTTTTTACTGAGATAGCAGGTACCACAAACCTTGACCCCTCTGCACTTCATGTTTTCCCTTACTTAAAAAGACTCTTGATGTCCCAAAGAGCTTACAGACTAAGACAGTGTGTGAATATGGAGGGAAGAGGAAACTGGAGAAATTAGAAAGGGCAGCTCAATAACAAGCTGAGACTGGTTCCTATATGCTGTCCCTAACACAGTCACTAATGTGATTTCTAAGAATCAGATTGTGTGGCCTTTGCTTGTATTAATTGCAAGGTTTGACCCTAAGTGAGTTATTTTTTAAGTCCGTACCCCAAATGATAGAAAGCATAAGTAAACATATAGGAGACATTGAAGAGTTGATTATCCTATGGTACTTTTGCAAAGCACCCCAGAGCACTCAGAATGCCAGTCTGAATGTTGTGTAGTGTTATGTCTCCCCATAAGGTACCAATGTGTTTACTGAAAGGCACTGAACCTTTTTACAGGAACAGAAAGATCAAAACCTTTTGAGGGGGATGTAGAAACTGCAACACAAATCAAAGTCATTGCCTTCTCTTTTTTTCCAGTTTCTCCACATTTGCCATTTATCCACCTGCAAAGAAAATGAAACTCAGAAATACAAAAAGATTTCTCGTGTTCCCATAGCAAGTTTTAAAAGAAATCTTGCTTTTAAAATGTAAATCAACTACTTTGTTAATAGGAAGAGAAAAACAGGTAGGGGGAGGCAAACACCAAAGAGAAAATATATAAAATAAAAAAAAAAATAAAATACCTCTTATTATTAGCTAAAGTACAATGCAAAGGGATCAGTAGATATGCAAATATGCAGTATACAGATTCTTCAACAGACTTTAGTCCTCTGATGAATAGAAAAAAAAAGCCTGGTATTTCTGAAAAGAGTGTGAATAAATCAGATGTCTCAAGTTATATAAAAGCCATTTGAATCCGGAAATTTGTCAATTGATGCACAAGTAATGTATGCAATAAAATAAACAATCTATTATTTATGGCTGTAATTGGGGACAGAAATAGGGAAGAAAAGTTTATTCAGACCACAATACAAAGCAGTTCTGGGTAATGAACCTTAAAAGTACATAGGATTGTGATTTTCAGAAATTATTGCCATGAAGGAACAATTACAATTAATTTTAATGAGTACTGAATGTTTTAATGACCCTTGACAGCTTTTAAAATCATATGTATCTTTTCTCTGTCTTATCTGATGGCTCAAAATAAGGCCACAGAGATAACTTTAAGAGTTTACAAGTAAGAAAATATTAATGAAATTTTCTTCCTTTTTTTTCCTCCAGCTTTTTAAAGACATCAGTGAGATGATTCAAGATTTGAGGATTTAGGAAAGACTCAACTGTTTAACAGCATAAACAGTAATGTCACAAAGGCAGTAAGGATGTCTAAAAAGAACAAGTGAAGAGATGCTGCCTGCAGCAGCAACAGAGACTTTGACAAATGTCTGATAACAAGTAAACAGCGCAAATGTAGGTGCCTCTAAGTCCATGACCAGATCAAGCCTTGTTCTAACATTGCAAATGACTGAGAAAAAGTTATCTGAACACAGAGAATACCCATGGAAAAGCTAAAAGTAGTCCCAGTGCTCCATGGGCTAGAGCCACAATGAATTAGCACAGCTCCACTGAAGCCAATAGAGCTACCCCAGTTTACACGGACAAAACAGCATCAGTGTGAAAATGAGAGTCAATGTCTACAAAAGCCATGGTATCCACAGATACCAATAAAACCCCCGTGCTTGTAGCACAGGGCACATAGATTCAGAGAGCAGCCCACATGCTCTCTTAAGGAGCATCCACACTGCCTGTCTTTTGCCATCCCACCTTTGTGCCCAAGGTGAGTGTCCCTCTGTGGTCATCAGAGAGCCATCAGCTCCTCCAGGAGAAAATTCAGACAGCATGAGAGGTCTTCTGCCCTAAAGTGAACTCTGGAAGCAGATCCTTCTCCTCTGTGGCTGTATATAGATGTTACTGTAACCGCCCTCCTGCTGTGGATTCCCAGCTGGATTCTGTGACTCCCTGACTTTCTCTGATGGAGAGCACATATGTTATTCAGAGAAATAGCTGCTCAGCACAATATCCTTAAACTTGTCAGCTATTTGGCATAACCCTTCAGAGCACTACTGTACAGTATGCAACTGAGAAAATTCCACAGAGACAGCAATATCCTTTTACCCCTCCTCACACACATTTGAAGCCATATTAACAGGTCTTTTCTATTTTTTAATACCATGCAAAAAGCCAAAGAAGAATAAATTCACCAAAGGTTTTTTGAAGAAGGTTATAAGTTTTACATTTTAAATAAAAATAAAATAAAAAACTTGGAGGACAGAAAATGGAAGGCATGTGAATGAAAAAGAAGAAGAAAGACTATTAAAAGGTTTTCATAAGTCTGAATGATTATGTGAATGTACTGAGGCTAATTCAAATAGAAATGTTTGAAGTTTGTCCCAGTGCAGTTGGGATGGGATATGGTGGGTGTCAGCAAATTTGTTTTTAAAATGTTACAGACTACTTCAAATGACAAAGGCAAGAGGAAGAGGACAATGAGATAATCCAAAATGTAGGATGGGAAAAACCATGTTGGCTGAAGCTGAAAATAAAATAACAGGTCTGGTCAATTGAAAACTAAAAAGATTTTCAGTTCTATTAAAACTTCTTCAGGTGAAAAGTTCTCAAAATATGAGGGATTTTAATGTTTCCACAGAGTCACTCTTGACAGTAAACACCAATTAATTTATTAATTCCTTTTGCTTTTAAAATGACAAGATTTTGGAGAATCAATGCATCTTAAGGATATGTCTAAAAATTGACTTTTTCTTTGTTTTTTTTTTTTTTTATATTAGTGCTGCTATCACAGTTCCCAAAAATAAGCATAGTTTTAAAAATGATGCTCTCTCCCTAATTGTGCAGGAAGAGGTAATTATCGGCTAAAATAACTACCCCTGAACACTTATAATTTATATAATGAGTTGATTTGCTAATGAGATATTTTGACAACACCCATGATTTTTTTTTTATTTTTTTTAATCTTTACTAAAAATTCTTTTGGCTTTTGTTTCTGCTATATATAAGGCAAAAGAACTTTTTTTTTTTTTTTTTTTTAAACAGCCAAAGACATGAACCTGTAAATTTCTAGTGTTAGGCCTTAATTCCATCTCCCATCCTGAAAATAAAAACCATCACAGAACAGATCTGGATAAACAGCTGATCCCCATGGAAATGGATAAATTTAGGATAGTTTTTTCAGTCAAACTCATGAGAACTATGTGCTTGTCTTTGTTTTGAGCATTAGTTAAAAGAAATTCTTCATAGCAAGCCACCCAAGATACACTTTTCTGTTGTCCTTGATGAGTCTCTAGGTCAATATTACCAAGTGGGTTCTCTATTCACCCCTGCACTTAATTTCATATGAATAATTCTCATTGCTCCTGTAAGAAAACAACAACTTTTATGCATCTCTAAAGATTTTTCTCTGCTTTCATGTATTATATCGAAACTTCATACTCTGATTTTAATAAGAGACTGTTCCAAATTACTGCAAAGCACAATTTTGCATACTTGTGTAATACTGTATGCCAGACTTCACTTTAGATCTTGTAAGGGTTGTTCAAAGTCAGTCTCTGAAGTATAGAAAAATGAATTTATTCACAATTTATATCTTCCACTGTTGTATGATGGTCTGAATTTATGAAACTCAATTACAGATCTTCCTGTACATTTTTCTTACAGTAAGTACACTTGCAACACCAAAAGAAGCCATTCATACTGAAGGTGGGTGTGATTAGAGCAGTAAAAAGGTAACAGTTTTTGCAATGGAAAAAACACTCAGAGTCCTATATAATAAAAAAGAAAAAAAATAAACAAATGAAAAAAAATAACCCAACTAAACATGTGGATATATGGCTTCTTTTTAGCTGAAATCTTTTCTGGGACCTTTACATTCAGAATTTCAATATTGCAGTAGCCTTCCATCATCAACAATTGTAATAAACTCATCAGTTACGTCTACTAAAAGAAGTCTCTGATTGCACTTAGCAGTTGTTGGATTTCTCACTATTTTTTAAAATGTGTCAGAAGGTGTTCCATCCGGGTAGAGCTGAGTAAACAGATGAGCAAACATTGTTTGGACAAATAATTCTGAACATGTATTTTTCTTTTTTTAAAAAAGAGTCCTTTGAAACCTGTGGGTCCTTCTATTTTTAGTGCTTTTAAGATAAGAAGAGCTTTTTATATCAGAAACTTTCTATGTTGGATTCCCTCAAGCAAAAATATTAAGTCTATATCTCTAATTGTGAATATTAATATATTCATGAGACTGGTAAAAAAAAATAATTGTAGATTCTCTAGGATGTTCCCTAAGTGTGTGAATTACAGCTCCACAACTCTAAGGCAAATATTTGGCATAATGCCATTCTTAAGCATCCTGTTGATGTACAGTACAAATTTGATCCATTTTTCATTGGCTTTGCTTATTTTGCTTACCTTTTATCTTTCTGACCTGCAGGTTTTGAGGCCTCATCAATGTACTTCTGTTTACATGGTAGCCTGAACTTGACATACCAAGCCAGAAGAGAAAATATCGACTGCCACAATAGGTCAGTGGACCCCACCTAGACTGAGTCTCAGCTTTGAAACTGATGTTTCAGTATGTTTAAAATTAAACAAAAATCTTAAATACCTTTATCCCTCTCCTACATTTTCTGATAATTCATATACAAGAGACCACCTTTGTATATTATTTCATTTTGCTCTGCAGTTGACTGCCTCTATGCATCTTATAGTCTTGAAGAGAACAGTTCTTTTACGAGTTCTCAAGAGTACTCATAAAATCACTGAGCTTGCAAAGAGGCAATGTTACTTTTCCTAACTTTCTGGAAACAGATACTTTTGCAAATAAAAGCAGTCTTGATAGATTTTCCGTTTCACTGTTGTCTTAAATTCCTTGGAGAACTTGAAAAAAATTCCATCTTACCTAAAATAAACTTTAGCTATTTAAAAGTTAAACTTATATCTAAATTTTGTGTGTGATCTCTCGGCAATCAGGACTTTTTTTTTTTTTTTTTTTTTGTGATATTACTTGCTCACCAGAGGAACGTATTCTAAAGTGAGCATAGGAAGTATGATTAAGTCTGGCTAAGTTAGACAGGATGCTTAAATTTAGATGCTGAAGTTACTCTCAGCAGTATCCCAGTAACAGTGTGTACTGAATATTAAATATTGCCTTTTGAGCTTTACACTGTAGAGCATCTTCGAAAAAAAGAGAGACAAGGATGAATCTCAGAAGGAATTTCCAGAATCCAGACTCTGAGACAGCACTATCATGCTAAACCCTTCTACTACTTTGAAAAACTGCACAGGAAGCCACCAAACCAAGCTTGACTAGAAATGACAAAGTAATACAGTGAGTTCTGAATAGGAATTAAGTGCACAATGTCTGCTAAGCCAAAACTGAAGCCTACTCCCTTCCGAAGAGGCCAAAAAAAGCATAAAGGGAAGGAAGTACTGTAACTGCCTTGGTGGTACTCACATGTAATTAATTAGAGAATTAAATAGTGAATGTTACAATTTTTCTCCACATAAAATGAATCTTTCTGCTGACATTGTTACTGTAATATGTTTGAGGAACTTCACTTCTGTTTTATTGGTGAAATGATCCCTACTTCTTTTCATTTTAAATTACTAAGCTCAAACTGAACTGAGATGAGGATGTCAAACATGTCTGTTTTGAAGACATTTCTCATTGTCATTTTAAGGGAACTCTGCTGAAAATCAGACACATATGTGTATATAAAAGTTTGCAAATAAAATTTAAATGCAAGTAGTTTTGAGGATGAATAGTATGTTCAGTAGACACAGAAGTGCTGTGTGATTGATAGTGCTTAGTAAAGACAATAGATGGCAAAAGGGGATTTACACATACAGCTCCTGCTGTCACACAGAAATGTAGATCAAATTCTAGCAAGCTGTGCTGAAAGATAATCTCCAAGAGTCAGATGTTCTCTCACCAGATTAGTTTATAATAAAACTGACTTTCATACCTAGTTGGAAAAAATACCCAAACACTTGGCAATGTGAAAAATTGCATAAAAATTATTGGAAGTATCACTCATGTTAATTTGATTACCTTCACTCTCCAGGTTTTTCTGGTGGTTGTTTTACTTTTAATTTCCTTTTCTTCACTACACACCCATTTTATGATGTATTCTGACTTGACAATGGATGTTCTTACCATCCATTTAGGTACAACAGATATCATTCAAAAAATAATTATAGTCTTGTGGCATCTGTCTTTCTGAAAAGCATATGTTAGGAAAAGTTCAGAGAAGGGCAGGCAATATTTTTAGGATTTTTAAGCAATAAATCTTATAAGAAATTGTGGAAAAGAAACAATTCACATAAAATCCAAGACTATTTTACACATACTTGAAGATATAAATAATCAGATAATAGAAGCAGTATTTAAGGTATTTGACAACTATAAACTATATTTGGTTTTGATATGCAATAAATTAGATAATTTCCTAAGGTTTTTTACATATATCTTGTAAGTTACAAAAATAGGCAACAGAACCAATGTACTCAGAAAGTCTAGATGCCATTAGAGTAAATGTGTAATCTCCTACTTTGAATTTCTTCCATGTTTGAGACCCATAATAGACTGCTACCACATTATCTCTAAAATTCTAAAATTTCTCATTTTCTGACTCAATTTTCTTCCTTGACATGATGTATCTTTCTTTTTTTTCTTTTTTTTCTTTCTTTTTTTTTTTTTTTACAAATTCTGCAAATTTTCTGTTTTTCTTAGATGTCACCAGTGACTCTCCTGGTTTTGAAGTCTATCCATCCATGAAATCTAGAGAAGCATAATAATTATGAAAGTATAATTCATTAATACTAAATTTTACGTATCTATATAGGTGTATTAGTATTTATTGTAAGTTTAACATTAGGATTTTTACTTAAAGTGTGACTTTTCAGTTGGACATTATTATGCTAAAAGTTATTTTAAGAAAATGTTTGTTATGAAGCAAATGCAAGAAAATACTGTAGTTCACATATGTTGACAAAAAACCTGTTTCATAACTGTTTAAATGTAGCAGTGATTGGTTAATCAAATATAACATGGAAACCAGCAAGGGCTCCTTTTGATCTTGTCCTTTTTACAAAGACCTGTTTTCAAAGGCCACCCAGTTCTATTCTCATCATAGACCTTCCTGAAGCTGCCTGTGGAATGATAGATTAATGTTATAGGATTCGCCCTTGTAAATATTGAAAGCTAAAAAAATGTTTGTGTAGTAAAACATGCAGGAATCAATTTTGGTATAAGTATTACTCTGAGTTCAGTATATTTGAGTGACTGCAACCTTTGTGTGTGTAAACTCCATTAGAAATGGAAAAAATAAAAAGGTGGACAAATTTGAAAGCACAGTAAGAAAATAATTAATTCCATTATGGTTATCAAAGCAAATTAATTTTAATTTTAAATAATTATAGGCAAAAACATTTAACATGTTGCTAACCTGATTCATTTATTACAAGAAACATAAACCTGTGTTTAGAAAAAACATTAATGTAGTAAACTAATAAAGTGAATGCAAAGTAGTCAGTAACATGTGCCAGGGCCCTGAGGGCACCACCACTCCTGAATGTACCTTACACTCCTTAATAGGGTCCCCTCAGCCTGCCCATCGCTGAGGACTACATTTCAGACCCTGCCCCAGAGGCCCCAGCTGCCCTGGTGTACTGGGAGGTGGGATGTGCTCTGGTGGCCAGGCCCTGCCCAGCCACCCCAGAGAGCCTCCACCATCCCCAGCACCCTGCCCTGGGGAGCTACCAACATGTACTGTTCCCTGAAAATATACACGGGGAGAGAACTGAGGTGTAAAACTTTAGAATGAAATAAACAGAGTAGGAGCTCCCACTTTACAACACTGTGTGAATTTGCACGTGTTCCTTAACATCATTCACCAAGAGAAATATGAGAATGTGTGGCAGAAGTACTAGCCCTTCCACCACACTCACATGCTGTTGCCAAAGCACATGCAGACTCTCTCCACATCCATAAATTCTTACTATTTCAATCTACAGCTGTCAGCACAGAAGTAAACAGTGTTTAAGAGAATACAACACAATTTTACAATGCAATACAAGCAATTTTATTGTCTCATACAATAAAAATACTGCAGTTTCAGAAAACTTACTGATCAACTTGAGCTACAGAGCTCTTGTTCTTTACTATAAAACTTTCATTAGTCAACAACAGGGATTCATTACTTGTTGGTATTCAAAGTTGCCCATACTATTACAATACAACTATTTTCCTTACAACAGCACTTGCATCAAGCTGATGTTTGGAGTTAGAAGCACTATCATGTGTTTCTGATCAGTTTTTTCACACCCTCTAATACACATAAGGACTTCTGCAAGTTGATTGTCAAGGCTGGACCAACTTCACTGAAAATCCATTCACACTGGAAATAGTGATAAATTGCCATCTACAACAATCACTTATTCCTGCGGGTGGACGTTTGGGTGCTTTTCATCTAACCTATCTTTAGATTTCTACTGCAGAGATACCTACCTGTGACCTTCCCTCTCTACGACCCCTTCATAATTAGTATAGTAGAAAGAAATAGACACTCTAGGGCATGATTCATATGACCTACTTTAGGCATCTACTTTGGGAGGAGATGAATTGCACCCTAGAGGTGTCAATCTCTCCTTTGATTATAAAGAGTTTTAGATCACTAACCACATGTACAAAGGCATGTCTTGATTTGGCCAGATGAATCTCACCCTCAGTGACATGACTGAATAGGGTCTGAGCCAGATTTCCCTGAATGCAGCAATAGCAGAACTGTAAACCATCAATGACCTTGAGACATCTTGTTATTCTAGCCCAGTATAAAAAGGGGATGTTAGTATTCTTTACAGTATTGACTGTATTTTAAACTTTTTCTATCAGATTAAAAAATGTATATGAGATTTATTGCAGTGCATAATCTGCTTTTTTCCTTTGATCATATTTTTATAAAAGCTGCATTCATAAATCACATAGATGTTGTATTATATACTGGTTTAATATAGTAACTATTTTCATTTATGTCAACTTTCAAGTTTTTTCTTTTTAATGATTAATGCAAAGAGTTTTGATGTTGTTTATGGTGTTTTGTGGATCTACATGTCATTTCACAGATTTAAAATTTTTCATTGCCTAATACTCGGTTGAAGGCAAAATGCATTTTGCTCTGTACAATTGCAGTTTGAGTGCATATTACAACCAATTATTCCTCATTACATTGTAGCTGTCTACTTATGTCAGACCTCATTACTGTGTGTTGGAGTCAGAATTCTGGTAACCAGGAGCTTAAATATTTGAATACAAAGCAAGAAACCCACAGATCAACAATCTTTTGTTTATTTTTAGCATGCTGTTTTCATTAGACTGACATTTTAGAACAACTTGACTTCAGGACCTGGACTTCCTTGGTCTTGGATAGTTGGATGCTAGTGTTACGAAATAAAGTATCATGTTTACTGAAACTTTATTCAGTTATCTTCATGTGTCAGGAAAATCCTTCCCCAGATTAAGACTTTTATAGATTAGAGAATAACAATAAAATAATTCTGATTATGCTTCAAAAATAATATTTTGTGCCTTACACTTTATGACTATGCAAAATACTTAAGTAGAAAATGTCCAGAGAATTTGTGCTGAATTGTTCTTGAACAATAGAGATCCAAATATTGTGTAGCTGTTCATGTAGCTAACATGTTAGGGACAGAAGTTTAAAACTCACTTTCAACCTAACCTACTTTGAAAGATTTTTGAGATTTCTGAGTGTCCTCATTTTCAACATTTTCAGTTTCATAGAGTCATAGAATATCCTGAGTTGCAAGGGACCTACAAGGATCATTGAGTCCAAGTCCTGACCCTGCACAAGACAAACCCAAGAGCTTCACACTATGTGCCTGAGAGAGCTGTCCAAATGTCTCTTGAACTCTGCCAGGCTTGGTGTTGTGACCACTTCCCTGGGGAGCCTGTTCCAGTGCCCAACCACCCTCTGGGGGAAGAACCTTTTCCTAATATCCAACCCAAACCTCCCCTGACACAACTTCATGCTGAGGAACAAGAGGCTGAAAAACAGTGCTGCAGAAAGGGACCTGGGGATCCCAGCTGAATGGCAAGTTGAATATGAGTCAGCAATGCCCTGGACATCAAGAGGCCCAAACTTGTCCTGGGCTACTTAATTTCCAGTTATCTCACTATATACTATTAAGCTTCCTAAAAACAAGATTTTGTTTTGGCTCTCTGGATAATTTCTGTTTAGCTTGAATTTGTAGATGAAGTAAGAGACATATCTTGTTTCAATTGCTGTTGGGAATGGCATGCAGCTAAATTAAACAAATGTATGACACCAGCATATGCACTGAGCTGCAGCTATAGAAATTATATTTTTTAAAAAAATTAAATATTAAATTTAGAAACCATCTATGTTTATGCCTATGTGTGGATTTGTACACACATATGTATGTACATGTGATACAGCTATTTTATGGAGAGATATAAATTAAGGGAGTAATTCACATCTGTGGAGATCTAAAGCAAAGAATTACAGTGCAGTCTCTCTGTATTGATTAGTTCATTATTGATTAGAGCACTTTTCCAGCTTGATCCTGGCAATGTTCCATCAAGAGGAAAAAACCCATTCCTCTACATTATTCACTTGTAGAAGGGAATAGATATTTACTTCATTATCTACCCTGTGAATAAAAGCCATGGAAATAAAATATTAGCTCTTTAAAATTTTTGCAACAACTTATTTCTTCCTAAAGCTCATACATGACACACACTAACAAGGACAGACTAAAAATGTCAAAGAATAACAACCTGCACCAAGCACAGGAGCCTGATGCTGCCATCACTAAAACTAGATGGATCCTATGCAACAACTGAAAACGCAGCCACAAGGATTTGTAACTTCCTGACACTTGTTTTTGTGATGGCTAAAGGGTTATGTGGGAAGCTTCCCCCTTCCCTCCTGCTCAGGGCAGGAGCCCTGGAGGTGTTTTGGGAGTAAATTCTGTCGCATCCTGAGGCACCTAAGCAAAACAGCAGCTAAAGGAAGCATTAGTTGTTTGCCTCAAAGTACTAAAAATAGTGGTTTTAAGTGCCAAAAGAAAAGAAGCTGAAGAAGGGAAGAAACAAGCACTGTCATTTGCAGTGTACAGTCAAGAGTACATGCTTGTTCAGTGAAACTCTTTGAAAAGAAAGCAAGGATGTAATTGTATATTGCATTACTGTCACTCAGCTGGATATCGTAAACCTATGAGCTGTAACACATAACTGATTTCTTGATGTTCCTGGTGCCTTCCTTTTTCCTTTTATTTTCCTTTCAAGTTTGTTCTTTCACAGCTGATTTAATTTTTATACTCTGTCTTACATTTTTCATCGTATGTTCATTTGCTGATTTTTACTCATCTTTAAGTAATCTCTCAGATGTTCTGAATTAAAAGATCCTCAAAAAAGATGGAGATGCTGCATCTCCCAGAAGCCAGTAAACAGAACATTAATACTTGTCTCAGACAATGCTGCATGTTCCATATTTTCACTCAGAATAACAATTTTACACTCACTGCTCCACTTAAAGCTATATCACTGAGACAGATCTGTCATCTCTCCAGCAAAAAAGCCCAAACTTACAACAAGGAGATGCATAGCACCATTGTCCTTATTATTAATAACTCTAGCATCATAGTGACAAAGCATCTGTCTCTGGGCATACAGTTACAGTGCACTGCTACTCTGGAGTTCCAAGATGAGTGGATGGAGAAAGGCACCAGATGAAGTTACAGAAGAGTTAGATTAAAGAAAAATTAAAGACTGGGGGGGAATAAAAAAAAAATTGTACTGGTAAGGTCCTTGATTCAGTTTCAGGAAAAAAAAAACACAAAAACTCCATTGGTGATGTTTTATCATAAACACCCTGAGGAGTCATTGCAAAATGCAGGCTTCCTTTGGAGTCAGTTCTGTCTCCTTTGCTCAAAATTAGGAAAGTATTTTAGGTGAGCCATTCTTCTGTGGCTAAAAAAGGGAAAAAAAATTACTCATAAGAACAAGATGTATGAAAATCTCCTGCTGAGGTAGTATTAATTTCCATAAAAAAATACTTCAGCATAGTTGTAAGATTTTTGTAAAAAAATTATTTCACTTCAAAAAAAAAAAAAATCCATGTTTTCCCTTCACTGTGTTAAAATTAATTCTGGAATTTCTTTGGGATTTTTGGCAAGTTCTTACCACTTTCCCTATTTACCTGAGGGCCCAGTATCCTATTAACCAAAAAATCCCTACCTTTTGCACTGTCTACATTTGTGTTCATTACTAAGTTCAACAATTTTTTTTTTATTTTTAATAAAAGAACCACTGGCTTTGTGTGAATATAAAACTCTTAATGATGTGAACCCAGTGCCATGACAGATGAGATATGGACTGCTACTCTGTCAGATAATTCTGAGGTTGGATTTTGCCACTGAAACATAGGTAAAATATTTATTTTTAAATCACATTAGTTTCACTCTAAGCCATGATAGGGGCAAATAAAGTGAGTGTATAGTTGTTAAAATGTATCCCCTAGATGTCAGAAAGGATTTTCACTCACAGTATAAATTAGCTTGACTGAGCTTTTTCTGCTGGTAGAGCCAAGGCAAGAACTATTATATTTCATGTATACTATCCTCTTCTCAGTAAAATAGTTTTTTCTTCAGGAGGATTGGCTAGATTTTCCCTGCCCTCATGCCTTTACAGAACAACCTACCAAAGAATCACAGAATCCACTGGGCTGGAAAAGACCTCTGAGATCATTGAGTCCAACCTATGACCAAACACCACCATGTCAACCAGAAGACCATGGCATTAAGTGCCATATCCAGTCTATTCTTAAACACCTCTGGGATGGTGACTCTACCACCTCCCTAGGTAGCCAGTTCCAATGCCCAATTACTCTTTCTGTGGAAAACTTCTTCCTAATGTTCAACCTAAACCTCCCCTGGCACAGCTTAGAATGTACTCTCTTATACTGCTGCTGGTTGCCTGGGAGAAGAGACCAACCTCCATCTGGCTACAACCTCCTTTCAGGTAGTTGTAGAGAGTGATGAGGTCTCCTCTAAGCCTCCTCATCTCCAGTCTAAACAAGCTCAGCATCCTCAGGACTTGTGCTCCAGTCCCTTCACCAGCTTCCTTGTCCTTCTCTGGAAATGCTCCAACACCTCAACATCCTTCCTAAATTGAGGGGCCCAGAACTGGACACAGCATTCAAGGTGCAGCCTCACCAGTGCTAAGAACCTGGGAAGAATCACTTCCCCAGTCCTGCTGGCCACTGTATTCCTGATAAAGGCCAGGAAGCCATTGGCTTTGGCCACCTGGGCACACTGCTGGCTCATGTTCACTTTCCTGTCAATCAGTACCATCAGATCCCTTTCTGCCTGGTCACATTCCAGCCACTCTGTCCCCAACCTGTAGTACTGCACAGGGTTGTTGTGGCCAAAGTGCAGGACTCAGAAATCAGCTTCAGAGCACTTTCTTCATTTCTCTCTTCTTTAAATGTGTGGTTTTCATTTCTTTTTCTATTAAGTTCATATGGGAATGGAGTTTCAATATGTTCCCACAACATAATTGTAATAATTTCTGCTTTTGTATAGTCATGATTACAGGAATAATTATATTTTGCATATTTGTCACTCTGAGCACAGTATAACACTAAAAATTTTTGTTCAGGCTTTTAGTCTAGGTTACTTAGTAATCACTTTTCCTACTCTCACACTGCTTTTCTCTCCTACATATTTTGTTTTGAGTCCTTGTAGAAGGAGAATGGGAAGAAGAAAAAGAGATCCCATGATGATCCTTCGGCTAAAAGAGACAAGCTTCTTTGATGAAGGATCTGCAAGAGTTCTAGTTATTGTAACACACATTGAATTTGCATTCTGCTGAGATTAATGTACTCTTCAGTTCCAATGAATAAGACAAACTGTCCTCACGAGAAGATTCTTTTTTTCATTTACTGTTATTAAATAATTTTTATGTAAACTGTGTGTATTCAAATTATGGAGTCTTAGTCATCTCTCGTAAAATCATCCTAGAAACATAAAATGGTTGAGGTTTAAAGGGTTGTCTAGTCCAACATCTCTTCAATAAGCTGGGACATCATCAAGTACATCAGGTTGCTTGACCTCCCATGTCACCCAGGGGTGGGGCATCTACAAGCTTTATGATCAGTTTTGAAGACCATGAATTTGATAGAAACAGCATAAAATCTGTTGTGATAAAGACAATGAACTTAAATCTCTTCAAGAATTCAAAATTTGATCTAAAATTTCCATTAATCACTGAGTTTGGTAATAAATTTGTTATTTTTTATAAAATAGAGGCAACAATTTACTCTTTGTTCTCCTAAAATACTTTCAATGCAATTAGAATGACTAGACCAACTTGCAAATAGGTCTTGAAGATCCTTAATCAAGGAAAAGCCCTACAGGTATACCTTTGCAACAATATCATATAAAATGCCAGAGACAGTTTATCTTGCAAAGGCCTTCAGTTTACATAAAAATTATTATCCATACAACGGATGATTTCATGGGGTCTTAACACTGTCCTGGTTCAGCAGGTGGGACCAGTTTATCACTGTGTGGGGTGACCAAAGATATGTATCCTATACCATCTATTCATTTCCCATCAAATGTTAACAATGGACCATTTGCAGCAGCTGCCCAGGGCACACCTGACTCCTCAGGCTGTGAGCTGGGTGTGAAAGACACCTGTGAGATAAAAGCTGTGATAACTCCCCTCCAGGGAGTCATTGGCACCTTCACACCCAGCCTGAGGGGGCATGTCTGCTAATGGGCCATCAGGGATTCCAAAATACCCAATGACTCGCAGAGTCAGATGGTCTATTGTGTAACTCCATGCCCTGGGGGAGGTACTGGGTGCTCCCCATCTGGACCTGAGGGTACATAATCTTGGGGTTTGAAGACCTCAGGGAACCACTTGTCAGATCCAGAGAAGGATCAGAACCTCAACAGGAGGAGGCCACTCCTCTCGATCGGACTGCGACTACCACTCTGCGACTGTCCTCTGCACCAGCAGGTTTTCCCCCTTCCTTTTGCTTTGGACTTGGGGGAACCATGTGGGTCTCAGCACAGGGGCTAACAAGCACCATTGTGTTCATGCCTCAGGGTGCTGGGTTGTACTTCTGGGTTTTGTGCGTTGAGACCAATTTCTATTTGTGCCATTGCATTTATTGTGATATTGTTATTAAATTGTGGCTCTGACTTGTGATCTCTTTTGTGTTGGTTTTGTTTTCTCCTGCCGGTTTACATTTAAACCAGCACAAACACAAAACAGGAGCTTAATATATGAACTGCACATTAGCAAGACCTTTACCAGCAACTTCATTTGTTCAGAACTTTTCCCATGGGAATATCTTTAACTGAGTTAAAAAATTATATATAGTACTTTGAAAACAGTTTGGAAAAGAAAAATAGTGTGAAACATTTTACAGAATTATGACTTTCAATGTTACAACTACCACAAAGATGTCTCTTCTCTCACATATTTTAAAGAAATCATGTTAATAGTATTTATTATGGAAACTAAGGTGTCTGATGTTCCAAAGAACCATTTCTACTGCAATTACATCTAGTTTAAAGAAAAGTCATCTTCATTCTCCACTGTAAGAGAAGCATATTGATAATTTCATAGAGTAGCCAAACATGATAATAAACACGTATATGAGCTCCTCACATCATACCCATCAAAAATTATGCTAGATCAATGAGAAACCTAGAAATAGTATACTGAATTTATAACTTAAAACATTATTTTTGTAGAGCTTTCGAGGGCCTTGCTATCATAACTGGCAATTATAAGAGAACCAAGTTTCAATAGCTTTTTCATGGCATATTCACTGAGTGTAATGAATCTACCTTTGTAACAGATGTGATAAATATAAACTCAATATAGCTCACTGACTCCGCTTTTACTGTTTCCATAAATGATGAATAAAAGCTCCATGATATATTATATAAATAGTCTATCTTTAGTGTTTGAACAAAAAGTGGAATAATTCTACAGTATTAGAAGGAAAATCATCCAGACAGATTACCTAAAATAAAATTCTTAAAGGAATTGATATTTCAGAGAAAATGGAACCATTCCAGTGTTTTATTTTAAAGATCAGATATATGTTCCCTAACTGGGTCTTACAGATAAGAGTGAAGGAAAATGTACATAGTTAATATACATGACATTTCAAGGGAGCTATTGCTGTAGATAAGCTGCAGATAAATATTCTCTAAAAGTGTATTATGTAATGTGCTATAAATAGCTTCTAATAAAAATAGCCTATTTAGCAAAAAATTATAGGTGTACTTCTACTGTTGATACCAGTAACAATTTTCAGTAGGAGGAAGAAACTTGAGTTAAAGACAACAGTGAAAATTGCTAAATTATTTAAATACAGTATAATTAATCTAAATGTGAGAAACAATGGTGATTTTTGAAAAAAGCATTTTGGAAGATATATGGAAGAACAGTTTGGAGGAGTCAAGAAAATGAGTAGGTAGGGCATGAAATACTCAGACTTGGGCTGAATTTCAGTAATGGGAGAACAGACCACATTCTAGTGGCTGAACGTTTATAAATCAGGTACGCCTTGGATGACTAATAAGGAGGTGAATAAATAAAAACTCAATACAAGAATTTTAATTTAAGGTTATGCCAGTATTGTTCATTCTAACAGTATATATAAAGGATTTTGAGGGAAAGAACAAGAACTTCATAATAGGCAGTAATGAATTTTACTATGGAACTCATTAGATTAAAAAATATTTATGAACAGGTTAGAAACATTTCTTATTGTATACATTGTTATACATTGTTATTTTAGTTATTTTTCTGCTTATAGTTTTCATGCTAACGATTTGGTTTTATCATGTTCAGATTTTTGGGGACATTAGATCTGAGGAGGCTCCTCTTCCATGTCACATACAATATTATTTTGCTATAATTAAAGCTTATTTTGAAATAATTGAATCTGAAATTGCACACATACAAAATAGGACAGCTTTAATGTAAATTTAGATATTAAAATGACTAAACTACTAAAGAATTTTTAATATTTCCAAGTGCATTTTCTGAGGGTCCACTCCATTCATCTGAATATCAAGACTTACAACTATCCTACAGAGTTGCTCTAAATTTTCAATTGAAAATTTAAAAAGTGTTTGTCTTTACAGTTCATTTAATTTAGATTTGCCTTTTTTCACACAGAAGAGAATTTTAGATTTTTCAGATTCATTTTAAATGCTAGCTAAGCTTAATAAATTATGTTTTGACTCAGAAGGAAGAGGTTAAGTTTCTGAACATTTTAAAATAAAATATACTTTGGAAAATAAGAAAAAGCAAAAATAAACAAAGGAATTTGACTTGATTTGTTTGCCAGTTTGTTGGCGTTTGGGGGGGGGGGGGTTGCTATCTTTAGCCCTTGGACTTCTCTCTAGCTGTTCCTGGTTTCCCCAAGGTTAGTTTATAATATGGAGTTCTACCTGTTCAATAGCACTCTGATTCCATAGCACTTAAACCTCCTTCATTCTAGAGCAGCTAAAGCTTGGGGAGCATGGGAGAACTTTTATCCTTCCTGTGGACTTCTCAAGGTATATCCTTCCATTGTGTCCCATAATTACCACTTTGCTTTCAACTTTAATGAGCATAAAACTTGATATCTATGCGTATCACTTTCTAAAATCATAGCTTCTGACTTTTACACTTTTACAAAGACAAAAAAAGGTGCTTTAAAAAGAAATTTCTGTATTGAGGACAATTGTCCCATTTCTGCTTTGCAATTTCTAATAATTCTATGAATTCATACCATCAGGACAATACAAATAAAATGTATCAGTGGCTGCCTTAAATTCTCTCTTTATCACTCCATGCCAGCTCATGAATAGAAATGGGAAACTGTAAGCTTTAAAAAAATCTACCAAAACAACACACCTTTTTTTATTTAGGATGTCCTGAAGTAATAATAATAATGCATTTTAAAAGTGACTAAATATTTCTATCAAATTTTTTTATTCCAATATTTGATCTGAAAAACACAACCCTTATCTTTGAATTAGAACCTCATGAATCTCCGAATGCTGAAGCAGGAAACAGAATACCATGGGTGAACACTATTTATTTCTGATTTCTCTGATGATGGTTGTTCCAGCTCACAGTAGAAAATCACCTATTAGTACAATAAAATATTAGGTTACCCTAAAAGAGGTATCAGATCTCTTTTTAAGAAGTGTTCATCAAAATTGGAAGGACAGAGGAAATATCCTTTGAGCTTAAGCTATTATATCTACCTGAGAAGGTGCAGGACAAACAGCTCACCTTGATACAGAAGCATCAGCAAAGTAATATGCACTATGCTGGACCTCTCAGGTGAAGCAGCTCTAAAAACAGGCCTGTTCCCAGAAAGCCCAGTATCACTAATTTTAAAAATTCCCTTGAATGGAAAATTTATCCTTTATATGCTAATTGATTTAGTAAAAAGAACAGTTATTAGAAGTATGAATAAAAAAGGAAAACTGGAGGTTGGGGGTATCATAAGAGGCTTTTTGAAGAGAAAGAGTAAAATAGCTGTTAAGGAAAATACCACCTAATTCTTATTATAAAACTTGTCTCTCAGCTGCTCTGGCTGGAGGGAGGATTTCCAATGGAAGAAAAGATGATTAACTTTTGTCATCTAACTGATCATGTCTGACAGACTAGTTTGTTCAACAGAAGATGTGAAATAGTAAATATTTTAAGGCTTATAAACAACATATAAATGACTGGTACAAATAATCTTTCACTCTGAGGCAGCTTGGCGTTTAATTTCTTGCTGGGCCCATATTTCTATTTTCATTTGGTATCAGAATTTAAGTTTGACTGCACCATATCTGTTGTCATGACAAACAAATCAGTCCAGTTAGCCTTGGGCAGCCTTTTGAATGTTAGTATTTATATTGAAATACACTTTTATGGGGCTTGTAACATATAATATCCCATGGATCTCAATAGTTGTCCCATCCCAGGGACTGTTGCAAGAATTCTACTCATGGTAGTGATGCTTTCATTATTCCTCAGAGTATGGAAGATCTAAGCCTCTCTCTCACCCTCTAGTGGCATGATGACATGCACTTACCTCCAGGTACTGTCTGGTATCACTAACAGTCTCTCACACTGCAGTTTTCTGTTCTCCATAAAAATCAAAAGAGGAGTCAGGGTTGTAGTCTTAGAAACCATCACTTTTATCAGAGGTAGACTGAGCTTCTATGAGCTACTGAATAGCTAACTCATGTTTATACAACAAAATATATCCAAAACTAGAGACAGAGTGCTTTTTGTACAAATAATATTCTGCTTAAATATTATTGACTTGATCCGACTTGCATCCTGAATGTGCCTCTCCCATTTGTTGGTTAGGGAGCTAATGATTAAGATAGTAATTACTGGCTGCCCTTTGCCATTTGGACCAAAAAAATCTATCCTGATCCTAAGAAATCTTTCTTTACCTGCTTGCTGGTGAAACTGTCACTTTTGGAGAAAAAAAACCCTGGATACAAAAAGCCTTTGACAAGCTTTAAATGGAATTCAACATACAGCAAAAGTTCAATATTTTCTGACTAGCACTGATGTAAGAATACATGTCTAAAAACTTCCTAAAACATTTTAATAATCTTCATTTTTGGAGATGGCAAGAGGAAAATTTGATGAGAGCTAGTGGAGAAGTATTAAATACTGCACTTATTCTATGTATCTGTCTTGCTCCTGATCCTTGGATTACTCATGTAGGAGATTATAGAGGTGGAAGGGTAACATGGGGCAGATTTAAGGGCTAAATCATTTATGCATGATCACTAATGTGATCATGTAGGAGGGAAGGCATTCAGCACTGTTCAGGATGAACATTTTTGAAACATTAGATATTCAAAGGAAAGGTAGGGCATAGGTTATGTGGCATCATTCCTCTGTCATCACTATAGCTGTGATGACTGACTGAATACAAAATTGACCCAGACACCTAGCACAAGCTTTCAATTCTATTAACTGGAAACCAGATCTATGCATGACCCCATGATGTCCAGAGGCTGGAGAGAGCTTCCCAGTCATATCACTGGAGCATCAGTCTTCTTTTCCACTAAACCCCCCAGCACCCTTCATTTGCACTCCTACCATTAACATCTCACTCTCCCAGAGTTGCTTCTGCTCCCAGGAACCTGGTGTCCTTACTTGTCACAAACCACTCCTGTTTAACTCCCTTCACCTGGTTCATCAGTAGTTGGGTGATGCTGACCACAGAAAAGGACAAGGGTTCAAGTTCAAGTCTTGTACATCAGGAATGAGGCTTTATCACTAGTTTTCTGGAGTTTGTCAATCAGTCCTGAATAGGGGTAGCTATTTGTCAGAAATTTTGGTTGGGCAGCTACAGGTAAAAATGTTTGCCATTACCACAATGGAATTCAGGCACAGCAAAAAGCTAACCTGGGAATGACAGAAAACAGGGTGTCCGTTCCTGAATTACTTGGAACAGACAGCTGATGTTCAAATGGAAAAGGGATATCTAGATATATGTCAGCTTTTTTTCTTGCAATATTGAAGTTTCTTATACTTGTTGGGCAGAATGTAACTGCCCTATTCCCCAAATCCACAAAAAAGTTTTTTTTTACCTTACCAACATGCATGAAGAAACCATTACATGAACAGTATTTATAGTCTCAGATCCTGAAAACCAGAGATCAGATGAAAAATGTAAATTAAGAAAATCATTATTTATATGACTCCAGAACAATGACTAAAACTTTCTATTCTTTGTCTTTGACAGAGGTTAAATAAAAGCCACTGAAAGTTAATTATATACTAAAATCTCAATATCTATAAGCAAGTCTTATAGATTAAAAAATGTAATTTGTATTTTTTTACTAGAACCAGTATTTCTGACTTTTATACCTCAAAGACACTCAAAAAAACACCCCGTCATAGTAAATTATCATTTACTTTTAACAAAAAGATTTTGTTTATTACCAAGACATTTCCAGCAAGGGAAGAGCTATAAAAATATCTTGGACCATTAACTTCTCCTAATTATAATTAATTATTGTATTACAGTAGAGTAGTCATGCAAAAGTACCTCAGTGCTCCATTGTATTGGGCATTCAATTCACACACACAGAGCATGAAACAGCCCTTGTCAGGCAGAGATTCTGATCTGAACAACACAGAGGAACAGAGGGTCAGAGATGAGGCACTTGCACAAAGCTACATAGCAAATAGGCACTGGAACAGCAACCTGAATCCCAGAACAGTTCCTCTTCCATGCTGCTTGATTATATGTGTGAGATAATTTTTAAGGACCCTTTAATGGGCATGAAGTATTTTTGTTATAAATAGATCATTAAATGTTGGTCCATTAATATTGACAGAAGAACTGGACAATAATATAAAACTGTGGATGTCTTTTTGTACCTACATCTTTTGGAGCATGTGATTTATTAATTTCTAGGACAGAAATTGAGGCTCTGGTGAGCAAAAGAGCCACTACACTTTTATATAGTGTCTTGTTAAAAGTATGTGTGATATAAACCACTTTCAGTGGTGGTTGTACAGGCAATTTTGAACAACTATATTATAAAATCAGACCTATCACAGGAGGCTAAGGAAAAGTTGGTGTTCTGTTAAAAGAAACTGATGTCATTTTCAAGGAAAAAAAATCATCTATACAGAGTTCAAAGTTCTTGGAGGGAGGAATTTATTCAAGGCAATCAACTAATTGTGCTATCAAAAAAGGTAGGACATTTCTTATACAGAAAACCAGAAACACTTATCATTTGCCTTAACATTACATTGATGTAAATTCCAGAAGGACCATCAATCTCTAGAGGAAAGAAGTCAATTTTTTTTCAGGTGGGAAATAATAAATGTCAACACAAAAAACAACAAAGCAATTATATTTAACAGTCTGCTGACACTGACTGGCAGAAATAGTGACAGAGATACTTATTTTGTAATAACCTGCGGGTTCACTTCAGAAAGCATCCTTTCAAAAACTCAGGTTTTTTGTCTTATCAATTTATAGCACTAGGAATAATGAAGTTCTTGTTCCTTGTAATAGAAATATATTGAATCCATGTTCAATGAGGTGTGGACACTGTATGTTTCCCCTTGGAGAAAGGCAATCGAAGCAGTGACGTGAAAACATCCATTTGTTACTTTCTCCCCATAAAGAGCATTTTCTGTGTGTATTTACAGCAGAGTTTGTGGGTCCAAGGTGATTGTTAATAACTCCTCTTTCTGCTTAGTGGTTCTTAACTGGTAGTGGTAAGAAAAGAATTACTTGCTCAGGTAAGAGACAGAGAGAGGGGCAATAAGGAAAAATATCAAACTTAATATTATTTATTTTGGAAAGAAGAAAATAGGACCATTTCAGAAGAATTAAGTGAAAAAATATGTAGGAAAAATGAGTCTGATTATTTTACCTTTTTCATGTTTTTTGTTTTGGGGGGGTGGGGTTCGTTCATTTGTTTTTAAGGATGCTATGCTATATTTCATGGTTTTGTGAGAAAACAGAGCACTGAAGATACAATTACTACAATTCAAAAAGCAGATGCATGTTTAATTCCCTTCCAAATATTGAAACGTCTCGGAGCAGGACCAGCTACAGGATGAACAGCAGGAACACACATCTCTAAAGGAATTTCTAAATTCTATAAAGTTCAAGGAAACTAAAAAGAACAAAATATACATCCCTTACATGAACTTCTCAGAGAAACATTACATTATTATGAAGGGTACCTATACAAGAGAGCTGTAAAGGGACTTTACGCAAGGGCATATAGTGATATGACAAGGGAGAAAGGCTTCAAGCTGAGAGGGCAGGTTTATATCAGATATTAGAAGAAATTCTTCTCTGTGAGAGTGGTGAGATGCTGGAACAGATTGCCCAGAGAAACTGTGAATGCCCCATCCGTGTAAGGGTTCAAGTTCATGTTCAATGGAGATCTGAGTAATGTGGTCTAGTGGAAAGTGTCCCTGCTCCTGCCAGGGGGATTGCAATTAGATGGTCTTTAAGGTCCCTTCCACCCCAAATCATTCTACGATTTTATAATTATTTTCCGGAGCTTAATTTCTGGTTTGTCACACTACATATTTTATCAATAGTTTAATAAATTATGCATTAGCAACCTTGCATTCATGTTATAGTTTCTATTGATTGCAAAGCTATTTGTTCTTTCCCTCTGCACGGTTTTGAGAGCTTTCTTTTTCCAACAAAATATATGTATGCATACTTTTTTTTTTTTGATTTCTAATTATTTTCTTTTTCCTTTAAAGGCATTACACATTTTTCCCGAAAAGGATATAATGAAAATTATATCTGGAACAAGTTTTAATTAAACTCTTCAAGGTTCCTAATTTGAACATGCTAATTTTAAAACTGAAAATTAAGTATATGTGATTTTTTTTTAAAATGAAATGTGAGCCAACTGCTAGACTGGGAATGGTTTATTAACAAAGCAGAAGAATGGTAAAAGATCAGAATTCCCCTCCTCTCTGTTTTCCTTTAGGAATAAAAGAAAGCAAGAAGATGCTGCAGCATTTTTCAAATGAGACCCTAAAACTGATGGGTTTGAAAACCCCTGAGATCCATTTATCTATCTCCAAAAAGAATATCAAAATACCAGCTTCAGAGTTGTCATGAACTTCAAAGTATTTTGAAGCCTTTTATTGAAATATATAAAGCATTATTATTCACTGATCAATTTGTAAACACATGTTATTGCTTTAAACTATTTTTATTTTAAGTTACTGGAGCAGGTAAGCATATGTCTACTAAAATTAATGTTTCTCATGTGATCCTCTTTTTTCTTTGTCAGATAGCTCTGCACTCTACCATGAAGAAAACCCTATCAAGATCCAATGCCACTAGATCTGAAAAATAGGAACACCATGTTTTCCAAAGATCAATGTTCTTCTACATTCTGAATTTGACCTGAAAAATATTTATTTTACTTAAAAGTCTGAAAGAAGGCATTACAAAATATTCTAATGAAGTCCAGATTCACTTACATATTTACATTTAGAGTAGGGGCATGTTGGTATTTATTAAAAAGAATTATTTTTCCCTAACTACACATCTATGTGTACAGATGTATTTTCTCATAGTGTTGGATTATTTTATTACTTTACCCTTAGCTTACTTGAAGAGTAAGAAAATACTTTTATTTTGCATAGATGATACAAGGATCCTGGGTAAACCAGATAATTTGCCCTAAACCACTGAAAAAAACTAAAATCAAAATTGCTTCTGTGATCAGGGAACTATTGTACTCAGAGCACAAAACAAGCTACAGATCCTGCCTTGGGGAATCTACAGAATTTTTCCTAGAGGTAAGCTTGACAGAGAAGATGAGTCTCCAGAGACTCATCTTCTAGCAGCAGGCTAGTGTCAGAGAAACACTGCTCCATTTCAATGGAAAACTTGTTTTGCTACTGTAATTCACTGCACTGTCAGTCTATAGACCTTTTTCACTGTTCCTTCCTTCTCCTGCACAGTACCTTCAGCCATTTCCCTCTCCTCCTCACCTCCTAGTACCTATCAAACACCTCTAAAGCATCACCCAGAACTGTTCATTTGGCTTGGCTTCCCTTATTGGTATGCCTCCTTAGGCAAGTTTGTTTGCTTCATCAGAAGAGAATTACTGAAATGACACTTTTCCAGGCTTACTCGTATACATGCTATTGGACTTTTTTTATTGACTACATAGGAATACAGGAAAACTGTTCACAGACATTATACTTATGCCAACATGACAAGTGTTTTTACTTACTCCTGGAAGATGCAGATACACTGCTTATCTAACTTGGAAATACTCTTTTTGTAAGAAACAGTTCTGGATTTTAACTTTAAAAATCTTTTTTTCTTTCTTTTAATATCGGGGGGGGGGGGAAGGGGGGGAGGGGGAGGGAATAAGCTAATTCTTTTTAAAACACCATCTATAACAATATGGGACAATAAGCTTTGAAATGAGACCAAATTTTATTGAAAAGATCAAAGGTCATACTGAAGTCCAAATGTTTTAAACTGTTCACTTCTAGTATTTTGTACAAATAGTTCCACACCTCAGGCTACCAGATATAAGAAAAGATATCAGCATTTTCTAAGCAGCATATTTCTTTTGACACTCTATGTTATAAATTGTATTATTTCAGAAATTAATTGCATAGCAGTGGAAAATTCTTCATGGTTCTTCCTGTGTACCTCCTTTTCCTTCTCCTATTTTTTGTTTATAATACCTGATTTTTTTTTTCCTCCTGAAAGCTCTTGATCTTAGAGAACATAAAACCAGACTATGCTTCCTGGAAATCAGTTTAGCAGGTTTGCCTTCATCACCTTTGAAAACAGATTTTTTTCTTTCCAATATTTTCATGCTCAGGATAAATATAAAAGATATATGCAATTTAATATTTTTCATCATATTCTGGATAATATCAATTATTTTTTTAGTTGGTTGCAAAAAAAAGAAACCTCTTTGATTAGTTAAACTTTTCTGCAGAGTTGTTAAGCTTCTGGAGTCACAGAATATTATGTGAAAATTTGTAAACTCATGATGGCTTCAAATTTCCTTCTACTTCGTATGGAATTACTGTTCTTAGTAAGTATTGTAATAATTACTTTTAATACAGGGAGAAACTTTCTGGAGAAGGTTTCCCAGACCTAACTAAGTCACCAAGTGATTCCCCTGTGACATGAACTTCAAGATATCATATACAGTGTGCACAACTTGCTATATGTAATTATCTTCTGTTCCACCTGCTCCTGCAGAGGCTCCAAATGGGAACAGTCTCAGAAGGAAGAAGAGCCATGCATGTCAGCAATTTGTTCTTTCAAATGATTTAGCGGTTAAACAGCATTATTAAAAACAACTATTTTTTTTATCTTCTCCTTTCCATGGGAAGCAACATAGATTCCCACTGATGGATCTTGCATGTCAGGTATGCCTAGATTTTACAAGCTATATCTTCCTTCTAAGATTTTACACCAACACATCTTCCTGAACAAGTTAGTATATTAAGACAAAAGGCTACTCCAGATAACTGAAGTTTTACATCTCACCTTGGAGAGAGATTTACAGAGTCCTCTGAATTTCACGATATTACCTCAGATCACTCTCACACAAAAAAACTTCTAAAAAGAAACTTTTGCATACAGTAAATATTTTCAAAATTCTTTTTTCTGTATTCAAAAAGCATAAAGCTTACTGAGGTATAGTATTTTAACTTTAACTATAGCTGACTCTTCAATTTGCTCTGCTATAGTTCAGGGCTCATTAATATTTCCATTATAAGCCTTGATTACTCTGGCTGAGGATATCAGGTGTTACCAGCCACATATCTGAAAATAAAGCAGGTTTTCAGCCTTGTATATATTTTAATTCACTATTAGATAATTTTGAGTGCTTGATTGGTGGAAAAAATACTCTATTAAGAACAAGATGCACTGATTCAGATTCAGAGAAATGTCTAAAGAATTTTCCCTATACAAAAGCATTCTTTTTAATAATTTATAACTAAACAAACTTGGATTAAAGAATAGTATAAAAGGAAAACACTCAGTGGCCCTTAATATTTCTAAGAACACAAAAAAGGTCAGACTAAAGGATTATGTGATGCAGGATCCTGCCTTTGACAAGGAACAAAAGATGTTATTGTGGATCTCTATACTCTCCATTTCATCCCTTATGGAAACCATTGCAAACATTCAGTGTCAGATATTTCAGCAACTTCCTTGTGAAACAATATACTTCAAAAATCCTCATAATTCTAAGTAATAGCTGTACAGAGCATGGCACAAGTGTGAATTTATGAAGGGAAAATCATACTTGACCAAACTGAAAGCCTTCTATGTTGAAGTGAACAGAACAGTGGATGAGGGAAGAGCAGTGCATGTTGTTTACCTCGAGTTTGGTAAAGGCTTTGACACTGCCTCCAGGTATTTGGCACTGTCTCCCTTAAAAGTCATCCTAGACAAACTAAGGAAATATGTGTTACATAAGTGGACAGTGAGGTAGATTGAAAACCTCATGAACAACCATCCCAGAGGGATGTGACCACTGATCAAAGTGCAGTTGAAGGCAAGTCACTAGCAATGTACAAAAGGGGTTGATCCCAGATCCAGTACTGTTTTATATCTTCACTTATGACCTGTGCTCAATAAACACAATGACCCTCAGCAAGTCTGTAGATGATACAAAAGCAGGAAGAGAACCAGATGGTTGTACTGCTTTTAAAAGTTACATAGGTAGTCTGGAAAACTGAGAAAAGGCAATCTCATGAAATTCAACAGGGGTAAAGGAACAGTCCTCCCCACCTGGGGTGGAATGAGCCTATGTGCCTATACACGCTTGAGCTAGACCATTTGGAAAGCAGCTTTGTGGAAGACCTTGGAATTCTGGTGGAAAACTGGCCATAAATGCAATAAATAACAGCCTTTTGGGCTGCATTAGGCAGAGTGTTGCCAGCAGGTCAATGGAAGCGATCCCCTCTTCTCAGCCCTATATTGTTGTATGTGGTGTGTCCCCAGCACAGGAAGTATATGCACCTACCAGGGCAAGTCCAGCACAAGGCCAAAAAGCTAATGAAGGGACTGAAACATCTCTCACATGAGGAAAGGCTGAGGGAGCTGGGACTGTTCAGTCTTGTGACAAAAAGGTTCAGGGGGATTTTATTGATGTATATAAATATCTGATAGGAGGGAAAGAAGAAGGGGACATCAGGGGAAATATCTTCTCATCGGTACCTATTGGTTGGACAATAAGCAACAGGAACAAATTAAAACACTTGTGAAAATACATGTTCTGTCCAAAGAGAAGAAAATCCTTTTTTACTCTGAGGGTGGTCAAACACTGCAAAAAGTGCTAACAGTCTTGGGCTCTATTTGGTTCAATACATCTGTAACTGCTGAAAGGGAAGTGTTGGTTAAGGTGAACCAATAGCTAATACCATCATGGTCAGGAGGCTAGTTAATCAGAGTATAGGAGTCCTGAGTCAGGTTTATATAACAGAGATTTGACTATCAGATTTTCCAGTATTACATGAAAGATCCCACTATCATATGCATTTTTTCTTGTGTGTGGTAAGCTTTCCTACAGTGTCTGCCCAGGTGCAGCAGAAACACCTATGTTAAGATCTCTCTTCATGACCTGGAGACTAGATCTTCAAGAAGGCTTTTTTTCATGCCCCACAAGAAAGTTTGTTTGCTTGTGGAATTGGACAATGAAAAGCAGCTGCTTAGGGAAGTTAGATTCATATGCCTCTAAAAAGGAATTACTTCATAGAGGTTATATTATGAATGACATCTAATAATCTAGTTACCAAGACAGGCACAGATTGAGAACTTGGGTTCTCAATATTCAGTGATGGACTGTGACCTACAAAGGTTTAGATGGCATAATTTTTGGAAGTGACAGAATTTTCCAAAATGAGTTTTATGGTTTTATTATTTTAGTATTGAACAATTTCTGCTATTTATGAAAGTCTGGACCAGCAATTTTAATCAGGCATCTGGCCTTTGGAGTGACAGTGGGCATTAGCCCTTAGAGTCCATTAAAGCTGCATTTTGGATGGAGATTTTGTACCTTTTTTTTTTAAGTTTTGTGTCTCAGCATGCCACCTCTTTAATATTGCAGTACTTAAAATTTAAAACTCCCAATACAATTCCTTGCTGGTGTTTCCAAGTCAGCAAATTAGCAGCCCAACACATGTTGTATAGGGAATAGCTCAGCAACAGAATCAAAGCCCCTCAACATCCTCCTTTTTTTAGATTTATTCTGGCTTACTCTGCTGAGTATGAACCAAATGACACATCATAAACCTCAGAGGATTTTTTTGCAGCTTCTGCTCAGACTGGAGAATTCCATCTGTTCTATTAAGGATCATTAACAACCAGGAAAGCATTCCAGACAGTTTCTGTAAAACCTAAAAGCCAAAATTACTACATTATTATAATTAGTTGAGTTTTTTTCTCATTCAACCAGAATAACTTTAATCAGCAACTGGCAGAGGAAAACTCCATGGAACTCAAAGACAGAGGAGCTCATTAAATTACATAGGGAGGATATTGAACGTGTCTTGGGTTGAGCTGGCAAAATGCCAACTGCCCAGCACAAAGAGAAAGGGTTCCCCCCCAAGCAAGGGAAAAGGAGGGAGAGAAAAAAACCCCAAACCCTGAAGTAACAAGCTTCTTATATTATACAAAAGAAAGACAATTTAAAAAAACAGAATATGAAATAATACATATATATACAAATGTGAGAAAAGAAAACCAGACTGACAACAATAACTTCCAAGTCACTCAACCAAATAATACAGATTCCAATCACCTAAACCCCACAAAATCTCCCAACAACTCTTCCAAAGAAAACTCCCAGGAAGAGAGGAGAGAAATTAACAAGAAAATGTTCACCTCGCCAGATAACACAAGGCCTAATCTCAGCAGATTAGGCAGTGCATCTTTACAGGTCTGAGGCAAAACCCAAAAGAGACAGAAGACCCTCCTCTCTCCCTTTTTATACCTCTTGACACTTCTTGATGATGTCAGATGATATGAAATACCTCTTTGGTTGCTTAAGTCAGGTGATGCTTGTTCCTTCTGAACTATGTCACATCCTTTGGGCCTGCTAAATTTAGGTCTAACTGAGGCCTAAAGCCAGAACTGCCACAAACGTCAAACTCATGGTGAAAGGTATATGCTGCTATAGCAGTGAATTGTCTTTGGCATCAGGGTATAAATTGTTTTGCTGCAATTTTATAAAATTGCATTTTAAAGAAAGAAGCTTATCCCATGAAGAGAAAAGTAAAAAGCAGGATACTGTACAAATGATATCTGAAAAACTAATAAACATACCCACAGCATTCAGAATCACATGTTGTGATACACATTTACATCTGTAGGACCTAAATGTAAAAGGATTGTAGTTACCTGTTCTGAATAATACCTCCACTTCCTCTACTATCCCAAGTTGTATTTTCAAATGAGCTCCATACTCCCTTCAAATTGCACATACTTAGCTCTTCATGAGGAAGTTGCAGACACTGTTTCAAACACATTTGAAGTTAATATACTTCAGTTTGTGTCATATTATTACCTGAATACAGTGTTGTCAACACTTTATCACGACAAAAATGGAAGAGGTAATATTTAAAACCTAATACAGTATTTATGCTTCCTTTTAGCATAAAGGACTGCAGTACATAGGAATCACTCCTATAGAATATATTAAGCAACTCAGTCGTATTGAATATGAGTTGAATGGCCAAGATCTTCCTTTATAATGCCAGTAGCCAATTAAGTCGGAATATGCAAGACTGATTCAGGAGAAAGAAAGGATATGGTATATTATGCTATTTATGCATACCAAATGGTTTATGCTAGACAAGTTAACAATTTTTAATTTTATTTCTTTGCCAAGCGAGTATGCAATTTCCCTTATTCTATCTTGTGAATAGCATTTATCTCGATATTTTAAAAATATTTGAATCATGCTTAATATTTCAGAATAAAAATTAATAATTAATAATTAGTGTGATCACTTCAGTTACAGTCAACTTACTGGTAAAAAATTATTTCAGTATGACTTTCTTGTTATTTATTAACTTTAAAAATGGTTGCAATTCAATAAATCTCAGTGGTTTTTTATCATTCAAGTAATTATATTCAAGTCTGTACAATAATATATCTGATTAAACAACTTACCTTTTGTCCTAGTTTAGCAAGTGGGACCAGTTGGCACTGTGTGGAGGTGATCAAGGCTGTGTATTCTACCCCCTCTATT
>JAWWLZ010000118.1:97244561-97256834 GCA_035041345.1 Poliocrania exsul
ATCAGCACGCTTGCAGCAAGCGTGGGTAGTGCCCTTCCCAAATCTTCGTTCGTGAAGCCTAGCCATGATGATGATGAATGTCCATGTCTTGTATCCATATTCATTTTTGGGCCTTAACTGCAAGATTTTCTGAGCAGTCCTTTTTGGTACGTATTCACTGCTTAGTAGAGGACACAGATATTACTAGTAACATTTTGCTGAAGTCTTTTTAAAAGGATCCATGGTTTCATACAATGTCTCTGAGCACACCATAGAAGGTAAGTATTGCTTCTCTGAAGGGGTGAAATTTTGACTCCTCTCATTTTGGACTGCGTATCTACAGATAATGTTCAATGGCTCCATACTTTTTTCCAGTGTGTTTTTGACAGAAACTTTACCTTTGGAACTACAATGACATGACCAGAAGTGAATTGCAGTGATATATAAAAGCTTCCCAGAGAAACATTCACTGTTGCCTTGATCATTTTGCCCAAGCTAAACACAGAGAAAATGAGTCTCATGAAAGATAGGCAACCATATGTCACTGTTGTCCTTGATGTCTTTTTCTTTCCCGCTTTTCTTTATTTTTTCACTATATTTAGCTTGATTCTTAATTTCACTCATTATTTAAGGTAGTTGAGCAGGAGAGAGCCCTACTCAGCAAAATTTGACTGTAGGAGAGCTCAGAGAACTTGGAAAGCAGATGCCCGGGGGCAAAAGGGTACACATGAACCAGAAAAGGTAACAGAGGTGAGATTGCTTCTACAGGCCCCAAAACCCTATGTATCACACAGAACAGGTATTTCAGATGTTGAAATACTGCACAATCTATCTGGCAGAAGATCTCCCATTAGTCTCATATTAACTGCAGGTGGCAACTGCGATCATCATGGAAGTGATGAGAAAGATGTTATAACTGCTTAGTTTGTCTTCAGCTGTTGTCTGTGCAGGGTGAGGCTTCACAAATTTCTACTCATTAGCAGTATTGAAATTAAAGAAAGTGCTCATCTTTCAACATAGCCCAAAACCCAATTAAAATAAAATGACAGCTAAGATTTGGTCATTACAGAGAGTTTTTAATCCTGTCTTCAGAAAAAAATCCTTTTAAATTCTCACATTAACAATGAATTTAATTTTGATGTCTGCATTGCTTTTTAAAATAGCAGCTGATTCTTTTTTCTTTAAAAGAGTGATGAAAAGAGACGTCATGATCCCCATCATAACAAGTCCGCAGAGATATCTACGCACTTCTTCATTTACTTTTACCTTCATTATTCTATTGAAGATAAAATACCAAAGGATTTGAAATGAACGTGGATACTGGACATTCCTAAAATTCATATGATGAATATTACATTTGCAGTGAATAGAAAACATTTATATATTTTTATCCACTTTCCTCACATTTGCAGTATTACTGTGTGTGATGTGCAAGCTGGACTATATGTTAGTATTTATTATCTATTTGTTATGAATAGAGTAGAAAATTCTTTAAATGGGACTAGAAATGCAGCATTTCCCTGTTTTCTGCATGATGAGAACATATTTTTGAGAATGTAATACACTATTTGTTTTTGAAAGTTAAAAAGAAGGGTCTTCCCGTCTTTCTTTGAAAGTATTCATGTTGTAATGTCAGGAAAGATTACTGTCCAGAACTGAGCAGCTGTGTGACGTTTTAATATTTGGCTATTAAAGAAAGACAGAGATTCTAGAGATGGAGCATTAGCTTTGCTTTAAACATGTTTTGTCATTCCTCTTTCTTCTTCAAGCTTATTTTGAAAAATAAGAAACAGAGCTGAACGTTCCCAGATTTTTTTCACTCAGAATAAAACACTATTAAAAAAATAAAAGAATATTAGTAATTCAATCAAGACCTGATATGAAATAAATAAATTTATTTCATCACTTTAGACAAAAATGTACTTCACATAGTATGTCATGTATGAAAGAATATGTCATGATAGTTATTTTAGTGTATTAGCATGCAAGGACAATGTATCTCCTGTATCAAATTAAATTAGCACCTTTTCTGGCAATGAAGTTCAGTACTAAAATACTTTAATGTATTCACTATGTGGTTTGAAATCATTCATAGAATCTAAATTACTTTAAAAGCTCATAAATATTAATCATCAGAGGGGTTTTTGCATCAGGTTTTGTTTTACATTTTTCTTTAAAGATACTAACAAAAAATTAATCATCTAACAATGTATCAGCCATGTTATATTACAGCCATTTTACTAGAAAATAAAATTAACAAGAAATTTCAATACCTTTAATTCAAATAATTTTCAATTAAAAGGGCAAATAACATACCTAATACCTTTTCAAATCAATCTAGACTACTTAAATTAATTCTTCTCTTTGAAACTCTGAGAAGAGATTTGAGATTAAATTTCAAAGAAGTTTTTTCAGTACAATTTTCTGTATTTTCACATTTGGTAAAGTGTTCTGATTGAGGAAAAAACATTTGTAAACTTTCTTAAAGCTATTTGAAAAATTTGAAACAAAAATATCAGTTCTACATGAGATATCTGCCAGGTGTCATGTATATGTTTCATTTAAACTTTGAAATTACACATTTCATAAAGTTACTAAAATAACATTGATTTAAATAATGGATGAATATTATACATAGACCTCATTATTTGGAGTCTTTAGAATTCTTAATATAAAACAATACACAAAGTTACTTTCCTAATGAGTCTCTGCATTTGCTTCTAAACAACAGATATATCACTTTACAAAACTGTTACTTAAATTTCCATTTAAGATTGTCCATCAAGGTGTCACAAGCAGTAGGTGCTTTCCAGATTGACCAGTTTTCCAAAGACAGGAATAGTTTTCTATACATTTGGGGGTGGGGGGAGGGTATCTCCAAGAACATAGGCTATATGCTAGGATTACTATTTTGTCTTAAAACCTTGCACATGCAAAAAACCTGACCAAAGCAGATGTATTCAAATGGCTCCATCACTCATACTTATTCAGGTTACACATAGCTCAGTATCTGTAGAGGACTAAAAATTTTCCTATTTCCAGACATTTCATTCTGGGACATAGGACTGTACTGATGTAAAATCACACAAATGTTGGACACTAACAGGCAAGTGCTAATGGCAGGATTACACTTTCTTTAGCTCTACACATGGATGCAGGTTTTCCCTGGTTCCTCACAGGCTTCATAAGCCAGAGGGGATACTCAACACTGAACACTGAAGAGCCACAGAAAGAATTAATGGACTTGTGGGAGAAGTGGTGGGAAAGTCCTCACTATCCCAGTTAAATCTAACTCCTCTGAAAAGCTGACAGCAGAGTGGAAATTGAATAAATGAGGTGTTTTCTCAAAGTGCCACAATAAGTCAAGAGAAGAGTCATTAGAACTCCCTAACCATGCACCTAAATCTAGAGCTTAATTTACAACAAAGTTTGATCTTTACCTTCCTCCTTTGTACTAAAACCCCTTTGAATAAGACTGGGAGATTCATGTTTAATTTAGTGTGAAAGATAAATAAAGCATGCAATTTGGAAAGTCAATATTTACTAAAAGTGTTCACCACGTAGTCACACCTAAAAACCACAGCTTTTTGAGTTTCATTTTCTACCTATAATAAAACACAGCTGTCATCAGAAAATTCAAGTAGTTTGCAGAGGAAACACCTTTATAACTTGCTCATCCATAATCTGTTGCGAATATTACAAGCTGGTGACGGTTAAGGTTTAGTGGTATCCCGGGTATACTAAGTTCATTTTATTGCTCTGCATATGTTTGCATTCAAATGCAAATCTAACTACTATTTTAAATCTTTGATTCATTCTTTCCATTCCATAAGTTCTCTAGAAAAACAGAAGAAAACATGTTTATTACTAGTTTATTATGTCGCTTTTCCAAACATGAAATGAGAAGTCATGGAAAATTGTTTTACCATCTGTTCAGCAAGGTCTTAAGACTTTAAGAATTTAGATAACCTGGATAACTATCCAGAATCTAAAGTGCTCGTTGTACCTGATCTTCAGGAGCTTACATCATTATTTAAAATTTTCCTTTTTTTTCTCTTTGAAATTGGTATGACTATTCATGTTTCATTTTATATTGTATTTTCATTGTATTTTCATAAATTCTTTGAATATGAAACAAATTAATTTTTTTCATAAAATTATATAACATTTGTCTCAGCTATTCTAAAGCAATAGAGGGCTGTAGACCAGAGACAGTTGGTCTCTGTGGTATGCAACCCTAAGACAACTTCAGGCCTTTGGCTTGACCTACAGCACAGAGAAACCTGGAATGATTCCATGAAGTTACTTTGATCTTATTAGAGTAAAAACTATTGGGAGCAGAACTATATTTATCTAGAGACAATATTTTTTTCTGTTTATTTACAGAAGCTTAACATAATTTGACTCATCACACATTAGCTCCCTGTGTCTGTAACTGTAGTTTTACTAGGTGAAAAATAGTCCAGGACCTTCCTTATCAACAATTATATCCCAATAAAATAGAATTTCCCAATATATTATGAAATCAAATCCTACCATGAGCTCAGTTTTCACCTGCACATCAAGGTTCAAAAGTAACACAAGCAATCAAGAAAAAGATCCAAAGAAAGGGCAAGATGTTGGTTAAGTTAGAGGGCATATGAGCCCAGGGTATAGAAGGAATATCATTTGCAATCTTCTGTAAGTACACCTGAAATGAAGAACATCAGTTATAGGGACCTGAGACATGGTCATACCTCCATGTTCCATGCTGTACTGACTAATCAGTGGCCTACAAGCCCCTTGGCAGCTTCCCTGGAAAGTTTCTGTGGGGAAATATATGTCCATGTAGGGAAAACAGGACTGCCATACATAAGCTAGCACTGCACTTTTGTGGCAAACGTGAATGGGAAAAATAAAAAGGCAATACTGTAAAGCAGAATTTCTCATCCTTGTACATTTGGTGATAGTTTGGCAATATTGCTTTCTTACTTTTGTTTTAAAAAATGCCTCCAGAACAGCATCTTATAGAAATCCACTACAACAGTCATTACTGCTACCCACACTATAGGCTCTTTAATTTCAGAAAAGTGTAAATGCATCTGTTTCACTTGCCCTTCAAATTGCTGTTTTAGTCCAACAAGCCCTACCAGCTCTCCAACTCTCTGTATGGCATCTATACACTTCTACACATACAGTGATTCCTCACTTTAATTACAACAGCCATACAGCATGATCAATAACATGCCCAAGATGTCACTACTCCATCATGATCACCAGACAAGAGACAAATCCCAGTATAAGGGAAAAGCCATGATTCCAGGTGTTCCTAGCCAGGCATCAACATCAACATACTTTAGCCCTGAAACATCTTTAAAAAAAAAAAAAAAAAGAAAAAGTTTAGCATCTCTGCTTTAGGCATCTCTGAGCCCTGTGTGAATGGAAGCTATAAATATAATTCTTTGGGGGTATTGTGCATTAACCCGAGCCGGCAGCTCATCCCCATGCAGGAGCATCCCATAGTAGGATGAGGGATAGAATCAGAAGACAAAAAGTGAGGAAATTCATGGGTTGAGATAATGCAAAGCAAAAGATGTGTGTGCATAGTAATGTAGATGATGACAAAGTATTTTGGAAATAACCATGTCTGAAACTGTATATAAGAGGAGGTTTATTTCTTTATATGGAAATGTTCTGTAGAAATATTAATACATATATATGAACCTTACAGTTTCAGATGTATATATTAAAAAAGTATAAAGTATAATTCTGGAAAATATTTTTCAATGTGTTTGATACTTTTCATTATCTTACCTAATAACGCATTCCATACCATTATGTCAGTAGTGTCATACTGCAAGAGAAATTAATCAAGGGCTGCTTTATTATTAAGCATAATACAAGAGATATATGTCTGATTATAATGTGCAAGGTGCCCTGGTTTCAATCTAAATAATGTACCTATTTCTAAATTTTTCTCTGAGAATGAGGCAGTTGAGACCTTCAAACCATCTTTTACTTCTGTACCTGTGCTAATTTTTCTTTGTCAAGCCTAGGCTGAATTTTAAGACGCTGTTCCACAACCAAGTGTACATTTTTCATTCTTCATTCTAGCAAAAAACAAACAAAACCCACAACCAACAAAATTAGCAAAAGCTGTAAAAGGCTACTGAAAAAAGATA
Organism: Poliocrania exsul; assembly: GCA_035041345.1. Lineage (NCBI taxonomy): Eukaryota > Metazoa > Chordata > Aves > Passeriformes > Thamnophilidae > Poliocrania > Poliocrania exsul. The sequence goes on from JAWWLZ010000118.1 coordinate 97,250,702, forward strand.
TTTAAAGAATTATAGAGGGATTTTTTTCTGTATCTCAACATACATACTCCCTTTAAGAGCACTAATCTCTATTTTCCTAATTTTATTTTTCCTAATTTATCCTATTCAGTTTTACATGTTTACTATACAAACTTACAGCAAAACCATGGACTTCCTATCTTTCAGAAGAATAAGTTGAGAATCATTGCACAAAAAATGAGAGGCAGTTCTAATTCAATAAATCATTTGTTCAAAGGACCCAGGATCATACTGCATTGTGTTGAACTGTCTTTATTTATACATACGCATTTTATTCTGATCCTGGCCAATAAAATGTATATGTGAATGTTATCAAATAAAAAAACCTGGAATTTTATTATTCTTTTTTTTGCAAAATTTCATTAGGATCTCTTATGTGTATAATCCTCATTAACCATTTTTCCTATAATATGTTTAATTTAACTGTTATTTCAGGTGTAAATATTCATTAAATTTGAATTAGTGAAGGCTTTGAAGTAAAATATAATGTGCATATATAAAGAAAACAAAAAACTATCAATTGTAAAGTCATCTAACTTACATCTGACACTATTTCTATTATTATCCACACTGTGTCTAATGCCTCTGTTCTTGGTTATATCAAGAAATATGATTCCTGTTTTTGTTTGTGTTCTATCCTCATTTTCCTCAGAAAATACATAAATAAAGCACCAGTTCAGCAATCTACTGTTCTTTTATCCTTTCTATCCCTTTTCAGCTACAATTTCAGTGGAGCAATTTTCTCCTTTATCTTCAGTCTCCAGTAAATATATTTGAAGAACAATTGACTATTAGCTGAAAAGCACTCTGCAATTCAATGATTAGTGTATTTTTGTGTCCCTGATTGGCTCTTTAGTATTTTTCTGATCAGTTTTATGTGTAGTTAGCAGATGACTTTTACTTTGAAAACCTTACATTAATATTTTACTCTGAGGTCAAAAAGCTCTGCTAACCTGGATTCAGGATTTGAACATGACTCTTTCAATCTGTAACTCTCAGGAGGGAATACAGCAGTGTTATTGTTAAAGGGAAAAACCCCAAAATTGTATGTCATGAAAAAGTTTAAAGTACCACTTATTTATCTGTGTGAGCATTAATATAGCTGCTGTCCTCTCAGTATTTAGCTGCTCCCAACTCTTCAAACAGAGTAACACACCCAACTGCATTTTTTGTCTGCCTTATGAAGGAGACACAGCTGGATTGCCATGGCAGGAAGTTACAAAGAGAAAATAAGCAAAAGAAATAAATGTTGGGTTTATTATAAGGCATGTTAAAATTTAGGTGATTCTTATCTGCTCCATCAGTGGGTATGAATTCTTGTCCACAATGAGAACACTGTCCTCAGAAGCTCATGAGCCTCCCAGGACTGGCTGACCTCTCCACCTGTGCCAGCAACTACAGCTGAATGGAAAGAGAAGGGAGCTCTGAAGATGTGAGGCACTGGCCCACGCAAAGAATCTTTGAACAGCACTTTACACACATACACTTTTCCTTCTTTGTTACTTTTATTCCATTTTTGGAAGCAGTGCTATTTTTTGATCCAGAAAGAACAGCTCTAAGGTATCATCCTTAGTGCAGCAATTCACATTTGAAAGAAAAACAAACAAATAAACAAAATATCCAAATGAAACAAAGCAAAACAAAACCCACAACAAAACCCAACCCCAAAACACAATAAACACCAAACATGCCGAAGATACCATCGTGTCAACTTTTTAATGGGTACTTTAATATGGTCAGATGTGCCAGATAAAGATATCTGAAAAGACTTCTTATGCTAAAACTTTGAATGTGAAGTATTGAGAATTTAAAAATTAAAGTAGAAATATCTGCAATACAAAAGACAATCTTTTTTATCATGCTAAACATTCCTTAGATGCTATAGTCATAACAATGCTAAAAGTTTTTGCCTAAAGGTTTGGGATATTTAAGCTCCAATTTCTGTGTGAAATTGGTTTGATCAAATGCAGAACAAACTAATTCACTAATATTATACCAAAGAAACATCCTACTGTTATTTACTAGTTCATTTGAGTTGTTATTTATGACTACTTATTTATTCATGAAAATATTCAAAATCCTTAAAGCATTACAAAGTTAAGCATAAACAAAGGTGTTTCAAAAATGCACTCTAGATATATTTTCCTTCACTACTTGCCATTTATTATTCTCTATTCTTTAAAAAGTTTCAGTCATTTAATTAAAGAAAAATATGTAATTTGATTTATGACACATATCACATTCACTGAATAGTCAACATAAATAGTTCATAAAGAATAAATAGCTGGAAAATTTTTGAGAAGTCATTCATTTTGTCTGTCTGAATAATGAATACATCAGCCAGAAACAGAGAGTAATTTTGCATAATCTTTATAAACAGGAATAAAAACAAAGACTTAAATATGTCCAAGAACACGTTCCCAGCAGCACCAATGACACTTGAAGAATTGTAGCATACAGTCACTCAGTGGTGTTCCCCTCCGTATTACATTTGTCTGGTCAAACACTATCAAAAATCCTAAGCATGTACACATGCACATATATGTATGTACCTATGAATTCAGAATATGTTCATGATACATATATATTCAGTTTTTATTATCTATTTTCATTTCATAAGTAGTTTTTCTTTTTGTCTACTGACATCTTCAGAGAATTTCTTTCTAAGAGCCTACAAAGCTCTCTTTATAATTTTTTGATCATGAACATCTCCAATAATAAAGTTCTTGAATATATGTGAGCATATTTTTACACCTACATACTACAGACAGTGTAAATCAGCAGTAAGGGCAAACAGAATGCCATAAACTTTTGATGATAATGATGGGCAGGAGGTGAGATACTTGTAAGCTAGGCTGACTTACCTTCAGAGTTTCTGGTTGTCTTCTCACAGGTATTAGAATAAAAAACATTAATTATCTACACACAGCAGAGCATGATTCATATTATTTCATCCTTACGCCTCCCTCACAGTCAGTTTCAAAAGCTGTTGCATACAGTAAGGTACATATTCTTTTGTCTGCCTCCACCATTCATTTTTCTTCCACCTTTATGGGTTATTTTCTTTTATTTCTATGAATGCTTCTAAAATAGCCCCTTCCTATGAAAACGGTTTAAGAGACTGTAAAAAATCAAACTACTGCAACCTATGGAAAAAGTTCTTTAGCAGGAATTTAGTAGGAATCCTTTTTTTTCCTATTAGTAACTTCTACTCAACTTTGCCTATTATTTCAACCTAAATAGTAATATATCATCAGCTCATCACTCTACTGCACCAAATATGCCATTTCCTGTTTTATTTTCCCCATTCCTTCAGTAAGTTCTAAAACACAATATTTCAAACCCCTGAAGAATTTCTAATTCAGCGTCCCTGTCATTCTAATATTAATCTCATATAGTGCGTATCTCTGAAAACATGAAAAAAAGATGAAAGAGAAAAAGACATTAGAATTCTTTTTAATATATTATGCTATGCCATGCCAGCATAAGGCTTATAGTTTTACTGCTATCCTTAGTGATGAAACTGAATCATGTCTTCAACTCTCCTTGTTTCCACAGTTATCTGCCTGAGGGATTTTTTTCTATTTTATTTTTTAAAAGCTTTCATTAATGATTCTTCAATTTCAAACTGCCTCTGTCAGCAGTAGCAGCAATATCACCTCTTAGAGGGTCCCTGATTAAGATCAGCCAAAGTTTGGGCTCTTGTTGGTTTGCTGTTATGTGGTCCCAATTCAACAAAACACTTAAATATAATTACTAACCTCCTGTACACACACAGACATATTCATTGACTGAGCCTAAATTCATGTCTGAAATCGGAGACCTACACAAATTCCAGTATGAAATTGTGACTGTATTTGCAAAAATCTTCTAGACAAGAGTACTGCATTTTCAAAGGAAATGCAAATTTCAAGAAGGCCATTCCCCTTTCCTTTTTATTTCTTTGGGAAAATTTTCACAGCAAAGGTATAAACTTTGCACATTGCTATGTGAAATTCTGTGGTGGGACTGTAGTTTGCAACTGCTTATGCTTTTATAGATTTTCTGTTTTTAACATGCAGAAGCCATTTTTTTACTTGAATCGCTACAGAATGAACTTGGCTTGTTTATTCATGCATGAATAGAAAGCAAACTTTTGAGAAATTCACAAAGTATTATCTCTTTGGGCAATTTATGGCAAGTAAAACTAATAGCTGGTATGCAGAAATTGTTTCCCACTCATATGTTGGTGTTACTTAAAGAATATGTGATAAGACTTCACTGCTTGTTGTTTCTATTATTCATATTGTGGTAGTACTACGAAAGTCTTACCAGAAAAAAGGGCCTGCTATACCAAGAGTGTATTCAAGATCCATGCTGCACTTACGTCCCTTAAAGAGACAGAAAAAGAAAACATATATATCCACCTCCTTGAGTTAGTAGACTGGAAAGCACTGACCTTTGTAAGGAAATTTACACCCTCAAGGGATGATCAATTGCGTTTGGTACTATCACTAAGTTTGCAGGTGAGGCAGAATTCCTGATGCTATATGCTTAAGCTTACTTCAGTCACACAGGTTCTCTACTGAGGCACTTAAAACAAATGACAAATGAACAATTTAAAAATACATTTGTTTTCAGTCTGGAATTAGGGTTGCTGCCATCAATGGAATGCTCGTATCCCTCAGACTGTTAGTTTTATTATCTTTTCCATATTTTATATATAAAATGTACTTCAGTGATTAATTATATTTCAAATTTTTGTGGAATTAGCATAGGATTGAGAAAGATCTTGAAGAAAAAATACAATTTGAATTTATTAATCAAGGGAATTTGTCTCAATATGGATACACAATTTAGAAACACAAAATCACAGAGTCACGGAATGGTTAAGACTGGAAGGGAACTTTAGAAGTCAGTTTGTCTAACCCTCTTGCTTGAGTAGGGCCACCTACAGCCAGTTCCACAGGACCATGTCCAGATGACTTTTTAGTATCTCCAAGGAGGGAAACTCCACAACTTCTCTAGGCAACCCGTGCCAGTGTTCAGTAACAAAGTATTACCTGATGTTCAGATGGCTCCTGTGTTTCAACTTATACCCATTATTGCTTATCCTGTCACTGGGCACCACTGAAAAAAGCCTGGATTTGTTCCTTCAGGTATTTATATACATTAATGAGATCCCTCTAAGCCTTCTCTTTAGATTGAACAGTCCCAGCTCTTTCAGTCTTTCCTTACAGAAGAGATGCTCCCATCCTTTCATCACTTTTGTGGCCCTTCAACAGACTCTCTCCAGTATGTCTCTCCCTTGCACTGGTGAGCCCATAAACAGACACAGTACTCCACGTGGAGATTCCCCAGTGTGAAGGGTGAGTTCCCACCCAAGAAGTGGGAAGGATCACTTCTTGTGACCTGTTTAAAATACTTGGTCTAAGACAGCCCAGGATATTCTATAGCCTTACTTGCAGCAAGGGCTGGCTCCACCATAGCACTAGCTCCACAAGGACCCAGGACACTGAAACTCAGATAGATAGCCTTTTTTTTTCCCCATACTGTAAATTAGGTCATTGTTTTTAAAACAGTGTTTAAGCTTATATAATATATTTCAGTACACCCAGGTTTAAATTACATTGGACTTCTTATCCAGTTGAAAATTTTATGCTATGATTTCTGAATAAAGAAGAAGGGGGGAAGGAACTACTTTAAAGACAGGCAGAAAGAGCTCTAACATCATGTGACCTAATCTGTGGCATGGTCTAATCTTATACATTGATTGAATTAAAACAAATTTAGCATATAGTGCTCTCATCATGTTCAGCCTCCAGGCTAAGTCTTCTAGTATATGTTTTTTCATTAGATTAGGGACTTTTACTCACTCAGAAGCAGCACTAGAAGAAACTCATTTTCATTAACAGCTTTTGTGGGAAAGCTAAGCAGAATTTCCTATGCCAGGTTTCAATTTTGCTTTGCTTTCACTTTTCTGTAAGCTAAAGTCCACTATTAAAAAAATAAGTATGTATTTCCACTCAATGCGATGAATATTGATCAGTTATTTTCATAAGGAGAAGGCTGAGGTACTTAACACCTACTTTGCCTCAGTTTTTACCAGTAAGACAGGTGGCCCTCAAGACAACTG
>JAWWLZ010000118.1:97271793-97299757 GCA_035041345.1 Poliocrania exsul
CAAATGTGGAATAAAACAACATTTCAGTTCCTGCCTTTAAAGAGAACTGCTGTGCGGAAGGTTGTTAAAATGTTCAGACTAGAATGCCATACGAAGAAGCAAAGCATAAGTTTTCTGCAGAGATGAAGGAGCACAGCGCAGAACAGCCAGAGGGTGTATAAAAGTGGCAGCAACTGCAATCAAGGAAAGTTAGTTCTGGTCATCAGGAATTACTTTAGATGCATAAGTATCCACAGTACTTCTTCACAGCATTTGTTTGAGGAAGTTTCAGGGTTGGATTTATCTCATCTAATTTTGGGCTTATACTTCTGAAATAGCTCCCCAGGTTACTCAGGCAGGCAGTGCTCAAAAAATGTCTAGTCTTCAAAATAGAATGCGACTCCTCCTAAATGACTGTATTATGAAGATGTGAGGTCCATCTTTGGTACTGCTTTCTTTCCATCTTTGCCTCAACTGCAAAAGTCCACATGAATCACTCAAGTATAGTTTAGGTAAGTTGTATAGCATTAGCTAAATGTATTCTAAGTCAGCATCACAAGTGCTTATGAAGACAGAAATCAAAGGCATATGTAATTAAAAGGGAAAAAAAGCCAGTTTAACAGAACAAACTAAATGAAAGTAAATCAAATTAAAGAAATTTAAAGCCCAAAAACAGAAGGAGGGAAGATAACCCCATAGCAGGTAAACTAGTGAGATCATGCAAAAGCCCATGACAAAGAAGAAATAAAACTCTCTGTGAAAATGCATTCAAGAATTTTTGATCTATGCTGCAAGTTTTGCATAGGTTTATTTATGCTGAAGAAATAATTACACCCTGCTTCTATTTTATTATTCTCATTATCACATTAGTTTGTTTTAGGAACCTTAAACAAGAAAAGTAGCCTGCAATGTAGGTATCTACTAGAGATAAATTCCTACTTTGATAATGACAGAAAAGAAATCACAAGTAACTATTAAGAATTTAAATGTTTTGCAAAAGAGAATGGTTTTAAGTACATTGGTTGGTCCATATCAGCCCATGTGTAGCAGATTCATAGGGAAAATCTTGGTAACCAGGACTCTGCATTTGCCCTGCAGTCCTCCCTAAGTATTCTTATGTGAAAGCATTGTAACTGCTACATAGATTTTGAAGGAAAAAATAAGTTTGAGACAGCTGCTATAGAATATGTTTGGAGGATCATTAATCTTGCATGTTATCTGTATTGACTGTGAAAGATACTGTCATACATCTAGTTGTGGGCAGGCATTTGTCTTGATAACAAATAGATGGTAGTACACATATACACTACAGGTATGAACAGAAAAGTGTAGCCTTACATCTTTCTTTCATGAGAGGTATCTTTATGATTGAAAGGTAATTTTGCATTAGTGAGGCTATTTTATGCTACCTGCTACAGAATAACTTAACTCTGATCTTCTAAGCAAACAGCTGGAGTTGTTCTCCCTGCCATGCACCACCAAGTAACCAAGCGAGTGTGCAAGTGTGCCAGTGAAGTCCGTGAGCAATGAAATGAATGTGCAGTGTGAGCAGCTACCTGCTACTAACAAGAGTAGCTTGATTTTGTTGATACCAACTTAATGACTAAAGGAGGTTCTACGAAATTCTGGTTGTGATCTGTGTTTTTCCCCAGCTCAATCAGCTGTCGGACAAGGGAGTTTGCAATGGTCCATCCAACACACCTTCAGCTATGTCCAAGCAACTGCCCAGAGTCTCTTCAAACAACAGACAAACACACGAACTTCTATGGAATTTCACACCTTTTGTCCTTATGTGTCTTTTCTTCTCTTTTTTGGATAGACCTGGAATAAATACCAAGCTTTTAGAAGTTTGAAGCAGGATGAAACCTTGCAACAGTGTTGCCTAAAAAGTCTGCAGAGAAAAAGACCCCAAGCCAATTTAGCAGGAGATAAAAGTGCAGGAGCTTTTAATGAGCACCGTGGCTCAACCAGGAACACATACTGACGTGCCCCAAACACTGATTTCTTGGAGTTTATAATAATGTCCATCCAATCCCTGTCCACTCATCCCTCAGTCCTGCCCTGTGACACCCGCAGCACACCCTATCCAGAATTGAGTCTGGGGGCATTTTGGGACCCTCTGTTCATCATCTTCATCTTCCTCATCACATATAGGACACTTAAAGGCCTTGCAGTGTTAGGCTTCGAGGTCACTGGCCTATGCTCATGTCTCACGCTGCAGGCCTTCTGATATTCTTCAGCTTTCTACCTTGAAAAGAAGTCTAAACAACTACAAGAATTTTAGGAGTTGATACGGGGTAGGAGTTAGCATGCATAAACATTGCACTTAAGTTGCTAGAAATACTAACATACTAAAATTTACATTTCACTATAATTACTACTACTTCTAAAATCTATAAAAATTAAAAAATAAAAAAATCAAAAAACCTCTGAGGCAGAATAGTATGTAAAACCCATTCAGTGATGTTGCTTTTTCCACAGTGGACATGTGTGTATATCACACATAGAAGAATTATATAATGAATTATTTCTTAGGGAGTTGCTTATCTTAGATTTGGCATTGCCCTACACAATGATAAAGAACAAAGGAAGAGTTTTGCTAAAGCAAGTCCGATTGTGAAACAGTTAATACTCTAAAATTATAAATTCTGAGCATCCGAAACGTAATATAAACTTCTTGTACACAGCAAATTAATCAATTTAGAGAATAACAATTCAGTTACATTGAAAAAAAACGTATGACTGCATCCTTGGATTATAGATACCATAGAACCATGAGTATAGTCAAAAACATCAAGTAAAACATTCATTTTATCTTATACTCCCTCCGCTTTAAGCATTGAATATGCTTTGAACCTTCAAACTTTTTACACTGATGTGAAAATTTGCATCTCTTAGTAGTTCTGGTTGAACATGACATTAAAAGGTGCCATGAAATTGCATAGCTTGACAACCTGTAAATCATGAACTACAAACCTTAACTCTGTTTCTTCTCTTTTTGGTATAATAATACACTTCTGAATTAAGAAGCACTTGCATTTTATTATTCAGTGGTTTTAACCCGATAGTTTAACATTGTGCTAATAAGTTTTTTTCCAAGATAAAGACTAGTAAAAGATTAGAGCAAGCTGGTAGACAGAGAAGGTAGAGAACAGCTAAACATTTTGCAAGGAGGAACTGGGAGATAGTGCTTTTGCTTTTCTTTCAATCCTATCAAGCTTGCTGTCATGTTTAGTCTTACTGTTGTAAACTATCTATGTCATTCTATTTACTGTATTAACTATGGCTGAGAGGAACTAAATTCAGTGATGGATGGGTCTGTTGCAGTCCTAAGAACAGTCAACTTTAAAAATAAACATTAAAAAAAGTGAAAGTACTCCCAGATGGGTGTGGTTTTTTAATGTATTTAAAAATTCTTGAGTTCCAAATAAAAACAAATCATCTCAAAAACTATTTATCATTTCCTATTGTTTCCCAAGTATCAGTAAAATAATTAATTTATAGTCTCAATATTCTTAAAGTCTTTACACTTCTCAGTCTGTTGTTTGTGGTTTTCATTACCTGTTCTCAAAGGTCGCTTATAAGTCTGTTCATTTTCATGGGAATACAAATAGAGTCTGGTCACAGACCTACAGTAACTGCATTTCATCTTTCTGTCCTAAGTCATTCTGTTTTCCTCTTAGCATATTCTCTGGGGAGTTCATTCTTCCTCATTCTGCATCAACATTATAAAACCAAAAAACGCTGGCTTTTCATAGTACTAATCTCACTTTCCTTTTTTTTTTTTATTTTTTCTCCATATCTTAAACTTTGTAGTATTCTGAACATTACTATGGCCTCCCCAGTTCTGAGTGTGAGTAATAATCTCTTGATGGCACCTATCCCAGCATAAGTAAAGGCATCCTGTTGCTGAGACACTCAGGTTAAAATGAACTCAAATTGATGGTGTTGAATGATTGCTCTGGAAAGGTTATTTTGGGGATTCATTTATTGTTTCTACTTCTCTATTTCTGTTTTGTAAGATGATTATCTTTACATGAAAATGTTTTTTTTACAAGAAATATTGAAATATTTAAACTCATTATCTTTTAAACAAAAAACTAATATCGTACTTAAAACTCTTCCTTAAATAAAATTTTATATAAATTTCAGATCATAATATTCCCCTTATCAGTTCAAATATTCTGTTACAGTAGGCTTTAGAGTTTTACAAGTGTCAGGCACTTCTTAATCTGGTAAGAAATTATTTCATTAGCTTTCTGATGTATTTTACATAGAGGGGGAACTGATGTCTCCAAGATTAAGAGTTTCACCTTTGCCTTAAATGTGCTAGAGCTAATTTTGTAGATAGTCTCCTCTGAGATCCAATTCTCAGTATATCAGCACAGGTGCCCGAAAAGGTTAGTGCGTGCAATCACTTCAGTTCAATAACTGATTCATATAAAATGCATATGTTACATGTGTTGGGATAGAAGCAGCAATTCAAAGAAAATACAGAACCCTGGACTGTTGGTTTGCTCTTCATCCAGAAGAAAGGACTGCAAAGAGCTCCAAATATGTTCAGTTGTCCAATATGGTCAGTTGTCTTTTTTTGCTACAGGGTTGGGCTACAGTGCTGGACTACAGGTCAGGAATACAAAGGCTGCTTTTTCTATTCTCACTGCAGGTGGACAAAGCTGCCATAAACCCAGCTGAGTCCATGTTGAAGGTTTATCTGGGAATAGTCTTGCAGTAGCTTCTGCACAAGATCTTTTCCACTTTTATGGATCATATGAACAAGAAAAAAGGGAGATAAGGATAGCACTGACTTAAATTTAGCTAATGTCAGGCCGGTAATGTATTAAGGACAGCTGGCTTCCTGACAGTGATTTTTTGGATGAGAACTATATAAATAGTTTTCCAGTCAAATTATCATTTTAATGTCTGTTACAAGGTTTAGGTACACTTTGCAATTCTTTTTATCCTTCTATTTAACCTTAGGGAAATTGCCACATGTGTAATTTCCAAAACTGCATAAGCTTTTCACTACTAATGGCCTTCTTATCCTAAGTCAATTAAGAGTTTACTGGAAGTTCTGCCGAGACCTTCCTTCACAAGTCTTCCAGCCTTTTCTTGAAGTTTCAAGAGCAATATTTTTCCCATATGATATTTATTAAAACATGTCTATATGCAGGATTGGGAGCTTCTATACACTACCTTAATACAAATAATTAAATAAAAATCTCAATATCTAGATTTATTAGAGTAATTGTGTGGAAAGTCTCTGTTTTTAGAGCCAAAAAATTGTAAATCTGATTACAAAAGTTAAAATAAAATGAGGTATTCATTCCCTTACTGCCCAAACAGGACTTTGAAAATTAAAATGATGAAACATTTTTGTAAAATTTAGTAAGTACTAGCACACTATTCAAAATTGACATGCAAAAATTTTAAGTAAATATTCAGCAAAGTGGCCAATAGCTTCCACATTAATGTCCTCCACCTATCATGTATATTCTCATTCATTAAAGACTTCATTTGTTGAACACTATCTGTCACCAAAAAAGTAATAAGAGGATGTCTAAAGCAGTTTCAACAAGTCACACATTCAAACAACTACTTGAACTTTTGATAGGTTTTTACTGAAATATTTCCACTGTCTTACAGCACCAGTTGCACATGAAAAATTACTTCCAGTCAAGATGTATCAAAGAATTAGGTTTCAAAATAGAAAACCTGCCAAATAAAACTATTGAAAGGGAACTCTTAATAATTAGAAACATTCATTAATGCTGTGGTATAAATGTTGTTTTCTGTCCCTGTCTATGTCAGATATCACAACAATATGTTTTGAATACTGTCTTGGAATCACACTTGGTATCACAGAATACAAGTCCCTTTGAGAGAAGACTATCCTTAGGCAGAGACTTCAGGTGTATTTCTTAATGTAACAGAGGAAATTATCTGAAATAGGTGCCCAGCCTTGGATTGTGTGGGCATACTTGCAGAGAGCTGACAAGCCAGGAATCATGTTGTGGATGCCCCAACTCTGAAACTGTTCAAAGGCAGGTTTGATGGGGCCCTGGGTAACCTCATCTATTGAATGGTATCCCTGTCCACAGCAGGAAGTGGATTGGAACTAAATGATTTTTAAGAACCCCTCAAACCCAAACCATTCTATGATTCTATGGTCTTTGAAAAGGGTCCAGATCCCCATGTCAAAAGGATGGAAACTATTCCCACCAAGAAAAGGCCTCAGGAAGAGTTCTCATCTGTGGAACACCCAAAATATGCAAGAGAATAACGGAGTAGAATGCTGGCTCTGTTAGTTTTGAGGCTTCCTGGGAAGAAAAGAAAATGGTGTTTTTGATTCTTGTGGAGAATAAGTACTATGAGGAGCAGCTTATGGAAATGGGGCTGTTTGTCCTGGAGAAAAGAAGGCTCAGGAGGGACCATATTGCTCTCTCATATTACCTAAAAGGATGTTGTAGCATAGTGGGAATCTGTCTCTTTTCCCAGATAACATGGGATAGGAAGAGAGGAAGTTGTGCCTTTCACTAACAGGATTATCAAATACTGGCTGCCCAGGGAAGCGGTTGAATCATCATCCCTGGAGGTATTTCAAACACACGTAGAAGTGGCATTTAGGGAAGTGGTTTAATGGTGGACATGGCAGTGTTAGATTTACAGTTGGATTTGCTGATCTGTAATGTCTTTTCCAACCTAAATGATTCTATGATTCTATTCTATGACTTCACATTCTCATTGCAGTAGGTGGGTTTCCTTTGATGAAAGTTACTAACAGCAGACAGGAATCCTGCTGAAGTTGTTCCTCAGATCTTTGCACCTGCAGAATATATTACATTATCCACCACAGGAGATAGCCTTAATGTACTATAAAACTAGCAAAAATGCAGAAAGTAAACCTCTTGTACATAACCAGCAAGTGATTTGTGAACTCCCACAAACTGATTAACTCAAAGCAAATGTTTACGAGAACATGCAGAGGGCACTTTTCCACAGCAAGAGGACTTTCCATGTCAAGCTTCAGCACTTGACACCAGCAGCAGTGAGTGGTTCTGTTACAACAACAACAACAGCAAAGAGAGAAAAAAAGTAGCAACCAGGTCAGTTTGGTTTGCTTTGTTTTTTTAGTGTTAGAGAAACATACTTTACTCTTTTTTTTTTTTTTTATCACAGTGTACAAAAAATCAGTTAATTTAAGTTTAAAGAGAAACAACAAGCTTGTGGGATGAGATTAGGTCTGGGAAACTGGTCCTCAAGGTTTGAAGTTTGGAAAACTGATGGGCAAGTGAAATATGTGCTTTGAGACTACACTGCAGCTATTGCTTTTTGCAATGAAAAATCGACTTTCAGCAGACCTTTCTGAAACACATTAAAATTTTGAAAATGCAAGAAAATCCATGGATTTTACTTTCTTTATTTAATTTCTAAATCCCCAGAATTTATTCAAATATTTTGATTTTGATTGACTTGCACCATATCCCTGAATTTTGAGGGATCTAAATACAAAGAGGTTGGATTTTTTTGTTTATTCAGGGCACACTGGGGAACCTGTGCACAGAAGGTCAGATATTACAGATGCTCCTTATTTGAGTCTCTGTGTACCAAAGAAGAAAAGCAAACTCCCTGAAAATCTCACACTCAAAAATATATACTTTTACTTTACTGAAGAGCAGACTGAAAGTAGAGAAAAACAGAAATGATTTTTAGTTAGGTGACTACATTTACAAGATTTCAACTAATTCTAAATCCATCAAATAAGACAGATTTCAAATGACTGCAGTCTACAGAGGCACAAATTCTTATCACTGACTGATATTGTGTTTATCATTAAACATCTCGACTTCAAATAACACTGAGAAAAATGTTATTATGCTGCCAAAAAGATGAAGTATTACCAGCAGAAGCAGAGGCAACATCCCTTGTAAAAAGGAAAAAAAGAAAACACAACCCCCCTGATATTTTCTACTTTCTGTCTCCCCTTCAAAAACAACAGTGTTTTTAAAAGGTATTCTGCCACAGCAAAATACTGCAAGGCTCAGAGATTGCATGTACACTCTCTTTTTTAGTGCTAGTCTTACTCATGACTAAAATTATAGTTATAATTCCACCTGCATATGCCAAGGTGCCATGCATTCCCCAAGGATGAAGAGGACAAAACTCTTGAAGGGGCTGCAATTCTCTTTGTCAACTACCCTGGCCAGGCAATGAGAGCTAGATGGAATAGTATCTCCGTAGAAAACACCTGCCTAAATCACAGAAGCAATCTTGCTTAGAGTGATTAGTAGTCAATAGGGTAACAAATCATAGTGGAGTTTTTATGATATCCAGATTGTTTTAATCTTACATAATTTAGTGGCCTATTTGTAAATTTCTGTAAGACACATTATTTTAGTTTATTCAAATGAATACACCATTTCAACTGAGTCAGAATGTGGAGAATGGAGTAATGACAACTAGTCATTACACTTTAAATCTAAATTATAATTCAAATGGAACTGTGAAAATGTCAGCAAATAAACACAAAGGCCAAAAAGTATTCTTCAAAAATAACACTGGAATTTCAAAGGAGCAGTAGTCACAGTCTGTTTATACTCTTTTAACCATAAAAGGTTTAATCGTAAGAAATGTTAATATTAACGTAAAATTCATTACCTATAACATTATATGTACACTGGGTTTCCAAACACAGCTCCTGGAAGGTTTTTATGATGAATATTAGCACTTACTCAAAAGCGTAAAGTCTTGTACCTAAGAATATATAATCCAGGATTGCAACACAGGCTGGAGTATACCCAGCTGCGGAGCAGCAATGTGGAAAGGGACCTGGTAACAACAAGTGCAGTGTGTGAGTGGTGTGCTGCTGCTCTGGCAAGGAAACCCAATGGGATGCTGGGTTGCAACAACAAGGACATCACCAACAGAGACACAGAAGTCATTGTCTCACTCTACTGAGTGCTTGACAGGCCACACCTGGAACACTGTGTTCAGTTTAGGTCTGTGCTATGCAAAAAGATGTGGAAAGGCTGTGGAGGGTCCAGAGAAGGGCCCCAGGGAAGTGGTGGATTCCCCAGTGATGGACAGTTCTAAGATTCAGGGGGACAGGGTGCTGAGCCATCTTGTCTAGACCATGACTTTGTCAAAAAAGGTTGAACCAGGTGATCTTTGAGGTCCTTTCCAATGTGATATTCTATGATTCTATGGAAATAGTAATAGTACAAATCATACACAAGCCTTCATAATTCAAAACATATTCACAGATTCAAACAGACATACTACCAATGATACCCACAAAACTGGGCTTTCAAATTAAGGACTATTTTTGAAATTTTGCCCATTTCAAAACCTAATCATAGTAGACTAGCTTGATGAATATTAGTAAAATGGTCTAATACTAATGGTCTAATATTGAAGGAAAATATCAGATTCCTCAAAAACTTTGTTTTAAATAGAGTAGCAGCTGGCTTTAGACTGGCTTTAGATTTTAGATTTTTACTGATCAGTGATCTCAGTGAAGCAAAAGATGGATCCTTTAACAAATGACAACAGCTTCAAATACAAAGAAGTGTGTTAGGCAAACAAAACTTAACAATTTTAGTTTTCTTGAAATTTATTAAATTTTAGCAATGCTGAAATATAAGCAGAGCAAAAATTCATGAAACAGGTGATACTATGTGTGTGTTGAAACTGGATTTGAGCTTTCACTCTATGATACAATGGAGAAATATGCTTCAGTATGCTAGATGTCTTTACATTAAAGGAAAAGATGGGGGGAAGTTGTTTGTGTTCTGTTTTAACAAAAGCATCTGACCTTCCTAGCAGAAATCTTTATGTTGTATCTTGAACTTTATGGATATACTGAGCCCCCTGTTATGCTATAAACAATATACTTTTGATATTAAGTTTTTCTTAGTTTATACCTCAGGAAAAAAATTTTTGAGCATATAAAATCACTTGGCATAGGTTGGTATCAATTCTTTCAGGTAAAATATTTACCTAATAGATTAATTATGAAAGCACTAATTATTCTATATTTCTGCAAGGCAAACTGTTTCTGTCTGGAAAGGCTTTATCATTCTGCCCTAGTGAGGCATTTCTGCCAGACAATAAAAATTAACATACAAATTCACTGAACCACTATCAAACTTTGATATTTAAATTCTTTCTGCTATGAAATGGGATGATCTATTATTTCCTGAGTAATCTTTGATGTTGGCGGTTACACAAATAAATTAGGAAAATCCCAGTGACAGGAAAAGTGTAGATGAATTACTGTATTGCACAAATAAGATTCTTAAAAGTGCAATGACTGACTCACTATAAACAAAAGTATGGTTCATGTAAATTCTTGCTAAATTAAGCTGGATAGGTATGTTGCCTAATCAGTACCCTATAGCTATTGTACAGATGTATGGGGAATTAGTTTTACAGACCTAGATATTTAGAAGGTGACTTACTATTTCTTTGAAGTGGTGATTTTTGTTTCACTCATCAATGTGGTATCATATTTTTAAACATATAAAACAAACCACAGGTTATAGATAATATAGAGCAGAGAAGCAAGATTCAACATCTTTTTCTGTAGTAAGGTTGAAAGTCATAGCTCAACAACCTGATTTACCTCAAGTACTTTTATTAAATTATACAACATTTATAACTCTTAAGTAGCGGAATCAAACCATTTCACTCTTCCTATAGAACACTGGAGATGTCCTATGGTCAACTGCTGTAACAGTGAGAGGAAAGACAGTGAGAGGACAGAAAACAGCCTACTTTGCTCTAGAATTTTCTTCCTAGTCAAGGGGATGGCACAAATTTGGCACAGTTTCAGAAAAGCTTAGAGGTTTAGCAATCAAAAGTCTTTGCACTGAGATGATACTGAGCATGAGCTGTTCTCACTCATGTGCTCTTTCCGACACAGAGTTGTTCCTTCCCACCTCAGAAGAAAGCCCTAAACAAATTGCATAAGGATCTCTTCATACTTTCTCAGGAGAGAGGTGGAAGATACATCTACACTAGAGTTTTAGTTTAAATTCACTTTTGAAGTGCATCTTCTGACTTACCATTCTTGAGTTGGCACTGCAGAGTGGATTCTCAGTGCCTAAACTGCTTTTGGGTATTCTTCCACAATGATGATGCATTATCTGGAAAGAAAGTGAAAGGTACTCTCTTCAACGGCTGGAATATTCAGCTCAGGAGGCCAGACAAAAATCATTCTCCTTGAAAAATGTATTGTGTAGGCATAAGGTCCTCACACCTGTTCTCTATTTCTGCACCATATTTTTAACCATACTAATTATATTATTGCTTGGATAGTCATAGCTGGTAAATTCAAGGAGTGGTGGAATACTAGGGGATATTTGGGGTTGGCTGTTGGGTTTTCTTTATAGCATTTTAAATATTCCATTTCCTGGGACATACTCAAATGATTTGCCTCAAGTTTCAACTTATGAAGGATTTGCTATCAATACTGGCTTTGGAGATTCTGTGTTCTATCTGCTCCCCTAGCAGTTAATTCCCCTTTAGTAGGTATTTTTTAACGTTGATTTGTTCAGGGATGTGGTCTACAGCAGTACAAACAAAATTGCTTTGACACTAGTCAAGGAGTAGCACACATAGAATGGATGTGAAAGTTTCTCAATCAACTGCTATCACCAAGTTGTGGAACTATGGACTCATATATCATCACTATTATTAGCAAAAAGGTTTTCTCACCTTAAAAACTTTAATTGTCAGATTGGGTA
This sequence comes from Poliocrania exsul, assembly GCA_035041345.1. NCBI lineage: Eukaryota > Metazoa > Chordata > Aves > Passeriformes > Thamnophilidae > Poliocrania > Poliocrania exsul. The sequence goes on from JAWWLZ010000118.1 coordinate 97,283,520, forward strand.
CATAGATACACACCCACATAAATAGTTTGTCCTTCACTTTTGAATGAATCATAAGACTTTACCAGAAATTTGTCCTATTTAACATTAATTTGCTACTCCTAAATTTTAAACAGCCTAAGATAATGCCTTTTCTCTTTACTTAATCTATTATTGATTTTTTCCTATTCTTCCATAAATATAAGATCTAAGGAACTGCCTCAGAGATTATTAATTTCTGTACAACTAAATGGAATAAATGTCTTGACCTAATTCTGTTAACTATGTCCTGAAGTTACTTATATTTCTCAAAATTCCTAGTTTGTTTGTACCAAAATACTCCTCTGATGAAAAATAAGATTAATTATATGAGGGAAAATAGGAAAATAGAAATAAAAAGTTGTTTGTCCACTGACACTTTTCTAAGTGAGATTTCTTTGCTATTTTTCTTTAGCCCTGCTTGCATTGCAATGTTACTTCCTCAACCCTCCCTTAACTACAACAAACAAAAGTTCCAACTCAAATCTGGTACTCTTTCATTACTGTGTATTAATACCTTAATTTTGAAGGGAGCATAGATCTGAACTTCATATTGTTTGGCACTTTGAAATGTGGTTGGAGTCTGTGGGTAGATCTTGAACTAATCAGCAATGCAGATTCTTTATGGAGTTCTATATATTCTTAAATATCAGATTAAAATATTTCATTTTAAAAGTCAAATTCCTTTTTCTTCATGTTGCTTTTCTCTGGGAATAATTAACAGTAGCATTTTCAGGGCCAAAAACACATTTGAGTTTTTTCCGTCACAATGATAATGCAGGTAAACATATCACTGCATTCTTTTTGAATATTGCAATAGAAAAGTAAAGCAGTTCCTTAATTTATAGAACCTAAAGTAGCTCACTTTCAAAGGAGAAGAAACAAAGTTAAACAAAATGAAATATGTATAGAAAAAAGTCGATAGAGCCCTGGAGTTCCGGTGCCGAAGTCAAAGATTTCCTCCTCACAGAGGTAATCATCAGTGCTCCAATTTATTGTTTATTATACACAAAGTTATATCTCATACTTCTAAAAACACGCGAATAATACAAGCGCATTATTGGCTAATAGCTAATGTCCACACGCCTCACAACACGATTTGATTGGTCTCTCCCTGCTGCTGTTTACTACAAGTCTGTTCCCTTTTGAACTATCTCAAGGACACAGGCCTTGCTATTCTCTGCATAGGCTGGGTTGGGCATACAGGCTTCTAACAGCAGGCTGTGGCCTGTGCTGTTCAAATTTCTTCCTACAAATATGCTAGAAGCAAGTAAATAAACAAACAGAACAAGTCTTGTCAAAACTTTTGCAGAGGTACTTTTTCAGCTTACTACACAAACAGCAATCCATAAAATCCTTTTTCATTCTTCAGTAGATAAATTCTAAGTTAAAAAATAACCCTTTTTATATTAATTACCTTTTGCACAAATGATCCTCTTGCAGAAAAATTTCAGATCCACCTGAAACCATAAATTCCAATTGGTATCAAAAACAGAAGGAGACTGGCAATTGGTAAAAGCCCAGAAAAGTCAATGATGATTATAAGAAAAATTAGAAAAATTCAGAGTCATGAATGATCAATTAAAGTATATATAAAACATCAGATAATAATTATATGCAGACTATTTTAACTAAGTGATTGTCTTTGCTTAATAAAAACTAGATCTGAGCATATGGAGAAGAGGTCGTTGACCTCATCAGAATAGTAACAGTGATTTTACACAAAGTATGACATTTGCAGCAGGATCTTCGTCTCCTGAAGCTCATTGCAAACTCCCTTGGACATAGATGTTAATAAGAATTTACAGTAAACAGCTCCCCTCTGACAGAAAGAGTAGCAATTGAATCAGTGGTTAGTTTTATGTATTGTCTTTTGGTACATTGAAACAAAACTGTTAAGAAAATCTGCAGGAAATTAATAAAACAAGTCTTACAGAGTATGCCAGTTTCATAAAAGAAATCACAGAAAGGTGAGAGGGAAAGAAAGAAAGTATCACAATTATAGAAATGCTTCTTTCAATTGATTAAATTTAGAATTTCTGCTATGACATGCCATCAAAATTGTATCTAAGCCCTACTCCTCGTATATAAATCCAACCTGGATTTACAACACCCACACAATTTTACATTCCTCATACAGGGTAACCATAGCATATTAGATACCTGTCTTACACTCGAACTTTTGAAAGTCTGAGAACATAAACTCATTTAAAATACTCCAAATTTGAGCAGGTCCTTTCTTGTTGATAGTATATCAAAGTTATTTCTATTTTATATCATTTTGATTGAATAACTACCTTCATTGAGGTACTAAAGTAATTTGGGAAATCCTGGGCCATACAGTACTTTTAATGCATCTAAACCAGTTTGCATGTGCCTTATTTTGGTAGCTCCACATATGCAACCCCAATTATTATTAGTACAAGACATTTTCTTGTCAATTGGCAACCAGCTTTTTGGTCTTTACCTCGCTTTAGAGAAAAATGTCTTTTCACCACAACAAAAGCCTCCTCTTCACCCGCCAACCAGGACTGAACCAGGTCATCCATTAGTGCCTCCGCGAGTGTGTGTGTGAGATGGAGTGAATTTCCTAGAAGTTTCTTCAGAAATCCTGGTCCAGCAGGGTTTTATTTCCTCTTCTGTATGGTAGAAAGGGCAGTTATACCCCTAAGCTTTATTCCCTCTTCATGTATTTTATCCCCTCTATAGAGCTATAGGGTTTCATTCTTATCTCTGAGCTTTGATGTCTACTCTATAAACTCAGTGCTACTCTCCTCTAGGGAAGTAGCAGAAGACTGCTCCTTAGCCAAGGACATTTAAAAGAGTTTCTTCTGATTACTCCTCTTCATCAACAAACTGGCTTCCCACAGCTCACTCTCAGCTCTCTCTCCCTCTCAAATTTTTCAGTAAGGTTTCCTACATTGTCTTCATACACCACCACATTGTTGCACTAAACCACGAGCAATTTGTTTTGACTTAAAAGAACACTCATCATATGCGAAGCCACGAACTTATTAGTAGTCTAATTAGTGCCTTGGCAGCCTAATACAACAAAGACATATTAATCCAGTTACAACGATACTAACACATGCATTCCAAATTATCCAATTATTGCTAATCCCTATTGTTTTTATTCTTTCAGTTGTATGGTGACTTTTTGCAATTTAACTCTGTCTTCTAGTGTTAACAATTATCCTTCCTGTGACCTTCAGGATCCTAAAATTGACACTGTGAGCCTCACTTCAGAAGAGGAAGGGTTTTCACTGAGTCACCAGTGACCTGACATCTTTGCTGGGAAGCCTGCTCATGCTGTTCTCTCTGCTCTTGGGTCTCCTTAGGCGTATTTTTATACAAGTCTGTTTGATCATCCTGCCTCTTCCTATTCCCCTTAGATTAGTTACACAATTACCACTCACTTCATTGCTACACTTCATTAGACCATACATACAACTGCAGTCAGTGTCAAGCTAAAGCAAAACCCAGTTAGGCGAGTCTCTAACTCCTATGAAATTTTGCTGTTACACACACACAACTTCCCAAGTCACCACTGAAAATTCCTGAGGTCAGTCGTTATTAGAAGGCCTGTGGTCAGCTGCTCACAGCACAAGAGTGTATAAAAAATACCGGTTGCGTTTGTTTAGGTTCACTTCATATTTGCATTTAATTTCTCTGTAAAGAGAAAAAATAAGCTTCATCAGTCCTTTATTCGTCCATTCTACCAGTGAGACTGTAGACATAAAATAAGATTACAAATAATTTGGCAAAGATATCTAAATGTCTTCAGAAAATATATTTGGTATGAATATTTGGCACATTTTTACCCTCTATCTTATAATACAAGTATGACTGTAAACCTGAGAGCTTAAAAGCTAGAGAAAAACTGGTTTAAAAAAAAATTTACACATAGTAAACTTTTGGACTGTTATAGAAAGATGAGCAGAAAAGGGATATTACCACTGCAATGAACATTTTCTTTTATTTCCTATTTTATTTTGCACCAGAACTATTAAGTGTAGACTCTCCTAGCATTTTCCAAAAAATAAAACCAGCAATAAAATTCCTACTTTCTTCTAATTATCCACTTCTGTTTTTTTCTTAACAAAGAATGCCTGTCTCAAATGAAGCTGCTCCCCTTTGAAAATGAGCTATGAATTGATTCAAAAAGGTATAAGGACAGGACAGGACAGGACAGGATAGGACAGGATAGGACAGGATAGCATAGCATAGCATAGCATAGCATAGCGTGGCATAGTGTGGCATAGCATGGCATAGCATAGCATAGCATGACATAGCATAGCATAGCATAGCATAGCATAGCATAGCATAGCATAGCATAGCATAGGAATGCAGCTACTTGAACAATTTGAGAAATTTTTTGTACCCTTGATTCTGCTCACGAATTACTCCAAACTGAAGCAACAAATCCATAAAAATCCTGTACATCTGTACTGAAATTATTTCATATACAAGGCCATGGAAGTTTTGGCAGAAGTAGGCCATGAATTATGTAATCATAAGTTCCTATATGATTTATTTATTTGTGACACAAACCACATAACATTGCCTTAGTTCATTGATTATAACTTACTAGTGCTTTAATTTACAAACAAGTTTACTTTCTTTGTGAAACACATTTTCTTTCTTAATTAAATGTGTCTTGGTTATTTGCATATATTTATATGTTAGGAGAGATTCTGGTCAAGTACTGTTGAAACATTGATAATGAATCTAAGCAAACAAACTATGTGATATGACAAATAGCTCACAAGTCAGATTATACCTTGGTTACCAAATGTAAAAAAGAGAAAACAGTGAAAAAGAGAAAGTTGAAAAGAGCATTGCATGTCATTGCAGTGTGACGGGCACTTCCCAGGGAGGGATTTCTACATTGTAGTGTCTTCCCAGAACTGGAAACTATTTTGGTGCCAAGCAATTCCTGGATAAAACTGAATAGTGACAGGTTCCCAGAAATCATCTCTTCATCCTCTCACAAGCTGAGTACTTGTTTGTGCTTTCTTTGGCCATAAAATACTGTATTCCTTTTTGCATACTGGCAACTTCCACAGAACATCTTGGCACACTGCTGTCTGTAGAGAACTAGCTCACACAAAATACTCCAGTTTGCAGAACATCAGCTCCTCCATTTGGTAATACAAGGCAGATTTCAAGGACAAGCAAGTGAAAAAAGAAAGTACTTAAGAATGAGTGTTTTATCAGCAGCTTCAAGAAGCAATACTAAAATCCTGCTTGGTTCCACAGCGCTATTTAGCCAGTTGCTTGCCACTTGCTGCTTGCTTCTTTTCCTCAGCTGGTGGTAAGTACTGGAAGTCTACACTGATGTTTTCAGCGTTACCAAAACTGCCTGATTTTGAAGAATACATACTGATCAGCTCACTATCCCTCTATAAAAGTCCACTGGGAATGCATCTTTCAGATGTCCAGTCATTCAGTTACCCATTTTTGACTGTCTTTCATAATAACTTGCTCAGGGCAGCAATGATGAAGTGCTCTCTTGAACAGCCTGGGATGCAGAACTCCTGATTGCTCACTCCTGCAATAGTGACAGCCAAAATAGCACTGGTTTGCCCTAGCCAATACTTAACTTTGGCAGCAGGTTGCCCTGGTAAGGTGTACCTATGCCTCAACAAGTGGGTCAGGAGTGGGGAAGGACAGTTCAGTGAACTTTTTAAGTGTCTCTTCCACGTGCTTCTCAAGCCATCTCCCCCAAAAGCAAGATATGCCTATTTCAGTCACCCTTTCTCAGTGAACATTTGTTGGAGCAAAGTTTTTGTTTGTTTGTTTGAAAACCAGCAGGTTTTTGCTTGTTTGAAATAAAGCAGCCTCTTGCTTTCATTTGATGTTACAGGTAATTTTACTGTCTCTTTCCAACTTGCTACTGCCATGTGCACAGTTACAGTTTCTTACCCTACTCAATGAACTGAGGAAATTTCTGGGACAGAGAGTTACAGGGTATTTGAGGCACATTATAGATTTGTGAGAGCAAAGAAGTGCTAGTCTTTTGAAGCAAAAGAACATGCCTGCGAAATTTCAGTGGTTTATCAGTGTATATTTTAAGCAACCTTTGAAATGTCACTGTCCTGTGAAAGGCTCTCTAGTTGTTATTCCCTGTAATTTGCCCCTCAGTCATGAGCTTGTCACAACAAAAGCGGCAAGTGAGGAGCAGATTGAGATAGGGGTCTAATGCTGATTGTCAGCACACCAGTGTCTTCCTTACTCCTTCTCCTAAATTGGCAGATACTGGTGGCTAAATGGCAGCATCCTCATCAAGTCAGGTAGCAGTTTCCTTGGGACATGTGGCATTATCACCATGCCTTACATATGATTTCCAAGTCAGAAACTTCTAACTTGTAAAAAAAAAAGCATGCTTTGTTACCCCACAGCTTCAATCTCTTCCCACAACACAAAATTTAACAGAGGAGCATTTGTTTTGGTAGTAAAATATTAAGTACAATTAATTTCACAAAGCACTTAAGTTTTACAAAAGGGCCTTTTTCCTGATTAATACAGGGAATATTAATGTCTAAAGACTAAAACTGCATCTGCAAATTTTGGAGTTTATATAAAGACAACAAATTGACTTTAATAGCTTTGTGAATGTTTTTGTACAAAGACATGTTGCTAATGTCTGCATACCTATATTTTGTGGAAACACAAACTGTACTCTTGAAAAATCCTTTAACCTTCACCATTATTTGGCTTAGTAAAATAAATCACTGTTTTAAAGTTAATAGTCTTCTGTTTCCATTCTCTAAGCCAAGTATCATCTATATGTGTGTGTGTTTGTATGTACAAATGCAACCATGTGTAGGAAACAAAAACAGGTCTGTGATATGATAACTTCCAAATTTAGCAGTTTTCATCTATTTCCATGCATGCTGACTTTATTAAAATTGTTTGCCCACTTTGCAATTTTCCTGTTGTCAGCCACGTCAGACGTTAATGAAACTTCTTGGCCATTATCTAATATAACACCCCAAAATCATGGGTTTGACTTAAAATAATGATTATTGAAAACATTTAGCATTCTCTTGAACTTCCGCCTTTGATTTTTTTTTTATGAAATCTTATGGGCTAGAAGTTTTCAAATAATTGCCTTATTCCATATTATAGGATCCAATGTAATCCAGAAAAATAAAAACTGTCATCAGTAAAACAGATACTTGACAGCTGGCTTCCAATTTGCTTTATTTCAGCAATGGCAAAAGCAAAACCTTTTGCAGAATCAGAGATGCAGTGAAACTGAGAAAGTACAAACAGAAGAAAGGGAAAAATACATACAAGCTTTCCACTAGTAACAAACTGAAGGAGGTATCAACTGCTAAAAAAGCTCATAGGTTTCTTAAGCTATTAAACCTGATCACCCCTTGAAATAAAGAAAAGCATTAGATGAGACTACCACAAATTGGCTCAGCTCAAATTAAGAACAAAATAATTGATATTTTTTTCTTAATCCTCCCTCAAACTATACATACCCACATTCAGTACAGCAATACCACGGAAAATACAATTTGTGAAGTGTATGTATTAATTCCATCAAGAACTTCACATTAATAGTTCATTAGCTGTCTGATTATATGCAGTTTTTGGTGAATTCCATAAATCATTTATGTAATTGTCAAGGTTAAGATAAGCTGCTCACGAAGTCATATTTTTTGTACATGGCTTATTATATTCAATGGACAAAGCTTTTTAAGTTTAAAAAGTAGAGATTGTAGGTAAATAGAAACATTCTGGAAAGTAAGGTCTTTGTATTCTACTTATTCTCCCTAAGTCATTTCCCATATATTTTCCCTGCTATGCTATTTAGTTTGTATTTACAATAACTTGCATCTCCACTTCTAAATCCCCACTTATGCACCATATCCATGAAGGGAGACCATGAAGAAGAACCACGAGAAGCAACACTGGTTGTAGTAACAAGTACGTGTTTCACTGTTGTGCATACTAGCAAATACCCATCAGGATTGCCGCTGTTATTTGCTGGTTCCTGGCAACTTGCAGGCCATGCAGCCTAGAGCAATCCGTCTTCAAACAGGTTGCAGCTCATCTGTGTCGCTTTGCTTTCTTTAAGTATCTTTAACCTTCAGCAGAAAGACTTATACCTCTCACAGTGTCAGCACAGTCCACATGCACGTAAGTTTATATAGCCATGTTGGGCAGTGACAGTGGCCCAGTCTCATCAATTCCAACATTTCACACTGCCAGGGTGTTGCCACACAGTTTTCTACAGGCATAGAGTGAAATAAATGGGTTTTTATGCACAAGATGGATTGGAGCAGATTGGATGAGTATGAATTCCACTTCTTTAGGAGAACAGTATCAACTGCTTGCTGAATGTCAAAATCTAGGCCTCTGTGCACAGCAAAGGAAACAACTCAGGCAGAGGCAGAGGGCCCCGAGCACCCCTGGAGAACAACTGAAACCCATAACACCACAGAGCAAACTGCCCCCTTGTCCATGCTTCCCCATCTTCTGCAGGGCTCTGGTATGTGTGAAGATCAGGCAGAGATGATGTCAGGTATTTTTTGACAAAAGAGAGGAGTTCATACTAAGGCAAAACACAGCAGTGACATGCAGTGTTTTTTATGGATTTATCTCCAAACAGAAGACGACGCACGTTTCTTTCCTGTTTAAGTCTAGTGCTGCTTTTGAGGGAGGAAAAACACCAAAAAGAAAACCTTTAAAAGTAACTTTAGATAAAAATCTGGCCAGCCTCACTCACCTTCAATTGTCTTTTTGCTTGTGATAGCTTCTCATCTTTGCATGACATGGTAGATGTCTCAAAAGGGAACAGAGGTGTCTTTTTAAATTACACTTAAAAGAAAATAGAATGGTATATGCCTAAAATACTCTTATTTTTAAGTAAACTGATGGGAAAAGTTAAAAGCTTTCCCCTTTCTCCCTTGAGAGTAGAAAAATATGTCTACTCATAAGGTAGTATGTCAAGGACCAGAATGAACCTCTTCTCAGGATCAGCTTCAACATTGTCACTGACCTAAAAGAAGCTCCACCAAAACTGAGAGCCTGGGTTGTGGACCATGGTTAGGAGCTTGGATTCAATCTAAGCCTGTACAGAAGATGAAAACCTGATGGCAATATTCAGGGTTGGGAACCTTTCCTGGGGAAAGACAGATTACCCTGTGCCAAGAATACTCGAGGGATATCAAACTGCTCTTGGTTTTATACAGCTATCAGCGAGCGAGGGCCAAGTGCTTTACTGCGGCGAAGGTGCGTGTGGCTTCTTACCCCGCCGCCAGGCGCGACTGCCCGCGATGGACGCGGAAAAGCGGGGGGCAGCTCTCGGAGTGGCAGCACCCTCACGCCCCACATCGCCCACGTTCTTCAGCAGATGCTCCCCCTCTCGACAGCTTTCCGCACGGGAGGGGCGCGGAGGCCGGAGCCCCGGCACGCCCCTGCCCCGCGGGCAGCGGCGTCGGGCGGGAGCCCCGCGGGGCGGCGCGGGCGGGCCGAGCGGAGCCGTGCAGTGTCGGGGAGGAGCGCGGTAGCGCTCGTAGGAGCACCCACAGCTCGGCTGTCGGGATGCGGCCGCAGAGGGGAGGGGAGCGGGAGCGGCGGCACCTTCCTCCCGGAGAAGAGCCAAGTTAAATAGCCAGCGCGACGCCGCTACCTTCCTCTCCTCTCCTGGCTCCGAGCCTCCGGCGAGCCCCCACGTCCCATCCCGCCCCGCCCGGGCCTCGGGCGGCGGGGCTCAGCGCGGAGCGAGCCTGTCCCGCGGAGCCCCGCGGAGCCCCGCGTAGCCGGGACGTCGGCGCTGCCGGGAGGGGCGGGCGCTTGGGAGTCGGTGCCGGAGGCGCCGCGTCCCGCCGAGCCGCCCGTCTGAGAGGAATACGGCAGCTGCATGGGAGGAGATGAGCGTGGCGGGGAAGGAGCCTCCTCCAGCACCGCTCGAGCGCCCCGGCAGCCTTCTCGTCCCCACCTGGGCAAGTACCCGCTCTCCCCTCTGCTCGTCCCGGTGCCAACTCTCCGCGGCGGGACGGCGGTGGGCAGGGTCCTGCCGGCGGCGCTGCCCGGAGGGCGGGAGGGAGGCGCCTGCCTGACAGGAGCTGGGAGCGGAGCGGGGTGGTGCGCGCTCGGGCTGGCGGCGGGGCTCCGGGAGGGACGAGGCGGCAGCTGCTGCGCGGCACTCTCGGGCGGCTGGGTGCCCGCTATCCTGCTATCCCTCCATCCCGTTATCCCCCCATCCCGCCTTCCTCCTGCAGCCCCGCGCCGGCCGCGGGGACGAGGAGTCGCTCAGCACCGGAATCCCAGCGCGGCCGGGAGGGACTTGTCCCGATTGATCCCGATCGTGATTTTCACCCCGCCATGACAATCTGCAGCATGAGGGTCGAGTTTCCCGGGGACCGTGTTGAATTGTCCGTTTGTCACCCAGCTGCAAACCTGTGATGACAAAGAAAAAAAAAAAGAAAAGTGCTACTTCGATGTATTTGTCATCTTACGCACTTGAAGAGAAGCCCGTGTAGGAGTTAGAAAATAACTTGCTACTTTACGGCAGCGTATTTGGCAAATCATTCATGAATGATGCCCTCTGACGGTGGTTCTCTGCTGTCCTTGTTTATATAAAATGTAGTAGGTCTGCCCTGTGGGCCTTTTAAAATCATTACTGAATCTGTGGTTTAACGTGCCGCTCTTTTTGGCATGTCAAGTTGCTTTGTTGAAGCGTCATCGCAATGGTTTTCAGTCACCAGCTAAAAAATTACTCATTACATACATATATATATAAAATATTTACCATTGCTAAAATAAACAGTCCCTTAATTTTTTTTTTTTTGCCCTGTCCTTTGAGCTATTTTGGTGACCACAGCCTTGCAGTTTTTAAAGGAAAAATGTGCTCATCTTCCTTATATTTTATCCAGGGTTCTTGAGAAGGTATCTTGGCTGCATGAAAGATAACTTAGAGACACGTTTCCCCTTCACAGTGAATTCAGAACTGGTTTGGTCCTCTGTAATCGTAAGACTGAGAGTAAATATTTGGGAATGCAGACGTAGAAGCAATGGGTAGAGGATACTTGACATCATAAGCATGTAGGGTAACTGCACGTAAATCTGTGGAAACAGTTATCTTGTCCAAGACAGCTTTTGTGCTATGTATCTGCATCTATCTTTCAACTGTGTGTGAAGGCATGCAAAGTTTGACCTTTGGGTTTTTAAAATTTCTATAATTCAAAATGAAATAATGGAATCAAACCTACTGTAGAATCCTCTGTGTTTTAAATCTGTTTCACAGCTGTTATTTTGTAAGAGCTGTTCATAAACTGCAAAAATAACATGTGCAGAAATTATCTAAAATGTTAACAGCTGAGTAGGTTGTACGGGAGTTCAGAATATATCAGCATTAAAGGTGAGGGATAATCACTATCATTAGGTGAAATTTTATGACTGATATTCTTGTGTTAAGTGCATATTTTTAAGGCCAATGGGACATGCCATTCCTACTGCTACCCATGGGATTTCTGCCTGGGACCAAACTAGGTGCTCAATGGATGGTGAACTGACCTTTTGGACAGGAGTGGTAGAAACTAAAGGCATGTGGCTATATAGTTTACCTTGACCGTGAATCATAACTAGTGCTATGAACCTAAGGCTTTGGCAAGCTGGCTGTTTCCAGCAAACACAGAAAACTTAGCCTCACTTTTCAGACTGTTTTAAATAGAGGTGTATGATTGAAGAAGGCATGAATATATAGTGTTAGTAAAAAAACCATGTAGACTTCTAAGTTCAAGAGGGACATCTTATGGCAGATACTTATTTAGGTGAGTTCATGACTGCCTGGCTCCCTTGAGATGCCACCTACCAAACTTCTGCAGAGAATTATGCTCAAAAATGTATTAAAAAATAAGAACTTGATTTATAATTAACAGTGTGATAAGCGCTTGACTTGTGTTTTCTTGAGTTATTTAACAGTACTGAAATCTAGGTCTGCTTACTTTGCTGAAGGAAAAATGTGTATTTTAATATCTGTGTACTGACTGTGTGCACATTTTTCTCAGAAATAAGATGTAATAACATTAGTTACTGTTTACTGCATGCTAAGTCCAAATAATTGGGATTGGCTGGTAGCTAGACAGTACTTAAAAGATAGATTGGTTGGGGGTTTTTGTCTTTTTAGAAGGATAACAATTAAAATACTACTCCCTGGAAAGTAACTCAGCATATTTTCAAATTAAAGACAGCATGCTGGATATAAATCACAATACTAATATAGCTTGAAGGCATGTATTTTTAACATTAACAAGCTCTATTAATAATGTTTCTTGCAGTGTATCTAGAAACTTCTTGACATGTAATTGTTTATGTTCTGTTTTGTAGAACTGAAGTTTCGGTCAAATCTTATCTGAAATATTTTGTCAGTCTCTTTGTAGTGTAATTTCTAACACCTGTTTCATTCAGTATCAGATTCTTATTCATCTGATTTCAGAATCTGTAGTGAACTTTTTGTCCTCATTTCTCATATAATCCTTCCTCATCTTTGCCCTTAGAAATACTCCAGGGGCCATATCCCTCAGGAGTTGTTACTCACTTTGGTAGAGTACCTGTGCCATGCATTTTACATGGATCTTATGGTCTCATTGATCTAGTAAGCATTAGTTACTGTGGTGTTCATTGTGTTGCTAGAAGCTTGAAAGGGAATGATAGCTTTACTAGCACTTGCACTGTTGATATAGCAGGATTTTAAATGAAGAAATAAATGTACACCTCATTGCTGTGTGTAAATAAACCTTGTCACTAGTTTTGTGACTAGTTCTACTGTCTGTAGAAATTGGGGGGGTTTGTTTGTTTGTTGCTGGCTGTTTGTTTGTTTTTAAATAGGGACTCCTAAACTTGTGCATGCTATATGTAGCAAACTCAGTTTTCTAATAATTTTCATACACAATCAATAAAATTGGTAGACTTTTTTTTTCAGCAGAAACTCAAAGGAAAAAGGCACTATGAAACTTGTTTGGAGAGTGCTCTTTTCTGGAGTTACCCAAATTGTGTACTCAATAAGAAATGCAAATGCAGAACATGCAGATTTTCTGTTCCTTTCCTCCTTTCATTTTTCACTGTGTCTGTGTGTTTAGGTACTTGATTAGAGATGCAATTTTTTTTTTTTTGGTGGGGGGCGGGGCGGGGGGGAAGGAAGTCCTGGGGCATTGCTATTTCTTCAGCATTTGGCACCGCCACTACAGAAGCTTCCTGAAAGTGAACACTAGGTGTCATGTTACCACAAACATCTGTGTCTTGCCTTTATCTATCTTTTCGGGGTCAACATTTAATCTTGCCATTTTTGTGAAATAGATGCCCACCATTAATATTCCACACCAGTATTTTGGTAGGTTTGGAATCCATTCATTCATATTGTATGTGACTGTAAGAAGCTTAAACTTTCCTGTGTTTTTTATGAAACGTTATATCATGGTTACTAAGGTGGCATGGATTTCCAGCTTATTTCCAAGATCTGTCTGTGCCACAATACAAATAAATAGGATATACTTAACTGAAGCATTTTCTTTTAAACACTCCTTTTCCTTTAAAATTCCTTCCTAGGCAAAAGCTGATTTCAGAAGCTTTTGTTCTGAAGTAAATAAAATTTGACATCTGATTTAGGGATAGAAAACACAAGAAAATAGATGGCAGAGCTTCATAACAAGGAGGGAGTGTCCAGCTATTCTGTTTTGTGGCGCCTAATGATTACATTCCAGTGTAAATTTTGTTGTCTTCCCACTTACTTGGGAAGATTTTTTTTCCCCTTAAAAATCTATGAAATTAATAGTTTCAAGATCTATTAAAGACATATACCAAGCACTTACTAAATATCAGAATGGTCAAATTTTTCATGTTTCTTCTCTTGGCTTCCTTACTGTCACAAATGGAAAGTAAATACTCCTTTTACCTGTGCATATCTTCATGAAAACTTATTTATCAAAGTGATAAAAACATACTGGAGCTTATGGCTTTAACGTCTTAATGGAAATGAGACTTTTGCCCACCTGCTGCACAGAAAAAGAACAGCATTGGTATTCCTTTTACACCTCAGGTCTGTGTTTCATATTGTAAGCAGGTTTTTTTTCTGATGTTTTAAACACTTTATGAGATGAATATAAATAGAATCACTTTCACTTGAGAATGCAGAGACTGCTGAGAATAGAAATGGTAGTAGAGCTCAGCAGAAGGGAACAGGGCATGACCGTGTTCCTACAACACTGACACCTAATATTGTTAGTGGCATCCCAATAATAGAGATAACAAACACAAACTGGACTCATTCAGGTTGAAAAGGACCTTGTGAGGTCTGTGAGCATAACCTTCCCATGAAAACAACAACTGCTGAATTCAGATTGAGTTGCTTTGATCTTTTTCCCCATTGCATCTTTAAAACCTCCAAAGATGGAGACCGCACAACCTCTCTGGGCAACCTACTCTCTGCTGCATTGTTTTCATGGTGAAGCAAGGGATGCTGTTAGCTCCTCCCTCAAAGCTACTACTTCTCTAGTTTCAAGGAAACCCAGCTTATTCAGCCTCTCCTCACAGGGGATGTGCTCCAGCTGTTTTGGTGGGCATTGATTGGACTTGCTCCCATTTGTCAGTGTGCCTCTTGTATTGCAGGGCCCAAAACTGGGTGCAGTCTATTGAGTGCCAAGTCAAGGGAAATGATTTACATGCATTGTGTCCCTTGTTGCTGATGCCTCTGTCTTTTGTGGCTGGCAGTGTGCACTGGTGACTCCTGCCCACCAGGACAGAAGAATCTCAGTTTTTTCACAGTATTACTCTTCCCCACACCTCACCCCTCACTCCCAGCAATGTCTTGGAGAAAAATCCTAAGTTTTTAAAAAGCAGATAGCTAGTACTAATGCCTCTTCTTTTCCTCCAGTAGTTAAGAGTAAATGCCTAACTACAGGGAAATTTAGCAGATTATTGCACTTGCTTTTTTGCATGCTACTTGATGTTTTTTGGGGTTTTTTTCATCAGCAAAAGCAGGAAAAGGCTGATGCTGACTTTCAGCTGAACTTAAGATTCTTTCACCATACATTTACTATAAAAAATACATGTTAAAATAAAGTAGTAGGAATAATTTAATGGATTTACTCATCCTTCATATTACTGATGAAGCCAACAATTAAATCAAACTTGATGCCCAAGATTGTGTTTCACTCCAGATACCCTTTGTCAGTAACACTCATTTACTGCAGATATGACATAAATTTTATTGCTCTGTTTTCTTTGAAGAAGACAGGCTGATGCTACTGTTTTGAACTCCTCTGTACCTGCTTGTCTGAACTTTCTGTCTGAAGAACAGTGTGACTCCAGTGAGAGCTGTCATGCTGGAACCCTTCTGCCACTCTTTATTTATGTATATCAGCAGGCAGATTTCTGTAATGAGATTTACACTCTCTAAAGGCTATAACCTTGAAAAGCTGGAATCCTTTAGCACAATCTAATCAATATTATCTCATTTATCATCTCCTTGTGAAGTTCAGATTGTTATAGGGACAAAAACCATTTGTAGTATTTAGAGAACGCAGAACATCCGTTGTTTTGTACTATATTAAAAGAGGCATTGTACATGCTCATGCTGAATGATGCTATGAAATCATTAACTTTATAATGCTTCTCTCCACCATGCCAAATTTGCATGACTGTTTTGTGCCTGTTGTTTTGGGATTTTTTTTCTTTTGCACAGTTTATCTGAGAATTTTAAATCACTGGATGGATAAAAACTGAGGAGAAACTTTTCCTCTAAACAGGCAAGTTCTGTGTAACGCCATCTGCTGTGCAAAGTGCATCTGGAGTAGCTTTTTCATGGCCATTTAAGATCTGCACTGTAAACACACTTCCCAGAGTCTGAGTGGCTGAATTCCGTAGTACTTCCTTGATCAAAAGCAGCATTGAGTTCCACACTTTACTTAGAGCATGTGCAGCAAAGAGGGTTGATTTGTTGAGGGCCACAGAAGCAGTGTTATGCATAGATGGAAATGAAAACCTTTTGATGTCACATCTTTATTGACATCTGTCTTAGTTTGAGGGGAAAAAACAAAATGTTTACCCACAAGAGGAGGAGGGGATTCCTCCACAATAATCATGTCACTTTTTATCAAATTTAAGAAAAGGAACTTTAATCAAAAAAATGGATATAAGAAGGATAACTGTTCTTAACTGCTATCTATCTATCTATCTATCTATCTATCTATCTATCTATCTATCTA